>OX467712.1:29901672-31101672 GCA_950111635.1 Agelastica alni
TCCAAAATGGAAACAGTTTTCCAGGACAGGTCGGATCTGTGCCTTATAGATCATAAGCAGCAAACTGGAAGTGAAATAGCTTTTGGCACGAAACAGAAAGCCAAGTTTTTGGGATGCACATTTGGCAATGAACCTCACGTGGTTTTTTCAAGAAAGGTTCTTGCTGATAGTAATACCAAGCATCGAGATAGATGACTTCAATGGTATGGTTACTCCTGACAATATTATGTTGGGCACAGTGAGATCGGCTTTACTAAAGAAAAGGCATTCTTGTGTTTTATTTGCATTGAACTCTACCAAGTTATTGAATCTCCTTTCGAGAATTGTTGCCAAGTTGAATAATTTAGAAGACAATTTTTTTAAGATAAGGATGTTACCAAGACGTACGAGGCAAGCATTTTGACCTCTTCTATATTAAGATTTATGTTTTTGTTTTTTGCATTGTCATAAACTAAATGGAATAATTAATTAAGTTTTTAATGTGCTGTAGCAAATTACGTCAGTCAGAAAATTTTATTTGTTTTATTAATAATTTTTGCAACAAATTTATAGACAATTAATTTTTTTAATAAAGAATAAAGAAATTTTTTAAATATCACAAGCCCCTACTTTCTTTTTAAAAAATTTTTGATCATAACTTTCTCTCAAAGGGGGGTCAATGAAGTGATGACATTTTTTTGTTCAATTTATAATTTAAAATTTACGTGTTTTAGGATTTTTTTTAAATATGCACAATATTTGAAATAATAAATTTATTCCATTTGGCAGTTGTTCCACATTGTATAGGGTAACATGGTTAACAGTGGATCAGTATTTTTTACGAGCCCTTACATTCCACATTTACAGCCGGAATAGCTGTAAACTCTAGCAGAGGTCAACTAATGTATCTAGTTCCCAAATTATAATGATTCCAACATCGTAGAAGGTTTTAAAAAAAGGCAAAGTTTGTTTGAAAAAAAAAACGTAATTGATCTACTGTGTGTACCCCAGATGGTACTCACTGAATCGCTCAGTGGTCAACAGTGAATCAAAGGTATAGATTATGTTAAATTACAAAATAAAAACACAAATAACATTTTAACAAAATGTGGATAATAAGGTTTATTCAACCCCGAAGCCAGTCTATACCGGCGATTTTATTGGTTTGCCACGACGAAGGCATTTTAATATTATTATACCTAGCCATTTCGAAGGCTACTTGACGACAATCTTTGGTAGTAAGTCCATGAAATAATAATGCACATTTTTTGTAGTAATCCCGAAGCATATTTTTTGTGCTTTGGAAAAAACTCTATTTACTTCATAGTTTGGTGTTATTTTTATATTCCCTTGAAAGACAGCTCTTTTTGTCTTTGCCCAATATCTTTGTAGGGTAGTAGTCCATGTGGAAAAACGCTAAAGTCCAACCGATTCCGAAAAAAGGAAAGAAGACTATTCCTGCAAATTATCACCCTATTGCATTGCTCTCAGTCATATCCAAAGTTATGGAAAAAGCGATTAACACAGAACTTATCAAATATCTGGAGAAATTTGAGATAATCCATGACAGACAATATGGATTTCGACAACTTCGGTCTACTGGAGATTTGCTGGCTTATGTCACTCAGCTCTGGACAAACACTATTGAAAAGTTTGGTGAATCCCGTACAATAGCCTTGGATATATCTAAAGCCTTTGACCGCGTTTGGCACCAGGCATTGTTAAGTAAATTATCTGCCTACGGTCTCCCAACCAAACTGCGCCAATGGCTCTTGAGCTTCATGCAAGATCGCTCCTTACATGTGGCAGTTGACGGTATTTCTTCTGATGCGTTTAAAACTAATGCCGGGGTCCCCCAGGGTTCCATCCTGCCCCCCACCTTATTTCTTTTACACATCAACGACCTCTTAAAAACCACCACAAACCCCACTTACAGTTTCGCAGACGATAGCAAACTTGTCTCAACTTTCACATCCTATCGATCACTTACGGTGAATGATACAAATAGACTCAGGCAGGAACAGGTTGATTCCATCAATAGAGATCTTAAAGCAATCGTCGAGTGGGGAAACAACAATCTTGTTCAGTTCAACGCCCAAAAAACACAAAGTGCCACGTTTTCCAAGAAAGTGAATTCCTCAAATCATCCCATCACAATGTCCGGAAATACCCTTGAACCAAGTCCCTCCATCTCGATTTTGGGAGTCACGGTGTCCAATAATATGTCTTGGCATGACCATGTTGCTAACATCGCAAAGTCGGCAAGTCAGAGGCTAGGTTTTCTGTGGAAAGCCAGAAAGTTTTTTACTCCTGATCAACTGTTGACGACGTACAAGGCTCAAATACGACCTCTACTGGAGTATTGCTCGCACATTTGGGGTTCAGCACCAAGGCATTCTCTTCGTCTTCTAGATTCCATTCAGAAAAGAGCCATTCGCTTGATAAACAGCTCAACTCCCAAGATTGACACTACAAGGACCAATCTTCATCAAGAATCCTTCTTTTACAGGGCTGCTACGGAATGGAATAAGCTTCCAAAATCAGTTTTTTCAGAGAACTATGACCTGCAACTTTTTAAAAAGCGTGTCCACAAACATCTCCTTTCTATAATCCCTTCCCCTTCCTATAGTCGCAGTGCGGGCCGTCCGCGGCCCACACGATAGGTCTACCCTTTTTGCGACTATTTTCATAAAAAAAAAAAGGTATGTTTGTTTTTTTATTTCGTAGCATTCTGTAACGAAAATAGCTTTAATTCATAAATAATATTAGCACTATTTCCTTATAAATCCTATGGTATACAGTGGATCGTGATCAGAGAATATCAAACAGCAGATGGCTTTGTGGTAGGAATGATCCACTGTTGACCATGTTAACCATGTTCTGTATCAGTCAGAAATGTTTTTTAAATTCGTCTTTCTGGTATTTAAAACGTCTTAACTGAACGAAAATTTAAAGAACTGGAGCGGGTGCGGTGGGCTATTTTTCAACAAGGATTTTTTATCACACTTACATTTGTAAAGCACCAAAGATAATGTGTCGATTAACTTTGTAATCTAGTCTTTTTCGTTGCTCTTTTTATAAAAGTCCAAGTTTCATTCAATGGTAAATTAAGTAAAGTAAAATTAAATACAAAAGATTTGTGTTTTATATACCTAAATATTGTTGTAGAATTAACCCACATTTTAAAACAATCAAGAAACGAAAAGGAATTAAAGCATGTTTGGGTGGAATGGCGTAACGCCGTTGGTCCGAAGAGTAGGGAGCATTTTACAAATTACGTAAGACTGTCAAACATAGCAGCAAAGTTAAATAACTTAAACGATAACGGAGAATATTGGCTAATCGGTTACGAAAATCCGAATTTTAAAAATGAAATTTCCAAGCTATGGAATGAACTTAAACCGATTTATTTGCAAATGCATGCTTATGTACGGTACAAAATTAGAGAAAAATATGGTGAAGATTTCGTATCTGAAAAAGGACCCATTCCAGCTCATTTATTAGGTAAATATTGTTTTTATTGCACACGAGTATAGTCCTAGAAGTAACCGAATTATCAAAAAAAATACAAAAAACATTTGGAAACAAAGCGTACTGTCGTTTAAACCGTATAAAAATATTAAATTATATCAACTAGGCAACAACATGAGAATTAACAACATTTTCTTCGAACATAACATGAGATACAAATTCACATGGCAAAATACAAGAGGACAACATTCGGTATCAAGGTAAGTATAGACCGGGCAACAAAATGTTGGCAACATATTGCCGGGTGTTGTCAACATATTTGTAGATTGATGTTGCTAAGACTGTTGCGTCCACACCAAAGTCAATGTTGAATTACAAATGGAAGAGACTCTTGCTGTTGGTGCTAGTGCTGCTTTTGTAATAATTGCTGGTAATGTTCAAAAAAGGAAAAGACGGTGGTGGCAGAGAGAATTTCTAAAACACGGGATAAGCCATGGGGATAACCTATTGTCTGAGCTACGTTTAAACGATCTCTTATCATTTCAATTAGTTCCATTACCAGCTCCTTCGTCCATATCATCTTCGCTAGAAAACTAAAAAATTGCATTATAAAAATAATGAACTATACATAAATACTATAACATAATAGCGCACCTAAACTATAACTAAACTATACATAATAGCGCACCTACTTGTACCACTTGTTGAAAATTTTGTGTTGCCAACAGCACTAGCACGTACACACTAAGCGATGTTTTCTATTTGCATGGGGAACACGGATACATGCAACAACCAACAAATTTCTTTGTTGTCACGCCGCCCAATGTTGCTGTATGTCTAGCAACTTGTATCTTGTTGACGGAATACATGTTGCCAACATTTTGTTGCTCGGTGTGTACTTGCCTTTAGACTATATTATCACAAACAGAGGGGTCGTATCCCAAACAATATTGGACGTAAGAAATCTAAATAGCGGCAACTCTGGAAGCGATTATAAGATGGTACTTTGCAAAATGAGATTGATCATACCCAAATCCACAAAACCTAAACCGCAAATAATTAGCAAATTTAATATCAAATAATTAGAAGATGATAGCACAAAACATTTGCATGAAGATTGATTAAATCAGACAATATTGCAAAGACCAGTAAATACGGAAGAGCGCATAGACCACCAATGGAAAACAATAAAAAATAACATACTAGATGCAGCCATGGAAGCAATAGGAAAGTGACAGGTAAAACATCAATACAATCAACAGAACGCCATAATTCACACTGTGAAAGAACTAGCTATAGGAAACAAAAATGCATACATCGAATATACGCGAAATCAAACACCTGAAAACTGGAACAACTACCGAAGAAAACGAAACGAGGCAAATGCAAAAATAAGGGAATTAAAAGAAAACTAGGTTCACAAAGGAAATGGAAAGAGACTTTTATGGAAGCCAGAGAAAAATATGGGGAATGCTAAGAAGAAATAAGGTAAAAACCAAAGATAATAAAATCACGACAGAACAGTGGGAAACGCACCTTAGGAATCTATACAAGGAAAAGGAAGATAACGAACAGACAAAAATCGATTATGAAGAAAACAACGACATAGAATTAGCAAATGGCACGATTAAAAACACCTTAAAATCCTTTAAAAATAAAAAAAGCCCCGGACCAGATGAGATAACTAACGAAATGCTTAAATACGGAGGGAAAAAATTACAAAATGAAATACTGACCTTATTAAAAATATCATAGAAGAACAGAAAATACCAAACGAATGGAAGAACAGTATAACAATACCCATTTTTAAAAGGGGACAGATAACACTTCCAAAAAACTACCGTGAAATAACCCTACTTGATAGCGCTCTTAAAGCATTCACAAAGACGATTCTGGGGGAAATCACCAAAACCATAAGGATAAGAGAAAAGGAAAAGAAAGATCCACAATTGATGCAATATTCATAGCCAAACAGATATCTGAAAAGTCCCTAGAATTCAATAAACCCGCATACATGTGCTTCGTCGATATGACTAAAGCTTTTGACAGAGTGCTCTGGAAATAATGAAAACAAAAGGGCTAAACCATAGACTACTTAATGTAATACACGACATAAACACCCAATGCAGAACAAAAATCAGAGTAGAACACATTACAACGGAAGATGTACACGTAAACTCAGGAATTAGACAGGCAGACTCACTCAGCCCCTTTATATTTAACGTGATAATGGATGCAATAATAAAAAATTTCCCCAGAACGGCTGGATACAAAATGGGAAATACTTTCTTCCATGCTGTATGGTACGCTGACTAAGCGGTTCTTATTGCAGATTCCGAATATAATCTCCAAAGATTACTCCAAAGACGATTCTGGAACAAACATATAAAAAGAATCGAAGACAACAATTGCAAAACGCACTGTAAAATTTGTGTACTTTGTTGAATTTTTTTAGGAAACATGTGGGCGCAATCATGGAGTAATTTGGATAATTTTATATTACCTTATTCATCTGCTAAAGACTTTGATTTAACAGCAGAAATGGTAAAGCAGGTACGAATCTTCAGATTTTCATAATAAAAGCAAAAAAGGTAAAACGACTTGTCAGAAGTTCATACTCTCACAAAAATAATGAACTCTATACAGTGTTATTATGTCTGAATGTTTTTTAATAATTTAATAATTTTACATTTTAATAAAGAAAAAACTATTTTTTGAACCCTGATGAACGAACATACGAGTACATACATATAGTCAAGCCTTTTCCCGTAGAGGTAGGCAGAGACCACGTCCTACGGTTCTTACACACTTCTTTTACTTTTATCAAAGCTTTCATACATGCTTGTCGGTTGCTGGTACTCTTGATCCGTCCTTTTATCAACACAATTTGGATCTTATCAACATAGGTCGACCTCTATAGACTTGCCCATTCACACTCGCCTTATAAATCTGTTTTGTCAATCTTCTTTCATTTATTTTCTCTACTTGTCCAAACCATCTAAGCATTCTTTTATCTATGTTTGTAACCACATCTTTTTTTACACCACAGCGTTCCCTTATCTCACCCTGATGAAGAAGTTAATAAAATTCAAAACGTTGGCATATCTTTGATACACCGTTCTAAATTTAAACTAGCTTGTTAACTCCATCATTAAACCTACAAAAAAATAATTATGTCAGCTACATGCTTTGATGCAATATCTTTGATATTTTCTAATTTGGATGGTCTCAAATTTTTGAAAATTAGTCTAGTTACTTTCTTAATTTTTTTTTCTATTTTATATTAAATTATACAGCTAATACATCAATAAAACCCTAAAATTTACATTGCTGATAGTCAGAATTAACTATAGATAATTTTTATTGCCAAATTAATTCGTTGCTTGTGAATAATAAACAAATATCATTATGTTTTGTAATCAAAATATTGTAATTATTTATTTTAGGGGTATACGCCAAAAAAAATTTTTGAAACCGCCGAAGACTTCTTTAAGTCCATCAATTTAACAGCAATGCCAGATCAATTTTGGAAAAATTCCATACTGGAGAAACCCAAAGACAGAGAAATAATTTGTCACGCTTCTGCTTGGGACTTTTCTAAAGGAAAAGACTTCAGGTGTTTACTATTTTAAATATGTTTGATAATGACGTTTTTATAATTTTAATGATTGTTCGAGGTATGTATGTAACGAAAATATTAATCCCTGTCACATGTTGAACTGAGCTTGAAAAGTAGAATCAAAAGGTTTGTTTCAACTCACATGCGCAATAGATAAAATGAGTTCTAATCGTGCATGGACGTTCCGTTTTTCCATTTTAACAAAACCTGTGGAATAGTATATTACACACCTAGGGCAGTAAAGTCGGCTTCGCCTCGGTCAACAAACATTTCTTACTTTAATGCCCGTGGTGTTTTAACTATTTTTTCCCTACTGTAGGCATAAAGCTTTTTTTTCGGCCCGCTACCAAAAACGAAGTTAGTTGCCGCTTTTCGCCTACAGTAGGGAGAAAAATAGTAAAAAACTCCACGGGTATTAAAGTAAGAAATGTCTCAGAACACAGGTATGATGATTAATTACTGTTAATTTGAACAATTTTACAAATTTTACAAATTTTACAAACTTTTTTTATTTAAGAATTAAACAATGTACCGATATAACCATAGAAAGTATGAAAACGGCCCACCATGAAATGGGACATGTTGAATATTATTTACAATACAAAGATCAGCCGATAAATTATAGATCTGGAGCAAATGATGGTAATTATTAAAAAACTGTAATATGAGCTTGAAATTTAAATGACACTATTATATTTTGTAGGTTTTCATGAGGCTGTTGGTGATTTAATAGCATTATCATTTGGCTCAACAAAGCATTTACGTAAAATTGGATTAATTAGGTCTGATGAACAAGATCAAAGAATATTACTAAATAATTTATTCAAGGTTTGTAACATAAACGTAAACCATTAGTTAAGAGTGATTACATTTCGGAAGCTGCATTAATAATGTAGCATTTTAAAATCTACAGGATTTGTCGACATCAATTAGAAATACCTAACACGTGTCGCAATGTTTTTAATAAAAAAGGTATACATATCGAAAAATATGTTTAGGGATAATCAACTCCACTTCGTAAAATGTCTACTATTAAAAAAATTATTTTGAAACGACTTTTTTAGGTTGGCTTGGAAAAAATAGCCTTTTTACCTTTTGCATACCTAATAGATCTGTGGAGATGGGATGTATTTTCTGGTAAAACGTCGCCAAATAATTATAATTGTAAATGGTGGGAGCTTAGAGAAAAATTCCAAGGTCTTGAACCTCCTGTAGATCGATCCGAAAAAGATTTTGATCCAGCAGCTAAATATCATGTTGTCGCAGATGTTCCATATCTCAGGTTGGTATTTTTTTAAAAAATCTGAGAAATTTAAAAAAACACATATTTAATAAAAGGCCTTGTTGCCTGCCATCTACCATGCCACCTAATTTTAATTGCAATCCACCACCAAGCAAATATTGGAGTAAAATTTAGACACGCGGTAACGTGTCAAGCCAAGTTCAAGCTAACAGAATGGCGAGCAGTGCCGTGTGTAATATTACACGAACCCCTTCATAACTCAAAAACTATTACACATAAACATGTCAATTTTGGCTCATATATTAAGACCTGCGAGATACGTATGTGCTCCAAATTTCATAAACACACCTCAAATAGTTATTTAGATATTAACGTTCAAAAATCGTCATTTTTATTAATAACTGACCTATAGATCAAAACTCTAACACAGTTTCAGATGACCTAGAAAGTTTAAATTTGGCATCCAGATAGGTAGTTGGGTAAATACAAAGAAATAAATCAAAAACTAGTTAACTTTTATCATTTTATTATAATTTTTCAATTAATTGATTCTATTGGGAACACTTACTTATAGTGCCTGCAATGTAAGAATCAGCAAAATTGATAACAGCCGGTCTTTATGTGGAGTTGAAGGTGTTTACGTAAATATATAACCAGTGGAATACCTACCTTAATTTTTTTTAATCGAAACATATCAGTTTTAGTACTTATAACTAAGAGTATAGTCGAACTATCGTATTTATTATGTTATTTACTATGATTTAGTATTAATTATTATTTCAATATTTAGTGCACATCGATAGTGTAAGATTATTTCTTATAAATAATTAAATACTTACTTTATCCAACCGAGTCACTCCGGCTATACTTCTGAAAAACTCTGAAAATAGCTAAAAATCGTGAAAGAAATTTTTTTAAAGAGTTCTCCGCTTGTATCGAACTCTTTTGTCTTCGAACGATCTGTGCAGCGGATTTCTCTTTTGTTTTATTCTTTCTTTCATTGTTTTCCTCTTTAGCATTCAATAAATCTAACTTTGCCAAGCTGCTTTTTCACAGTCGTTCATTGTGCCATTCATTGTCCTAAGTAAAATACGAATTTGTGGTCCATCGCAAAATCGTTCGGGTTCCGGATTTAAATTCAGGGCATCGAAAAACATATACTTATGTATGGTAGTGAATGTTGGGTTTGGCAGAAAAAGCATGAAAATAGGATTAATGCTGCGGAGATGAGTAGTTTGAGAAGTATAGCCGGAGTGACTCGGTTGGATAAGGTAAAGAATAGTGAGATAAGAGAACGCTGTGGTGTAAAATAAGATAGTGGTTACAAAGATAGATAAAGGAATGCTTAGATGCTTTGGACACGTAGAAAGGATGGATAAAGAAAGATTGACGATAAAAATTTATAAGGCGAGTGTGAATGGACAAGTCGGTAGAGGTCGACCTCGGAGAACATATCTCGATCAGATCAACATTGTTTGGAGGAAAGGCCAGATCAAAAGTACCAACAACCTATGAGCATGTATGAGAGCACTGATGAAAGTAGAGGAAGCAAAAGATGTGTGTAAGAACCGTAGCAAGTGGAAGGAAGTGGTCTCTGCCTACCCCCATGGGAAAAAGGCGTATGTATGTATGAAAAATATATAAAAAAGTAGATCTGGTTAAAAATACTGACAATTTTTCTTTTGTGGTTTTTTTATTTGATTTTTGATTTTATGAAGCTATTGGTTAACCGGTCTTGTTTACGATCTGTTTTAGTACAAATCAAGAAATTATTCTTTTTTTATCCCTGCCCATTTTGTTTAAAAATATTTAATGTAAAATTATAAAAACTTTAATAGTCCAAGTAGTTTAATTAAAAAAAAAAGTTGACTATGATTACAGTCATAATTTAAAGTGACAAGTGACATTTTAGTTTTGGAAGTAAAGAGCATTAGTTCAGTATTGTAAGACAAGAGTGACAGTTTAGCTTTAGATCTTACCTTTCGAATTTGATTTAATAATTGGTTTGTTGTAAGCCAGTGATTTTATTAAATGATTTATAGTAAACATAAGGTTTAAGAATTAAAAATGGTGTCCAGTTTATTTAATTTGTGGTCATTTACTATTAATACCAATAATTATTAATACTTACATTTTAATTTATGATATGAGTATACTTTGCTTTAATATTAACTTATGTAAAGTAAAATAAAAATTTATAATATCAATATGACGCAGCCATTAGTCGATTTTTCAATAATAAGTTATCTTTTTCAGATACTTTGTTAGCGTTGTAATCCAGTTTCAATTTCATCGAGCAGTTTGTTTAAAAGCAGGAGAATACGAACGAAATAATCCAAAGAAACCACTTCATGAATGCGATATTTATGGAAACACTGAAGCAGGAAACGCCCTTAAGTAAAAAAGAATTAATTTTAAAGTAGATCCATTTTATTTTTTTACTTTGGAGAGAAAACCATTTTTGGAAGTACAATACACTCTCGCGGACAAAAATATTGCATATTTTATTTTCGGTCTTAATTTTTTTCTGTTTAAAATGTTTGTAATTTGTATTGCTAAATCTTGTTGCTGGAGTATTTTAAGTATTTTTCAATTGTTATAAATAAAAATATGTTCAGATATTTACTTTGTAGGGGAATAAGTAGTAAAGATAAAAAGTAATAAATTAGAATATTGTGCCTTAACGTATGCAGCAATGACAGATAATGACTTAACTATGTATTTGACATTAACTACTACTTTTCACTCAAGTCTGTAGATTCGGTTAGCAAAATGCCTCATCAGAGTGTCATAAATTGTGTTTTTGTTTGGCTAACGAGAGGTACATACCAGAAGAATTTCACGAAGATTTAATATCCATCGACTGTTTCTCGAATATTAAGACGACAGTGCCAAGGGTTGACCAATATTTGAGACTTTCTAATTCTAATTTCTACCAAATCGCTCACTAACAGCACCGCAACTTAGAAATCATTTGTTGAATACAAGACAAGTCAAGGTATCTGTCAAAACAGTAATAAGGTGACTTAAGGAGGTCGGTTTGAGTCCAAATCATTCTGTAAAAGTACCACGGCTTCTTCCACGTAACAAAATTCGACGTTTGGAATTTGCAAGAGTACATGCTCATTGAAATGAATATCAGTGTGGAAAGATTCGTTTTATGCTCGAAACAAGAATACAGTTGTGGAAGCCTGATGGACGTAATCGTGTTAAAAGAAGATCAGGGGACCGTTTTGCAGATTGTAATTTTGCATAAAATCTTAGCTTTGGTGGCGGTTTTATTATGTTATAGGCAAGCATTAGTTGGGAGAGTCGCATAGAGCTGGTTAAGGCAAATTTAAGGATGAACGCTGACTGATATATACAGAAAATGTTTTACCTCATGTCGGCTTTATTTAATACGGTAATTTTGTGTTAATGCCCTTGCCGCAAGAGCAGTGATCCAGTACCTCGAGGATATCGAGATTACAACGATTAAGTAGCCAGCAAATAGCCCTGACGAAAATCCCTTGGAACATCTTTGGGACATGAAAAGAAATATACGAGCATGAAATCCAGCTCTCAACTTAATTGCAGAACACAGAAAAAATGGGATCGAATTCCGCAAGATTTAGTCAAAGATATTTTGTGCAATATGCCTATGAAAATAGAGGCTAATATGTGAGTTAAAGGGACGAATACTAAGCATTAAGGTAATATCGTGGTTAACACTAATTAATATTAAACTTTCAAATTAAAAATTTTAGCTAAAAAACAAGTATTTAATTATAAATGTTAAGTATGAATTTATTTGATTAATAATAATACTCAAAACACTTTAATGAACAAGATTTAGTAATACTAATCACAAAATGTTTAAACAAAAAAAATAAAGACCGAAAATAAAATATGCAATATTTTTGTCCGTAAGTGTACATTAAATTTTGTTTCTTAATAGGAAAATGCTCAGCATGGGCGCTTCGAGACCATGGCCAGATGCAATGGAAGTTTTAACTGGTCAAAGAGAAATGTCCGCCAGCGGATTGTTGGAATATTTTAAGCCCCTGCATGATTGGCTTATACAGGAAAATGAAAAAAATAGAGCCTTTATCGGCTGGGAGAAAAGTAAAAAAGGTATGGAAGAATTATCAATTTTAATGTTTTGTTTTATTTACGTACAAAAAAATTAGAAATAAATGTTATTACCATCAGATCTTTATTATTTATAATAATCTTTTATGTATTATTATATTTTTTTAGTGTGTATAAAAAATAAATAAAAAATGGATTCAAAAGTTGGGCGATAAAAAAATAACAATACCATTTTTAGTTGTACTGAAATGTATGGTAAATTTTTCAAATTAAATCTATTTATACCTTCTATTTTTAATTCTTACCATTTTTTTTAAATATTTACTAAAATCAGTGGCATGGGCCTTTTTTTTAATCTGAAAGGAATAAAAAAGTAAATGTTTTTACAAAATATTATGAATGCTTTCTAGTACGACCATGAAAATACCTATACAAATTTTTTTAAATGAGTAACTCCATGTTAAATCAACCAATGGTTAAAATAGACCTCTTTCGATTTGGATAAATTTTTGCCAAAAGTTTTTTTATCACAAAACTAAATCTTGCCAGAGAAAAAAATTAAATTTTTTTGTTCGGAAAGTTATGAGAAATTAAAAATTTCAACATTTTTAGTATTTTTCAAGTTTAGTTACTTTTTAAATATTTCAAAAACTATTACATACATACATACATACATATAGTCACGCCTTTTCCCCATAGTGGTAGGCAGAGACCACTTCCTTCCACTTGCTACGGTTCTTACTCACATCTTTTGCTTTCTCTACATTCATCAGTTTTCTCATACATGCTCGTCGGTTGTTGGTACTCTTGATCTGGCCTTTTTTCAAAACAATGTTGATCTGATCGAGATATGTTCGCCGAGCTCGACCTCTACCGACTTGTCCATCACACTCGCCTTATAAATTTGTTTCGTCAATCTTCCTTTATCCATACTTTCAAAAACTAATATAGTTACAAAATGGGCTTGTGTTTTAAGAGAGATATTTGGAAATACATGAAAAATAAAATATTTTGAAAATTGTTTTCAAAAAATGATGAATTGGCAGAATTTTGAAATTTGAAAAATCCTAATAATCGAAAATTTAAATAAAGTTTATTAAATATCAATAAAAAGCTTAATTTAAATTATAGGATCTTTAAAATAATAATATAATTAAAAAAAAATTTTTAATTCATGCGATGTCATTATTAGTGTAATCAAAACAAGATAAAAAAATGACACTTTGATTAGAACTTAATTTAAATTAAATTTAAAAATTGTTGATATTTTCTATTAAATTTTTTATTTTTTTTCTTTGGCAAGACTTCGTTATATGATATAGAAAACACACAAATGCATTTATATCAAAAGGGATTGATTCCAACGACTTGTCGATTTTACATGGATTGACCCAAATACAGGGTGTTTCAAAAAAAGGTGATCCTATCTCAGGGATAGGTAGACAACTGAAAAATAATTGGGGTCTGCTTAGTAAAAAATTTTCGTAACGCCATCCGTATTTAAGATAAAGGATGTTGAAGAAAAAAAATGTATACACATTTATAACGATTTTGCCGAAACTACTGGAAACATTATAATAAAATTTCATATGATTATGTTTTAGATGCTAATACATCCCATGAATTTGTTTTTGTATCTGACTTTCATAGAGGGCGCTGGTTACACGGTTCGTACCAAGTAGTATTAAACATAACTTTTTTAAGGTCAGATATATTAATCAAAATTTTAAGTGAACTTGAACATCATTCAATGCTACACCAAAAAGGTACTTTTGGTAAAACTCGATACTGTGTACCGTTTTCGGAATATTTTGATTTGAAAATTATGAAGTAATAACCAAATTTTTTTCTTCAACGCCCTTTATTTTAAATACGGATGGCGTTACGAAAATTTTTTACTAAGCCAACCCCAATTATTTTTTAGTTTTCTACCTATCCTAGAGACGGGGTCACCTTTTTTTGAAACACCCTGTACATGACCAAAAAGAAAATAAAGACGTTTATTTATTCATAAAGAACTTGTCGAGTATTATTAGATGGATTAAAAAACGGCTGGAAAACCTAAATCAGCGCTGGTTGTCACTGTGTGGTTGAAATCGCAAGAAAAATTATGCATATATAGCGCTAATTATTTATTACAATAATCGACAGTACTAACAAAGCACGTCGTTTCCCCACCTTTTTATTAAAAAATTTCCCACGTGCTACTGTTTATACAAATCGTTGTCAGTTCGTACGGAAGCTTCAGTTTGACAACATTAAACTTGAAAAAGTTGAAAAATGTGTGACATAAGTGATAGCCGAAAACCTTTCGTGATTATAATTTATTTAAATGTTTATACCGTAGTAGCACAAGTCAACTTACCTCCCGCGTTCATACCGAATCCTAGTTCGAGTAATATACCGGCTCGAGATAATTATCATAATAATATATACAGGGGAAATAACGTTAGAAGTTTTCCAAGCTCAACGTCTCAACCACCTTACAGTTCTTCATCAATACCTCCGTATAATGATTTTATTTACAATCCCAATGATCCTAGAAATGATTACGATCAAAATATCGGACAAAGACCTACCGATTTAACTCCGAACTTCATTCCAAAATCTAATTTAAATCCACAAAATTTCGATTATCACGTAGGCGATATTTCTCAAAAACCATTAAATCCTCAAAATTTCGGGGGTAGGCCGCAGGACGACAATTTTAATAGGAGAAATCGTGTCGAAGGGGATGTAAGAGGTTTATTGCAAGCCTTAGATATTCAGGCATCTCAAATGTGTACTAATAATGTAGCAGCGCAGTGGAATTTTGAAACTAATATAAATCAAGCTACGCAACTAGAAGCCGTAAGTATATTAATAAATGTTTAATCTTTTATGTTTTCGAAGATGTTTCAAGAGTTTATTTAATGTGCTTTTCTCGGTTCTTTATATTAAGAATCCCGCCACAGGGTAGGTAGGGCATTAACAGAAAATAACACCAACGAAATTATAATTAAAAAATTTCTTATTAAAAACTTTAAAAGCAGTCAAAGTACAGCCAAAATGTTAAATATTTTAATATTTTAACAAAATCTCTTGAAGATAAAATTACTGAATGCCTTTGATTAAAAAGGTACCTACATTGATTGCATTGGGTAGATGGTTTTTAGAAAAGGAAAATTAAAATTTTTTTGACAAGCTTTATACAGCTATTATAAATATAAATTACACTGGTCTGCAATATTTTTCTCTTTATCTCTTCTTCTTATTATTATGTATAATTATTATGGATTTGATACTTTTGAATTGAAATATGGTTTTAGAAATTATGTATTACGTATATATTTTTTGTAATGGAATTTTTAAATAAAATTCATTTTTTGTTTTATATTTAAATTATAAAACTGGGACGATATTAGATTTAATCTGTTACAAAACCATTAGACTGTCTAATTTCTTTTTATTTATAGTAAGTATTTAACTTTGCAGTTTTCTTCCTTTTCATATTTTCTACTGGAGTTTCACGACAAATCTACCAACAATTTTCTGTAAGCATTGCTTACCATTGCTTACCATTTCCCGTTGTAGCGCCTCTTTATATATTGTTATGAAACCTTTTGTTTCTAAAAATGCTTCATTTGCGAGAAAAAAATATAATTGTAAGTGAGAGTCTAACAAATGAATTTAAACGGACCTGTTGCATTTTAGAGCTTTATACGAAGAAAGAAGTTTTTAAATGCATTCCTGGCAGTTCTAAATTTTTTGTTTCCAAGAAAATTATGACACGCAAGCGGTTTATGCTATTTTTTTCAGCTTCATTTAGACCTAGCTTTTTAAATGTACTGAGCACCTCGGAGTCATATTGAGAACTCATCATCATCATCATCATCACTCAGCTATAGTAGTCCACTGCTGAACATAAGCCTCTCGTTTATTTTGCCACTCTGCTCTATCTTGAGCCATTTGTATCCAATTACCACAGATTCTTTTGATGTCATCGGTCCATCGTGTGGGGGGGCGCCCTCTACTACGATAAGCTTCGTGCCTCGGACGCCACTCCAATAGTTTTTTAGACCATCTTCCGTCAGTTCTTCTAGCTACGTGGCCAGCCCAGTTCCACTTTAAAGTTGTTATTTTTTCGATTACATCTATAACACCTGTTCTTTGGCGAATAATCTCATTTGATATTCGGTCTCTGAGGGAGATACCCAGAATAGCCCTCTCCATCGCCCGTTGGGTGACATGCAGTTTCTTTGCTGACTTTTTTGTAAGCGTCAATGTTTCGGCTCCGTATGTCATCACTGGTAATATGCACTGATTGTATACTTTTCGTTTTAGACTGATGGGAATATCCGACTTGAAAACATACTTTAATCTTCCAAAGGATGCCCACCCCAAGCCTACTCTCCGGAGAAGTTCGCACGTCTGGTTGTCCCGTCCTATTCGGATCTCATGACCCAAATATTTGTAGGCGGTGACCTGTTCAATAGATTTGCTTCCAATAGTTATGTTTTTACTGGGGACTAGGTTTGTCATGACTTGCGTCTTTGCAAAGTTAATTCTTAGGCCAACTTCCCTTGAAGCATTGTATAATTTTTCCAACATCATGGACGCTTGATCTATACGGTCGGTGATAAGGACGATATCGTCTGCAAATCTTAAATTATTTAATCTTTCACCGTCTATATTTAGGCTCATTTCCCCCCAGTCGATTTTCTTACAGACATATTCAAACAGTGTGGTGAACAGCTTTGGAGAGAGGGTATCTCCTAGACGTACACCTTGTTCTATTCGGAATGTTCTTGTGTTTTTATGTAATCTTACACACGCCGTTGCTTTCTCGTATATACCCTTAATCAGTGCAATGTACCTGTAATCAATTCTGCATTCTGTTAATGATTTGAGCATATGTTGTTGGCTGATTGAGTCAAAAGCTTTTTCATAGTCTACGAAAACAAGGATGAGAGGTTTATTATATTCTGTTGATTTTTCTATAAGGGTCTTGATTGTATGTAAATGGTCATTTGTACCGTACCCTGCTCGAAATCCTGCCTGTTCTTTCGGCTGGTAAAAATCTAATTTTGGAGTTAGGCGTTTAGCAATGATCTTCATAAATAGTTTATACAAGTGGGATAGGAGACTAATGGGTCTGTAATTTGCTAGATTACCAATGTTCCCCTTCTTGTGCATTATTACTATAGTGGCGTTGTTCCACTTTGAAGGTGTTACTATTGAGAACTGCTCAGGCGCATATATTAGTGTAAAAACGACAGTCGATATCGTTCTCTCTTTTTCTATCAGTGCGAGCAGTTTTTGTATATACAAATATGGATAATATACACTGAATAAAGTAGCGTTAATGCAAAAATGACAGACACAAAATAAAGAATTTTGAGCTATTAAAGAATATAAATACGTGATAACAAAAAAATAAAATCGGATCTAGATTCAGCACGTTAAACTCTTCATATTCATCTGGAAATACCCTTGAACCAAGTCCCTCCATCTCGATTTTGGGAGTCACGGTGTCTAATAATATGTCTTGGCATGACGATGTTGCTACCATCGCAAAGTCAGCAAGCCAGAGGCTAGGTTTTCTGTGCAAAGCTAGAAAGTTTTTTACTCCTGATCAACTGTTGACGACGTACAATGCTCAAATCCGACCTATACTGGAGTATTGCTTGCACATTTGGGGTTGAGCACGAAGGCATTTTCTTCGTCTTCTAGATTCCATTCAGGAAAGGGCCTCGACTTAGCAATCTTTACAGTCGTCCAGGAATGTTAGGCTTTTCCTACCCGGTAAAAAATGTACTAATTCTTAGCGCATATTTTTTAAATTCTCTCCGCTAAACCACAAGTATCATACCTTTTTGAAATCAGCTCATTTTTATTGATCAAAAAATGTTACAAAATATATTTAAAAATATTGCCTATGATATATATCACCTTAATGTGTATAATGAAATTTTGTTGTAAAATTTACAATATCAAAATTAAAAATCGACGTTTTTTAGATTTTTTTGAAAAGGCATATTGTTTAGGAAATACCGAATTTATTCCAGACTTTACGGACACACTGTATAAAATTTGATTGGTGTTTTTGTTTTAAATTATAAATAAATCCATCGCCATTAAAATATACCTAATCCAAGATTTGACTGTAAGTTAGAAAAAAAATTTATTAAATTTATTAGAGGAAATAAATAATTTGCATAATTAACAAAAAGTTAAAATTTCTTAAAGTTTAGCACAATTCTAGTAACATAAAAAATTTCATTGAAATGTTTATTTGCTAAAGGTCTCTTTAAAAAACATTGTTAATTTGAAATTGGCAATATTTACACCTTGATTTTTTACAGAAAACAATGGAGTATTTATATTTTTTGAGTAGAAAATAGACAACCCATTGTTTGGGTCCTCAACACTTATTTTACATTTAACAAATAGATAATCCTTTATGTAAATGTTACCAAATTATAATTTTATTGCATTGTTTATCTATATGGTAAATGTCAGTGTCTCATTAATGATATAATTAGTTTAATTATAAACTTAGCCACCTTGTCTACATTTTTTATTAACTTTTAAAAATAAAATAATCAAAAAATTTTTTATAGATTAAAAATTAGATATATATTACATAATCCATGCAAATTAAATTATAATCTTCAGTGAAGAAATAAAACCAAAGACAAAACTGATTACATTAAATTGGTAATTTTGTGTCACTATGTTATAAAAAAAAATTTACAATTTTCTCAAATGGAAACAAACATGCATTTTTATCATTAGTCATTAGTTTTCTCCAAAATTCATTAATGGTCCTGTTTAGTGTTTCCATTGGAGTTTTTGTCATTTTATGTGTTATTTTTATATTTTCCTTCTCAACAGGCACACTTTGTAAGTATTGTATTTCTCATGATAGTTTTTATATTTCAACCCCCTCTCACCCCTTTCGTAGAGGCTTATCGGGATAAAAGTATCCTATCTCTCCAGTTGAACCAATCAAACATTTTCAAAATTTTATTAAAATTGGACTATGAATTCGAATTGGTGGTATTGTTGCATCAAAACTATTTTATTTATTGAATTAATTCTTGTTAAATGGGTCTTTTAATCTTATAAAACCATCAATGAAATTCAATTAAATTTAACCATACATTTAAGAAAATACATTTCTGTAAACATGCTAATAACTGTTTGCTTGCACTGACCCGTGACTAATAAATTTTTTACTTGTCTGGTAATTTTAAGATCCATCTTTACACAAACAAAAGTTTTTCGTCAATTTTTAACCCCAATAATTTATTACAAATAAACAGTAGAATTTGTAAATATTTTCTTTATATTTTATGATTTTAATATCGCATCATGTTTATAAGTAAAAGAGAAATTCTTGTGTGTACTCGTATAATAGATAGGAAGTATCACCTTGTGAGAATTTTCTATTTAGTTCAAGAAATTCCCTCTATTGTCTTAGGTTGTTAACAAATATACTATACTATACTATTCGTGATAGTTAACTTTTTCTTTTTGTACACTTTGATTTGCAAATTAATAAATGCAACAATTTTAATAATATTTTTTAAAAAAAATTTTCGTTCATGCATTAAACCATCGCATAGTTTTCCTAAAATAATGTTCTAATTATTAAATTCTAATTTCACTTTTGTTTATGGCACAGAATATGTATTATATTATGGTCACAATGTTTCCGGAATTTTTGTTGTAAATCACTTTTAAAAATCTCTCATTGTTTTTAGACTAAATGTTACAATAATAAATAAAAATAATTATTTAATTGGGAGATTTCTGTTAATGAAATTGTTAAAATGTTAATTTAGAAATCATGTTTATACCTGTAATCCGAGGTAACGAAATAGCGAACAAACTGGAGTCCAAAAGAGCCAGATTCGCGTTGGAGTAGATTCGCGTTCGTAGTGCTATAGCAAGGTGCTGGGCCAAGAATACCATTTAAAGATAAATAACTCGCAAAAGACCAGTGTAGGGTACTTTTGGGCATGGCTTCAAACAAGGACTTAATCATAAGAATCTACATCAGGCTTGTGTTAGGCTGTAGGACCAGACAATATTCACGCGGAAACCTTGAAATTGATCGTCAATGCAGATGATAGAGGACTAAAACTTCTCACATCGTTTTTCAACTCAATATATGAAACTGGGAAAATAACAATGGTGTAGCTGAGATCGACGTTCATCGCTCTGCCAAAAAAAACTGAACGCTTCTCAATGTGACGACTACCGTATGATAAGCCTGATGTCTCACGTCCTCAAGGTATATCTCCACATCGTCCACACTCGCATATACAGCAGATGTAAGGGACAGGCTGGAGAAGCGCAATTTTGATTTAAGAACGGAGTGGGCACGTGCGAGGCTCTCTTCTCTCTCAACGTTCTCGTACAGCGTTGCAAAAACATGAATGTTGATATATACGCCTTATTTATTCGACTGTGTCAACGTCACCCTTATAAATAATATATGATTCGCCGACGATACGGTCTTGGTCGCCGAAGGCCTCCCACATCTCCAGAATATGATGGACCTCATCGTTGAACATAGCACACAGTATGGTCTACTCATAAACGTTGCCAAGACCAAGGTGGTTGTGTTCTCCAAGGTATTAAGACTGACGATCCTTCAAATTAACAACCAGGTTGTGGAACAAGTGCCGACCGTTAAATATCTTGGAACCCTTGTCAACGAGAACAGTGACCCTAAAATGGAAATCAGATCAAGGATAGAACAGGCCAGAAGGATATTCATCTCCATGAAGAACCTCTTTACCAGTAGAGACCTAAACCTACAGCTCCGCATACGTATATTGCGCTGTTATATCTATCCAGTGCTACTCTATGGCTCTGAGAGCTGGACATTCTGCCAATCAATGGAGAGCCGCATTGACGCCTTTGAGATGTACTTGTATCGTACTACGTATATCCTGAGTAGACAGGATAACCAACGAGGAATTGCTAAGGAGAATAGGTAAAGGTGAAGAACTGCTGACAACCATCAAAGAACAAAAACTCCAATATATGAATCCATGGCTAAAGGATCTGCGTCGGTGTTTCGGAAGGACATCTATAGAGATTTTCAGAGGTGTGGTTTCACGCACCATTATAGCCAGTTGGATCGCCAACCTTCGTAGGGGGACAGCGTCCTAAGAAGAAGTTAGTCTAAGACGACTTTATTGCAGCCGAACTAGGTACTATAAACTCGGGCAGGCTGATAGACTTCTGGACAGACCAAAGACTTCAAAGGTTACACTTGATATGCAAAGTCTAGTGTTTTCTTTTTAGTCTCAATTGTCATTTGTTACAATTAGTTTATTGACAGAATGCATGTACCTTATTGCACTACAATGTTAAGGAGTTCGTTCTTACTTGGCAATAGTATATTTTTTTCGAACCAAAGAATTTTGGGACTTTTTGAAACAGTGGTCTTGAAGCCGATGGTTTTTGTAAATCTTTAACTTTATCTCCAGCGACTTTAATTTAGCTTTGTATTCTCGTATCGTTCAGAGTTTTTGAATGACCACTTTTAGGCAAATTTTCGTTTTGTAAAATATTGCATATTTTGAGTCAATACATCGTAAGTCAACCACATCAAAAACCAAATTTTTGATAATAAAATGACCTATCTATTTATAAACCAAATGTTTGCTATAAAAAATAATGAAAAAAATCATAAAATTTAATTATAAATTTGTTGTTATTCTTATAAATTTTATTTTTTAGGTAGAAATATTTTTTTCTAAAACTTAAAGTTGATATTAATTTAAATAAGTGTCATGTCAGTTGTTTAAAACGTGTTTGTCTCATAAAATTTTTTAGCCATTAAAATTTAAAACAAAACAAACAGGAAAATGTTCTTAATTAAAATATGGAGATGCATGACGCTCAATAAACATTCATATTTTATTAAAATTAATTGCGGTTTTCACGATAGTTGAAACCTTGCTTCTAATTTTAACGAGAAAACTAGAGTAAATTTTATTATAGAAAAATACAATTTAAATGTGAAATAAAAATATGGGTAGGACTTAAATAATTATCGTGGTGCAAGTTGTAAACAAAATATATTTTACCTGACATAATAAGCAATATCCTTGAATTAAAATAATAAGAAAAATGGTCACTGTGCAGAATGTTCCAATTATATTAAAATTTACATGTTTTTTAATTATTACTAACCTGTATTACGCAAAAAACTATTTAATTTTTATTTATTTTGTTTCAAATTATCAAATAAAGACAAAAGCTCAAAACTTAGATAATTAATTAACAAATTTCATAACAAGAATGGAAAATTATTATTTAAAAATAAAGTGTAAAAGTGTACAGAGTGATTTATTAAGGTTAAATAGTATGGATATATTTTTCAGTGTTTTCAGACTAGTTTTATTTTTATAAAAAATAATTAGGAATCCACTCAATACTTGCTCTGCTTTTGTCATATCCACTGCGTTAAATTAAAAGACTTGGTCTACTTGAGTCCTCTTACTAATACTGCAGTATCAAATAACTGTTCTTATAACTCCTGTTCGTTGGCAAGGGTGGTGGTTGGATGTATTGTGTAAATAACGATCTGTGTGGGTGGGCTTTCTGTTTACGGTATGTCCTAGTTGTCGCTCTTTCCTCACAATCAGTTCATTTATCAATTTTATTGATGATGCCTGTAATTTTTCTGCCACTTCTTCGTGGCTATCTCCTACTGCCAATATGGCAGTACCGTCTGCAAAGGTTGCTAAAGTGTCATTTTCTAATTTAGAAATGTCCATAAAAATTTCTTCTTAAACGTTTTAAGAAACCTGAGAGAACGTGTAAGGCAATGTCGACTGATTTGTGGCAGGTAAAAACTTGGATTCTTCACTTTAATTCCCTATAATATAAAGGAAACTTTTTTGGGAAAAGACGACGTGATTACTTAACAGCAAATCGTCTAAACACTTTCTTCACTGTTATGAATAATGGGATAAACTCATGCAACAATGTGTAGATAAACAGGAAGAGTATATTAAAGAAGAGTATAGTTAAATTGTAATATTTTAAAAAAAGAGTAGCTTTATCGTACTAATCCTAGTACCTTATTATTAGACCTCGTAGATTTATGTTAAAAATGACATATTAGTACCAACAAGCTACTGATTGTTTAAAATTTCATTAACCCAATTCAATACATTAAATAAATAAAAGTTTAGTCATTTTTATGTGTGAACACTGTTCTACAACATTTGTTTAATTCGACGCGAAACAAAGATTCGAATTTTGCAATTTTAAGTGACTTTACTGTTCTTTAAATCTACATACATTATTCAACAATTGATAATATGCAAGCAGCAGTGGCCAAATAAAAGCAAGAGTATTTGTGCGCAACCTCAAGATATTTTTGTACGTAATGTTGGATAACAGAAGTGGGACGATGTCCTACTCCTCTTTATCGCATATCTAATAGTCCAGTCACCTTAGGCCATATTTTACGAAGTTCTTTTCAAGAGGCGCACCCTCTGGCCAATTTTTTTATAGGTTGTTTGGACCTGCAAGAATATAGTAATGAGTTTTCGGCCATTGCCGGGGTATATTTTAGCAATAACAAATTATCGAAAATTAAAAAATAAATATTTTTAAGAAAATTTCACACCTGCAATTTTGAACCAATCAAAATACGTTATTTTGACAGATCACCACGGCAACGGAGGTATTTTAGTGGAAATTTTTTTCTCGTGGGATACCCAACAGCGAATTATACTGGAAATTTTTTGACGCTTACAATGACAGGCCATTTTTGTTGGTTCCCCTCTATTGTCAATTTCCTCCACAAAAAATTCAAGTTGAGCAATTCATGACCAGCAACGTGGAAAAACTTTTTCTGCAGTCCTTCCGAAATGTTTTCGTCCCAAAACTGAATAATTTTTCTCAGCTCGTCTGCTGATAGTGCAGATGAACTTTCCTTTCTCTTGGTTGGATCCATTTGTAGCTTCCGGCGCTTAGCATTTCTTGAAGCTCTGGCGTTCAAAAATTGTATGTCAAATAATGGATTAAATTTGCGATTATACTTTCCAAAAAAATATTCCTGCAACTGCTTCGATGTGGAATTCCATAAAACTTTGATTACACTCTCCTTGTAGTCTTCGGAGTTCTTTTTTCGAATGTTAAATCCATAGTCTTCGAGAATAAGCGCCAATTCTTTCACAGGTATATCCGCTCTATTGAAAATATACGATTTTTCTGCTCAAAAGTTTGTAAACTGCCTCCATAATCTTGACTTCGATTTCCTGGTATTCGCGGGTGTCAACTGCTCAATATCCTGGCAAATATTTTCTCTGCTTTTTTGACCGAAGCCAAACATTTTTTTACGTCGTGCCACTTGACAGCTTAAAAAGTAAAATAATAATTTCGAAGTTAGGCTCTTACTTGGTTTCCATGGCAACTCAACTATCAAGTCGACCACACATTTTATGTTTCGCTGGTGACTTGATGAAGAAAATAATTTGCATTGTTGAGAATCGAAAAATAAATTTTAAAAATATTTGATCTTCCACCACAATTCGGTGTGGAGTTTTCTTACCGAATACCACGCGAGGTCAAATTAATATCCGGAAATTTTTTTACCTCTATTGGTATTAATAGTGATAATTATTTTGAATCCCGTCCTATCGAAAAAAGTTTCTAGTAAAATGTGTTCATAATAACGTTCTCTGTAAAAAAGATTCTAAAAAAAAACTCTACCCAAACAAAAATATTTTGTAATTGTGGAATGTTTTCTTAATAACATTAATCATCATCATCATTAGCCTATACTGTCCACTACTGGACAAAAGCCTCTCTCATATTTTGCAATTTTTTCCGGTCCTGTGCCATCAGCATTCAGTATCCAGCTAGTCTCCTTATGTCATCACTCCATCGGGCTGGTGGGCGTCCTCTGTTTCTATATGTTTCCACTCTTGGTCTCCATTGTAATATATTTTTTCTCCATCGACCATAGGTTACTCTAGCCACATGACCCGCCCAGTTCCACTTCATACGCAGAATGGTCTCGATGGCATCTCTTACTTTTTTTTTTTTTATGAAAATAGTCGCAAAAAGGGTAGGCCTATCGAGTGGGCCGCGGACGGCCCGCACTGCGATTATTAGAAGGGGAAGGGATTATAGAAAGGAAATGATTGTGGACACGCTTTTTAAAAAGTTGTAGGTCATAGTTCTCTGGAAAAACTGATTTTGGAAGCTTATTTCATTCCGTAGCGGCCCTGTAAAAGAAGGATTCTTGATGAAGATTGGTCCTAGTAGTGTCAATCTTGAGAGTAAATGGGTGAGACTGATCAGCGTGCCGAGTTCTTCGGCCGAATGTGGCCAATGGTGGTACAAGAGTTTTTATTTTTCTGGAGCATCTGCCATGGAAATATCTGTAGAGCAATGACTGGTCTGCAACTCTTCTTCTATGTTCTAGAGGGTGAAGGGTATCTGTGAGAGTTGAGCTGTTTATCAAGCGAATGGCTCTTTTCTGAATGGAATCTAGAAGACGAAGAGAATGCCTTGGTGCTGAACCCCAAATGTGCGAGCAATACTCCAGTATAGGTCGGATTTGAGCCTTGTACGTTGTCAACAGTTGATCAGGAGTAAAAAACTTTCTGGCTTTCCACAGAAAACCTAGCCTCTGGCTTGCCGACTTTGCGATGTTAGCAACATGGTCATGCCAAGACATATTATTGGACACCGTGACTCCCAAAATCGAGATGGAGGGACTTGGTTCAAGGGTATTTCCGGACATTGTGATGGGATGATTTAAGGAATTCACTTTCTTGGAAAACGTGGCGCTTTGTGTTTTTTGGGCGTTGAACTGAACAAGATTGTTGGTTCCCCACTCGACGATTGCTTTAAGATCTCTATTGATGGAATCAACCTGTTCCTGTCTGAGTCTATTTGTATCATTCACCGAAAGTGATCGATAGGATGTGAAAGTTGAGACAAGTGTGCTGTCGTCTGCGAAACTGTAAATGGGGTTCGTGGTGGTTTTCAAGAGGTCGTTGATGTGTAAAAGAAATAAGGTGGGGGACAGGATGGAACCCTGGGGGACCCTGGCATTAGTTTTAAACGCATCAGAAGAAATACCGTCAACTGCCACATGTAAGGAGCGATCTTGCATGAAGCTCAAGAGCCATTGGCGCAGTTTGGTTGGGAGACCGTAGGCAGATAATTTACTTAACAATGCCTGGTGCCAAACGCGGTCTTACTCCTGTGTTGTATCTGATGGTACTATTTGGGATTCTATCTCGAAGGTTTATTCCCAGCATGGATCTCTCCATCTTACGCTGCATGACTTGTATTTTCTGAATGTTGTTCTTGGTCATTGTTAATGTCTCTGAGCCGTATGTTAAAACCGGGAGAACGCATTGGTTAAATACCTTCTTTTTTAAACACCTTGGAAGACTGGATCGGAAAACTGTTCTTAATTTTCTATTAGCTGCCCAAGTTAAACCTATTCTACGCTTTATTTCGTGTGTTTGATTGTCTCTTCCAATACTTTTATCGTGTCCCAGTTATTTGTATAGGCCTACTTGTTCCATTTTATTGTTAATAATTTTGATGGAAGCACTCAATAAGGGATAAGTCATATACTGGGTTTTTGAAATATTTATTTCTAGCACTACCCTTTCTACCGCCTCACAAAGGTTTCGCATCATAGTCTGTGCTTCTGGTATGTTGTCTGTTATTAAGACGATGTCATCGGCGAAGCATGGGTGGTTTAATTTCTCTACGTCAATATTAATTCCTATAACATTAATAGTTATTACAAAATACGTACAAAATCATGTTTAAAGCGAGATTATAAACAACTAACAGAATTTAAACTTTTTGAAATACAAAATGTTTAGCACAAAGAAACGATTGAACCCACCATTCTACCATCGAATAGAATGTTATTTGGAAAAGCTGAATACAAACATACCTACCATGTATAAAATTTCCAACATAAACCTCCCTTTTCCGTGGACAATCTTCCTCCCAATCTGCGATACCGATATTTCACTTGGAAACAAAAAATTAGAAACCCCAATTAATATACTCAAAACAAAAGTCCTAGAGAAACTAAATATCTACAAAGAAATTTACTCAAATATTCTCAGATGCATCAAAATCTGGTAAAGGAGTTGTCTTGGGTAAACAAATGTATTCCTACCAACTTCCCTTACAAACCTCTATCTTCTCGGCTGAGCTCTTCGCTATCCTCCAGGCAATCATATTTACAAACCAAAATAACATTAAGATTGGATTAATAATCTCAGACTCTTTAAGCTCGCTAATTGCCCTCCGGCATTTATATCCCCAACACCCTACACTTCTATCCATCAAAACGGAACTCAACATTTGCCAACAGAACTTACGGACACTTCAGTTTTTGTGGATACCTTCTCAATGTGGAATACGGGGAAATGACATGGCTGACACGTTAGCAAATAACGCTATCGAAAACCCAATTACACTCACAGTAACATCATGCGTACACCTTGACCTAAAACAGTATTTTAAAAACAAAATTACAAATAAGTGGCAATCAGAATGGAACACATCGAATTGTAAACTACAATCTATAAAACAAAAAGTATTACCAAGAAGACTGCCTGTCAAACGGAGAGACCAGGTAATAATGTCCAGATTACGTTTAGGACACACAATAATTACGCATGATCATTTATTCAAACATGAGCTTCCCCCAGTATGCTATGCTTGCAGTACGGAAATAATCATCCAACATCTGTTAGTGGAGTGCCGCCCCCTTTACACACTTGAAAGACAACAACACAATATACCGAATTCTTTAAAACAGTGCTTAAGTGAGAATAGTGATAGTGACTCAATAATAAACTTTTTACGCTCAATGGGTCTCATAAAACGGATTTAAAATATTTTTATCTATATTTTTAATTGTAGCTTTTATATTTATATCGATCAATGCTAATAGCTCTAGTGGTTGAAGCAGTTTAAAATAAAAAAAAAAAAAAACAAAATGTACCTATATTAATGAAATGAACTACTACTGTTTATAAGTAATCTTGGTCTATAAAGTATTAATTTCGTTAGGGTCTTATCGCTCGGCTAGAGCTTGTTTCCGTTTAAACTGAAATGACTTTTGGCTCTCTGAGACATTTATTATTTGGGTACTTGTCTTCGTCACATTGCGCCGAAACACGGTTATTTAAATTTGTGGCTGAACCTCTGAACCTTTTATTTATTTATTGGATAAGGCTTAAACACCAAAGCTAGTCATTAATAAATAGAAACAAAATATCCAATAAAAAAATTTATTTGAAGGATTTTGTATATTATCGTTAAATTTCATTCAGTGATTACCTTTCAGTAATATCATTATAATCTAATATTCTTTCTTAAGAAAAACCATTATTTGTTTATATTTTTAAAAATATTTCGTTGTTTTTGTTCTTTGAATGGTGACATTGACATACCTACGTTCATATGAGGAAAATTGCTTAATTTTAAAAGGTACTGCTTTTTATTACATGACCGTTTTCTCATAAAAATAATTATATTCATGGTCTCTTCGGACAATTCAGATAGTTCAGAAAACATTTTGCCATTGACTTTTTTCAACCTTTACCCATTCGAGTATTTCCCAATGTTTGTAGACAATAAAGATGCTTTATTATAGGTGTCCAAAATTGTTGGTACGTGCTTATCGTTATTAAAATGTAAAATTAACTCATAGATTGCTATAACACAGCAAAAGTTCGTAAACTCTTGTCATATTTGTATAAAATTTATTTGTATGTATACCCAATGAATCTCATACGTGATCTTCGAACGATGTGCAATGCAAGAAACGATTATTTGTAAAAAATGAAGCAACACTGACCGGAATATATTTTGTTTAAAGAATGTTTAATTTAAGAAAAATCATATAATTGTATTGCATTGCTTAATCAAAGATTTACGTACACAAACTATGAACTATATTTTGCTAAAATAGTAATAATAATTTTATGTTTTAATGTTTAATAAAATTAAATTAATTTTATAAATAAATTAGATTTTCCTGTAAAAAGTTTGCTTCATTTTTAAACACGTCACCACCAATGGAATTAGGCATAAAATTTTTGCTGTCACTTTTAATTTAATTAGCCAACAGATACAATAAATTCATTGACATTTCCTTTTGTTTGGTAGGAAGGGGTCGTGTATATCCTCTGGGGATACGGGGAAAATAGAATAGATCCCAGGTATGGTCTGCCTGTCGTAAAAGGCGACCAAAAGACCTCTACCGACTTGTCCATTCACACTCGCCTTATAAAATTGTTTCGTCAATCTTCCTTCATCCATCCTTTCTACGTGTCCAAACCATCTAAGCTTTCCTTTATCTATCTTTGTAACCACATCTTCTTTTACACCACAGCGTTCTCTTATCCCACTATTTTTTATTTTATCCAACCGAGTCACTCCGGCTATACTTCTCAAACTACTCATCTCCGCAGCATTAATCCTATTTTCATGCTTCTTCTGCCAAACCCAATATTCACTACCATACATAAGTGAGGAACCAACACAGCCAGACGTGCCTTTTTTGACACTTTCTGGCTGTTCATAAAACTATGCAGTGCCCCATTCATTTGTTTTCCTGCCAAAAACCTTTCGCTCAATGTAACTGTCATACTTTCCATCTCTCGTAAACTTTGAACCCAAGTACAAAAATTTATTTGCTTGTTCCACTCTTTCTCGGTTTTTCCGATCATAGATCTATGAGCGCCAGCTGGCAGTTGACAGTTAATTCATGAGTTGGCAATTTTATATACGTTTTTAAGACGTTGTCAAATTGGTTTTAATTATAATAAATTTCAACTCTGTTAAATTTTGTTTTTATTATTACTAAAAAACTGTGTGCAAATATGCCAAAAAAAACTAAATAGTTGCTGCAAAGAACTCTTTGCATTATTAATTGACTAGAACGTGAAAATAATGGACCATTACTACCTGAAACGGCTGTACAAGGGGTAATTTATTAATATTTTGCTTGAAATGAAAAAGCAGCTATTAGATAAGTATGTCAGCCCCTAAATAGCATTCTTACTTCATTGTTTTATTTTAACCTATATTATTTTTATTTGCAAAATTATGATCAGTATTATTTTTTTGTTACTGCCTCTAATTAACTCTATGTTAATTTGAATTAAATAAAGCATTAATAAACTAACTTGAATCGTTTTTATTGAAAACCTTTTGTTTAGGTTAAATTCTCAAAGTTTTATTGCAATGTCCTAGACTAATTAATCGTAAAGTATGTTTATTAAATGATCAACGACATAACCTAAGTCTGGCAATGTTGTTCAAATGTGACCACATACTCGCTCTATGACGTGCATGCACATTTAAATTATATGAGCTTTAAATCAGCTACATTTGAAAATCTAATGTCAACTTCATGCACTCGGGCAATATTATTATAAGTAAAAAAGAACGGAGTGAGAGTGGAGGAGAAACGGCACGCATTCTCGTAAGATTCCAAAGTGATGACGTCGATCCTCTCTCTGTATTTCTTTTTCGAGCGGTGCGCGTGAAAAAGTTTCACTTCAAAAATCTGTTTAAAAATTGTGTATCGTCTTAAAGTACCAATAGAAACACTATTAACTTGTCTACAAAAAATATTTCAGTCTTGACTATATGGTTGCTTTGTAGATTTAGAATAACAAAGTAAAACTAAAAGCCAATAGGAAGTGAAAGCCTTACTTGGTTGATACCAATCTAGATAAAGTGATTTTATTGATTTTAGAGCTTTATAATAACTTTATTTTACTTTTACGAAATAAATCACCTCTCTTAGATCTTTTTATCCATTTTTTTTTACTTAATGAGGTTTATGCATCGAATCATTTAGTATACTTACTTTCATAAGGCTAATAAAAAAACATTAACACGAAAAGTTAAAATTAGTCAAATCTGCACAATGTTTTTTAAAAATTATTAAAACTATTACAGGATCAAAAAAAAATAAAAAAAAATCAATTATCCAACTTACGTACAAGGCAGAAAACAAAATATAAAAATAATAAATTTTAGTTATGAATCAGCTCACAACTTAATTGGGTAATTATTTAAGAAAACATATAATTTATCTGTGCACGACACTCATATCGGGGTAAATAAAACACGAAACGAATAGTACTTAAAATAATAATACAATTAAATGCTCATTTTAACACACTTTGTCTGCCACCACATATTTTGATGTGACGATATCAGGACTTATTTAAACAGTGCGTCAATAAAGTAACGTATAAATTTATTATTAGCTTTAAATTAACAGTACTGCGAAAAAATCCAAAAACAGGTCGATTTTTGATTTTAATTTACCATTTTTTAAAGTAATAATCTATCGTACAGGGTGAATAACCTTTAAGTAATGGCGTCATCACCAGTTTTAAAAGAAAACACCACCCCTTTTTCCTATTTGCAGATTTCTCTTGCTAAGCTGATTCCAAAAATGTTGATTTAATTGGTAAAGGGTGAATAAAAACGCAATAGTTGTTTTTTATTTTAACATTGTATCTATTCACTTTCATAAGTAATACTAGCTGTTTAAATGTATACAAGTAATTCCGTATTGTTAATCTTATTTATTATTATATCGTATTTTGTTAAATTGCCTTTAACTAAAAGTGAGTAAATTAAAATTTTAATGATGATTGGTGTTGGTGATAGGATGCGGACTCAACAAGAGGTATGCACATTATTTCATGAAATGCACCCAGATCGTGAACGAATCTCTCAATCTACAGTAAACAGATTAAAAAAGAAATACAGAGAATTAGGACATGTTAATGATGTACCGAAGCAAGGTAGACCTGCTCTTGATGCAAATATTCAACAAAATGTAATTTTGTCGGCAGCAGACGATTCATATTGTACAGTGCGGGGATTATCTAGGGATTTGGATATTGGCAAGTCTTAAGTGACTGTGATCGCAAAACTGAATTCTGCGAGTACATAATATATTAAAACGTTAATAAATAAAATAACAATTTTATTGATAACGTTTTATTTTCGGTAGAGGCAACGTTTCATTTAAACGTTAACCAGAAAAACACCCGATATTGGTCTGATGAAAATCCAAATTGGATGCAAGAATGCCACACGCAAAGACCACAAAAAAATCAACGTAATCATATTTTTTTGATGAAATTTTTTTCTTCTTCTTCCTTAATGTAAGCAAATTGCTTGTTTTTCTTCGTATCCTTTGTCGTTCAATTGTTAGAGAGGTTGTCGCTCCATCTCTTGCGGGGTCTTCCAACACTTCAGCGCCCCAAGGGCGACTTGTCTCTAGTTATTTTGACCATATTTTACATGTTCTTCTAATGTCCTCGCTTCTCTCCCTGTTAAATAGTGTTTTTCCAGCGATCCTGCGCACTATTTTCATTTCGGTGGTTTTTAATATTCTCTTTGTAATCGATGTACTTGGTCTAGTTGCCACAGTGTATGATAATATAGGTCGGATGACCGCCTTGTAGATTCGGGATTTGGTCTCGATTCCGATATATTTGTTTCGGAGGATTGTATCGTTTAGGTAAGCTAGGTTCATGCTTCTTTTGCCGCTTGGTTTCTTACCTTAGCCTTGATGTCACCGTATCCTGATATTTCTATGCCTAGGCATTTAAATTTCATTAACTGTTGTATAATTTTATCATCCACAACCAGTTTGCTAACATCGGTTTAAATCAAATAACTTTCTGCTAAATAATATCACTTTGTACATTTGTTTCTTGGAATTTGTCCAACCCAATTGCGTGATTACGACTTTTTAAATGTAGACTTAAGAGACATATTTATTTTTTACAGCTATCTATCAATCTATAGTTAATAAAAACGTATGTTTAAGACACATGAAAAGGGTTAATCGATTTTTTTTAAAAACGGTTCTTCATAGAGACTTCAAATAGGAGCATAATTTTTTTTATATACAGGATAGAAATTCGTTTAATGTACTCGTAATGTTAAAATTGAGATACCAAAAATTATAAATATAAAATATCCAATATCCTGAGTCTCTTATAACTACATAAAAAAAAAGCGGCTCGTGACGCCCGACAGAAGTGATAACTTCAAATGATTTGCGAACAAACTATTAAATATTGAACGTATTTAATGTAACAAATACTTACTTTATTGTGGACCCGCTTTTTGAAAATTTTCAGGCCATAGTTCATATAAAATATATCTTATGTTTAATAATTAACATTCTTCAATAGATACAGTTGACTCGCTTTCATTTACATCATCATTATCTAAGCCTACAAAATCAACAATGGGCTTATGGTAGCTAAAATAAGAAACAAAAATTTTTCACTCAATCTTCTTCTGCTGCATATCCACTAATGGATGTTTGCGATCACATTACGCCACATATCTCTGTCTCTTATGGTATGTATTAGATCTTCTGCATTATTCAGTCCTGTCCATTGTTTGATATTGCGGAGCCATGACATCTTCTTCCGGCCGACACCACGCTTACCTTCTTTCCCTCTATTATTAACTGAAGTAATTGGTATCTTTCATTTCGTATGACATGTCCCAAATACGCTGTTTTTCTGCGTTTGATTGTTATCAATAATTCTGAGGATCTTTTCGTTCGTCTTTTTGCTGTCCACGAAATTTTAAGGATTCTCCTATATATCCACATCTCGAAGGATTCTAGTTTGTTTATGGTGCTCACTTTCAACGTCCATTCCTCCATACCATAAAGAAGTACTGCCCATACATAGCATTTTACGAATGTAATTCTAAGGTCCAGATCAAAATCTGTACTTGTAAGTATTTTCTTGAACTTCAGGAATGCTGTGCGTGCTTGTTCTATTCGACATTTGATCTCGATATCAGATGACCATTCTTCTTACAACCATGTTCCTAGATACTTAAATTTTGCCACCCTTTCTATGGGCAAGTTGTTATGAGTTAGCTGCACGTTCTGGAATTCTTTTAGCCTGCGGTCAATAACTAGAAACTTTGTTTTCTTAGTATTAATTCTAAGACCCGTATTCTGGCTGTGTTCTTGGACAACGCTAAACGGATCTTGCAAATCACCTATATTGTCTGCTATTAAGACTGTATCATCTGCATGGCAGATATTATTTATCCACACACCATTCACCTTGATGCCTATATCTCTTTCTTCGAGAGCCTCTCTAAAGATGTGTTCAGAATACAAATTAAATAGGAGTGGGGAGAGAACACAACCTTGCCTAACACCTCTATAGATTTTTTGTACTCCAGAAACTTCGTTGCCAATTTTAATTCTAGCTGTTTCATTCCAGTAAAGGCTTTCTATACACTGAATATCTTTTTGATCAATGTCAAGACCTTTCAAAATCTGAATAACCTTAAGATGTTGTACTCTATCGAAGGCTTTTTCATAATCTATGAAGCACATCATTATATCTTTTCTTTAATCATAGCAGTTCTGAATTAATACTTGAGTTGCAACTAGCGCTTCCCTTGTACCCAGCCCTCTTCTAAATCCAAACTGTGAAGACCTAACCTCTCTCTCACATTTATCGGAAATTTTAAAGTGTATTATTTTAAGAAATATTTTCAGTGTGTGACTTATTAGAGCAATGAGTCTATGATCTTCATATTTCGTAGCTTTATTCTTTTTAGGAAGTGGGATGAAGTGAGCCATTTCTCTGGGAATTCTCCTGTGTCATAAATCCTATTAAATATTTGCTGTAATATTAAAATACCTTTATCGTCAAGTAATTTAAGCATTTCGACTGGTATTTGATCTGGGCCTACTGCTATCCTATCTTTTGTCGTACTTATTGCTCTTCTGATTTCTTCTTTTGTAATTGGAGGACCCGTTAAAAATTTGTCATCTCTATCTGCTATGGCGGGTCTTTCATCTGCAAAAAGATTATGGATGTAGCGTTCACTCAATATTATCCAAAAATCTTGCAAATACTGCATCAAGAGTAGTTTATCATTACTAGTAGTGGGGAGCAATATTCTTTGTGTATTTTTTCCAGTTGTTATTAGTCACGTCAAATATTTTCTGTAACGATGGATCTTAACGTATTTTATATTAGTTTAAAAAAAGCATTTGAACTTGACGAATGTTTAAACAGTAATTTGTTGTTTTAATAGAAGTTAATAACATAGGACTTATTGGTGAGAAACTAAAAGCATTTACCGTAGGAAAAAATTCATGTAATCTTTGTTCGTTACTTTGTGATTAGATTAATGCTAATATACGTGATGATGATTCGTAATTATGTCCACCAATCACGTCATTTGTGGATATACCATTAAAGTAAAAATAACAATGGATAAAAATAGGTTATGCAATAAACTATGGGAGTGGCCATGATATGTTTTCAAGAATACATGTGTCGTGGATAAAGATCTAATTATTTACAGTCGTGATCGTAAAATGTACTAAAAGTTTATTTTTATTTGTAATTTGTTAGTTATTGAATCAAAAATTTTAACTAGTTTGATAGTACATAGTTCCAAATGAAATAATATTAATTATCGTATTTTTTAAATAATTAATTTTTTAAGTAATAACTTATTTTAATATATAAAAAAAAAAGTATTTTTTGGTGGAGCTTAATAGCTTAAGTAGCTAGTAGCGAGGAAGTCGTGAGTTTTTGGCCCACTTTAAATCAGAATCTACTTTAAATGTTTGTTGAATTGATTACTCTTTGATTACTTTATTTTCAATTTCGAATTATTAATTTTGTTTTTAAACTTGCATAGAAAAATAATGTACCAAATATACATACATACATACATATAGTCGCGACATTTTCGCTTAGGGGTAGGCAGAGACCACTTCCTTCCAGTTGCTACGGTTCGTACACACATCTTTTGCTTCCTCTACTTTCATTAGTGCTCTCATACATGCTCGACGGTTGTTGGTACAAAACAATGTTGATCTGATCAAGATATGTTCGCCGAGGTCGACCTCTACCAAGTTTTCCATTTACACTCGCCTTATAAATCTGTTTCGTCAATATTCCTTCATCCATCCTTTCCACGTGTCCAAACCATTTAAGCATTCCTTTATCTATCTTTGTAACCACATGTTCTTTCACACCACAGCGTTTTCTTATCTCACTATTCTTTACTTTATCCAACCGATTCTCTCCAGATATACTACTCAAACTACCCATCTTCGCAGCATTAATCCTATTTTCATGCTTTTTCTGCCAAACCCAACATTTACTACCAGACATAAGTGTAGGAACCAACACTCTTCTATGCCCAACCAGACGTGCCTTTTTTTACACTTTCTGGCTGTTCATAAAGATATGCCGTGCCTCATTTATTTGTTTTCCTGCCAATACCCTTCGCTCAATGTCACTGTCATACTTTTCAGTGATTTCAGGGCATTCATGGTATTAAACTACCGCTTACCCCATACATAGACAATGTCGACCACAATTCACTCCTCACCACTCTGTCATAGGCCTTTTCCGAGTCTATAAAAGAGCAATAGACTTTCTGACTTCTAGCCAAGAATTTTTCGACTATAGCTCGTAATGAAAAGACCTGATTCATACATCTCCTTCCTATTCTAAATCCTGCTTGCACATCCCATATCATCTTCTCAGTTTCATTCGTCACTCTTTTAATCAATATCTTCGCATACAGTTTGCCGACTATGCTGAGTAAACTAATACCTAATACCAAATATAATGTATCAAATTTATTAACCAATTAATCACAAGCGTTTGATTAAAAAGGCATTACTTGGAAAGAAACCATTTCATTATTAATTTGTTAACAAATTTAGACTCTTTAAGAACATTGATGTGTAATAGTAATGATAGTGGTAAAATATGTTTGAATAGTTAATAATTAGTCACACCAATGTGCAGTGACGTTATAGTCGACTAAATTAATTGAAATTTTAACATGTAATTTTTTTTTAAAGTTTTGGGAAGAAATGTAAAATTTAAAGACTATTGTAAAGAGAATTGTCAAAGCTTTCAAAAGACATCTTATTCGACCCCCAATCCCATTTAAAAATTTTGAGGTAATTCTTACCCTCGCTTGGGGTTAAAAGTTGTGGAATGAAAATTACCGAAAAAGAGTGTCCCCCTTTAATCAAAAATCGACGGGTTTAAACGTATTTCTAAAATGTTGATGAGGTTCCTGCAAATGGCTCTGTTTCATTTTCGGTTGGCTACCCTGTATACTTGACTAATCATGTATATTTTATTTGTGTATTTATGTACCTACCATTATAAGGACAGATAGATGTCTAACCAAAAATAGTTATGGTGCGCTAAAATTTTTGGGTACGAGTTTGCTTATAGTTTAGGCGACCAGTCGATGGCAGTTCTTTTTTAACATTTAACCAGAAACTTGGAATCGATTGCTAAACTGGTGGCCCCTATTCTTAAAAAAACTACTTGGAACGATCAAAAAAAGGCAAGTTTGTTCTTATGCCACTTAATTGCTGAAAAGTGCCCAGCCCGTTTTGGAAGCTCTTTTCACATCCTAAGACTTACACTTAGTTATACTCAAGGCAATACACAAGGAACTTCATACCAGAACCGTGGAGAGTCCAGTAAGGCAATATAAACCCAACAGAGCACTAAACACACCTCCTCTTGACATATCCCAAGAAGAGCAAAAACAACCCTTGCGCAGCTACGATCCGGTTGGTCCAAAATCCTCAACTCATACAAAAGTAAAATAGACTCAACACGAAAAAACAAATTAATGTAATCTATGTGACGAAACTCCACATAATACCTACCATCCACCTTTTTACCTGCCCAGCCAACCCCACATATCTTATACCATTAGACCTATGGTTAAATCCAGCCAAAGTGGCAGAGTTTTCTTCAACTAAACGTACATCGAAGGATGTCCAGGATATGCTTTGTATAATGTTAACTTCTATAATTTTTTATTTTCATGCTCAAACATGTTAAATAAATTAAATAAAGACCCTTTGCAAAACATTTTGACACCCAACATAACAATTAGCCAAACAATCATAAACAGTTTATCAACTGTTTGTATCTAGTGAACGAAGCCAATATGTTATGTGCGTTGGAAGGACACATTCTTTGAGACCGATAAAAATAGGAGCCAGTAACTTTGAGCTGTAAATGAAAATTTGAATTTTTATTTTCGATACTAACTGTAACACTATTGTCAATTATTGTTGTGTGTTAACTGAATAACATTTAAATGCTTCAAAAAGTGTTCTTCATAACTTTTTTTAACTAATAAAATGAATTTTAAAAACGTTAAAAATGAATTATTGTTTTGTTTAGAAAAAAACTAAAATTATGTAAAATGTTTGCATAAAATGATTACATCATTACTTTATTTTTTTATGAAACGAACTAAACATCAATGATTGTATATTAAATCCATTATGTGGTTCTTAGAAAATGAAAAAGGGTGCGTTGATTGGTAGGTTTGTTGTTATGAATATTAATTTATAAATTATTTTTCACTTTATTCCTAACCATTACTTTTATTAATCGTCTTATTATTTTGTTACTGTTTTATTTTTAAATAAAATTATTTATGGGATCTGTAAAAATAAATAAGGTTGCGGAATTTATTTGATAGACACAATAATATTATTGTAATCATTTATAGATTAATGTATTGTTTTGGTTAAAAGTATATTGTGTGAATGGGGATGGAACAAGACAATTTCAGACTAGGGTGAAGTTGCCTGACCGAGCGAATAGGGGAAAGAAATCGGTCATCCCGCTCTCTTCTTCTTGTTTGGCTCTACCACTCGTCGTGAGTCTTGGCCGCATGCAAGAAAAAACTGCATTCATCGGAAAAACAGATCGGTCCCTGCTCACGCACTTATTATTTCGCAAAACTGCAAACGGCGGTCACAATCATCCTCATTAGGTTCATGGATTAAATGTATTTTATATGAATGGAATTTATTCTTCTTTAAAATGGTTTGGATGCTAGTTCGATTAATCCCAGACACAGATGCCAGCTGCCTCGTACTTAACGTAGGCGTAGGATCAAGATTTTTAGAAGTGATAACAAATCGCCTCAAAGCAATGCAAGGCAAAAAATAGGTACTAAATGCATACCATTGGCGTACTTAACTCGAATGAAAGACATTTTTACCGTTCGTGATTGTTTGCAGATAAGTTTCACGTTTAAAATCTAATTTCTAAATAAGTAATGGGCGGAATTTTAAAATTTAAAGACTATTGTATACAAAATTGTAAGAACTTTTAAAAGGCAACTAATTCGACTCCTAATGCCATTTAAAAATGTTGGGGTAATTCTTACCCTCGCTTGGGGTTGAAAGAAGTGGAGTCAAAAATACCGGAAAAGAGTGTCCACTTTAATCAAAAATCGACGGGTCTAAGCGTTTTTCTATAATGTTGACGAGGTTCCTGCAAATGGCTCTGTTTCGTTTTCGGTTGGTCACCCTGTATATTTAAGTCGCAAAAATATAATATCTGTTGGTTTAGTTAATGGTTATAATGACAGAAGTAAAGGATTAAAATAAACAAAACATACTCTGACAGAAACGAAAGTAAAGCTGCAACTTGTAAAATTAAAAAAGCAAGACGCGAAGTCAAATTGTTTAAAATAATTTTTTGAAGTATGTGTATATTTTTAAAATAAATAAATTACTTATTCAACAAATTGAATTATTATCAATGACCAACGAATATTTGACGTTAGCAACACGTAAGTAAAATAGCAAGTGTATAATAAATAATAATCTATTTTTGTTAATATATATATATATATATATATATATATATATATATATATATGAGTTGTCATTGAATTATTAAATTATTGTTTTTATTTTTAGGAAACTCTTTTTGTGTGTGCGTGCATTACATTTTAAAAATCATTAAGACTACATATTAATAATAATAAATTGACACGTTACCATCCTTAATCGTAAAAAATTAATCAAATGAGAATGTGATGAGTGTTTGTTTTTTCAACCTTGTTATCCTTAATAATATTTATTATAATTGTAGCTGTGTCCATGAGCCTTGACAAATTGTCATAAAAATATTCTACATTGATCATATTTATATGAAATGCATCTTTTAACCTCGCCCTTAATGCAAAAAGTTTTATAATTTTCCTAAACACATTTATTGCACGATTACTTTGGTTCTACAAGGATATTATAACAAAAATATATTTTTTAAAACCTCTCTGTTCATAGTTTCGGGCCGATAAATAAAAATTATGTTGGTTGGGCTATAATAGACGTGGTATTTTAACACATTGTTGTGTTAAATACTCTTGTGAATTTTATCGTGATCTGACTGAAAAAAGTTTCGAATAAAATAAAAGGACTATTCTCTTTATTTTTGAATTTTTTAGCTTTACTTTATTTTATCATTTTTATTTAAAGTTATACACTAAAAGAATGACTACATTATCACATTCTCATTTTATTAAATATTGTGCTTTCTTGTTAAATTATTTTGATCTTGATTCCTCGGTTGATTCGATAATTAAAAACTGTCTTAACTATCTTCGTAAATCAATTGCAGATTATTATTACTTAACACTATGCGGAATCGCAGGTTGGGTCTTTTCTAATACATCTCCGAATTTTCAATTTCTTTTATATAGCCAACGGCTGGACCGATTTTGATGAAACTTTTAATCAATCTTTAGATTAGCCCGGCAGTTGATCGTGTGAAGTTTGTGTTAATTTTTATTCATTATTACTGAATGTGAGTCTAACTTATTATTATTATTATTGACTTAATTTCATAAATCCCAGTTACGACTCTGCGGTTCCGATACCTCGCAGAGCCGAGCTGGAAAGAAACCAGTGATCACTCACCTCACGCCGTGAGGTGAGTGATCACTGGGACCGAATATCGTTTGCTCTAGTTCAACAGAATGGTCTGAATAAAGTCTGCGGAGTTCGAAGAGAAGGTCTCTATATTTTGTCCGTTTTTCCTTTTCTTTTAAGGCGATGTTCGGTTCGGCTGGTGCCGAAAATTCGATCACGAATTGGCTTGTATCTGCCTGAGGATGATGAATGAAAAATTCAAATAAATTTGACACCTCTTATTCTCCACAACGGACTTAATATCCCCTGGAGCATAGGGCAGCACTGGAGTTTCATCAATACCGTACGAGTGCCTCAGATGATAGTATAGCACTCGTAATGCCGCATTGTGTCTACGGATAATGGCCGAAACTGCATACACCGTGCATGCTGAAAGCAGATGCATCAGCGTTTCCGGCGCCCTACGGCAGACCCTGCATCTTACCCATGACTCGGCTTCTGTAATGTAAGGTATTGAAAACTCCATCCTGGCATGCCATGATGAACCCCTTTGTTTCCGATTTAAGCCCTCCTGACCTTAGGGATGCAAAGGTCAGTTCTTTGGATGAGCCCCTGTCTTATTATTATTTTTATTATTGTTATTATTATTATTGTGGTGTTTTTTATACTAAAATTATAACGATACAGAATAGATTAACATGGCTCCTGCGCAAGAATGACACATGTTAACATTAAAATATATCGTACTCTATCATTAGGTGTTTTAATATGAAAAAATTTGTTGAATGTTTTACAGTTTTGCGTAACACTCTTGCGCATGTTAATCTTTTCTGTAACGCTCCAATCTGAATATTAAAAAGCACCACTAAAAATCATAAAAAACTAAAAACATTTGCCTTTTTTTGGGGTAATGTAATTAGGCGAGAAAGAGAGAGAGAGAAAGAGAGAAAGAATGAAAGAAGAAACGAACATATGCGGTAATTTATGCATATTAGGTAGTATGATTTCGTAGAAAAATATCTTATTAAAACAGGAAGTAAAAACAATTGGCAAATTACATACATATAATAATAAGTTATAACATGTAATGTATATAATCTTGAAAACATATTCATAAGTTTTTATAAAATTAATTCCAACCTGGGCCTATAGAAATAAAATTAAAAATGCAGGGATGTATTAGAAAAGACCCCCCAGGTTTATTGCTTTGGTTATTTTAACAGAAAACATTCATTATTATAAAAAATATTATTTTATAAAGATGATCAACAAGCATACTAGACAATACAAATTATTAAATCAATCTATTTATATAATTATACTTAAAACACTGTAAAGAATGCTTGAATTCAATATAATTTGTCGTTTAGCAAGGCAAGACAATATTGGATCAATATTCCATGTTTTTACAACAAAATACAGCTTTCCCAAATTATGTAATATCTGTAATTGTTGGCAGGAAAACAAATGAATGGGGCACTGCATAGCTTTATGAATAGCCAGAAAGTGTCAAAAAAGGCACGTCTGGCGGTGCATAGAGGTGTGTTGGTTCCTACACTTATGTATGGTAGTGAATGTTGGGTTTGGCAGAAGAAGCATGAAAATAGGATTAATGCTGCGGAGATGAGTAGTCTGAGAAGTATAGCCGGAGTGACTCGGTTGGATAAAGTTAAGAATAGTGAGATAAGAAAACGCTGTGGTGTAAAAGAAGATGTGGTCACAAAGATAGATAAAGGAATGCTTAGATGGTTTGGACACGTAGAAAGGATGGATGAAGGAAGATTGACGAAACAAATTTATAAGGCGAGTGTGAATGGGCAAATCGGTAGAGATCGACCTCGGAGAACATATCTCGATCAGATCAACATTGTTTTGAAGAAAGGCCAGGTCAAGAGTACCAACAACCGAAGAGCTTGTATGAGAGCACTGATGAAAGTAGAGGAAGCAAAAGATGTGTGTACGAACCGTAGCAAGTGGAAGGAAGTGGTCTCTGCCTACCCCTATGGGAAAAAGGCTTGACTTTATGCATGTAATTGTTCGTTAAACGACTTATTAGGAAAAAGATTAAAAGAAATCTGGTACATTAGATTTTTAGAACCAGAACTATCGATAACCTTCTACACTACTTGTACTTGTGCACTTATACTTATGTTTATTTTCAACAAACCTTTTTGCGAATTGTTTGTAAACACTTTTGTTGGTTGATTTAACTCTTGTTATTTGTTAATATACATCAGTAATACATTGTGATAGTGACTTAAAAGATAATAATAATGACGCTAGATTTTAACCTAAAATTTTTTTATTACGACTCTCTTATTTTTTTATAGCCATTTAGTTGTCAAATTGACTAAAAAAACATCAAAAAAGCAACAATGCCGAAAAATGCAAAAACAAGCGCGAGAGAAAGTATAATAAGTTTATCAATAATAATATATTACGAAAGTGTATATTACCGAGTGTCTCACGCACTCACGCACTTTTTATATTATTTATCGATATTTAATAAAAATTATGTACCTATGACTAAAATACAACATTTATATACGTATATAATTTTTTTGTGGATCAATTATCAACCACTTTAATTTATTTACAGTAAACATCAATTATATTCAATTCATGATTCACAGAACTATCCTTAAAAAATAATCATAATAGTAATGTTAAATATAATTGAGTGACTCCTAGAATTTTAAACTACATTCATGTTACTCATCACATACCATTAATTACTATCTACATGTACCAAGTACCTTTTTTTCTTTGGAATTGTCTAATCACAGATTTATAACATTTAAGCTGTAGTATTACTCCACCCTTATTGTAATTATTATACAGGGTGTAGGTAAAAAAACGGAATACTATTTTTTTATTCAAAATTTATATCAATATGTTTTAGAGACAAATTATGGCTGAAATAAATTTGAATGTATTTACTTATGAGAGATGCAAAAAATTAACTGATTAAACGCGTATGGCACACCCGACATAGTACATTTAAAAAAATCTTAGACCCACCTTGGTTTAGCTGGAGTTCTTTTTTATTCTTTCTTCTTACACTGATAAAATCAGTGTCTTTTCGGTACAGAGAGGCAATAAGCGTTTGGTTTGATAGTTAAGGTGACATGTACAATCTCATTCCAGTGAGTGATCTCTTTCAATGCATAAATCTAATTTTAACCTAGAGTAAAAACAGAGTGACTCTGCTGTGGGTACCTGGGCACCAAGGGGTGGAGGGTAACGAAAAGGCCGATATCCTCGCGTTAAATGGACCAGAACCAGTCTTTGGAGTCACCACAAGTGCCGCCAAAATCATCATTTCGGACTGGGTGGAGAGAAAAAGACAGACCCACGCACTGGTCCGATATACCAGGGTTGACTCACTCAAAGATGTGTTTACCTAAACCCTCGAGAAACACAACCAAGCAGATCTTGGAATGAAGTACAGGAGTACAGGACACTGTGGTCTAAGATACCACCTCGGAAGGATAGTTCTGAATCAACAAACGGACTGTCAGTTTTGCTGCGTGAAAGACGAAACGGCTAAACACATACTATGTTCGTACCCCGGTTTGGGAAAAATAATGTTCAACTTATTTGGTTTTACCAACTTAGAACCTACCGATTTCAAGAAAACCTCACCCCATATAACCATGAACTTCGCGAGAAGAACTGGATGGTGCGGTAAACTGTAACCTCTAGGGGTGACCCACAATAGACCTATTAAGGGTCGCAGTGAAGGGGCGACCTTCGCCCCACTCAAATGATAAGTAACCTAACATAACCTTGTCTGCTGGCGCAAGTTCGAATAAGTATTCAACGACTTAATACTAAGCTTATCTGATATCCGTAATTAGGTCCACCGACGTTTTATCTTAAGCACTTCGTGGATTTAACTACCAAAACCAAAACAATACCCCTATATAAAGTGGCGCTGAATAAAATTGCTAAAAAATATGTAACATATTAGAAAGCATAAGTTTAAAAATATTCTTTGTTAATAATCTCTAAAATCACCCTTTGTAAATCGTAACTACTAACTAACATTGATAAATTATATTTTTTTTTAAGTTTAAATTAGGTACTTTTTATAAAATCAAAAACATACAGATTTTTTATCGATGATGGTCTAATGATGAAACAATGTTGTGTCCTTATGCCGGGTCCAGACCAAGCAGACAAAAACATTCATGTTTCGCGACAAAGTAGCGACAAACTCGAAACATTTCTGCAACATTTTTGTCTTATTTTTGTTTTGTTTCCAAATTCGGAAACATTTGCAAGTCCCGTCTCGAGTCGGTAAAGATCAAATAGTCTCTGTTTTGTCTGCATATTTTACAAGTTATCGTCGCAGTGTGGACGGTGCGTGCTGACAAAAGTAGGAGGCCCAGTGAATTAGTTAAAAATCACACAAATTTAGTGCTGTTGTGTTATAGTGGCGTACTAGTGTACTTAGTCCAATATCATCCTCACGTAACTGGAGTAACAAATCATTTAAGCCATAATTTTCTCGCATTTTTAAGCTTGGTCTCATCCAAAAACGTTTGCGTTTCTTTTTTCCAACATTGGATGGCGTGGAAAAAAGGACATAACAACCGGCGGCTAGCAATAAATTTTCATTTTTTAAATTTTTCTCCTGGTGGAAACGCCACATGGTTACACAACGGATGATTTCCCACAACTAAATTTTGTTGCAAATTTGTCGTTGTGGTGTGGACAGTTTGTCTCAATTTTGTCTTGTCTGAATACCTAAAGTTTTGTCGCAATGTTGTCGTTTTTTTATCTCAAAATCGTGTTTACTTTTTGTCTGATTGGTCTGGATCCGGCTTTATAAACATAAAATGTGATTGTATGTGAATGTAAATGATTAATTTAAGCAATAAGACACTGTAAAAAATATAATTATTTTTTTGCAGATAAACGCTCAACAATATTACTCAGAATTTCAACATGGCGTTTGGGAGTTATTAAACAACGTAGATAATATAAATAGTTTGGATCCACAAACATTTAGACAAATTAAATATTACTCCGTAATAGGTCCTTCGGCACTGCCCCCAGAAGAATTAGATAGAGTAAGTTGAAAATATGTAACTTTTAATTAATTTTTGACAATCAGTTAAAATTTAAAATCTATACATTAAAAACATGCTTAACAAATATAGTTTTTTTTAAATAAGACAAAATACGAGTTTTAACAATAAAAGATAAGAATACTATGTTATGTAATAAATATTTAGATTTTTGTTCTTTTGCTTTTATTGTTATATAACCTATGCCATTATTTTTTCTTTTTTTTTCTTGGTGTAGATGTTCCTCGTAGAACGGTTGCTTTTGGAACTTTCGTTAGATAAACCGTTTCTGTAATAGCCCCAGGTACAAAAATTTCGGAACATTTCTCACAATACATTTGGCATATTTTTGACTTGAATATTACTATCACCTATTTTAAAAATATGTATCTTCTAAATATTAATATTTTTTAAAACAGAAATTGACAACAAATAATAGGTATTGAGAACAAAAATTTTATTGTTTTTTTTCTAAATTAACTTATGGCGCTCCAGTCAAACCAGGAAGACTTTTAGCCACGTGCACCACGTTTCGCTATTGGACTCTGTCATTTGCTACTATTTTCGTGGTCTGCCTATGGTATTCTAAATACTAATATATTTATTTGTAGTGGCATAGTTCCATCAAACAAAAACATATAAAAATTAGTTTAAAATACATTTTTTTAATGTTAAGTCTCTTTCACATAACAAGAAATTTTCAGTATAATTTTTATTTAATACTCCCAATTTTCTGAAATTTTTAAGTCTATTTTAGAAATCATGCAGAAATGATATTTAACATATAATCAGAAACTACCAGAACTAACTACTAACAAATATTTTTTTGTGAAATTGACGATATTTATCAACAAAACCTTCTTCAGCAGTGATACATTTCAACGCCTTTCCAACACTTTCGTCTTTCGTATTAAATGAATTGTTATGACTTTTAAAAGACTTTTCGATAATGATATGACTTAATTGGGCAAAGGGTGTTGGCAGGGAAAAAAATGAATGAGGCCTGCATAAATATATGAGCAAAAATAACGTAACAAAAAAGACACGACTGTCTGTGCATAGAGTGCTGGTCCCCACACTTATGTGTGTAATTGAATGTTGGGTTCAACAAAAGAAGCATAAAAGTAATATCAAGGATGTGTATAATAACCGTAGCAAGTGAAAGGAAGTGGTCTCTGCCTACCACTAACGGAAAAAAGTGTGACTGTATGTATGTATGTATTTTTTCTTTTTTAGGAAATTCGATTAACATTATACCATGCGCATATTATAACCTTTTTGATCGACGAAAGCATCTTTGTTCGCTTTGGATGTCTTTTTTCTTTTTACTTAGCTGACTGTCGATTTGATTTTAAAGTGTAATTGATTTTTAATTCTATATCTGTGGATTAGTCTCTGTACTTTTCGGCCCATCTTTAAAGTAATTATATTGCTTTCTAGTTTTTTCTTCTCCTTGAAAAACCGATTAACTAATAATTTAAATATTAATTTAAGTTTGTCTAAAATATTTTATTTGACTTATTATTTACTTTTAGTATAATAGGTTAATCAACGATATGTTGGCTGTGTACAATACTGCTTCAGTATGCGCTTATAATGATCCATTCCATTGTGGACTTCGATTGCAACCGGATTTGTCAAAAATTATGGCTAAAAGTAGAAATTGGGAGGAACTGCAACATGTTTGGACTGAATGGAGAAGAAATTCCGGACAAAAAATGAAAGACTCTTACGAACAAATGGTGAAAGTCTCAAACCAAGCTGCCAGAGCGAATAGTAAGTTGCGCTTTATATCAATTTGTGTATGTTGTTACAAAAACCATATAAACTGATTTTTTAAAAAATCCAAACATCCAGAACGAGTCGAACAATTTAAGTAAATTTTAAGCCTGTGTGGACATAAGGCATCCAACTGTAAGGTTGTGCAAAAAAAAAACAACAGAAGTAATCCAGCGTGTTTCAAACGAAAGCTCTTAAGTAGTTCAAAAATTTAATTTTAACTTTGAACTATTTTTTTTTATATAAAGGTGAAAATAAAATCAATTGCTTCCTACGACTTACCACAATGTATCTACGTAGTTCCTGGGTGTTGTGGGGCCTCGTATTCTTGGTCCTGGTAATAACACTTGATTACTTGAAATTGAATTATATTCCTCGACGTCTCTGTGAGGGCCAGTTAATCTCTGCGCCGTCGTAGAAGACGATACTTATTAACTGGTTCGTCGATAGGTACAATTGTTTTTAGAATCAACAATATTTAAATTAAATCTATGCAATATATGAGCTTTTCCAAACGCAGCGATTAACAAAATATTAAGAAGCATTGTTAATCCCCCCGGGTATTGCAAAAATCCTCAGGGACTTGAAAATAAACACCGTTGACAAGACCATTAGAAATTTTTCTAAAAGTCATAAACAGGGACTTTTTCATAATGTCAATGCCATTCAGCTCCTTAACAATACAAACCAGATTAGATGACTCAAAAGGATAAAACTATTTGAGCTAGTGTAGTTTGTGTTAGGTAGTGCAAAAGCAGAGTAGAGTGCTTGATTGTGTACACGATAGTATTGGTGTACTTAATACGTTATGAGAAAAATGAAGGTATTTTAGAAAGTAACCAAGTTTTTAGGTAAAAAATATTAAAATTAAAATATGTAAATACAATCACTTTTTTAAGTTTACGTAAACACACATTTTTTATCATTTTTATTAAAATGTATCTTACTTGGTGTTAGTTTTTAAAAGTCAGTTTATTAAAATAAAGATTGTAACGATTTTACGATACGCCACTGGAATGTTACGTTAACAAGCTAGGAGGTACGGTGACGTCACAGCCAATGACGAGGATGTTCCAATACCTTCTTGACCAATCTAGAATTTTTGATAGAATAGTCTGGATACGTTTAGAAACTTCTCGTCTTTTTTCGTTTAAACGATAATATATAACTTGGCCTTCGTTTGAGGAGGTTGGTTAGTTTTTCCAAAGTTAATGATTGTCTTTGCTAGTTAACATGGATTGTATTGGGAATATTTAAATAAATGTGCATATAAACCCTGGGCGTGTTACAATATATACAGGTGTAGGGAAAAATAATAGAAAAATATATGTGCTATATACTTACATAGAAAAGTTGATAATTCGATAAGCCCTTGATACCGTTAATTATTTAATTATTTAATTTATACTTATTTGTTATCTCGTAAAAAGGTATTATTATAATAAAAATTTTAATACTCGGTAAGAACAGTAACCCTTCAATTATTATTAAATGTTAAAAATAGGTTGTTGAGCCCATCATTTAAACATGAAATTTAAATCTTAAATATTTATTATACACTGTGTTCATTTAAAATGGAACCACCCTTAATATTTGAGAAATCTGGTATATTAGAATGAAAGGCAACACGTACACTTTTAACTTGAGGAGGGCACTTTTAGGCGTTAATGTCATAAACGTCAGTTTCACCCCCTCCTTACTTAAGAGACCCCTTAATTGATTTCAAATGGCGATAGATATCAAGTCATACCTCATTTAAAAGGTCATAGTAACATTGATAAAAACCAAAACAATGACAATTAAAAAAGTTCTAGTAATAATTAAAAAACAGAATTCAGTTTTGTGGGGCTTATAAAAAGTTTAAAGAGATCTTTTAAATGAGGCATGACTTGATACATAACGCTATTTGAAAAAATTCAAGGGGTATCTTTAGTAGGGAGGGGGTGAATCTGACGTTTCTGACATTAGCGCTAAAAGGTTTCCTACTCAAGTTAAGAAGTGTTTTGGCATTTTATTCCAATATGTCGCATTTCTGAAATATTAAGGGTGGGTCCTTTTTAAATGAACACAGTGTAATTGGTATCTGCTTAAAGTGTTTTTTATTTTTAAAATAGTTTAATTAACTCGTCTTATGATCAAGTAAGCAAATTTACAAACTCTACTAGATAAGGTCAATAAAGAAAGTCAAAGATTGGGTCTGAAAATTAACATCCGTAAAACCAAATGTATGGCCATTAGTAGAAACGATACTCCAAATACCACAATATCTATAAATGGAGAGAGCATTGAACAAGTCACCCAATTTAAATACTTGGGATGCATGATCAACAAAAATGGGACCCAGATCAGGAAATAAAATGCAGAATCGAGCAAGCTCGAACAACGTTCTTAAGAATTAAACATTTTTTGACAGATAAAAACTTAAATCTTAGTCTCAGATATAGGATGGTAAAGTGCTACGTCAAAGCATGGACGTTGAAAACAGCAATTATTAACAAACTTGAGGCCTTCGAGATGTGGACCCTGCGACGAATGCTGAGATTATCGTGGGTTGACCATGTGACGAACGAGGACATACTGAGAAGAGCTAGTTTAGTAGATCGTGAACTTTTCGGAAATATCAAAAGAAGAAAAACTGGCTATCTTGGACACATACTACGTGGAGAACGTTATCATTTCCAACGTCTTATTCTCCAGGGTAAAATAGAAGGAGGAAAAAGAGGAGTAGGAAGGAGAAAATTATCCTGGCTACGAAACATACGACAATGGACAGGAATACGGGACTTCCAGGCACTGCAAAATAGGGCAATTAATAGAATTAATGAGAGAAAATGAAAAATGGAACCATATATTTTTCTACTATATTATGAAAGTAAAGCAAACGAGAAGAAAAATAGCAAATCTCAGGTTTATAAGCATTTTAAATTTAAACTTAAATTACTACAGTTTTTTTCTGTATTTTTCCAATGGTCCATCTTAGTTTCTAATACTGCTCTTGCTCGCATCACTGGTGATGCTACACTACACAATACTCCGCTTTTAACTGATAACTGCACAATTACACAAGCTCAAGAGGTTTAGTCCTCTAAAGACGTCGCATCAAGTCTTGATTGTTTAAAAGCTGAAGCACTTTTACGTTTGGATGTTCTTCTATAAGTGATTAAAAATATTAGATATTTTTCTGTTTATTATTCCTGTGCCTTAAATTAAAATTAACTAATGACAACATAATTTTTAGATTTCACGGACACTGCCGATTACTGGAGCTTCCCTTTTGAATCTCCAGCTTTAACTTTAGATCTGCAAGATGCCTGGGAAGAAGTGAAACCTCTCTACGAACTTCTTTTAACTTACGTACGACGAAGATTGCGGGAATACTATGGACCGGAAAGAATAAACAGACAAGCACCTTTACCTGCACATGTATTGGGAAATATGTGGGCTCAATCTTGGAGTAACATTTTTGATATAACTCAACCATATCCGGGTCAACATTTTTTGGATGTAACTCCAGAAATGATTAAACAGGTACTAAAAAATCGAATACTTTACTAAATGTATACCAAATTTAAAATTGGTCACCCCTTCCCAAAGTTTCACAATTAATTATGTTATTTTTCTGGTTTTACTTAATATTGTGTAGAAAATTTTAAATGAGGAATTAATAAGCTTATTTACAATTATTTGCTGTTTAAAGATCACAAAATATAATTGTAAAATTAATACAATATTTACTATTTTAAATGATGTTGTAAAACTGTAAAAAAAGCATATATGAGTACCTAAGTATTCACTTAATATATTGGATTTAATGTGTGTGACATACAAGGAATATATTTATGCAAAAGTAAAACTTCATAATAAAATAAAATAAACTGGGAAAACACAGTGATTAACATAGACGGAGAAAAACTATATCACCTATGCTTCGCAGATGACATCATGTTGATATCAGATAATATTCAAGAAGCTCAACTAATGCTAGAAAGGCTAAACAACAAGGCAAGCAAGATAGGGCTGAAAATAAATCGAACAAAAACACAGTTCATGAGAAATCTGGTACTAAGTGACACATTAAAAATTATATTATAGAACAAACATACGTATATAAATATTTAGGACACGAATTTAACATTGGACGAGGCAACCAAACACACGAAATTCGACGAAGGATAGGTTTAACATGGGCGGCTTTTGACAAGTTAAACACAGTATTAAAGTGGTAAGCTGCCAATATGTCTCAAGAGAAAAGTCTTCAACCAGTGTGTTATCCCTGTATTGGCATATGGCGCGGAAACACTAACGTTAACCAAGAAGAATGCTCACAAAATACAGGTGATGCAACGAACAATGAAAAGAGCAATGCTAGGAATCAAACTTTCTGACAAAATCCCTAATCGAACCATACGAAACAAAACAGGAGTACGAGACGCAGTTGAGACTATTCTACATCTGAAATGGAACTGGGCAGGCTACGTAGCCAGAATAAGAGATGGTAGATGGACGAAAAAGATTATAGAATGGTGACCAAGATTCGAAGCTTTTAGAAGTAGAGGCAGACCACCAACACGCTGGGCAGATAACATGAAAAGGATTACAGGAAACTGAATCCAATCTCCACAAAATCGAAATACGTGGCAAAATTTGAGGGAGGCTTTTGTTCAACGGTGGACAGTATAAGCTCAAGATGATTATGATGATGAAAAAAACTTCATAAAAAAAGTAGGGAAAAGTAAAATTTATTTCTGTTGACGTATAAACAATCAGTATAATGTGTTGAAAAAATGACATTGTATCCAATAAATGATAAATTACGAAAAAGTTAATTTACTTACGTGTGTGTAAAGTATTGTAAACATGTTACTTTATATAATTTGGCATGAACCTGGAATAATATCAAAATCAACATAAAACTGTTTAGAAAGCAACTTTGGTTAATAAAGGTCATAGCTGTTGACTGTTGATTTGGTTTTAAATTTTGAGAGATTTATTCGTTACAAGGGCATTGTAGTGATTCCAGTATACAGGATCTCATTCACGACAACTAGGGAAAGGTAACCCCAGAGTAACTTTTCTTAGGGATGTTCAGCCTGCAGACTATTTGCCCTTAAACATCTGCCGAACTGTATGAATATATTTTATTTACGAAAAAGACAAGAATATGTCTAAAAATAAGAAGTTAAGATAGTCGTCCTTAAGTATAAAAAAGATACGGAAAATTGATGGTAAAAGCTTGTACATCTGCAATAATAAAATTTGGTGAAGGCTTTGTGATGTTCTAAAAAGAAATAAGTTTTGATTTCTCTATGAAAGTTAGCAACCATTATTAGATCAACCTTAATTACGCGAATGAGTATATACTTAGATTATATGTGTATATCAATTCTAAATTTGTACTGTAGAATGGCCTTAGGAAGCCCGGATCGAAATCCCACAAAACACTCTGTATATATGTAAGTGCCGTGGCTTAAAGGGTTGTTCTTGTTGTTCTTATGGGTTGTAAATCCAAGAATTACGTAACCTTTGAGATCAAGTGTGGACTGTATATTTAAGAATAAGGGTGCAATTAGTGCAGATCTACAAGAAAAAACGTAAAAGGCTATAATAAAAATGGGTCTTACCACAAGATGAACGTTCGTTGGTTCCAATGCCAGTAATAGGAATCTCTACCTGAGTTTCCGCTCCAAGTATGAACACCTGTACTTTTGAATGTGACATAGAAGTCGATTGCAATGTATTTCTTTAATATTTTTGCGCACACAGGAATATCGTTTGAGAGTAAACACAATTATGTAATTGAACAAGCTTACAGCGGTTAAACAACTTAATAACAAAGGTGGGACTAATACCCAATAAGCGTACAGCGGTTTAACAATGTAATTACAATGATGGGACTGATATCCACGTTTTAAAAATAAAACAAAAACTGAGGCTGTAAATGAAAACTGAATGTTTTTAATGCGGACTCTTGATTGTTATTCTTCGAGTGACCAAAATGTGTAATCTAAAACTAGTCTCATTATCAAAAATGATAAGCACTGGACAGAAAACGTTATTTTTATTGAAATCAAAACATGAGCATTGCGCTTATTTATGGTAGAAATAAAGAGGGTGGCGCGAATAATATATATTTTTGCTTAATCTTTTATTACCCAGTTATTAATTAATTAAATTTGATTAATTTAGTAGCGAATTTTGAATTAACTTTAATTACATTTTTATAAATTTTTAATTTTTTTTTGTAAACATTTCATAAATTTAAGTTTATTAATCTCTTTAATTTTTTTATGGATAATAAAAATATGTAATTTCTTTATTTTTTTAGGGTTATTCCTCGCCAGATTTATTTAGATTAGCAGAGGACTTTTTCGTGTCCATGAATATGAGTGTACTACCTCTAGAGTTTTGGCAAGGTTCAGTTCTTCAGGAGCCACTAGACAGAATAGTTCTTTGCCAACCATCTGCTTGGGATTTTTGCAACCGAAGAGATTTCAGGTAAATAATATATATATATATATATATATATATATATATATATATATATATATATATATATATATATATATATATATATATATATATATATATATATTTAAAACAAATTTAAAACAAATTACATGAAAATAATCACTATTACATTGAAAGAGCTCTGATCGAGAATCTCAAAAGATCCATTAGAAAGGTTTTTAGACAAAGATAAATAGAGACATGAAATATTAACTGTTTAATATCAAGCCTATGTATTAATTTAATATAAAGCTGTAAATTTTATGTATCTTTGTAAGAATAATGTTAATTTGGGTGATTTAATAATGTTATAGCATCAGAAAACTTGCATTTCAAAAGGTAATATTGTAGAAAGGATATTTTCTTTAATTTAACCTTCACAGAGACAGGAAGTATACCAAAATAATCCAGGTGGTCTCCTTTATCTGAAAATAGCAATATCGGTTAATATTAAGAAAAACAAATTTTGGAATAAATTAATAATTATGAGATACCCTGTATAGTGTCAGTGTTCCTAAAAAGAATACCAATATAAAGAATCTTCCAAAACTTTGGTAATTTATAGAGAATTGTCATTGCCAACCCAGAATTAACAATATTTATTTAACAAAATATGTAAAGATTATAACATAGTTCATCGAGTAATCATAATAATTTGATTTCTATTTAATTTAAACTTATAATGTAAAATACAGAAGTGTTAAACTTTACCTTATTAAGAAGATTTTGTAGTTTGAAATTAATTACCAAAAAATCCAATGATTTAATTGGTTTTCATAATTTGAAGTCATAGCCTTCTGAGATTTTAAGATTCATATAAATATGTTAGCATCAAGGAGATCGGGGTCAGTCCTAGTCATTCCATGGCCCAAATAGTGTAATTCTAGTGTGTTTTCTTAACAAAAAGGACGGCCATTGTTTGCTAAAAAAATTAATTAATTTGTGAAGTACATCATTTTGAAAGTAACACAACTGTTATTCACATGTTTGGATACAGTTATTAAGTATTTTTATTATGTTTGAATAGTATAATTTGAAAAGAAATTCTTGTGATAAACAAACCTCTCCAGAAAGGAGACTGCCATTTTTGAAATATTTGAATATTAACAACAATGCAGTTATAGTTAAAATTAATAAACTCTACATTTTAAACAACAGTGTTAGTGAGCAGACTTACCTTCGATATGAAGAGATGGAGTAATTTGACTAAGGTAACATTTTTTAAACTTAAGTGAGAAAAAATTCCGGTTCCTAAAGTTTCATCAAGTCGCCTGTGAATAGCACTTCACACATAAATCACAGATCATTAATATTGACATATTTGACACAAGACAAATATTCAAGCGTTGCCATATCTTGTGATACACAAGACAGACATTTTTAAGCGTTGCCACATTTTTTTAATTTCCGTAAAATTTTTGTAGTAACAGCTTTTAGTAAAATTCACCTATTTAAAAAACATATTAATTAAAAATAAAAAAAGGAATGTAATTTTAAAGTAAAGATTTAATTAAGCATAAATTGTAATTTGTAAATTTAAATAGTGTGAAAGTGTATGCGTGATTGCATAATTTTAGTTTATTTATTTGTATACCTTTTAATACTTTCCATGTTTATTTTATTTTGTTAAAATCTTAGTATTAATAAACAAGTTAATCATTTCATGTCAATAGTCATTATTAAATTAAACTTACACTGGGAATAAAGGGATCTCAGCTCTGGATAGTAATAATAATAGTTTTAAAAAAAGAAATAATTTTTTTTTTATATAAAAAAACAAATGGCGCCCAAGGTACGTTAATTTTTATTTATATCGGTACAACTTTTGGAATCGATATAGAAACATTCTGGTATTCTATATTGATATTGTATTCGATATAAAATATTTCGTTACAATATATATATATATATATATATATATATATATATATATATATATATATATATATATATATATATATATATATATATATATATATATATATATATATATAAGGTGGGGCACCCCCATACGACACGGTCCCTGTAAACCAAACCAATAATTTTTACGGGAATTTTCCCATTTCATTATATGTATATTGATTAAGGCTACAAAAGGAAATTTTTTTTGAGTCTTCAGGCTCAGAAAAGTGTGACGACATATCAAAGTTGTGCTTTTTTAAAAGGAACACCGTGTATTTCGTTACACTTTTAAATGGTTTAGAAAAAACTAATATGATTTCATATAAAGTACCATGTCACTTACTATAATCGTTCTCGAGTTATTGATTTTTTATGAAAATGCTAGGTACAATTGAAAACTAAATAACATCGAAACGTATAGAAATCATCCCTTTAAATTCTGACCAAGCATAAAAGAGGTTTTGAGCTATTGATTTCGATAGAACCCGTATCTCAAAATTATACAGAATGTTCAAAAATCATTGTCACTTATTTATAATTTCGGACAAAGATAACTTTGTTATTTTGAATAGAACACCCTGTATTTTTTTGGTCAGAAAAATATTAAATTTAATTATCTTTCATTTCATATTGGGGTTCCCTATACCTAACCTAAATAGTTTTTCAGTTGTTGGCTTTAACAAAATAGTAGTTCTTATTTCAATGCATTATTTGACTTAGATAGCTTTGAAACGACATTTATTCAACCTGAAAGAATTCTTATTACCAGTTATTGTATTTTACGTTTTTCAAAACATTCACTGAATTATTACCGTCGAAAAAAAAAACTTATTTCATTCAAGAGCGGATAGATATGATTTTAGCGATTGGTGAGTGTTTAGAGAATTGCCTTTTGGCGTCGAGGATGTATGCCCCCAGACCGGAATCATCCAAACAAGTTGGTTCTCAAACGATTGCTACATGAATTTCGTAGGACTTAAGTGTAGCTTATGAAAAGGCAAATAGACAAAAACCTATCATTGGAAATGAGAAAAATAAATTTCTTATTATGGGATCAATCATAGAAAACCCTCAATAAGGACTGCTTTTCAAAGAGTGACGCCTCAAATATTATTAAGTGTTAAGCAGTCTTTTATAGAGAGAGTGGCTCTTTGTATTCAACAGGATGGTCGTCATTTTGACCATCTACTTTGAATTAAATACATTTGTTTCATATTTTGTTGTTGTTTCAGTTGAATATTAAAAGAAAATTGTATAGTCTGTTTAATGAACTACAGAATATAAAAAGTAAATATTTTCGATGAAGTGAAGTATAACAACTGTCAAAGAGAATTCTGTGAGCAAATCAAATAAATGTCGTTTCAAAGCTATCTTGATTCAAAGAATGCATTGAAATAAAAACTACCATTTGAAAAAGCCAATATCTAAAAAACTATTTAGGTTAGTTATACGGAATCCTAATATGAAATGAAAGATAATTAAATTTTATATTGTTCAGACCAAAAAAATACAGAGTGTTTCATTTAAAATAACAAAGTTATCTTTGTCCGAAATTATAAAAAATTGGCAATAATTTTTGAACATTCTGTATAATATTGAGAAACGGGTTTTATCGAAATCAATAGTCAATATTGATTGTCCGCGTTCCAACCTAAGTTTTTTATGGAAATAACATGCGAAAATTTTTATTTGTTCTTTAAAATTCTATAACTCAGCGATAAATGAATTAAAAGTAATAAATAGCGACATGTTTAATGTAAATTTACCGCTCTACAAAAAAGGTCAATTATAATTTTTCGCTAAATCTATTGGCTTAAAAGTTATTTAAGCTCAAAGTTTAATTTTTATATAACTATTAATATTATTAAGTATGATTGTTAAGTAAATAATTGTTATATTAAAATTATATCAAATATTTCTTGTAAAATGTTTATCTATGATTAAAATAAGAAAGTGCTGCAGTAATTTTCGTAGCATTATCATTGCTTAAAAAATAGAATACAATACTACTATGTTGTCCTTATACAATGGCATTATGGACTGAGTCACTTACGCCATCTATAATAGTATTTGTGTACTCAAATATTTTAACCCTTAAAAATATTTATAAATCACCTAACCTCTAATTAAGATAAACAACCTGTTTAAGTTGTGAAAGAAAATATTTATCATGACATCAAAAATAATTTTACGTCAAAATATTTATTTAATTGGTAATGTAGACACTCAAATTATCGGTAATAAATTGCTATCAAAATTACAAGTTTGCTATTGGTAAAAAGTTTGAAAATCGTTAATGATATTGCTGAGCGTGCAGTGAAACTAATTGAAGAATACAATAGTATACTAAGCAAGGATCCAAAGCAGCAGCAATTTATAGTTCCATTTTTATCAGAATATAAATATTATGCTGATACTCGAAAATCTGCAATAATGGAAAATATGAAAATGGATTAAAGCTAAGTATCCAAATGGTATCAAATTTAACTTTGAGCTTGAATAACTTTTAAGCCAATAGATTTAACGAATAATTATAAAAGACCTTTTTTGTAGAGCGTTAAATTTACAAATTTATTCATTACTTTTGATTCATTTGTCACTGAGTTATAGAATTCTAAAGAACAAATAAAAATTTTCCCATGTTATTTCCAAAAAAACTTAGGTTGGAACGCGGACAATCTTAAAGTTAATATTAAGAGCTTAAATTTTCAGGGAATTTTTTAAAAACACCCAGAACATAATAATTTGTTAAAACCTAAGAAAAACTGAATTTTAAAAATTTAAAAAAAATGGTTGGTAAAAAAATATTTTATAAATATTTATATTTTAACGATAAATTTAGTGATGCTCTTAATCATTAAAATTTTACACGATCTTTCAAAGAGTAGACAAAGTACGACATCATTTTACTGAGTATAGCAATAGAAATGTAATAAAAATTGCATTAACGTTTTTACCTCTATGCCTATGAACGAGGAGGCGCGAAGAAACATTGTTGTGGGGTTTGAATTAAGTAAAAAATTAATTAATTTTTAAATATGTTTTATGTTTTGGTTTTGTGTGAATACAATCATTACTTTTGGCTTTTTGCAACTGTAGTATTGTTTAAATATAATTAAATAGCCAAAGATTTACATTTAAAACTGTAAAGTTATGCAAATTTATATTTTGTGAGAAGTATGCTTCCCTCCACAAAAACAAAAATGCTAAATTAAGTTTAGTTTTATTTAATTAAATATAATATTCTAATAGTAAGCTATTTTTTTAAGGATTAAAATGTGTGCTAATGTAAATATGAAGGATCTAATAACTGCCCACCATGAAATGGCACATATTTATTATTTTATTAACTATAAAAATCAACCAAAGGTCTTCAGGGATGGTGCCAATCCAGGTAAAAATAAGATCGATTGTAAATATTTTTATAATATAAAATAGCTTCATGATAATTCTATTTATTTGTATTTAACAGTATTGCCTCCAGCTATACATGTGGGATAATTTTTTTAGATTCATATAAATTATTTGTACTGTATTTTTTAGCATTTCATGAAGCCATTGGAGAAGCAATCGGGCTTTCAGTGGGAACCCCAAAGCATCTTCAAGCTCTTGGACTAGTCCAGAAATCCATCGATCGAGTAGCAGTTGATATTAACTTCTTATATTCCATGGCGCTTGACAAAGTTGTTTTTCTACCATTTGCATTTGTAATGGATAAATGGAGATATGATGTTTTTAAAGGGGATATCCAAAAAGAAGAATACAATTGCCATTGGTGGCTGTTAAGGTGAAATATTTTAGTTAAAATAAAAACTTTCTCATCAAACGTTAAATATTTTTTTTATTGTATTTACTCAAGTATATTTACACCAATATGATTATATAGCAGCATATTTCAGTTTTTTCTATAAATCTTACTCTTTCCATCGTCTTTCCTTTGTAACCTCAAATTTTGCAACTAACAAAGAATAAGAATATCTTTGTGTTTTACACTGTGCTATTTGTTGTACCATTAATTTGCACGACATATTATATGCCAGGTCAAAAGTACCAACCACCGACGAGCATTTATAAGAGCACTGATAAAAATTGTAAAATGTATAGGATGTGTGTAAAAGCCGTAGCATATGGAAAGAAGTGGTGTCTGCCTACCACTACGGGAAAAAGAATGACTATATGTGTGTATTTTGTGATGATATATATCAAATAATACTTTTAATTAGTTGTTTCCGGTTTAAAGGGTTTATATTTAACTTTTTTGAAACTTATAAGCATCTGAACATAGGAATACACATATTTGCCCAGACATGAAAAAATTAAAGCATTTAAATAAAAAAACATTCTTATAAAAGTGAATTTATTAATGGATTATGAACTGTTTCAGTGAGAGATATCAAGGCATCAAACCTCCAGTTTTAAGATCAGAAATAGACTTTGATCCTGGATCAAAATATCATATTCCCGCCAATATTCCATATTTAAGGTAAGCAATAATATAGAAACATTTTATTTTTCAAAATATAGAAATGACTTTAATGTAACAACTTCTGCTAAATAATATTTAAAGTCATTAAAATTAATTATTAATTAATTAATGTCTATGGACAATAAAATACAAAAATGTGATATTTCTGTTTTTCCTTGTGTATTCTGCTTTATAGTCATATTTAACAAGAGTCTTTGGTTGCCCTATCAGCTGCTATTAGGATAAAAGTTATTAATCTTCAAGCTTTTTTAATTATCCTGAATGTTTTCCTTTTATCAAAATTTATAACATGTATCGTTGCCGTTGGTTACACAAGCTGAGCTGCCTTTAGAATATATGTAAACTTATTGATCTTCAAACTAATTCAATTATTTTATTTTTTCTGGTTGTCGTCCATCTAGAAGTTTTGGGTATTTAAGTCCAATATTAAAATCTTTCATTCCGAAACGCAAAGTTAGTTTAAAAATGTCATACAAAGCACCCCACGTTTTTAGAATAGTGACATTAATTTTCTCGTCTGTAATTTTATTCTTATGTTTAGAATTATTTTTTACTTTTTAGTTTGATTAACTCTAAAACCGTGTTTTTTAGTTTTTTTAAACTATAATTTATTTATTGCTTTTTTTATTGGTGTATTTTAAAAACACACTATCTGTAGTGGCTCTCTCCGTAGATATTGAAGAAAGGTTTTTGTGAAACATGTGAACATATTCAATATGGTGACCACTGAAAATATCCCTTTCAGTCATTCGAGCTTTGTAACAGGATAAATGAGTATTGCAGGAACGACAACTACTACTAAAAGTAAATAAATAAAACAGGAGTTAACTATTATGTGACTAACTAAATTTTAACAATAAATATAATTTTTATATTTTGCATCATTTTTTAAACTGTTAGGCTTGGTGATTCCATAACAGTTAGTTTAAGAGGTTATTTTTCTCTTTTACGGCAAGTGGTCTATTTTCTAAAGCCAGTTTCTATCAATTTTCATTCTTTATTTGGCATGTTTAAGTTCGGTTTTTTTAATTTCGTTTTGTTCCCTATCATATTCATCAAGGTACTCCAGCCCTTGTCTTTGAGCTAAATCATCCTCTTCTCTGATTCTAAGCCGTCTTTTTGTAAGCAGCTGACTATTTACACAATCCTAGACGCTATCATCATTTTTATCCATTTCTAAAAGGAGTCAGAAAACACTTAAGCTGTTAGTTCGAGCCGTCTATGACAAATAAGATAACCACAAAGGTCTATAGGGAAAAATCACGTAACGCGAGATGGCGCTGTCAATGACAAAATGTCAAATCGAGGTGTGAACAGCAAATATTCTGTTATTTGATCACTTGTAAAACCAAAGTGAAAATATATAATCGAATTGCCGCATGTAGAGCATATTTTTCGCGATTTTATCTCCATATCACCTTTTTTTATCCTTTGCATTTTCGGATTTTGTGGTTTATTAACACCAATTCTTCGTTCAAATATAACACTTTCAATGCTTAAATTGCTCAAAATAATATATATACTTCACTTTTCACCCATTTAAACAAATGGAGGTCAGTTTGTTGTTCACAGCTCGAGATTTCATGTGATCAATAATAGATGTCGCCCACTCCGTGATTTATTCCAATCCGTCGTAAATAAAGTTCGTCGTTATCGCTATGTGGTTTGCCTCCGCTTTTTGCCCTTACTGCGCAGTCGCACAAATAACAATAACTATTTATTTTAAGCGGCTTATTGCTTATTTGAACTGTTAACGTTATTAAATTTATCATTTTAAATTGGTTCATTTAAGTAACGTAATATCAAAGCATACTTAAACTTAAAATAAAAGCTGATTTTTTTCAATTTGACTTTAATAATTTAAATTTTAAATTTTAAGAACCTTTACTACTTCTGCCAATTAGTATTTAATAATTTTAAAATCTTTTTCAATTCAATACTTAGTAATCAAATAAAATAATAAAACAGCATAGCTATAAATATAACTTTATATACAAAATACAACCTAATAACAAAATCACAAGAGAGCGTACAGTAATACTGATAGAAACAGTACAAAATTATAAAATTAAACTTATCACTAGTGATAACCTCCTACATCGTGTCCTCCATAATTTTGTCCACCGAAATCATGTCCTCCATTATCGCCACCATAATCTCCACCACCGACATCATATCCTCCAAAATCCTGTCCACCGTGGTTGTAACTTTCTTCATGATGATGTTCTTTGACCGGGACTGGATAGGGTACTTTAACGGGAACGGGTACCGGTCTCTCCACTATATGTGGTACTTTCTTTTCGACTGTATAAGGTACCGGGTTAAAAATGGGAATTTTTACTGGATAGGGTACTGGTTTTTCGACGGGATAAGGAATTCTCTGTTCCACCGGATAAGGAGCTGGTACTGGCACTTTAACGGGATAGGGTTGGGGCTTCTCAACTGGATAAGGAATTGGTCTTTCTACTGGTACTTTTACCGGTACAGGTACAGGCTTAAAAACGGGATAGGATATTTTCTTTTCAACTGGATATGGTACTGGCTTTGGAATATGTACGGGATAAGGTCTGTCGACATGAACCTTGACAGGATAGTGTACTAGCTTTTCCACTGGATACGGTTTTGGAATGTGTACTGGTACTTTCACTGGATACGGAATTTCCTTTTCTACCGGATAAGGTTGTGGTACCAAAACTTTGTAGGGTACTTCAACGGTTTTTTCTACAGGGTAAGGCTGCGGTACTAGTACTTTAACTGGATAAGGTCTATCTACATGGACTTTGACAGGGTAAGGCACGGTTTTTTCTACTGGTACAGGCTTGTGTACGGGTACTGATACTCTTACTGGAACTTTGACGGGGTAAGGTATCTAAAAAAATAATGAACATTTAAAACATTTTTAGAAAAATAAGTTATTCATAAAGAAAGTTTTTAATTTACTTAAAGATTATTATTTTGACAAACTATATCTCGTTAAGGTCCATTTGTAATTAAAACACATAGTAAGTTCTAAAAGCAAATTTCCCTATAAAATGTGCAATAATATTATTTTTATAGATTATGTCAAAAACAAGTTTAAATTATAAATGTATTTTGAAGAAATGTATACCTTTTTCTCGACTGGGTATGGCTGTGGAACGTGAACTTTTACGGGGACGTGGACAGTCTTTTCTACTGGCACTGGTACTTCTTTAGTCACCGGGTAAGGTGCAGGTACTTTTTTAATTACCGTGACTGTTTTATGATGTTCTTGATGACCGTAGTCATAACCTCCGCCTAAACGAAAAGAGTATTTGAACAAAGTTTACCAAGCATAAAATTAAAAAAATTTCATTAAAATTTAGACAATCAAACTTACCTCCAGAATCGTGTCCACCGTAATCTCCACCTCCGTAATCTCCGCCCCCGTAATTTCCGCCTCCATAATCACCTCCACCTCCAAAATAATGTTCACCACCACCGTATCCCAGACTCAAACCGCGTTTTTCTTTTGTTTGAGATTCTGCTGATTTGGTGTCTGTGGCTGAAGATTTTTTTTCTTCGGCATTCGCCAACAATAATAGTGCGCAGAATGCTGAATAACCCTGCAAAGCAAAATATTTATTAAAATTTCATTGATTTAATTTTCAAATAAAATACGGTTACTTTAAAAAATATCTAAACAAATTTATAGATACAGCAAGCGTTGATAATAGAATAAAAAAAATTGACTAAACACAAAATAGATAAACGAGGTAACTAAGAAAGTTGGTCTTTAAATAAATAGCTAAGCCTAAGTAATAAAAAAATAGGTGTAACAGATAAAGCATCGAATAAAAAAAAATTGAAAAAAATACCAGTTTAAATTGCTGATTGTTCAAATACACGTAATAGTACGTACCGCGAAAGGATTAATTAACTGTTAATAATAAGAATAGTAACATATAGCAAAATATAGCTTTTATATTAACAACCATCAGGTACTTAAGGAAAATAAAAATTTTAAATACATGTGGTACTCGTTAGACGATGATTAAGTAATTTTATTTCAGGAGAAATTGTTGAGATGAGAACCACGATGACATTATTGTTATTATATATTTATTATCTGTCAGAATAAACATTGCTTTCCTTCTGGTTCAGACTAGCGAAATTTTCATCAGGAAATCGGCACAGATTAAGTGTGAGTCGTAGGACAATTTGAATATGGCTACTTTCAATACAGGAGGTGTATCTATCGAGAAACTTCTTGATCACGAAAATTACAACACATAGCTGGAGACGATTCAAGCTGTTTTGGAGCTGGATGATCTATGGACTGGCATTGTGGATGTACAAGTTGATAGTGATGGAAAAGTAACATCTCGAGTTAATGAAGCGAAAGACAAAAAAGCAAAAATGCGAAATTTCCCGTATCAGGAACTTGTGGGATGCATGATGTATCTGGCGAATTGCACAAGACCAGATATTTGTTATGGTGTCAATCTTCTTGGTCGCTACAGTTCTAACCCTGCATGGAATCATTGGATCGCCGCCAAGCACATACTACGTTACTTGAAAGGGACGTCCTCAATGAAATTGACATATCGTAAGGATGAGAATATTTACATCAACGGATTCTCCGACGCCGATCATGCTACAAATCATGGTGACCGGAAATCAGGCACTGGTTTTGTCTTTGTAGCTTCAGGAGGAGCCATATCTTGGTGTTCTAAGAAGCAACCAACATTCTCAATTTCTTCGTGTGAAGCAGAGTACATTTCTCTGTCATCGGCTATGCAAGAGGCTATTTGGTGGCGAGGTTTTACTAAAGAATTGGGACTTGACTCTCAATTGATGATGCACTGTGATAACCAGAGTGCAATTTCTATCGCAAGTAATTGCGGATTCAATCCGAAGACGAAACACATCGATATTCGCTACCATTTTGTACAAGACATACTGGCACAAGGAGAAATTCGATTGGATAACATCAAAACCGAGAACCAAACAGCCGATATTCTCACAAAGGCTTTAGGAAAATCCAAATTTGAGAAATTTCGAGTCCAGCTAGGTCTGAAGTCACATGGTTGAGGAGGAGTGTTGAGATGACAACCACGATGACATTATTGTTATTATATATTTATTTTCTGTCAGAATAAACATTGCTTTCCTTCTGGTTCAGACTAGCTTATATCAGAAATAAAAGTATGTAAAAGGCAAGCAATTTTAGCACCAAGTCAAGTATTAGAAAAAAAATAGATGTACATAAAAGAATTAGCAAAGGCCTTTAATAAGGTGAATTTAAAACTTTCATTTATCACCTTACAAAGACAGTAAGTTCGTACTTCAAAATAAGAAAATAATTAACACAGGATTGCCCTCTATCCCTGTATTCACTTAATTTAATTGAAGAAAAGACAATACGCGAAGTGAAAATAAATACTAAAGCCACTAAATACACATTCAATTCGATTTGCATATATGTATGATACATAATCAGCAGAATCAGAAAATGGCATCAATTATATTTTGAGCTACTTAAATACAATTTTAAACAAATTTAGGTTAAAAATAAAGAAAAAAAACAAAAACAAAAAAACAACAACATCAGAAACGCCAACGTAAAAATCAGAATGAACTAAAAAAACAAGTGAGTCTAGGAAGTCTATAGGGAAGAGAAAAAAATTATTCTTACAAATAAAAACTTAAGTAAACGAACCAGAAAGAAATTTATAAAAACTTGCATATGGAATACCTTGTTGCACGGCTGTGAAACTAGGACAATGGAAAGATATGAAAATTTTAGATTGGAAGATATAAAAAAGTGGTCATGGCGAAAGATGACGAAGACAAAATGGATAAAAAAAAATAAATCAATGACGATATGAAGTATTAATCTATTAAGACATTTGTCGAGACATAACAACTTTATCACAAATTTTTCAGACTAAGAGGAAGACCAAGAATATCCTACATTAAAGACATCTTTCAAACGATGGGTTTAGAAGCTGATAATGCCTGTTGGTAAATACTAATTTCTTTCAATTTTTAATAATCCATTCTTGGCTGTGTAATAATTTACTAGTTTCTTATCACTTTTCAATAATAGTACTACTCGTAGTTCTTATCAATAGAATGCCTTTCAACATTTCTCTTGTATGTTTTTGTTACAAATTCAATACGACAAATCATTATTTACTGTTTTTTTAGTAATAGTATCGTAAACAAATAGGAAGTATATCGATGTTTTCAGCTTAACATTATTTCAAAATAGCTTGTTACGTGAAATGTTCACATATGGAATAAATATGTTTACCAAAGTGAAAGTAAATTTGTTCTATCGTACTTGTGTCATCATTTAAATAGCTGCAGTTTACCTCTTGTTTTTATTACCTTTTTTTACTAGTATATAATATATAATTTAATTCCATTATTGGTGTATTTATGTGCAATTATGTAAAAGGCACCAATTATTGACTATTTGGATATTCAGGAAAAATGGAAGATGGGAGAGAGCTATAACGAATTCAAAACTGCATCTTTACACAAATGAACCAGAGAAAATCCAAAAAAAATCGGCGATTTTCTTTAAAAGAGAACAAAAATCTATGGGGAAAGTAAAAATTCTGCCAAGTAGCAAAAATAACTAAGTACAATTTATTTGTATATTTACCCATACGGAAAAAGGCGTGATATTATGTATGTATGTTTGGTGTCCAAAAAATGTTTGTCGAATAATTTTCAAGTGGAAGTAATAAGATACGATTCATGAACATTATTTTAAAATTTTGGATTTACAGTTTATTAGCTGGCCAGGCAGACGTTCTGCCCTATCTACATATATAGGTAAAAATATCAATAACTTAACCACAGCGCCTCCAATCGGGTCCAGATTTTTTGATTTTTTTTGGCACTTAACCAACATATATTATGAATATGAGTTATTTTGGTCCATAAATATAAAATTTGTCAAAATGTGGTTTCGCAAAAAGGGTATAGAAAAAAATCTAGAAAAAACGTCACATAAAAATGATAAGTAGTATAATATAGTGTTTCTTGGAAAATAAGAAACTTGTAGCTGTAGTTTATCGTAAACACATGTGCGCTATAAAAAGACAAGCTTTTGGTTGTAGTAAGGTTAGTTGCAACCCATGTTATGTGGGATGAAAGGACGACATATGCCTTATTGAAAGTAATCTTTTTTACAAAAGTACTACCTGTTGCAAGTAAGTTCACTCCCGAAATGTGAACATTTGAAGTCGCGAATAACCCTCGTTTTATAAGACTTGCTCGAAAGAAGTTAATATTATTCGCTCGTAATAAGTGTTAATATTTCACACTCGAAAGTGAATATTAAGCTGTCTCGAAACTAGATATAAAGTTCATACTCTTGGTCTCAATATAAAAAACGCTATTGCATAAAAATTAAGTATATATTCTCGTAATTTTGAACAGTTGATTCTCGTTAGTGTTTAATTAAAAATATTTTCTCTTGTATACCCAAACTGACCCCTATATTTGAGCGAGGGTGAAAAAACCCCTCTCTCCATCAATAAAAACTTAAAGATTATTTAAAAAACTGGCGCATAAAATTAAATTGTTTGTTTGTTTTATTTTTATTTTTAAAGAGGCTACCATCGATCAAGGCCATTAGAAGTTACAAGATCACTAACAGATATTTCAAAGGCAAAAAAATATTTTAAAATGATAAATATTGATAAGTGATTTAAATAATTTTAAAAGAGTATAAGAAAATTAACTTATCTTTTTTTCGAAATTTTTAATTTACTTTTTTTACGCAAAAATCATACAATACTCAAATTAAACTTTATTTAAAATATATTGCAAATAGTGGAATTAATTTTGTTTTTAAAATATATGTTCTTTGCTGTCTTGTCAAATAAATTATAATGAGTGGTTTGAACAACCACGAGAGGGCTAAAAATATTCATTGAAAGTGTCCCCCTTAAAAATAAAATTAACGTTCTTTTCGATTTCTCATATTATTTATTACTGGAAGGAAGATATCAAAGGTGAAAAGTTTTCAAATTGACATCTTGTATTGAATGGTTTTAACAATATAAAGAAGAAAATAAATTAGTTACTATAATATTGTCAACAATTTATTTAAGCAAATTAATTAAATAATTTTTTTAGCGTACTAAAATAGATATTAAGTTTAAAAGTTCTTTTTTTTAATATAAAATTGTTTTTACAAAAATTATGCAAGTGCAATTAGCGTACTACACGTAACCAGTGACACGATTTAAAAAAAATAAAATTACTGCTAAATTAATAAATACAGAGTACGTTTAATTTCCTGGTTAATTAAACTAGTCTAGTGAAACATTCTTTCTTTCTCAATTCTCTGCTTTCGCCGTGTATGCATTTATATACTTTTGTAATTTATTTATCGAGCGTTGTTGTTCGCCTTTACGCATGTATAGAAATCCGTTCAGAAGTTCTCTTTGGCGGAACTAATCACTTACAATCATTAACAAAATGTTCTAATTTCACTTTCACGATTGCCTCCAGAGAAAAGAATTATACGGGCCTGCCGTATGTCACCATATTGAAGAGAAAACTTAACATTAAAACAAACAATAAAATTACTATATTTTTTACATTCGCCATAAACCTGCTGCTGTCGAAGCTTTGGTGTGAGCAAATAATTATTTTCTTCCCTATTACAATAAACAATTATCTACGAATGCCAATTAAAATGTATACGGGGTAAAACAACCTTTTTTTTTAATACCTATATTACAAGATACTTTAGGATTTTTTGCATGAATAAAAAATTATTAAGGCTTTCTTATAATTTAAGTATCAACGACAATATGCATGTATGCTAATTGATGGGTTTTACTTCGGTAATACATTTTTTTATAAATATTGACTTTTAAACTCCTCTTTTATTAAACATAAGCCAAATATTATTGTTAATTGACTCGATAACAATATAACGAATCTAACTTATTCAACTTTAATTCCCGATAAATACCATTCAAATAGAAAGTTTCACGGACTAAGAAAATCTAAACAGCCTTCCTGTGCCTTAACTCCGTTGTCCTACCAATCTTTACCGAAAGGTAGAATGGAGTATACTGATAATTATTTTCACCCCATTTAATAAACAAGTTTATTATTATTTTAACTTCAATGCAATCTTCATAAAACGAAATTACATTTCATGAAGAGATCCATATCTAATGTGTATCATTTCGAATATCGAATAGTGATATTCATGGTATCCGAAGTTACCGGCAAACCGATATATCTTTGTATCCCGAAGAGACAGTAAATTCTTCAGTGTAAGGGGCAAAAGAATAAGAATAAACTTCGGCTAAACCCAAGTGGGTCCAAAATTTTTTATCTGTACCATTTCAGTTTGTCATCGCCAGTGAATTTTTTTAATAAACTTGGCACTATAGGCTTGAAAAAACGTAACATCAAATTGATAACTGATCTATATTGACAGCAAATTGCACAAATACGGGTAGATGGCGAACTCTCGGAAAAGATTCAAATTATGAGAGGGGTGCGACAGGGTTGCGTTCTATCACCGCTACTCTTCAATATATACTCGGAAAAAATCTTTCAGGAGGCCTTGTACGAAAAACCTCAGGATATAGTTTTGAATGGAGTAGTCATAAACAATCTACGCTACGCAGATGACATGGTACTGTTGGCAACTAGCGCATAAGATTTACAAAAACTTGTTCATGCAGTCGCGCAAAGCATGAAATGGGTCTAAAACTTAACATACAGAAAACCAAATGGCTAACAATAAGTAAACAATTGAGTGCCACCTGATGGCCATGTTGCATGCGACGGACATATTATAGAGCGCGTCTCGACATACAAATATTTAGGATGTATGGTCAACGAGAAATGGGACGACACACAGGAAATACGGTGCCGAATAGAACAGGTCCACGCGGCATTTATGCGAATGAAAGCCGTTTTATGCTGCCATGATATTAATATTCCCTTACGCATCAGAATTCTTCGCTGTTACGATTTTAGCATACTATCTTATGGAGCCGAATCGTGGACACTTACGGATGCATGAGTAAGAACTTTTTGGCATATCTCATATGTAAATACGGTCCATTAAATTTGCATCTCGCCCATATGTAATAACAATTAATATACACTATAGTTAAAGGGTCTGTAGTTTAAAGTCCATAGTCATATTTATGCAAGTATCACCAAAAGGTTTTTTAATCTTTTAAATGTTCTCGTTATCGCCCACTTGGGTTTATTACCCTGTGATTTGTGTAGGCGTTGTTACTGTTTCCTAGCGCCACTTACGGGATAGTGAATGGTCTTATTAATATTTATTCATATCGGTTTCTATTTATTAAAAAATAATATCATTCTCGCTGAAACTTTCTATTTGAATAATTTTTTAAATTAAAAATGTTGAAAAAGCATTAATTAAGCTTTTTTATTGTTAACTAAATATTTTTTAAAAATTAACTGGATTGATATTAAAATTTTTTTATATGTATTATTATTAATATGAAAATTAAGGATTTATTTATTTAATGTAACTGAATTACAGGTACTTAAAAAAAAGTGGTAATAATTTTAAACAATACATTCATAATGTTTTAAATAAGGGGTCTATTGGTTTTTAATAGTTACTGAAACTACCAAACATGTACTAAAGATTTTGTGATAATTTAATTGTTTTGTTACATTTTTAAATATTTTTGTGCTAAATTTCTTTTGCAATTGTATATTTTTTAAAATAAAAACGACTTTCTTATTTTGATCGATCATTTCGTGATTTGTATTCGACGTTTCCCATTCACTTATGCAAGACCTCCTCAGGATATTTATTGTTTAATAAATTTTTATTAATTAAATTAGGGAAATATTTTCTTTAGAGAATTATAATGATAAAAAGTCATTTAAAAAAATAATTTACGAAATATAAGTAAGACAAATAACTATTAATTATATTATTTAATTATTATTATGAGGTAACACATGCCCATTATTATGCAAAAAATTTAATTAAATTTAAGTTTTGTTTATAGTTTTTGTGAATTATAAAACATTAAATACTTGAAAATGACATTTTTTAATGCTGAATATCCCTCTTTTATAATTATAGTATTTTCTTTCCTCTAAAAGTTATAAATTTGAAATATCAAATTATTTTAAATTAAACCTGTGTTTATTTTTACTCAACATGTAATAAAATACAAATTATAGTCTATTGGGCACTTATCAAACAATTTGTCAAAGAAACAATTCACACTAAAATTGTATTTGTAGGAATATGCCTTTAAAAATTTTTACAAATTTTTATTTTTTTATAATTACCCAACAACTATTTAAGACCATGTGCGTTTATTAAATTTTATGTAAAAACATAATTTATTTTCCTTTGTAATTTTAAAATGTAAAAAATTAAGAAAGGATTATTAAATCAAAAATCATTTTTTATTGACATGTTATTTTCATATTAAATTAATAAGGGTAGTACTAAATATTATTAAAAGGGAATCTTTCTTCTGAGCTTTTTTGAAATTTAATATGCAAGTATTACATGAAACTAGTATTTTGCTTAAGAGAACTTAATATAATAAAAAATCAATTTTTTATTATTATAGCAGAAATATACCAATATTATTTATTAACCTAAAAGGAATAATATTTGTTAAAATGCACAAAATACACAATTTGTTTTTAAAAATACAAACAAAGATTTAAAGTAATTTTTAGATTCATATAGTTTTTTATGTAGTTTATATATTTATTAAATCCAAATTAAAGTAACCAAAGAAAACAACGAAAAAAATATTGTAATTATGCCGATTAAATTAAAAAAAAATCAAAAATGAATCTATTACCAATTAATTCTTAGTATTTCAACATTTACTAATTAAAATCCAATTAAAAAATCTAATAATTAATTAATCAATTTAAAAATTTAAATTTGGAGAATTTTAGTTATTAATTTTTTTTTTATTTAATATACATCATTAGAAAAGTTACCCATCGTCACTAAAAAAACACATTAACCACCAAAATTAGCACGGTTAAACTTTTCCACCTTTCACACAAACACACATATACACACTTACCAGGAGATTCATGGTACTTCTTTTATTTTTGTGACCACAAGCCCGACTGGATGATACTATAACAACTCTTCAACCTTATATAGGGGTCTAATACTTTCGCTGTGCCCCTCTCAAGAGGGGCTGATGCATCGGTTGCCCTCTTTCCCCGAACGGAATCAGTCAAACCCCTCCTGTCCGCTCTGAAAATATCTAAATAATTGGTTAACATCGATGTAATATTGTAGGGTAATTAGTTCTAGTGAGAGAATTTGTGAAAATTTTATTTTATTTCTATTTTACAGAATCGAATCATGCAATATATGTGTATACGTAATTTATGAAAATGAAAAATGATATATACAATAAATTTGTATTAATATTGCTTTGGATTAAAATCGATTACAGTTTTTGTTAATTTTTTTTTCATTATCAAATACAAAATATAAATAGCATAGTTACATAATTATGCATATTTATTCATCAACAGTTTGAATCAAACTATTGTTCTTACATTTGCTACTTTTTTTAAGTTGCTACACTGTATCCAGAAATTTGCTTTTTGCTAAACCATAACACCCATCAAAAAATCTATCTCCATTTAGCCATTTTCACACATATTTCCTATTTTATTTTCTTTAAAGAATAGAGTTTCATAATATCTAACTTTAATTTATTAAAAATACCTATTTGAATGTTGAATGATTAAAATTACTTTGTATTTTTAATGGCCTTATAAATACATATAATTTAAACACGTAAATAATTTAATATATACCTTTACAACCTCAAAATAAGACTAATCAATATCAAAATGAGAAAAAAAACACTTTCAAAATAGGACTTGTCAACTTGACATTAATTTGTCACATTCAAAATGAGAATAACCACAAAAATTGACTGTGTGTAGGGTGTATTAAGTAAATTAAATATGCCGTATATAAAGCAGGAAGATGCTGAAAATGTAAAAAGGCAAATGCGTGCAATATATAATTTCAATGGAGATTGAAAACACCTAGCTGATACCCTGGGGATAAAAAAGTCAAATGCATACTGCATCCTAACCCAAGCATCGCGGTGGAATCATAGGGAGAAGATAGGAGAAATCCATCGTGAATATATCGCTGGACGTGTTAAAGAGAATCCAAAACTGACATAAAAAGAGCTTCAGTGCAAGTTTTAACAAGAACATAAACTGACTGTTCCCACAGAATGTTTGAGAAAACACTTAGATGTATACTTAATGTATACCCTTAAAGACATCAGAAGAGAACCAGAAGGAGCAAGCAGCGAAGATAATAAAATTAAACGACTTGATTATGTATAACAGCTATTGAATTATCAAGCAGATAACATGCCATTAATACACATGGATAAAACTAACTTTAATTTATTTATCTTGAGGAAAGAAGGAAGGTTACTAAAAGGAACTAGCTGCAGATACATTTTTGCACATGGATGTTGGCAACACGGCTGTGTTGCCAACATCCATGTGATCGAATGCATAGGAAATTTGGAAATAATTTACTATCACATCGGAAGAGGATGTTTTGAGAAACCTCAAGCTAATACATTCTTGCGTGGCTGCTACCGTGCTGTTCTAGAAATGTATCAAACTCCGGTGCTACTCGTGTCTGATAATGCCCCTTGTCACATTGACTTTAAAAAAAAATTTATAAAAGAGGAATTCAACGATAACATCTTGTTGAGACTAAGCCCCTACAATCCTACATTTAACTTAATCAAACTCGCATGGTCAGTTCTTAAAGCTGCTGTTAAGCAAAATTGTGCCGTCCAATTACGCAGGAGAAGGCAGAGCAAATTTAACATAAACTGAATTCCGCCTTCAGCAACTTAATTATCCTGTAAATAATTCATGTAAATGATTACAGTTTTTCGGGGAAAGTTCGTTAAGCAGAGATCAGCTAGGAGTGACCACATTAGGAAGGAGATTACCCCACCTTGTGGACACCCATTCGCCGCCCTTAACCTGATTGATTCTCCATGCAGTGATGATATAACATATCGGTTTAAAATCATGCTTTTGATCCAGTGTAACGAAAATTAAACTTTACCGTTCTGAAAACTAATAATTCTTACTTAATCTCAAAAAAGCTAAATTATCTTACTCAGGGTTTTGTGAATTTTTGATTTCTCGATTGAATTAATTTTAAGGAAATGGGCTTATCCACCCTTTTTTTTTTAACCAAACTAACTAAAAATTAAAAAGCTAAATCACGTTTTTTTTTTACTGAAAATAGTCGCAAAAAGGGTAATATCTGTAGAGTAATGTCTGGTCTGCAACTCTTCTATGTTTTAGTGGGTGAAGGGTATATGTGAGAGTTGAGCACGGAAATCACTTTACAAGGATTCCACTGCTTGTGTCAGGATAAACGGAGCTTGCACGGACTGGTTTAACATCGAAAAAGGTGAGACAGGGATGTGTGGCTTCGCCATGGGTGTTTAACTTATACATAGACAATTGTTTAAAAGATCTGAAAGAGAGTGCGTATGGATTAAAAATGAATGATTTGATCGTCAAATGCCTTCTTTACGCCGATGGTCAAGTCATATTAGCGTTATCTGAAGAGGAGTTGCAGGCGATGGTTAATGTTATGCATGATTCCCTGAAAATCAAAGGGATGAAAATAAATGTGAGCAAAACGAAAGTAATGGTTTTTGAAAGAGAAGAAAGCATGACAAACTGGGGTTTCGATTGAGGGAGAAAGAGTGGAACAAGTTAAGGAATTTGTGTACTTGGGTTCAAAATTTACTAGAGATGGAAAGTATGACAGTGACATTGAACGAAGGGTGTTGGCAGGAAAACAAATGAATGGGGCACTGCATAGCTTTATGAATAGCCAGAGAGTGTCAAAAAAGGCACGTCTGGTGGTGCATAGAGGTGTGTTGGTTCCTACACTTATGTATGGTAGTGAATGTTGGGTTTACCAGAAGAAGCATAAAAATAGGATTAATGCTGCGGAGATGAGTAGTCTAAGAAGTATAGTTGGAGTAACTCGGTTGGATAAAGTAAAGAATAGTAATATAAGAAAACGCTGTGGTGTAAAAGAAGATGTGGTCACAAAGATGGATAAAGGAATGCTTAGATGGTTTGGACACGTATAAAGGATGGATGAAGGAAGATTGATGAAACAAATTTATAAGGCGAGTGTGAATGGGCAAATCGGTAGAGGTCGACCTTGGAGAACATATCTCGATCAGATCAACATTGTTTTGAAGAAAGGCCAGGTCAAGAGTACCAACAACCGAAGAGCATGTATGAGAGCACTGATGAAAGTAGAGGAAGCAAAAGATGTGTGTACGACCGTAGCAAGTGGAAGGAAGTGGTCTCTGCCTACCCCTATGTGGAAAAAGGCGTGACTTTATGTATGTTTGTATGAGCTGTTTATCAATCGAATGGCCCTTTTCTGAATGGAATCTAGAAGACGAAGAGAATGCCTTGGAGCTAAACCCCAAATGTGCGAGCAATACTCCAGTAGAGGTTGGATTAAGGTATTGTGGAAATTTGGAGATAAAGACATTACTATAAGTTTTCCATATTCTGTCCATCCAAGCTGAATTCTTTTGGAGATCTCCGCTCTCTGACTGTCCTTTTCGAAGGATATTCTTTGCCCGAGATACACGTATTCAAAAGTGGATTTGGTACCAGAGATGCTATTTTCAGCCTGCAAATGCTAATCCAGAACTGCCTAGATCAACGCAGAGACGTATTTATATGCTTTCTCGTAAGCATTTGATGTTAGGCACGATTTATTATTTGGATATTTGGAGGACTTACGCCTGGACGACAAAGACGTTAGAATAATTCGCAACCTCTACTGGAACCAAACCGCCGAGGTACGACTGTTATGTGGAAGTGAAACAGAAAAATTCCCAATTAAAAAGGAGTAAGACAAGGATGCATTTTATCACCAATGCTATTCAATCTGTACGTGGAAAAAGCCTTTCAGCAAGCACTTTAGAATTTAAAGTTAACGGCATCCCTATCAACAATATCAGATACGCTGATGATGATACTGTGATCTTAGCTGACACAGCAGATGATTTACAGTCGCTATTGAATGCCGTAAATGATGCAAGCAATGCGTTGGGTCTAAAAATAAATGCCGCCAAGACCAAGTTTATGACAATTTCAAAAAACGTCCTGCCAAATTTCAATGGTATTAACCACATAGAACAAGTAAGAAAATTTAAATACCTAGGCTGCTACTTGAATGATAAGTAGGACCAGGAGGTGGAGATTAGGTGCCGTAAAGAACAAGCGAGAGTCACATTCTTACGTCTACGTAAGTTTTTAGTTGACCACCGACTAGACATTAAATTGAGACTCAAGATGACCAAATGTTATGTGTGGCCTGTTCTTCTAGCATTTAAAATGTGGACCCTTCATCGAATGCTTAAAATATAATGGGTTGAGAGAGACAGAAACGAAGAAGTCATTAGAAGAGCAAAACTAGAAGACAGAGAACTGTTCGAGACAATCAAAAAGAGGAAAATCGCCTATTTTGGACACATACTGAAAGGAGACATTTATGAGTTTTCACGGCTAATATTAAAAGGAAAAAGAGGTATTGGTCGTAAAAAGTTATCTTGGTTGCGCAACATCCGACATTGGACGGGAATTAAAGACTTTGGATCACTTCGAGACGCTGCAAATAACAGATATATATAGAATATGGAGGAAGCCTACGTAGTAACGACTGCATGGCACTTTAAGAAGAAGAAACATAATATTGCAAAAAGTGTTCTAACTGACTTTAATGCTGTGTGTACTAATTTTAAAAGTTTTACTAAGCAAATATACGTTTTTATGTAATACTATAAAACATTTAAAAATACTTAAGATGTAGATGATCGGTAGAAAGTAAAATTTTGTTTCATCATCGGTATTTTTTTCCGCGTTTAACAGTTTATTAGTTGAACCTGTCAATCTTTGTATGATATAATTATACTTAAAATCCCGATCTTCACCTGATCACGTTTTAGTTTTTATTAACAGCGGCGTGCGTTGATTTGGATAAACTGGTATTTTTTATGGACAAAAAATTTATCACGACAAATTTTAACAAGTGTTTTGTTACTGATTGGAAATTTAATTGATTAACATTAGACTCTTATGCTCGCATTTATAACCCGTACTCAAGCGGATTCGATGCTTTGAGTACAGATTTGCATGCAAATTTGCATTACAATCTCTACTCGAAGCATCGACTCCGCCTTAAGTACGGACTATGAATAAGAGCATAAAAATCAATGTGGTAAGATCACACCGCCAATGATTAATATTTTTGTTTAAAGTAGGTGTGGATTATATCTTAATCCAGTAGATGGCGCCGTGCTTTGATTTCTTGATGCTACGATCTATTTCACGTCATATGTGTCTATGTTTACGACATAACCATTGTGTTTCTAATATTTCGTATATCCTTTTTATAATTGTGCTGTGTATTGTGTTATAATCATGTATATCATTATAATATAATATCATTTTGGAAGATTAAAGTATGTTTTCAAGTCGGATATTCCCATCAGTCTAAAACGAAAAGTATACAATCAGTGCATATTGCCAGTGATGACATACGGAGCCGAAACATTGACGCTTACAAAAAAGTCAGCAAAGAAAATGCGTGTCACCCAACGGGCGATGGAGAGGGCTATTCTGGGTATCTCCCTCAGAGACCGAATACCAAATGAGATTATTCGCCAAAGAACAGGTGTTATAGATGTAATCGAAAAAATAACAACTTTAAAGTGGAACTGGGCTGGCCACGTAGCTGGAAGAACTGACGGAAGATGGTTTAAAAAACTATTGGAGTGGCGTCCGAGGCACGAAGCTTATCGTAGTAGAGGGCGCCCCCCACACGATGGACCGATGACATCAAAAGAATCTGTGGTAATTGGATACAAATGGCTCAAGATAGAGCAGAGTGGCAAAATAAACGAGAGGCTTATGTTCAGCAGTGGACTACTATAGCTGAGTGATGATGATGATGATGATGTGTATTGTGTTATAATTATGTATATCATTATAATAATATTATTATTTTTAAAGACGAAAAAATAATAACACACATATTTAAAATGTGCTTTATTTTAATTGTTCGAAACTCTTTACCAATCACCTTTTAATTTTGGTGTAACGTTCCATTTTCATTCCCGTAGGTTTATAGATCGGCTGTGACGTTTTTATTAATAGTTAATTTTAATTTGACTGCATCAAAAACTTTAAGTTAACTGTTTTAACTGTTAAAACTTAAAAAAGCAACAGCAACGCGTGGCCGGGTCAGCTAATCTTGATATATAAAATTCTGGTGTGCGTGTTGTTGTAATTCTTTTCCTCCTGTTGTGAAACTCGTTTGTAATCCATTTTGAGAGGCGCCAACCCATAAATGTGGTGTCGCAAAAAGTTATAGAAATATCTAGACAGCGCCACATTAAAATGAGAAGCAGTATATTGTGTGTTTAATGTTAATATACTTCAACCCTATAGCCCTATTGAAAAGCAAAATTTTTGATTTTTGTAAGGCTCGTTGCAACCCATGTCAAGAGGGATGAAAGGGCGACACATTGTCACTACATTTTAAAATGATATATATGTAATAGTGCTAAACAGCAGAGGTTAATATTAAGAAAACATGTGCCCTATTGGATGCAATATTTTCTACAAAAAAGTCAGTCACCAAGAGCTGTCGTTTGAAACCAGTCATTAAGGTTCACTCCCGAAGGTGAACATTTTGAAGTCGTTAGTAGTACTCGCTCTTAACCAGTCGGTAATGTTACACTTCCGAAGGTGAACATTTTAAAGTCGTAATTTTATATCATTTTATATCATTGTACCCAATCCAGTACTTTCGTACATTGTACAAGATTGCCTGTCTTTTGCGGTCAAGTGTCCCGCAGTAGCACAGTATGTGGCTTACTGTTTCCGGATCTTTGCCGCACAATCTGCAGGTCAGGTCTTCTTTATACAGTCCCATTTTGTTGAGGTGCTTCTTTACTGGTGCATGACCGGTCAAGAGCCCCTTAGTGATTCTTAGCTGATTCCTGTTCATTGCTATCAGTTCTGCCGTCCTTTTGTGATACGGTCCTTTGATGTATTCTTTTCCGTGTTTCTTTCCTGGTGTACTTTCCCAGTAATTTTTGTGTTTTCCCCCAATCCGGTTATTTACAGACACTCTTACTGTACGCTTCGGTACTCATAGTATCTGTCCTCGGTTTGGGGGAGTTTCCGAACCTCTTCTTGCAAGTTCGTCTGTTTTTTCATTACCTGCAATTCCCAGGTGTCCCAAAACCCATATCAGTTTAACGTGATTACGGTCTGCCAGCGTCCTCAATTCTTCTTTGCAGTCCCATACCAGTTTGGACGTCACCTCTGCCTGAAATACGAAGGTGTGGGTGCCCAACGAGTAGCTGATGCCAGTGATTGGGTTTCTGGAGAACACTCCTGCGCCCGCCCCATTCCCAGTCTTGGATCCATCTGTATACCAGATTTTCCCCTGTATAATGTTCTTGAGCTGGAAGTCGTCCCACTCAGTTCTGGCTGGTATCAGTACCTTGAATTGGTCATTGAAGCAGGACCGTTTCGGAATGTAGTCCGTTCTCGTTTTCAACGCGTTCCCGATCACAATTCTGACGATACTCATGTGTCCTGTTCCAACGTTCAGGTTGTTGTGTTTATCCTGCAGTCTGGATGCATAGTATATAGTATATTATAGTACTTGCTCTAAAGAAGTTGTTAATGCTACTCGTTCGTAATAAATGTTAATATTTCACACTCGAATGTGAATGTTAAGTTGTCTTGAAACTTAAGAAATAAAGTACATGCTTTTAGTCTCAATGTAAAAAACACTATTATATAAAAATTAAGTATAAAAATATTGTCTTCTTGATCAGTTTATTCTCGTTAGTGTTAAGAAGTGTTAAATAAAAATATCTATCTCTCGCATACCCAAAAGTGCTCTTTTTGAACTCAAAATAATAATAAGTAATAATAACAATAAGTTGTTTTATTGGAACTGTGATACATAATATAAATAAGAAAAGTGCAAAAACACACAACACAGTGAACCAGCTAAACCTATGAAGATATCAAAACCCCTCTTTTCTTTACCTCCTAAACGGCTTGACCGATTTTGAAAAAATTGTTTTCGTACTAATGGAGTCACCTGGATAGTTCTTAGCAATGGTTAGATCCGGTAGGTGGCGCTGTTGTCGAGATCAAATTTTGACCGAATTTTTTTTATTTATTATGGATTTCTCGAATTAAAAAACAAAATTCACAATTTTTAGTCTCCCGGTACCTCTCTATTCTTTTTAGTTCAACCACATATGGCTCAGTGATCGAACGATTTTGGCAGCTAAAAATGTCGATGTTGATCAAATCAATGTTCAAATAAACATTCACTTGAGGCATTTAATAGAACACTGCAAGATTTAAATGGCAATAATGACTGATTCTGTAATGGCAGAATTCATTTCAACATTATTTATTAATTAGGTTACATTTCAGAGATCAACAACATCCATTATTTAGATTTAAGAAATCCACTTTTCTTAATTTTGTTCTTCGCAATCCAATTACATTAATGTATTTGAGGTATTTCAATTAGACTGAATAAAAAATTTTATTTCAGTTTTGCTAGCGAGGTCTGTGGCAGGACAACGTCTGCCTACTGGGTCCGCTGGTTTAACATAAAAATATTGTAATCAATTGTAGCAGGCTAATTTTTTTTTGCTAATGCCGCGTTTTAAACAGAATGTTTAAATAAAAAATATAGGTACGAATAGTGTGGTTGATGAAATTTTTTTCAAAAGAGTAACTTAGACTTACAAATAATATTTACTTAGTTATCCAAAAGATTATAACTTATTCAACTAACAACATTTTTTATCAATATGACAATCAACTTTATCTCTGAAACGAAGTATTTGCGGACATACGTTTATATAGCAAACTGTCATTATTTTTTCATGCAGAATCACCCCCTAAAGTTTATATTTTCAAATATAACGTAATATAATATTTATATCTCTCCATATATATTTTAAATAATTGAAATAAAAGCTAGAAAGCTCCTTTGCTTTAAAGATCTTAATTTTAACATTTTAAATTATCTTTTAAATCTAATCTAATGGTCTGCTAGTAAAAAAAATTAAAATTAAGAAAATAAAAAATGAGACAAGAATCATTCGACTGGAAACATTAAATTGAGGTAAATACGAATTTTAATTTCTCCTTGATTACCGGCAGGAAGTAAACGGTATGTAGTTCGAACGTTTAGTTTAATGTTAAGTTGTTTTAAGTTAATTGTTTCAGTTATTATGAGTTCAATATTTCTTGTATTCATTTCTTAAATATTCACAAACTTATCACCTTATCTTAAAGATTTTTATATGCATTACGAATAACAAATAAAGTCCTCTCTTAATAACACATCCTTTTTAGCTAAAAAATATTGCATTAAAACCTATACGTTCTATGATTTATAGAATATAATGGCAGTAGGTTTGCAATATTTGTTGTCACTATATCTTGCAGTAATAATCCTTTCAAAAAATAATTAAGTTCCGCTTGCGTCTGTTTGTATTCCGATACAAGATTTCTACCACTTATTTGACCGAATTTAAATGGAAGCTCTTCATTGAGTATTTTGTGATGTTCAGATTGCGAAATCATCTATGAATGTAATTGATTTTAATATCTTAGATAATAATCGCATAAAATTTATATTTTAATTTGTTTGTATCGCTCAGACTTATGTTTATCATGACATAAAGTATGATAAACGGCTACAAGTAAGCCAAATCATCCTTGGATACATTTAGTTAAACAGAATTATTTAGGTTTAAACAGAATTATTAACGATAAAACTAGACAAATAGAAACAAGAGAGTAAGCGTAATAAAAAATGTAAATGATAAATAAGTGATATATCTGTTTTAATTTCATGCATGCATACATACCGTAACGTCTTTTTCCGTAGGGGTAGGCAGATACCACTTCTTATTATTTGCTACAGTTCTTCTACCAAAGATTGAAATATCTACCAGTCTTGGCAGGTATGCTACAATCTTTCAGGCTAAAGTCTTCGCTATCGAATTGTGTGCAATAGAGTTGACCAACAGACCTCTAGCAAACAAAAACATAAGTATAATATCAGACAGCCAGGCTGCTTTAAAAGCACTGAGCTCCAACAAGATAAATTCTAAACTTGTATGGAATTGCATCGAATCCCTAGAGTACCTTGGTGCGAACAACAGGGTGACCCTACTGTGGGTACCTGGGCACCAAGGGGTGGAGGAAAACAAAAAAGCCGACACCCTTGCAAAACAGAGGGTCGAGTCTGCGTTCATTGGACCAGAACCGGCCTTGGGTGCCGCCAAAACAATTATTTCGGACTGGGCGGAGAGGAAAATACTCAAATACTGTTCCGATATACCAGGGTTGACTCACTCGAAGGCGTTTTTACCTAAACCCTTGAGAAACACAACTAAGCAGATCCTAGAATGGAGCAGGAATGACCTGCGAATTCTAACGGCACTGTCGTCTAAGATACCCCCTCGGAAGGATAGGTCTGAATTAAAAAACGGACTGTGGAACTGCGTGGAAGACAAAACTGCTGAACATATACTATGTTCATGCCCCTGCCTGGGAAGAATAAGGTTCAGCATATTTGGTTATACCAACCTAGAACCTACCAATTTCAAGAAAATCTCACCACATACAACCATGGACTTCGTGAGAAGGACTGGATTGTGCGGTGAACTATAACCTCTAGTGATGAGCCACGTTAGACCTACTAAAGGTCACATTTGAGGGGCGACCTATGCCCCACTTACATGATACTTAACCTAACCTAACCTTCGCTTCTTCTACTTTCATCAACGCTTTCATACGTGCTGGTTGCTGGTACTCTTGACCTGACCTTTTTGTTGTGGAACTCGTTTATAATCCATCTCTAGAGGTGCCAACCCAAAAATGTGGTGTCACAAAAAGGTATAGAAATATCTAGACAGCGCTACATTAAAATGATAAGCAGTGTAGTGTGTGTTTAATATAACCCTTGCTTACAAATAAACGAGTAGTGTTGCATTATGGGATAAGGTAGTTACACGGTTCATACCAAGTAGTATTGGACATTACTTTTTTAAAGTTAGATTTATTAATCAAAATTTTAAGTAAAACATCATTCAATTTTACACCAAAAAGGTACTCTTGGTAAAACTTGATACTGTGTACCGTTTCCGGAATATTGTGATTTGAAAATTATGAAGTAATATCCGATGCTGGTGTAAAGTAATGATAAAGTTATCTACTCAAAGATGCTTTGCCCTTTATTCTTCTTCTTCTTAGTCTAACGTCGAGAACGACGTGTAGTGATCACAAGTTAATTTTAGGTGTTATTACTCAGAACTCTTCTTACAGTCTCTCGCCATCTCCCACGGTCAGCAGCAGTTCTAATGGCTTCCACTAGTGGACGCTCAGTTACTTTTGATACAATGTCTGTCCATCTAGATGGGAAGCGTCCGCATTTTATTTTGCCAAGGGGTTTGCCCTGGACAATCAGTCTCTCAATGTTGTCGTGACAAGTTATATGTCCGAAAAAGTTCAGTATTCGCGCTGATGTCAAGCTACTGAGACGGTTTGATGGTCCGATCTCATTCAGCACTGACACATTGGTGCGATGTGCCGTACACGGTATTCTTAGCATTCTTCGCCATACCCACATTTCAAAGGCGTCGACTTTTTGGTATTGATGGATATTATATATATATATATATATATATATATATATATATATATATATATATATATCGATTTTTCCAAATTTTATGTAATTGGCTCATTGCTGTTCGGCCAAGTTGAATACGACGGCGGATCTCCATCTCGCAGCTGCCGGAGGAGTGGATAAGGGCACCCAAATAAACAAACTGATCTAACACTTCACAGTTGGCAATGTGATGTGGTCTGTTTGCAGTCTTATCCCTTTATTATGTCCTTTATTAGGATTATAGAAAAGGAGTGCTTGTCTTGGGTTTTTTTTATTAATTGTTTCTTAAAATAATTGATCTTTAACAATTCACTGAAAGTCTATTTTTGATCAATGTGATTATATGTTACACCTTGTACCACTGATTAGAACGTAAATGAAATTGGATTGTAAAACTTACTTCCTGGTGTAGTTCTTCCTGCCTGCCACAACTTTTCATTTATTAATATATGCTTTCAGTTTAAATAAATTAACATATTTATACACCCACTGTACTTTCATAGGTACAAGATGCCAATTTAAAAAAATGATTATCAATGTAGTAATTAAAAACATCTAGAATTATTTAAACAATTTTTAGGCTAGAAAGAGAGAACTAATAATTATTAAGAAAAAACCCACAATAAATAACCTCCTAAGTCATTACTCCAAGCAAAAATAATTATAAATAACAACCTTTTTTGAGTGATAAATTATTGTTAAGCCTAGAGTATTTTTACTACAGGTTGGACTAATTAATAACAATAATTAAAATAAATTAAATTAATAGGGTTTCGGTGTTAAAAATTACATAAAATGGTATTTATTTTCTATATTACGACGAGTTTTATGTCAGCTGCAAATTTTTAACAGATGTCATAAAAAATACTTAAATATGTACTTGAAAATCCATTTATTAAATCTTCACTCTTAAATTTTGCTATACATATTTTTGTAATGCATTGGCACTTTAAGTTTTTAATTGTTTTGTCTTTAAAAATTTTATTATTTTATTTATTAACTTATTATTAATCGATAAATTTTGGTAAAGTATTTAGGCGAGATGCAAATGTAATGGACTGTATTTACTAATAAGAGATGCAAAGAAATTTAACCGTCAAAGGCAAACTTGAAATGATACATATGAATATTTTAGACCCACCTTGGTTTAGCCGGAGTTCCTTTTCATTCATTCTTCTTACACTGATAAACTCACTGTCTCTTCGAGATACGAGATAAATCGGTTTTTACGGTAACTTCATAAACACTTGTTTAATTGAATAGGGTGAAATAATTCTTGTTGACATAAGCTTGAAACGTTTTACAGACGTTGTTTTTTGACATTGACGCATTGTAAGTAGTTTTCCAATTACAGCACAATAGCGCATTGTGTGACATAATGCTCAATATAGGGTGTTCCAACTGCAGCAACGCTTCGCTCAATCGGGCACTTTAAAAAGTACTGCTTTAGCGTAATGCGCCACGGATACCAACTCAGTAGTATAAAATATAAGATGTTTTTTTCTTTAAGTTGGCGTTTTATAAAAATTTTATTTACATTGTTGTTAATATTTTTTTTATTGTTGAGATAATTTCTTTTTCTTTCAAAGTAATTTTATAAAAGAATAAATGGTAAATTAAAACTTTGTTAAAAAATATGTATGGATGAAGGTACGACATCGGCTACTTTACTTTTTTTTTTCTATTCTGCATATAAAATGTGGATAAATGTTCATTTTCGTAACCACAACTCTAAACCAATTTATTTAACAGGAATAATTATCAACCAATTGTTATATACAACTTTATGTCTAAATTTATAATCAATAAATGTTTCTTTCTCCCAACACTGAGCCTAGTGCACTCTGCTGGTAGACTTAAAAACTAATGGATGTTCCAATTAAACATCAGCATACTACGGCATTGTGCGACACTGAGTAGTTGAAAAACAAGGTTAATTTCATCTGTATTTATTTGCAGTCACGTTCCTTAATTTGATAAGATATCATCTATATATTTTAGTTTTTAAAAATTCCCGTGCCTAGAGATGAAATGCCATTCGCAAATCAACCACATACTGGGCGAAAAAAATAAACGGGAACTGAATAGTATTGTAATAAAATAAATTTAAAAAATAAAATCAAATTTCACCACAAAACTTTTATAATAATAAACATATTCTTATGCCACGACCGGTTTAATGTCAGTTGCATAATATTTAACAGATGTCTTGCGACAATTTCTAGAAGTATACAAATATAAATTATTAAGTAAACATTTATGTAAAAAACTTTTATTTCGGTCTGGAATATCTTTCGTAAATGTGTTAATCTTTCACTGAGTCATTCTACTATGCATTTTTTTAATGTATTAATCTAATTTTGTATTTAGCTTTAATATTTTTTTTTTATTAAATTTGGTGTGACTAATAAGCAATTTGTTGTGTATAAACAGTATGCATATCACTTTTAATTTTTGTTTAATAGTGAATAGTCGGGTAATTTTTAGATTACCCTTACAAAATGGATTAAGATAATATATAATTACATTTTACTTATCTTCCAATGCGATGGGGTGGTTTTGTTTTATTACACAAGAAGGGAGATATAACAGACCTGACAAACTACCGCCCTATTAGTTTACTGTCACAGATATACAAGCTCTTCACAAAAATTATTACAAAGAGACTGGAGGCTAGGTTCGACTTCTATCAGCCCAGAGAACAAGCTGGATTCAGATCGGGGTATGGTACCAACGACCATCTACTAGTGATAAAGAATTTGATAGAGAAATCTACAGAGTATAACAAACCCTTGGCACTGATATTTGTAGATTATGAAAAAGCCTTCGATACCATAAATCAACAGAAAATGCTAGCAGCATTGACTGAGTGTCGAACAGACCATCGTTACATCAACTTAATTAAACATATCTACCAAAATGCCACGGCTAGTGTAAGATTATCCGAACAAGAAACAAACAAATTCTCTATACAGCGAAGAGTACGGCAGGGAGACACCATCTCTCCAAAGTTATTTACGACACTTTTGGAACATACTTGTAAGAGGGCAGACCTATACGAACATGGTATCAACATAAATGGAGAGAAGCTTGTTCATTTAAGATTTGCAGACGACATCGTCCTCATAGCCGATCGTATGGATTATGCAATAAAAATGTTGGAAAAACTCTATCACGCTTCCTTCGAGGTCGGACTGAGAATTAACATGACCAAGACACAAATAATGACGAACCTGGTGCTAAACCGTAATGTTTCTATCGCTGGAAAGGATATCAAGCAGACTGTGTCATATAAATATTTGGGACACGAAATTAGACTAGGCAGGGATAACCAAACATGTGAGCTTCCTCGTCGAATAGGATTAACCTGGGCAGCCTTTGGAAAATTAAATTACATATTTAAATCGCACTTGCCAGTATGCCTCAAAAGAAAAACCTTTAATCAACGTGTGCTGTCCGTTCTTACTTATGGCGCGGAAACATTGACACTTACAAGAAAGGTCGTAGGCAAAATCCGAGTAACACAGGGGGCTATGGAGCGCCGGATGTTGGGCGTCTCTCTTAGAGACCGGATCCCAAACGAAGATATACATCATAGAGCAGGGATAATCGACGCTATAGAAAAAATTGCTACTTTAAAATGGAACTGGGCAGGACACGTTGCCAGATTATCTGACAACCGATGGACAAGACGTATCGTCGAGTGGAGGCCAAGGCAAGAAGCGTTCCGCAGTAGAGGCCGCCCACCTACCAGATGGACTGACGACCTGAAACGTGTAGTAGCAATTGGATGCAGGACGCACAGAATAGGGACAGATGGAAAAGACTCAGAGAGACCTATGTCCATCAGTGGACGCGTATGGGTTGACGATGATGACTTATCTTACTTATCGATGGTCTGGAATGGTAGGTTTTGCCATTCTTCTATTGCAACTCTTATCAGCTCCTGCCTGGCCAGTGAAGGTTGTGGCCGTCGAGCAATTGCCCTCCTAAGCACATCGCAGTCATGTTCGATGATATTTAAGTCTGGCGACATAGGGGGCAAATCCATTACGGACAGCGTTAGTTCTGTGGGGATGGGCATTATCATCCATAAAAACAAAATGCTCTCCAACTACTTCTCTTCATAGTCAAGCATGTCATCGAAAAATGTGTTTGATGTAATTAAATTAATTTAAATTCCATTTAACGTAGCTGGAATAGGAACCAGTGGCGTTCGTTCACCAATCATGATACCGGCCCAAAACAAAACACTCCCTCCGCGATATGGAACAGTTTCGACAGCATATCTAAATCGATTTTGATCTCCAGGCTCTTTCCAAACACGGCTTCTGCTATTGTCGGAAGTTAGCAAACACCGGTCTCATCCGAAAACATCACGTGTCGCCAAAAATCCATACCCCGATCCTGGAATGATCGGCACCACTCTAATCGAGTCTGTCGGTGGTGTCGCAATGTTAATTTCGGCCTCGTACGCCGTAATCCAAAGCCAGCTAATCGCCTCCGTAGTAATAAGAGATTACGCAACACTAGTACCTTGTCTAACTTCTCCCTAAATGTTACCAATGGATGAAAATTTGCATTACCAACACGGAGCCTGCCACTTCTTGGACGATCCTTTATGAATTCACTGCTATGAACAGATTCCAGGTTAGGAATACATCGCTTGGATACAAACGCGCGGCAACTTCTTTTTGATCAGAATCACTATTCTGGACCTGTCAAATTGAGTAATTACTATTCGGACCGTTTTTGCACACTTTGAGTCACAGCTTATTTCAACAACACTTGAACACTGTCAAACATGAAATGATTCAAATTTGTTTACACGGCCAACTAACCTAACCTAACGTGTATTTAATATTTCTATCTTGCATGATGGTAAAAAATAAATTACTCTTGATAAAAAATTCAAAAGGCTAAAACTGGGTGATGCAAAACTTTCGGCACCACGTGTATGTTTTCCATAGAATAATAGAATCAATATTAATAATTTTTTTTTCGGAGTGGGTAGCGGGTTTAAGACGAAGGAAAACAAATTTCAAAAAAGGCACGTCTGGCAGTGCATAGAGGTGTGTTGGTTCCTACACTTATGTATGGTAGTGAATGTTGGGTTTGCCAAAAGAAGCATAAAAATAGGATTAATGCTGCGGAGATGAGTAGTCTGAGAAGTATAGCCGGAGTGACTCGGTTGGATAAAGTAAAGAATAGTGAGATAAGAGAATGCTGTGGTGTAAAAGAAAATGTGGTTGCAAAGATACATAAAGAAATGCTTAGATTGTTTGGACACGTAGAAAGGATGGATGAAGGAATATTGACGAAACAAATTTATAAGGCGAGTGTGAATGGACGGAAGTCGGTAGAGGTCGACCTCGAAGAACATATCTCGATCAGATTAACATTGTTTTGAAGAAAGGCCAGGTCAAGAGTACCAACAACCGACGAGCATGTATGAGAGCAATGATGAAAGTAGGGGAAGCAACAGATGTGTGTAAGAACCATAGCAAGTGGTGTCTGCCTACCCCTTAGGAAAAAAGGCGTGACTATATGTATGTATGTCTGTGGAATGAAAAATGCTTTACAAGGTGATATGTATCCGAATTGTGAATACCGGCACTGGCTCACGGCATTCAACTTCAATAAATACTTTTGAACTACTTTTAATTTTGATTAATTTTTAATTACATTTACATTTGTTTCATTTTTTTTTTTATTATCTGAATGTTTAATAAAATGCCGATTAGGTATTTAAAACATTGTTAAACAACTGAAGCGCAGCAATTTTATAGTCTATTAAATTATTATAACGTTATTGCTATCCAGTATTAGATAGTATTTATTTTTAATTACAGCAAAAAGTATATTAATTTTCTCTAAGTAAATATTTATTACATGTAATAATATATTATTTTTATACATGTGCTTTTTAATTTTTTTTATAATATAATAGCAACTTCAATAAGTTACAGAATAAGATTTAAAAAAAACTAAAGCTATTTAATAACAATTTAATTCAAAAAAAAATATAAAACCTATTGGTAAATTGAATTTTTTTATTGACCTACAATTAATAATACAATTTTTTTTATGAAAATAGTCGCAAAAAGGGTAGACCTATCGTGTGGGCCGTGGACGGCCCGCACTGCGACTATTAGAAGGGGAAGGGATTATAGAAAGGAAATGATTGTGGACACGCTTTTTAAAAAGTTGTAGGTCATAGTTCTCTGGAAAAACTGATTTTGGAAGCTTATTCCATTCCGTAGCGGCCCTGTAAAAGAAGGATTCTTGATGAAGATTGGTCCTAGTAGTGTCAATCTTGAGAGTAAATGGGTGAGACTGATCAGCGTGCCGTGTTCTTCGGCCGAATGTGGCCAATGGTGGTACAAGAGTTTTTATTTCTCTGGAGCATGTGCCATGAAAATATCTGTAGAGCAATGACTGGTCTGCAACTCTTCTTCTATGTTCTAGAGGGTGAAGGGTATCTGTGAGAGTTGAGCTGTTTATCAAGCGAATGGCTCTTTTCTGAATGGAATCTAGAAGACGAAGAGAATGCCTTGGTGCTGAACCCAAAATGTGCGAGCAATACTCCAGTAGAGGTAGGATTTTAGCCTTGTACGTCGTCAACAGTTGATCAGGAGTAAAAAACTTTCTGGCTTTCCACAGAAAACCTAGTCTCTGGCTTGCCGACTTTGCGATGTTTGCAACATGGTCATGCCAAGACATATTATTGGACACCGTGACTCCCAAAATCGAGATGAAGGGGCTTGGTTCAAGGGTATTTCCGGACATTGTGATGGGATGATTTAAGGAATTCACTTTCTTGGAAAACGTGGCATTTTGTGTTTTTTGGGCGTTGAACTGAACAAGATTGTTGGTTCCCCACTCGACGATTGCTTTAAGATCTCTATTGATGGAATCAACCTGTTCCTGCCTGAGTCTATTTGTATTATTCACCGAAAGTTATCGATAGGATGTGAAAGTTGAGACAAGTGTACTATCGTCTGCGAAACTGTAAATGGGGTTCGTGGTGGTTTTCAAGAGGTCGTTGATGTGTAAAAGAAATAAGGTGGGGGACAGGATGGAACCCTGGGGGACCCCGGCATTGGTTTTAAACGCATCAGCAGTGTGGGCCGCGGACGGCCCGCACTGCGACTATTAGAATGGAAAGGGATTATAGAAAGGAAATGATTGTGGACACGCTTTTTAAAAAGTTGCAGGTCATAGTTCATAGTTATTCCATTCAGTAGCAGCCCTGTAAAAGAAGGATTCTTGATGAAGATTGGTCCTTGTAGTGTCAAGCTTGAGAGTAACAGTTGATCAGGAGTAAAAAACTTTCTGGCTTTCCACAGAAAACCTAGCCTCTGGCCTCTGGTCATGCCAAGACATATTATTGGACACCGTGACTCCCAAAATCGAGATGGAAGGACTTGATTCAAGGGTATTTCCGGACATTGTAATCGAATGATTTGAGGAATTCACTTTCTTGGAAAACATGGCGCTTTGTTTTCTGGGCGTTGAACTGAACAAGATTGTTGGAACCTACAATATAATTAACAATAAAGAACGCAGTCACTGCGCCGAATAAATTATAACTTCCTTAAAAGTGCAGTATTACTAAACAAATTTTGAACTATAATTAACTAACGAAACGAACTAATAGCCTTAGTACCAGTCGAAGCTCCGTACCAAAATAACCTTTTTTATTACTTCTATTGATCTTAATTGAGATAAATCATCATCATCAGCCTTGTCGCGTCCTCTGCTGAACATAGCCCTCCCGTAATCTGTGCCACTCCTCCCTGTACCGCGCCGCCTGCATCCAGTTATGCTTGATACGTTTTATATCATCAGTCCATCTCGTTGGTGGTCGTCCTTTATTTCGGTAAGCCTCATGTCTCGGCCTCCATTCAAGGACTTTCTTGGTCCATCTGTCGTCTGTTATTCTTGCAATGTGTCCTGCCCAATTCCATTTTAATGTTGTTATTTTTCCTGACGGCATTCGCTACACCTGTTCTTCTCCTTATTTCGTTGTTCTGGATTCTATCTTTTAGGGAAATGCCCAAAATGGCTCTCTTCATAGCTCGTTGTGTTACTTGTAATTTATTGATGGATTTTCTTGTCAGAGTAAGTGTTTTCGCTCTGTATGTCATTACAGGCAGGACACACTAATTGAACACTTTTCTCTTTAAACATACCGGGATGTCGGACCGAAATACCTCCTTTAGGTTCCCAAAAGCTGTCCAGGTGAGTCCTATTCTTCTTTGAAACTCAACAGTTTGGTTGTCTCGACCCACACGAATTTCATGACCAAGATATTTGTAGGACTACGATACTTGTTGTCGAGAATTTTCTGAAGAATCCAAAAAATAAATAATATACAGGGGGTTGTATTTAAAATAAAAAAGTTGGTATTGGCCACTGTCACATGACACACCCTATATAATTATTATTTTTTAAAAAAATGTGCATCTAAAAATACAAATCGACGTGTTCAATCGTTTTTCCAACACGTTCTCATTTATTCGTTATCGAATTTATTCCATTTGGCTGTTTCACACTGTATAACCCTTGAGCTTATACTGACAATCTTTAAGATTTGTTGTTTATGTTTTTTGTAAACCATAATTGAGATAAATACGACAATGATATCACAATCTTTTATATCAGGGATTCCCAAAGTGGTCGATATCGACCTCTTGAGGTCAAAATCAGTCTCCCAGGGGTCGACAAAAACGAAAACTGATCGACGAGGTCTAAAAATCGACCACTACCTACTTAAGTATTTTTACGTAATTTTTATTAATAATTAATAATTACACTTGATATTTACTAAATTTAATGTCAATTTATTTTGTTAAATTTGGATGAGAAAATAGTGTAAAGTTTATTCATATAACCAACCCCAAAGTTTTTAAATTAGTAAGTATTTTGTTTCAATAGAAAAAAAAGTAGAGATAGGATTTTTAAAGTAATTTGACTATGGGTCTGAGGTATCAGTTTATTTTGAAAAAGGGGTTTTTGCTCAAAATAGTTTGGAAATATCTGTTCTTAATGAAAAGTTATAGTTGTTTGAATTTAAGAGTTTGCATATAAACGGAAATTTTTAGGGTTTTCATTAATTTTTAAAAAACTCTGAAAACTTTTTAGTAAACACAGTTCTTTAAAAAAAAATAAATAAAATGTGCGCTATTGTTAAGTCTTAAGTTGGTCTTAATCTTAGTAGATGCAACGCTTGTATTTTATATACCACAAAAGAATGTTGTTTTTTGTGGTGTAGCAATACTTTATGCATCACAAATTTTACAACTTGTGGTTTAAACTTCAATTTATGTATTTTATGAAGGTTACTGTAATCACGATCGAATTAATTAATGTTTAAAACTTCCATAAATGTATTGCATGGTTCGATAGAAAATGGTACTTACTACTTTAAAACGTAGGTAATTAACAGTAGAAATTAAAAACACCAAATCATAATTGTTAAATCCAATAAAAATAAAAAAAAGTGAGTGAGTGTCGTGGAACACTCAGTTGGAACGAAGTTTCTTTCGTAACATATTATTATTGATAAACGTATTATATTTTAAAAAATATTTTTTGATAAATACGTGAGACTGCACAAATAGACGTCACGTTGCTAAGTATTTCTATGCTACGCGTCTATACTATATATACTATACGCGAAATTATCATTTGTAAATGATCCAAATTCAAAATCATGCCATTATTTCAGACTTAGCGCATTTGTCAATGGTCCATTCGTGTTGTAAGCATTTTATTCGGACATTCTCCAATTTAGCATGTGGGTTTCAACATGTACATAATACGTGAGACTGCACAAATAGACGTCACGTTGCTAAGTATTTCTATGCTACGCGTCTATACTATATATACTATACGCGAAATTATCATTTGTAAATGATCCAAATTCAAAATCATGCCATTATTTCAGACTTAGCGCATTTGTCAATGGTCCATTCGTGTTGTAAGCATTTTATTCGGACATTCTCCAATTTAGCATGTGGGTTTCAACATGTACATAATACGTGAGACTGCACAAATAGACGTCACGTTGCTAAGTATTTCTATGCTACGCGTCTATACTATATATACTATACGCGAAATTATCATTTGTAAATGATCCAAATTCAAAATCATGCCATTATTTCAGACTTAGCGCATTTGTCAATGGTCCATTCGTGTTGTAAGCATTTTATTCGGACATTCTCCAATTTAGCATGTGGGTTTCAACATGTACATAATATTCCTACAATACTTATGTAAAATAAATATGAAAAATAATCACAATATTTTTTTAAAAAAACTCTCACGAACCATTTAAATAACACATAAGTAATGTGTTAATTCAAACAAAAGCAAGAGTAGATAAAAATACAATTAAAAAGTTATTTTCATTTATTTTCTTTATACTAGATAAACAACATTACACCAGCATGTATTTATGGTTGCCACAGATTTAGTATCATTCTTTGAATATAATATTCAAATGTATCATTACTGTTTACCTGCACGATCAGCTAACACATGTCATTTATTATCAGTAGTAATATTCCTAGGACATTGATAATAGACGAGCTTGAGAAACTTGTTATAAAATTATGAGGCATTTGTCAATGTCCGAGGGATATTCGGCGAAAAAATGTTTGACAAAAAAATTTATAACTCAACACAACAAAACGTTTATTTATTTATTTCAATCTTAGGAGAATTTACTAATGTACCTCTCAGCACAGTGCGCCCGTTAAGTCGATGCCTCGGGTACTAATTCGATACTGTCGTATATTGGTGAAATACGCTATACAATTGTTTGTGTACATTTACATGAAACAGATCAATAAATAACATTTAATTATTTTTACAATTGCTGTTCTCTAAAGTTTCACTTCTACTGCGTGTGAACACACGTTTTTATGTACAGATATTAAATGTACCACACCTTGTAAAACCTCATGATGTTTTATTATTAAAAAACTAAAATAAAACTTAAACATTAATAAACCAACGTGGCCCTTTAAAAGGGAAATTAATCGTCAACGGAGGTTTACACATTTCAACTCATATTTTAACTTAAAAATCGCTGATCACATATCTTTTAAATGATAAATCCTTAATTGATCCACTAAAAAACTAGATTAAATCTCTTAAAAAAGGGTTCTCACGTTCAACTTTTGTTGATCAACTAAAAATAAACCCTTTATTGATCTACTAAAAAAGAGATCCAAGTATTTTAAATAAAGATTCTCTTGTTCAACTTTTGGTCATCAACTTATATTGTTTAATTAAACTTGAAACCAAAAAGATTAGAAATCTAATTGTCCAATATTTTCTGTGTTTACCCAATTTTTCGATGTAAGATTGTGTAATTGAAATTTTTAAACGTTTATTTAATTAATAATAAAATAAATGCGTCTAGTTTACTCTTATATAGGTATATTGCAAAATTTAGTTCAATGTGGCAGAAAGGAGATTGGATAAATTAATAGCCCATTAGTTTGTTACTTGCTTGCAGTTTTTCAGTGAAGCGTAAAATTCTTATTATTACTTTATTGGTAAAAAAATTGGTATTTAAAAAGTTTATTATATTGACATGATTCATATTTACCAATGATCACATTAATTTTAAAATGTTTAAAACTATTAATAATAAACTCATTTATGTCTAGCAATTACCACCGGTATAATTTATCTATTAAAACGTACTGAAATTAATAAAGGGATTCCGATTTTTACATCATTTTTCATACATACATATATACATAAAGTCACGCCTTTTTCCCGTAGGAGTAGGCAGAGACCACTTCCTTCCACTTGCTACGGTTCATAAACACATATTTTGCTTCCTCTACTTTCATCAGTGCTCTCATGCATGCTCGTCGGTTGTTGGTACACTTTGACCTGGCCTTTCTTCAAAACAATGTTGATTTAATCGAGATATGTTTGCCGAGGTCGACCTCTACCGACTTGTCCATTCACACGTGCCTTATAAATTTGTTTCGTCAATCTTTCTTCATCCATCCTTTCTACGTGTCCAAACTATCTAAGCATTCCTTTATCTATCTTTGTAACCACATCTTATTTTACACCACAGCGTTCTCTTATCTCACTATTCTTAACTTTATCCAACCGAGTCACTCCGGCTATACTTCTCAGACTACTCATCTCCGCAGCATTAATCCTATTTTCATGCTTCTTCTACCAAACCCAACATTCACTACCATACGTAAGTGTAGGAACCAACACATCTCTATGCACCGCCAGACGTGCCTTTTTTGACACTTTCTGGCTATTCATAAAGCTATGCAGTGCCCCATTTATTTGTTTTCCTGCCAACACCCTTCGCTCAATGTCACTGTCATACTTTCCATCTCTAGTAAATTTTGAACCCAAGTACACAAATTCATTAACTTGTTCCACTCTTTCTCCCTCAATCGAAACCCCACAGTTTGTCATGCTTTCTTCTCTTTCAAAAACCATTACTTTCGTTTTGCTCACATTTATTTTCATTCTTTTGATTTTCAGGGAATCATGCATAACATTAACCATCGCCTGCAACTCCTCTTCAGATAACGCTAATATGACTTGGTCATCGGCGTAAAGAAGGCATTTGACGATCAAATCACTCATTTTTAATCTATACGCACTCTCTTTCAGATCTTTTAAACAATTGTCTATGTATAAGTTTAACAGCCATGGCGAAGCCACACATCCCTGTCTCACACCTTTTTCGATGTTAAACCAGTCCGAGCAAGCTCCGTTTATCCTGACACAAGCAGTGGAATCCTTCTAAAGTGATTTCATCCCGTAACAATATTATTTTGTTAACTTCAGACAAATTTAACGAAATTGAACTGGACTTACGTTTCCAAGGATCTGCTTTTAGTTTCTTCCTGATTGCATCGCGGCCATCTCGGGCTGGTTTAAATACTATATTGTTAAACGGGTCAATCATAATATTATAGTCATTATTGTACTTTTCTTACAAAAGTTTACACGAAACGTTCTACAATGTCTTCACCGTTGCTTCTTTAAATTCGGTCCCGTCTTTCTCATATTGACCGCCCAATCTTTTAGTATCAACACCAATTCTTCTTCTTTGTTCACTAAAATCATATTCTTGTTTGCAGCAAAATTCCATAAATATTCCCCAAATATATTTGTGACTGTAGGTTTTATTTCTGGAAATTTTTTCTTTGATTAGCGCATTTATTCTTTGAACATTCGCGATTTCAAAACGTGACATTTTGAAATTTATTTGGAATGAAGTTGTCAAATTCAATCGTGTTGCAATAGTGATTGATAATTGCACTGAACGCAATGATCAGTAGTAATAACCCAAGGACATTGATAATTGTCGAAACAATTTTATAACAGATTTCGAAAGCTTGTTGCTTGGAAACAGACCGACGCCGTAGGCGGAGGTCTGTTGCCTATAAGCAACAAGCTTGATATAGATGTTATAAAAATTTTCAGCATTTATCAATGTTCGAGGGTTATTCGGATAGAATTTTTTTTGCTGATTATGGAAATAAATACAGAGCAGAAACAATTTATTTGAATGTACAATTATCAAAAGTACAATTAGAAAAATATTTTTCTTGTAGAAGCTTACTTGTTATGTTCCATATGGTTTTGACAGTAGCTTCTTTAAACTCTGTACCATCTTTTCTTCTCATATTCACAGCCCAATCCTTTAAAATCGACGCCAATTCTTCCACCGTCCAATTTTCATCTAATTCACATTTTCTTACAGCACAAAAGTCCATGAACGCTTTCCACACAAATTTTTTATTGTGAACAGTATTCTTCGGTATATTCGATGCTATAATTTCATCAATATTATCTTGAGTATCACAACCAAATCGTGACATATTGAAATATTTGAATTGTCAAAATCGAATTGAAAGGAAATGTAGGTATGTATCCATAGCAACATGACATGATTTAGTGAAAAGAACCCATGGGCTCTTTTCAGTATAATTTTGTTTTGATTGGTTGTGTTCGATCAGATGACCACAAATTGACTGATTTTATTGGATATCAACTTGAGCAAAAAATTTTCAGTTTAATGTTGACATGATTGGGTGAAATGGTTTCATATGACACAAAATGATAAAATTTGAATGGTTGTTAGAACTGTCAAAAAATTTTCAGTGTAATGTTGACATGATTGGGTAAATTGTTTTATATGACACAAAATGACAAAATTTGAATGGTTGTTAGTACTGTCGAAAAATTTTTTAGATTAAATATAAACACAAGTGGTACTGCCATTATTAGATAATTGCTGGTGTTTGACAAGAAGTACCTAGGTATGTTGCCAAAAATTAATTGCACGATTACGCAGGAAGAATGCTTATAATATTTGATTTAAAAAGAGTCTTTTTAAGAATTTATTTAAAGACATTCCGCTAAGACGATACCAAATATATCATGGATACGAAAGAGTACCGGTACCTGGCCTCTCTTTGTTGTCTACTCAACTGTGAACAGGCAGCACCTCTTTTCGCTTTAAAACTGTTATCAAGCAGTCATTCTCTCACAGTTTGATTTGAAATTATGGTACCAGGAACGTTCCACAGTGATCTATTAATCATTTGCGTTGAATAAGTTGGAATTTGTCTAAACAATAGCTGGTTGGTCTTTCCGTTAAGTTTTTACTTCTTTAAAGAACTTTACCACCCACATACGCCACTAAGTTGTTGACCAGATATAATCAATACTTAGTAGATACGTTTAAACGTTCAAGCTTTTACCACCGCACAATTTGTTCCTCTGCGGAAAACGTATAAACATCTGCAAAGCAGCCAAAAATACCGTGGACCTTTTTTTAAGACTAGTTTTATCCAAACTAAGGCGTACTGGGTATTTTATTCTTTGTATTTTTTATTTTTGATATCTTAATAATAAAAACACCTATAAAATGTTAACTTTTGTTAAAAATGAATTTAATACAAGGAAATCAAATAATAATATAATTAAAGAAAATATTACATTTTTCGCTAAACTAAATAAAAACATTTAAGTGATTCCTATCAACTGTTGAGCAGTGTATTAGTGATCTGGTAACTGTGATATTTTGACGAAAAGACTCTGTAAGGAAAACAGGCACACACGCACATATTTTAGTTTCTTTTTTCCCAACGATTCCATTCAAATCTAAGCTTTACGAATCATCCAGAATTAGTAGGTAGAAGTAAATAGGTGGAGTTATGAAGAACCAACCAATTCAGTTTCATTAAGAAAAAATCTTTCCCGTGATTATATGAATACACTTTTTTTAAATAATTTATATCTGCTCAGTAATAGATATGCAACCTTTTACGAGTAGCAATAATAACAATAGATCTTATGCTTGAAGTATTGAATGAATTATTTGCAAGGGGTCTGAAAATAATGTATTCTAACGTTCTTAGCTGAATAATATTAGATTAATTGGACGGTAATAATTTTGCTTTATGTCACTTATCTTTTCCATTTTTAGTAAACAAATACCTCTTACCTCTTACCATTGTATTATAAATACAATGCTTTTACCAATAAGTGAGTGTGCAAGACTTAAATATTCGTGATAGATTTGGAGTTATTATATTATCTTTCGATTTGTAGTTTTTGTTAATGGCTCATCTAATTTATATTTGACCTATTTTGATTTTGATACGCAGGATTTCCCAATAGTGCGGCAGAATTCTTGTTTTTCATTTATAACAGATATGAAAATGTTAATAAATCTAAATTGTTGAGCATCTCAAAATTATTTTTAAATATACAGCGTTCTTTATAACTTCAAACATAACTAAACATACCTCCTTTTAAATGGCATCTCCTATTTTTGATATTTATTTTTAATCTAGGCTGGTTTTTATAAGTTTTGTTAGATATTAATTTATGACTAAAATCACAACCAATTTAATTTTTTTAACAAAACTATTTAGACTATTGCTATTTTTACAATTTCTATCGGGAATTTTTCCTCGCGATTTTAATAGAGTATCGTTAGAGCCGGCACTCGCATTTTAACGTTTTTAGGCCGTCACTACAGGTGTTTTATCGTTATACCATAGATTTGAAGTATAAGTTTGTGAAATATAGAAAATTATTTAAATTGTTAAATTACTATTTTTTTTTCGCCTTTCGAACTTGATTCGATTTTGAAATTTTAATTTAATTCATTTTTATTTTATTTTAAATATATCATTTTTTCTTTTTCAGGATTTGTTAAAAATTTTTTTTGTATTTATACTCGTTTTTAATTGTTTCTGGTAGAAAAAAAGTGATAACAGCACCTTGAAGCCGAAATACGTTGCTAGTTTTGCTCGTTTACAAGTATTTGTTTATAAAAGGAAAATATCTCAAAAATCGTCAAGGTTAGGTTTAAATAGTTGGTAATAAAGGTTGTTCTATTTAAGTTAAGTGAGAAAATTAAAGATTCGCGCATTGTCTTACCATGTATACATACATACACACCTACAGTCACGCCTTTTTCCCGTAGGGGTAGGCAGAGACCACTTGCTACGGTTCTTGCAGACATCTTTTGCTTCCTTTACTTTATCAGTGCTCTCATACATGCTCGTAGATTGTTGGTACTCTTGACCTGGCCCATCTTCAAAACAATGTTGATCTGATCGAGATATGTTCGCCGAGGTCGATCTCTACCGACTTGTCCATTCACACTCGCCTTATAAATGTGTTTCGTCAATCTTCCTTCATCCATTCTTTTTACTTGTCCAAACCGTCTAAGCACACCACAGCATTCCCTTATCTCACTATTCTTCACTTTATCCAACCGAGTCACTCCGGCTATACTTCTCAAACTACTCATCTTCGCAGCATTAATCCTATTTTCATGCTTCTTCTGCCAAACCCAACAGCCAGACGTGCCTTTTTTGACACTTTCTGAATGTTCATAAAGCTATGCATAAAGCCCTTCACTGAATATAACAGTCATACTTTCGGCTCTCGTTAACTTTGAACCCAAGTAATAGTATATTACACACTTAGGGAAGTAAAGTGAGAAATGTCTCAGAACACATGTTTGTTGACCGAGACAAGCCGAGACATTTCTTACTTAAATGCCCGTGGTGTGTATACTATTTTTCTCCCTACTGTAGAGGGAAAGCGGCAACTTCGTTTAGCGTAGCATGCCGAAAGTGGCGCTTTCTGCGCAGTAGGAAGAAAACAAACTTATTCACTTGTTCCACTCTTTCACGTTTTAACAAAATCTCGCAGTTTTTCGTGCTTTTTTTTAAAAAAAAACCCATTACTTTCGTCTTGATAACTTACATTCACTTTCATCCCTTTGATTTTTAGGGCATCATGCCTAATATTAACCGTTGCCTGCAGCTCCTCCGCAGATGGTGCTAATATGACCTACAAGATAAATTCTAAACTTGTATGAAATTGCATCGAATCCTTGGAGTACCTTGGTGCGAACAACAGGGTGACCCTACTGTGGGTACCTGGACATCAGGTAGTGCCGCCTAAACAATTATTTCGGACTGAGCGGAGAGGAAAATACTCACGTACTGATCCGATATACCAGGGTTAACTCACTCGAAGGCGTTTCTACCTAAACCATTGAGAAACACAACTAAGCAGATCCTAGAATAAAGCAGAAATGACCTTCGAATTCTAACGGGACTGCTTACAGGACACTGTCGTCTAAGATACCACCTCGGAAGGATAGGTCTGAACCAACAAATGGACTGTCGGTTTTGCTGCGTGAAAGACGAAACTGCTGAACATATACTATGTTCCTTCCCCGGCCTGGGAAGAATAAGGTTCAACATATTTGGTTATACCAACCTAGAACCTACCGATTTCAAGAAAATCTCACCCTATACAACCATGAACTTCATGAGAAGGGCTGGATTGTGCGGTGAACTGTAACCTCTAAGGGTGAGCCACAATAGACCTACTAAGGGTCGCGGTGGAGGGGCGACCACGCCCCACTCACATGATACCTAACCTACCCTAGTATCTTAGAGACTCTTTAAGCTACGGAATTACCTATTATTTTTATCGTTAGATCACTTTTTTAATTATTTTGCAGCAAGGGTACCTTTAAATATAGTTACATTGTTCATTAGAATTTGCCTTTTCTTAGAATGTATGGCATAAACTTAATGTTTTTTGTTTTTACTCTTGTTACTAATTATTATTATTCAAAAGATATATTAAAATTAAGGACTTTATAAATTCTGTAAAAGAAATATTTCCAACTATATGTACAGTTATTGTTTCTAAAATAAACAATCAGATGTCTCCATATTGTATAATGACTTGCAACAAAAAAATAATAGTAGTAATAAATATAAGCGACCCAGATCGTGATCATAATCGTTAAGTGCGATCTTGTATTAATATTTTATGCATCAACCCTTGGTATTATTTATATTATTTTGATTACTCTTATTTTTCTTTGTTTAAAGAAATCAATTTTCGTCGACTTAGTATCCGTTCTTAATGACCGCAAATATAAAATGTTTGCCTAAATAAATATGGTGTGACATATTATGTTATAATTGGGTAATCTAGAAAGTCAGTTTACTCCTTGGTCAATAACAGCTTATGAAAACTATAAGAAAATGCATTTAACACTTATTAAAAAGGTGTTTTGTATATAAATGCCTTTTGTTGTGATCTAATAAAATCAGTGTATTTTGAACCAACGTACTGATATATTACTTTGCAAAAATACAACTATTGACATCAATATGAAAAATTAACAACTGTCTGTCATTCTTTTTTTATAAACATATTATTATTTTTCACTGCCATCTCAATCATAAAAAAAAACAATAATAATAATAAAATAATCTAAAAAATGTCCAACAAAAGGAAAGTCATCATTTATCACTTATAAAGTAGTTTTTAATTCTACATTGTTAGACTCAAAATAGAAGCAATTACATCGTAATAATAATCAATCAACAATAAAGGTTGGTCAGTTTAAAAAAAATCTTTGTAATAGTTTGTGTATCAATCATTTTAATTTGATCCTGTTTTTTTTTTTATTTATCGATTTTTTTATAAAAAAAGAATTTTAATGAATTTATATTGGACATCAGCAATTCGTGGAAAGCGCGTATTGGTCAAATATGAAGAACATCATTTTATTTATCGAAATTTTTTCAATAAATAGATGCATCAAACTATTAAAAACAAGTTGTGGTTTTAAAAATGTTATAATCTAAATAAAAGAACAATTTTTTTAAGAAGGAAATATTAAAAAGCACATAAACAAAATTTAGAAACCTTTTATAACAAAAATTCAATGTGACCCCTGTTTACCTCAATAAGTTTATTTATTCTTTCGCTAAACGATCCTCTAATTTTAAAAAATATGTTTGGCTGATTGACAATAAAATTAGCGGAATTTACAATTTATCTAAATAAAATGGAGAAATGATTCAAATCGCATTTATTTATCTGATTTTAATGTTATAAATGCTTCTATTCGTTGAAAAAATTACGATAAATAAAATTATATTTTTTTTTTGTTAATAAAGATTAAAGTTTCATTTGCGTAATAAATGCAATCAAATGATCCAAAACACCGACTAATACACATTGACATCAAAATAATTGTGCAGCTTCATGTTTAACCCGAAATATCTCGAAAAATAATAATTTTATCGCAATGGAGAAAGAGTACAATATTCACGTAGTAAGTATTGGAAAATCGAAAAATTGTGATAAAATTGCAATTCCGCCAGTGGCGTAGAATTTGGGAGGGATCAACCAGTCACTTGCCCCTGTCGTACGCCTCTGGTAGTAGCAGAAACGTTCATTTAACATAATTTAGAAGGGTGTAAAGTACTTACACTCCCCACCAAATATGGCAATAATACTTCAAATAGTTTTGAACTACTAGACACAAATAATTTTTAAATTTTTAAATAAAATACCATGTATCTCAGACAGGAGACACATTTTATCTAGGTGATTTGGGTTAAATCTTTATATTTTGAGTTCAGGATTTTATAGTTAAAATATTTCCAATTAGTAATAAAGCACCCTGTATATGACAGTTAATTTTACATAATTATATAAATAGTAACCATCAATGTTATAATCGTATTATTGACAATTTTTATTTTATCTTTAATATACATGTTTCGTTCACTATATTTCACTAGTGTAGTTACTCGTAATCTGTGCGTATCCTAAATTTAACTACTGCTAACAATCTAACAAACGGATACAATTTTTTTATTATGGCTTGGGAATGTATTAAAATAAAAACGACGATGTTTAAAAAATATAACAGTTTTTATTGAAGAACAGAAAAAAATATATAAATAATTTTCAGAATGGTAGGTACTTTGAAATAGGCACACATAGTGTGAATAATTACACGAAATTATTTATGTCCATAATCTTCGTAACCACCGTTGTAACCACCGTTGTAACCACCATTGTAGCCACCATCATATCCTCCATCGTATCCTCCATTATATCCTCCATAACTTCCTTGGTGGTGAGATTCTACTGGTACCGGGAATGGTACTTTAACAGGATAAGGTATGTGTTTTTCAATTGGTACGGCTACTGGTTTTTCAATATGTACTGGTACAGGTCTGTCAATTGGGATTTTAACGGGGTATGGGACTGGTCTTTCCACTGGGTATGGAACTGGTTTTTCTACTGGGTAAGGAGCTGGAACGGGTACTTTAACAGCTACTGGATACGGTTTTTCAACTGGTACAGGATAGGGTCTATCAACATGAACTTTAACTGGATATGGTACTGGTTTTTCGACTGCTACTGGAATCTTTTTTAAAATATGGACTGGGTATGGTTGCGGAACATGAACAGGGTAAGGTCTGTCTACGGGTACTTTTACTGGATAAGGTACTTCCTTGTACACTGGGTAGGGTTGGGGAATATGTACAGGTACTTTGACTGGTACTGGGTATGGTTTTTCAACTGGATAGGGTTGAGGAACTGGTACTTTCACTGGAACATGAATATGTTTTTCAACTGGATAGGGTTGGGGTACAAGTACTTTAACTGGATAAGGTCTGTCTACATGTACTTTGACTGGTACGTGAACAATCTTCTCTACTGGATAAGGTTGTGGTACTGGTACTGGTACTTTTACGGGTACTTTGACAGGATAGGCTACTGGTTTTTCCACGGCATAAGGTTGAGGTACTAGTACCTTAACTGGGTAAGGTACGTGTTTCGTAACCGGATATGGTATATGCTTTTCTACGGGATACGGTAACGGAACTCCTTTATACAAAGTTATTGTTTTCTCAATTGCGGTAGAATGTCCCAAATCAAATCCACCGTGTCCTACGAAATAACCGCCATCTAATCCATAACCTCCTTGACCTACGTGGTATCCGTTATCGAAATCTCCTCCATATCCGTATCCCAAGCTGAGAAGACCTCGTTTCTTTTGATTTTTGTCGTCAGCTACTGCTGCTTTCTTCTCCTTAGCCTCGGCATTTACTGCCACTGCTACAAGGACTAAGATCGACAACGTTATCTACAACAATAAAAATTTAATAGATTTAAATAACAACAAATCTTAAAAGTTAGTGGGTAATTTTTTACTTTTTACTTTAAATTTGTAGTTGCTATTTATGTAAAACTTCTACAGTGGTTCCGAATGAACCAAGCAGGTGCTACTGCGAGTGATTGAGTTGAACATTAAATGTAATACATTATTATTTAATATAATTGTAATGTATTGTTAATCTTGTTAATAAAGAAATCGCTTTGTTTAGTTACTATAATTAGTTTGTTTGTGCTGTATGTATGTGATTTTAAATTATTGAAGGAATAGAAATTATTCGTTTTTAATATTGTTTTGTTATGTGATTTATTCATTTGCTCGATGTTTGTTTTCTTTTGTTCTAAACCCGCTATCCACGCCGAAAAATAATTATAACATATTATTTGTTTGACCAAAAAAAAACGATATCTTAAATATAAGTTGATGTCGTAAACCACGAATAAAAAACTGATTGATTATTCAATCATCATAACAATAAAGTAATGTTTTCATTTAAATGTTTGTTGTGTAAATAATGTTTACAAAATGTTTTAGTGATACATGCGATTCCTTAGATCGGTAATAATTTTAATATATCATTATATAGCTTTCTAAAGATCTAATGTAACCAAATAATTTGTAAATAATCTCGACGAATGTGGCATACTTTCATTTAGCGTTGTATGTATGTACTTCATAAATAGCTACAAGGCCAAATGCAAGCGTTGTTGTCTTATATAAGTAACAATAATAATGCCGAAGTATAATTAGTACGTTTAATAGTGTGGGGAATACTAAAAAAACATTAAAACGGCTGAATCATTTTATATTGTGACATTTATATCATTATATCTACCTATATCCTTTACTTTGGTCAAGAGAAAGGTATTTAAATAATAATGAACAAATAATGTCCAACGTTTTGCTTTTGTTTATTTTATACCTAGTCTCTTCAATTGTAAAAACTAATTTTAATTATTTTGTATTGTGACAGGGTTAACAATGTGCGATATACTGATGATACAGTCATACTAGACAACAACATAGACGAACTGCAGCGCGTCATGAAAAGAATACAGAAAGTGAGTGAAGGTGAAGACCACGGTCTTAGCCTAAATATATTAAAAACAAAGTGGATGGTAATAAGCAAAAATCAGACACACAATGAGTGCATTACACTAAACAACCAGATGATCAAACGTGTGGAGTCGTACAAGTACCTTGGTACGCTGATCAATGCAAGATGGGACCGGGCCACCGAAATCCGATCAAGGATTAAAAGAGCTCGAGCATCGTTCAATAACATAAAAAGTATATTCACAAGCAAGGATCTATCCCTGTCTCTAAAAATAAGGTTAGCAAAGTGCTATGTATTCTCAATTCTGCTCTACGGAGCGGAAGCATGGACAACGACGGAAGCCATAATGAAAAAATTAAAAGCCTTTGAACTGTGGATATATCGCCGTATCCGCCCGTATCCACATTACTGATAAAGAGGTACTGCAGCGATTTGGGAAAGAAAGAAAAATTACACTCACAGTTAAAAAGAGGAAACTGGAATACCTCGGACACATAATGAGACATTTAAAATATCGTCTACTCCAGTTAATAGTTCAAGGAAGGATCAACAGTAAAAGAGAACCAGAAATGAGAAGACACTCATGGCTATACAATTTACGCCAGTGGTTTGGACTTACATCTATACAGTTATTTAGAAATGCCGTCAATAAAATTAAAATTGCCTTGCTAATAGCCAACGACCGCGACGGATAAGGCATGCTAAGAAGAACAAGACTGGATGGTGCCCTTTCTTGCTAGCTCGTCCGCCCTACAGTTGTCTGGTATGTCCAGACAGCTGCCTCAGTAATGGTTGTCATTTCGGCCTGATACAGACTGCAGTAATCGGGCAAACGAAACGACAGGCTAAGTGAGGGATCTTCCGAGAAGACACCACTAGCCAATCTCCCCTTTAGTTTAGAGCCGTCAGTATAAGATACTGCGCCCTGAGGTTTAACTAGGTTCTCGGTCCAATCTTCTCTGGATGGGATTTCCAGAGATAGATCGCCATCGGGTTGGTTGGATGTAGTCGGTATTGTTTGTGCACAGGTCGTATTCTCTTCTATTCTTGAGTGGCTGTAGTGCGTTTTGGTCCGTGGGGACACAGCATTAAGTCTGAGAGCCGCGCTAGATGCGCATTCTTTCCCAAACAGATCTATTGGTATTAGATGTAAAATCGTTTCGATTGCTTTTGTTGTGGTGGTCCGTAGACAGCCTGTGATTAACAGACACTCTAAACTCTGGACTTTTCCTACCCTTGTATGGTTGACCCCCTTATCTAGGGCTGGCCACCATACTAACGATCCATACTTTAGAATCGGTCTTATGACAGTTATATTGAGTCCTTGTTTGTCAATGGCCCTTCTGCGGGTGTAGGTCGCTACAGTGGCTTTCCTTACCCTTTCTTCTATATTCTCCCTCCACAACAGCTTTCGGTCTATGATCAGGCCCAGGTAACTAGCTCGTTCCGAGAGGTAACAACGACGATACTATGATTGAAATTTAATTTAATTTTTTCTAATAATTGAAAATAAATATATTAAAGTTGTCAGAAAGAAAATATAATACTGTTGATAATTTTATTAAATATTGTGTAACAGTAATAAAAAGTATTGAATTTAGGATTTTTTCATACCTACTTTCTTGCATATGAAGTAGGTATGGTTAGGAACTTTTAATATTAATTGTTTAAGATAAATCTATGTTAAAGTCTTCTGCAAATTATCCATCAATTTGTTTACGAACGTTTTTTTTTTTACTTTTATATTATTTTTGTAGTTATCATGAAACAAAATGAACTTATTTCTTTTTCTAAATAATTTTAAAATTAAAAGTTAGAAAATCAACATGTACTTTTTTATAAAAAGTTCGTAACTTAGATACTTTTAATATTTTACACTTGAAAGGTAAGATATTATTTTTCAGTGGATGCAATGTAAAAAGTTGAATTTCAAGGCATAGTTATTTTTTCAGAATTTTTTTAAATGTGAAAATTTGTTAGAAGTTTCCAACGAAAAACTAAATAAGAATTTTCAACCATACTCTTTGTCAAGAGTTTAGACATACCCTAACATTTACCCAAAAGTTTTAAAATTCTATTATATTGAGTTAATAATTGTTAATTATCCCTAAAAAAAAATAATACAAGTTAATTAAATTTTAAATCAAAACAAACCTTCATTAAGGAAAATTTAAAAAAAAATTTGGATACGTTTGAAAAAGAAATTTACACTTCCTCTGTAAATTAATAATAAAATGATTTATTGTTGAAGTATTTCGCCACACATGGTAACTATGTCAGAAATAATCGTAATCACATAATCATTACTAATTAAATTACTTAAGTGTTAATATTCGTATTATGTAAAAGTTTGTAATTGTTACTTGCCTTATTTAATTTGTAACATTTAATATAATTTTAGAGTACAAGGTTTAAAAAATATTAGCTAGAATGAAAGGAAAATGGTAATTGGAATTTCATTATATGACCATGCAGTTTAAATAATTAAATTTTAAATTAACAGTATTGGGAAACTATTTTTAATAATAAAAATGTCAATACCACTTTGCACATTTTTGAAATTATTAATAATATTGTAGTTTTAATTAAAATGTTTCATTGGATTGAATAATTGAATCAATTCATTTATACTTAGTTAAAAGAAATCAAAAGCTTGCCAATTATTTCGGATGTATTTCTTACTTTCATTGGTATTAAATTCAAAAATTATTAACATTATTTGGTCTTTTGTAATTAGTATTTCTTGCATAAAATTTTATTTTATTCTAAATTAGTATAAGTCGAATTTATTTTAATTTTTTTAACATTACAATGACAATAAGATTACTGTCTTATTTCATTTTTAACTTTAGCGGGAAGTTATAGCAATGGGTCCGATTTTGCGAATCGTTTTTAGATGGACGCATAATTACGCAACTTAGAACTGATTAGATTTTCAACAAAATCGGTCAAGCTATTTTTAATGGAGAATAAAAAAACTGAAAAAAATGGTAAACTACCTGAATTTTGCAGTTTATAAATTATACTATTTTTAATACAGAATATTAAGATCTTTTAAATAATATGAATATTTGTATGAAAAATAAGATGACAATATTTCATAAAAAGAGAGAGTTAGAAAACAAAAATAGGAATTGGAGAATTTTAAATGTGTGTCAGTATTGAGAGAATAGCATTGAAGACGCTATAACAGTGAACAATTATTGTTAGTAATAATCAAGCATTGTTTATAACAATTGAATATTGTTACTAACAAATGATTATTGATCATAATAATTAAAAAAATATTTCAATTGATCTAAACAATTGAAAATTGCTCTCGCTTATGAAATGATACGAAAAAGTTTGAAAGAATACGGTTGACATAAACAGAATATTGTTAATGACAATTATAATTTGTTATAAACAAATTGAAATCGTTTTTTACAATAATTTTAATAATAATAATTATAACAACAAAACTTATGGTATTTTTTCATTCTTTCCACTGGGAAGTTAGTCGTGTGGACCTCTCGGGTCGCACCTAGACCACTGATATTTATTTAAATAGTAGCCCAAGTCTTTTTCTGCAATATTCTTATAACAATTCATGTGCCGTAAAAGTCTTTAGGGACACAAATGCAACCAAGCTTTAATTAAAAAAATGTTTTTTAAAATAAAACTGAGCTTAAATACAGCGTTTAGCTAAGATTCTGATTATTAAGAATAGCAAAAACTAGTTAATTTAAGCTGAATCTGTTCTTGTTCTTTGTAATATTTTTTATTTAAAATTTGCTACACTTCACTAATGACGCTAACACTTTTCATATTTACTCATTGTTATAAATTATTCATTAACGTCTTCAAGTTCCTTTTGTTTCGACTTTCGCTTGCATAACAATGCGGTCTTTGTTTATATTAACACAGAGCTTTGAATAAACATTTGTAAAATTTCTTTTACTTTTAAAAAATAAATAATCTAAAATTACAGACGATTCTATCAAAATAATTTTAGAGAGACTTTATTATTAATTATGTTTGGTAACTATATCGTCGTGTTTAATTAAAAATTTGAGAAATCACTACCGCAAAAGTTAAAAGGTAAATTAAGTTAGTAAATAATACCGACATATTAAATATTATGTTAATCATTTCTACTTATATAATGGCTCACTATTTTTTAAAAAAAAGACATTTGTCGTGCAATAGGTAATTTCCTTAAAAGGATAAGAGTCGTTAACTCCTTTGGGTCTATATTACATGATATTTTTTCGTGTAAGATTTAGATTTCTGCTTATCGCTACATCACATTTATCTTTTAAGTAGCTGAACTTGATAAGAAAATGATAGTATTTCTGATCACGCAAGCCCTCTAAAAAATTGATTATTTCATTTTTTTCATAGCTGCTTTTTTGACTAGTCTTTTACTAATTTTTATTTAGTTTATTCAATATATGAGTACTGTGCAGATTTAGAAACCTGGGACATACAATATAGAGTCATTTGTGGATTTAGGGTTGAGTGAAAGAGCAACTTGGTAGCATTTGTGCTATCTAAGTTAAACTTCGCTTTTGTATTTCAGCCACCACCTTTTTATTTCGAATCAAATCAATGTAACTAAAGCTGAGAAACAATAAAGACAAATATTATAACCTACTAAAAGCCTTTAATGTTTAGTGATGTTTTAAACGTTTAAACCTATTTTAAAATGTTCACATTCCCAATTATAAAAACTAATTTTACACCTTATCCTTTACTTTATGCATGAAAATAGGATTAATGCAGCATAGATGAATAGTCTGAGAAGTATAGCCGGAGCGACTCGGTTGGATAAAGTAAAAAATAGGGATATAAGAAAACGCTGTGGTGTAAAAGAAGATGTAGTACAAAGATAGATAAAGGAATGCTTAGATGGTTTGGACACGTAGAAAGGATAGATGAAGGAAGATTGACGAAACAAATTTATAAGGCGAGTGTGAATGGACGGAAGTCGGTAGAGTTCGACCTCGGCGAACATATCTCAATCTGATCAACATTGTTTTAAAGAAAGGCTAGGTCAAGAGTACTAACAACCGACGAGCATGTATGATGATAGCACTGATAAAAGTAGAGGAAGCAAAAGATGTGTGTAAGAACCGTAGCAAGTGAAAGAAAGTTGTCTCTGCCTACCCCTACGGGAAAAAGGCGTAAATATATGTATGTTATAGATAGTTTTTCTGATCGCAATGTGAGTAAAAGGAAAATATCTCTTATCTGAGGTGCCTTCTAGGAAAACGGCAGAAAAATTGCTGAATCTTGGGTGGAAGAAAATAATGCATGTGTCTTTACAGGACACTGCTGCTTAAATACACATTATATTGCTTGTAAAAAGCCCGCTGTAAGGTTCTGTGAAAAAGAGGATGAGACTTCCATTGTCGACATTCTGGAATTTTTCGAAGGTACAGGAATGACGCTGTGAGTGCCCAATTATTTGCGGGGCATGAAATTTTTTGTTTACCGCAGTAAATGGGACAATTGACGTTGATACCAGCCGCAGAAAAAAAATAAAATTAAAAGAAAAACAACTTAGTTGTGTAGCTTATTGATTGGAAATACTAAATAACGCCCAATAATATGAGAAGTATAAATTATGCATTATATTTATTATAAACAAAATTTGACTACCCACTGTAAAAAAATAATGCATTTATTCATGAAAGCTTTTAAATCATAACCTAAAAATTGTTGTACATCTGCCAACTTTGTTTCTGATAAACTTTATTTTATTTAACTGTGTATTTTATTAACCAAATTTAAATTAATAACATAAGCTGAAATTTAAAATAAGTAGCTAGCAATAAAAGATTTTCAATAACTAACTGCAATGAAAATCATTTAATAATTTATTATTTAATGATAATAATACAATTTTCAAAATGTACCTAATTGTATCAAAAATAAAATTATTTATTTACCAATTGGATTGGTAATCTAATATTTTTAAAGTAAAAGAAAATAATATTCCGTGATTTCATTAAAAAAAAATTAAAAATACATTGTGAGATAATGCCATATACAACAAGTTTTAAATTATCAAAATAATTTTGAGACATACATACTTAACCAGCAAAATACCATGTTTGTACATACACCGAGAAAAATGAAATATTTTTTTTGTTAGCAACGTTAGCATTGAAGTTTTCATAAATAAAACTATATATAAAAACTATATTTATCTTTTATTTATTGCTCTTTGAAATGCAAATGAGGCTTGAAAAAAATTGTTATTAGGTTTTTTATTGAACCAATGCAGATCATGATTATAAAAAACTTGATTTTAATAATGTGATTCAATAATTGGCAAAGTAGTTTAATATTAATAGCTGGAATATAATTGAATATTTTTTTTTCCAATTGATAATTAATATTAATAAACGAAGTTATTTACTTTTTGGGCTTGGGCTAATTTTTATTATTTTTTTTAAATTTGACTTAACTAAATTTCTATTAATTTTAAAAGCCACAAAATCTTTGTTTACTAAAAAATTTAAAAAAAATACATAGCACTTAAATTAAGGTGCGGTTTTTTTTAATAAATTAAGTTTTAAAATTAAGTTGCCCAAATTATGAAAAGATAACACTCAAAATATCACAACGATAATCCTGCTAACGGTCACTAACTATTTCACAAATAATATTCACAGATCGCGAAATTTTCCACAAAACTCACCAATATTTTCATAATTCGTGACAGAACGTATCTTTAAGTGCAAAAAGTAAAGCACTGGATATCATTTTAATTTCATCAGTGACTTTTATACTCTTCGATAACTTTCCTGAAGAATGCCATCCACTACTTCTTGTGTAAAGCGTTGCAAACATATCCCTCTCTTGGTTTACCGGTTCAAAAATATTTGAATGTCTCGATTGCATTAGGAAACTATTCTTTTCGAAGGTGTTTTTGTTGTATAGGGTGCAGAGGTGGACTTTTGTAAACTGCAAATACCATTCGTGAAAACTCAGTTTTCGGTGAAAAATGCTTGTGTCAAAGTTTCTCATCAAATTCTTCATTTTCTTCGTGATACCCTATTTAGGAAATTACAGGATAAATAAATTTATTTAACATTACTACTAATATTGAAAACTTCAAGGTATTTTTGACGACTTATTGAGTATACCATAAATGGGATTGAATTTTATTAATTTTTATTACCAGAAATAAAAAAACTTAATTTGAATTTAATTGAATTATTTTGTTAAATATTTTTGACATTTACTGATTTGTATTTATTTATTTATTTTAATTATTCTAGATAAACAAAAACACGTAAAAATTCTCCTAGGCAATAAAAAATTATATTCGACTTAAAGATATATTTTTTTTTACCTTATTGCACTTAAGGTATAAATTTCTTGCAAATTTAGGTAAAATTGTAAATATATTTCTATTATTTAAAAAATTAAAAACAAAAGTCTGGTCGTTATTTAATCAATAAATAGTAATTAAGTTAATTGTTAAAAAATCAAACGGTTTTAAATTTTACTCAAAAGAAATGCCTATTATTCTCTTGTTTGTTACCTAATACAATTTATACTTTATGGCTTAGAAGGATTAACTAACTATTAATGTAACAAGGTTTATATTTCATTTATTTTTAATTAAAAAAGGTAATAAAATAGGACATTTTTTATATAATATTTGCTTTTTTTTAAATTAATTTTAGTATGAGTACTATGGTTTTGTTGCTATATTTTGTAATTATGTTTGCTGCAACAATAATGTCATTATAATTTTATTACCGATTTATATATATAAAATATTTTTTTTGTATTTGTTTACATTTTTTTGTATTTTCGAAATAATTTAAAAAAAAAACAATTTTTTACATTTCTTATTCTCCTGTATGTTTCAACAATTATAATAAAAATAAGGCAAACAATAAAAACATTGTGTATATGAAAATGTAAACTAATGTATTTATGTTACAAATTATGTAAAACTGGGTTAAAATAATAACAGACTGGTCGTTAGTGACATGGATATTAAACAAATTGTCGAGTGGTTTGTTGCAATCTCTTGCTCTTTTTAAGGTGGGTTGCATATTTTTAATTGTTTGATTATTCATTTGGTCATTACATATTAACATTTTCGCCCATAAAATATTATCTGATAAGGTTTTAATATAAATGAATTTTGGTTTACTACGTAGAACCAACTTAAAATATTTACAAATAGCATTACTTCGAATTCGCTTTTATTTTAATTTTTTGTAAATAATCGCATACATTTGCAATTTTCAAAAACCTTTTCTGGAAAAAAAAACGAAATACATTACATTTCACCATATTACATTTCCTACAGATTCCTGTCTTTGAAAAGGCAAATTAATGGAGAGCAACTCGGGGATCACTCTGGGATACTGAGTGAAACAAAATACCATCAAATTCTCGGGATGGTTCCTGACTTGCTAGCCACAAAAATACACGTAGAAAAGTCGTTCAAAGAGAGACAAATGGGTAAGGGGAGAAATTCTCTTCCCTGAGACTAAATACGTAATGTACTCAGATTGCTCAAAAACCCCAAATGGAATTTGGGCCGGTGTTTTCAGCAGTAAACCAAAGATTAAAATATCTACCAGTCTTGGTGCAACAATCTTTCAGGCTGAAGTCTTCGCTATCGAATTGTGTACAAGAGAGTTGACCAACAGACCTCTGGCAAACAAAAAGATAAGTATAATATCAGACAGCCAGGCTGCTTAAGAAGCACTGACCTCCAACAAGATAAATTCTAAACTTAAATGGAATTGCATCGAATCGTTAGAGTACCTTGGTGCCAACAACAGGGTGACCCTACTGTGGTTACCTGGGCACCAGGGGTGGAGGGAAACGAAAAAGCCGACACCCTTGCAAAACAAGGGGCCAAATCTGCGATCAGTGAATCAGAACCAGTTTTTGAAGTCACCACAAGTGCCGCCAAAACAATTATTTCGGATTGAGCGAAGAGAAAAATACTTACGTACTGGTCCGATATACCAGGGTTAACTTACTCGAAGGCGTTTCTATCTAAACCCTCGAGAAACACAACTAAGCAGATCCTAGAATGGAGCAGAAATGACTTGCGAATTCTAACATACTGCTTACAGGACAATGTCGTCTAAGATACCACCTCAGAAAGATAGGTCTGAATCAACAAACGGACTGTCGGTTTTGCTGCGTGGAAGACGAAACTGCTGAACATATACTATGTTCCTTCCCCGGCCTGGGAAGAATAAGGTTCAACATATTTGGTTATACCAACCTAGAACCTACCGATTTCAAGAAAATCTCACCCTCTACAACCATGAACTTCGTGAGAAGCGCTGGATTGTGCGGTGAACTATAACCTCTAGGGGTGAGCCACAATAGACCTACAAAGGGTCGCGGTGGAGAGGCGACCATGCCCACTCACATGTTTCCTAACCTAACCTAGTGACAAGGATATTAAACAAATTGTCGATTGGTTTGTTGCAATCTCTTGCTATTTTTACAAACTCTTTTTAAGGTGGGTTCATATTTTTGATTGTTTGATTATTCATTTGGTCATAACATATCAACATCACCCATAAAATATCTGATAAGGTTATAAAATAAATAAATTTTGGTTTGCTACGTAGAACCAACTTAAAATATTTACAAATAGCATTATTTGTTATTCACTTTTATTTTAAATTTTTGTAAATAATCGCATACATTTGCAGTTTTCAAAAACCTTTTTTAGAAAAAAAAACGAAATACATTACATTTCACCAAAGTAACGTTTGGTATTTTTATTGTATGTAATTTACTGATTTAGTGTAATTTATTATTTTTTTGTTTCGACCTCAAATAAATAATAATGAGATTATTTTAACCAATTACACAATACACATAGTGGTTTATCGCCGTGGCTGGAATTGACTTAGGCCACGTTTGTGGGACCATAGAGTGACCCCGACAGCCTGATGGCTGATTGCAGGTCAGCTCGATAAAACGTGCCATACAGTTTCCTCTTCTTCTTCGCAATATTGACGTGGATGTCTCCTGCTGCACCCCGATCTTTTTAAGATGTAGGTAAACGAAAGGGACCGTGTCCAGTGATTAGTGCTGTGACGGCTCTTGTCCCATCGCGGCCGAGGATGTGAAAACTTTCTGGAGGGCCTCTTAAAGCATGCCCTGGTATGACGCATTCCCTGGATGCCCTTCCACTCTTTTAAGAATTTGTCATTCAATCTCGCTTTTTCTTCCCCTGTAACCGTTGCTCTAGGTACAGAAGGATCGGCTCAGGGTCACACGGGTGCTACACACTGAAACCGTCTCGTACCAGCTTTCGGCTTTTTTGTTTCCTTCAATACCCGAGTGGCCTGGTACCCACTCCAGTTTCACGCTGTTGTTGTTGGTTTTTACAGCTTTGCACCATATTTTACTTTTTCTGACAACCGCTGATTTAATTATTGGACGACCAATAGCAAGGATAACAGTCTGAATGTCCGATCGTTCTACAATGCTTCAGTTCCTTACGCCACCGCCGTGTTCTATGCACTTCAGCTTGAAACACCAAGCTATAACGTCCCAATGGTCTGCTGATTGTCACCACAAGCTCAGGGGAATGTGCGCCCAGACCTGCCTTGTTTTCTTGCTTGAATCCGTCGGTATATATACCACACGAGGCTACATTTTAGAAAGGAATATCAGCAATTCAGAGAGACATATATATCCTGCATTGTGGACTATCGCGAGAAGGTTTTTGATAGCTTTTCCATCGTCTTACCTCGTGGAAAGAGGTTTTAGTGCGGTTACCAAGCTTTTTACTAAATAAGGAAAGACTGAAAATAACTATCCGAGGAGAAGTAAAGTTAAACCTTACTAAATTGAAGCCAATTTGCTAGTATAGTTATAATTTTGATGTATTTTTGTCGATTTAGGTACTAAATGTAATTTTTTAATATTTTTATTTTACAGTTAAACTTATAAAAGTAAGTAGCACTGTGTAAGTCATTAAAAACTTGAACAGCAAGGGTCTACCCAAAATAAAAAAACATTGACATGTGGTCTGTGAGACAAAAAAGTTTGGGGACCTCTGCTTTATGCCATACTTCTCGTGTTTTAATTACTGCAACTTTCCAAGAGAATTTCAAATTATTGATACGCCCATTCCATACCTAAGAGATGGTTAAAAATTGTTTAATAATGACGAAGTAATGTTTGTCTTTATAAACTAAACTTTTTTTTTGGTTGCTTTAATTAAATTTTGAACAGAAACAATTAGTTCTATGAAAGAAACAGCTTCATGATGGACCAATGAATAGAACTTTTATGTAATTTCTTGATTTTCTTTAGAAAGGTTTAAGATAAGAAGTTACTTAGTGACGAGAATCTGTCTTTTGTGGCAATGGATTTGATTAGGTATTGATTTTAGAAATATTTTTTTTTATTAATATCTTTTAGTGAGATTAGGTAAGAGCAGTTGTATCTTTTATGGTTTATTTATATATTGTGTATTATAAGATGTAAAACTTTATATTGTCTAATAGTTATAATGGGGTTAATAATTATAATATAATTAATTATTATAAACTTAGCTGTGATAATAATTGATCTTTCACAGGTACAATAAGGAAAAATCACGGAGTGGGCGACATCTATTATTGATTGTATGAACTTCTCGAGGTGTGAACAACAAACTAACCTTCATTTGTTTATATGGGTGAAAAGTAAACTATTTTGAGCAATTTAAGCATTAAAAGTGTTATATTTGAACGTTATTTTGTGAAAAATTGGTGTTAATAAACCACAAAATCCGGAAATGCAAAAAATTAAAAAAGGTGATATGAGATAAAATCGCGGAAAATATGCTCTGTTCCACAATGTTCTACATATGGCAAATCGTTTATATTTTTGCATAAATTTCCTTTAAATTCTAAGGCAGCTCAATAATGAAAGAAGATCTTAAGATAGGAAAACCAATCTCAATGTTTATGTTTGTTTGCAGCAAGCACTTTGTGAAAGGTGATTTATTCAGTGGTTAGTTTGATATCCTCCTAAACAAAATTCAAATCTTCTTATTGAAAACTCGTGGGATATATGAACTACAGTTTGATCTGGCGCTCCACAGTTGCATTTCTGGGTGTTCGAGAGTCCTCACTTGTACAACATGGACATGCATCTGGCTTGGTCAGTTCTGATGCGGTTAAGGCTACACCATGCTTTTCTAGATATTTGCATTCCTGTGAGAGGAATGGTAGGGTCCTCATGGTCATTAGGTTAAAATCATGATTGGATGTCCATTTGGTTTTTCAAGCTTCTCTGATATAAAATGATTCATGATGGGTTAGTACCTTATCTTGTCAAATGTGGATTGGCAGAATTCTTATACAGGGGGTAAAGTAATAGTTTCAATGGTTTCACAACAGTGGCTAGCTTTCTTGAGGATGGTAGTATCGAAGTATTGCCGTGGCCTGCGCAATCGCCGACACGTTGAAAGGATGGATGAAGGAAGATTGACGAAACAAATTTGTAAAGCGAGTGTGAATGGACGGAAGTCGGTAGAGGTCGACCTCGGAGAACATCGATCTCGATCAGATCAACATTGTTTTGAAGAAAGGCCAGCTGTCAAGAGTACCAACAACCGACGAGCATGTATGAGAGCACTGATGAAAGTAGAGGAAGCAAATGATGTGTGTAAGAACCGTACCCAGTGGAAGGAAGTGGTCTCTGCCTACCCCCATGGGAAAAGGCGTGACTTTATGTATGTATGTATGTATGCGAATATAGTGGACTGTATTTACTAATGAGAGATGTAAAAAAATTACTGATTAAAGGCAAATGTGAAATGGGACATATAAAAAAATCTTAGACCCACTTTGGTTTAACCGGAGTTTTTTTTAATCCTTCTTCTTATACTAATGAACCGACTGTCTCTTCGGGATACAGAGATAAGATATATATATATATATATATATCAGCCTTTCACCGGTAATTTTCTTGTAAATACAGATTGTACAAAATAGAGGATTTTATGAAATTTAATTTTGTTTTATTAAGATTCCATTAGAGTTTCAATAATATTATACTTGCTTTATGGTGTAAATTAATTCTTAGTGATTTTCGCTTGAAACATACCACTTATTAATTTAATTATTGTAAATAACATTGAATTTTAATTAGGTTTTATATTTGGCTTTTTTGAATTATCTTCAAGTATTTCTATCCTTCCATTTTTTTGAAAAAGAAAATAGGTTCAGAATAAAATATTCTTCGATTATTTACACGTGTGTAATTTTTACTGGTGGTAAATATATATTTAATTTAAATCAATTTATTCTTCAGACCAATACATGATTTCAAGGTTACCGTCACTATTAAGTTTTTCTTTTCGCGATGTCTTACTTAATTTATAATGAAGTGATTATAACTGATTATCGCATAGATGTATGTTTAACGTCATGTACCTTTATTGTAATTGGTTTCATAACGCTAAAGTTGTGATAATTGATGACTGTCGGATATATAACTGATTGAATCGTTTGTAAATCAGTAAAAATACCGACAGTTTAAATAATGTACTAGTAAACACCATTTTTCACAACGGTTAAATATACGGTGCTTTTCTTTCAAAACCAACCAGTCCAAATAACTTTTGATTTTTCGTAAATGTAAGAAAAACAAAAGACACGTTAAATTTTATATCGAGTAGGAGGTTTAAAAATATTATTTTGCTCTTTTCAAATGGCTCCCGTTTAACATCCCCCTCCCTTTCTTTAAAATGTCAAATTGCAACCCCTACCTTGTGAGACATCAAATGAAAACCCAAGAAAAATGCAAATCAGCCATATATACAACAATTTATTTTATCCGTTATTTTGTAGGCAATAATATAACCTTTTTTCAAATTCTTCTCGAACTATTTGCAAAGTTTCGCTACTAGTTCGTCTACATTATTTAGTTATTCTGAGCTTTAGTTTTTTTATATCTTCGGGAGGAGGAGTTTTGTAAACTAATGTTTTTAAATAGCCCCACAGAAAAGTCAAGTGGTGTAAGATCTGGAGATCTTGCCAGCCATTCTATAAATCATCTTCTGCCAGTCCAATGTCTTGGAAATCGTTCGTCTAGCCATTGGAACTTCGCATGAGAATGGTTCGCTGTTATATATTTCCAGTATTGCTTTACTGGGTTGAGGCATGGACCTTGACTGAATCGCTTTTGAAGAGACTAGAAGCATTCGAGATGTGGATATATCGCCGTATTCTAAAGATCAGTTGGGTAGATAAAATCACAAACGAAAAAGTATTGCAACTCTTAAATAAAAGTTACGAAGTCGTGAACACGGTTATACGACGTAAATTGGAATACTTCGGTCATATAATGCGGCACTTAGAAAAGTACAACATACTACACCTTGTTATACAAGGCAAAATCATGGGAAAAAGGAAGTCACAAATAAATAACCAAATATAATATAAATATTTTTGAAACAATGAGACATGTATTGAAATTTTAACCTTTAATTTCCTGCGCTGTCATTCTATCGAAAAACATGTTTTTGACGCCAAGTGTGGTTGCGTTTGCTATAACCTATGTGTTAACTAATGGAAGTATACAATTTAGTGAAAATTTCGATATTTGAACATTGTTAAATTCAATATTTTATATTGGAAGGAATTCAGATATGTTTCTACCATTGTTCTCAATTTTTGTTTACCTGGCTGCTACTCCAAGTAGTCGATACATCGTGAAGGGTGAAGCTGTTCTTGCAGCAAACCACATTATTGTTTGTGGTGTCAAAGAAAAAGAGGATGATAGGTAATTATGAAAAGTTATTTACTTTTAACTCCAATAAAAATAACCGACAAGAAAATTTGCCTGTCTTCTTTTAATGAGTTTTTCATATCTTTTCTTTTCCTCTTCTATCTTCAGACTTTTGGACTTTGTTATAATGCTGGACACAGGTATATTACTTGGTATAGCAGTCTTTTTTTCAGGTAAAGTTTCTAATAGCCCCCTGAAATATTGATTAACCACGTAAAATATAGAAAACAAAATACTTACAATCACTAGGAGTTATGAAATCTTTCTTAACAAAATGTTTAAAACAAACTCATGTTTTTGGTAACTCTCTTTCCTATTTTCAGTTTGATCTCCCACAGTTTCTTTCTATCAACCATAGTAACTATTCCCGATTCTCTAATATGCTCTGTTTGACCCTCATTTGGGAAATAACGAAAAGTCAAATTGGGTTTTTTTTTATACACTGAGTTGCATCCGCGTACACAACAATTTTCTCTGCTGTTCATTTTCGTTATTAACAAATTATTAGTCATTATTAAACAACTAAAATAATCTTCTCACAAATGCGAGCCTCGGGGTACATAAACACAAACCGATCACACTTGCTCATCACGTGATATTGATGCGAGTTTATTCCGTCAGATGGCGTATTGCTTAGTATTAAAAGAAAATTCATCAGTAAGTTAATTGATCCCTAATTAGATATTTACCTATCCAACAGTGGCGTAGGTCGTTTTTGTTATGGTCTCATGTTATTTCACAACATTTTTTATCATCAGCAAAATAAATCGGTATAATAAATTGTTGTTTACATGGCTGATTTGCATTTTTCTTGGGTTTTCATTTGTTGTATCACAAGGTAGGGGTTGCTATTGGACATTTTAAAAAAGCGTTGGGAGATGTTAAAGGGGTGGAAACAACAGAATAATATTTGATTGATTTAAAATTCTACGTGTTTTTTGTTTTTCTTTCAAATACGCAAAATCAAAAGTTATTTGATTGGTTGGTTTTGAAAGCACTGTATAAATTAATACATAATTGTGGTATTAATACATTTTATGATTAGGTTTCTTGGGGTATTTTAAAATTTCACTAATAACAGATGAAACAGTGATAAAAATGTTGGTGCCAACGTCAGCGTAAAATACGGATCTCGAATATTTAATTTATAAGTAATTTAATCGACCAAACAACACAACATGCTTTCCATAAAATCATGTAATTAAACCTTCGTTTCACAATAAAATAAATCAAGTTTAAGGCTGAAACACTTTCTTCCTAGAAAGTAATTCAATATTATTTTTTTTGTGCAATTGGTCTTATAAAATGTATTGCGCAGGAAACTGGCAGTCCGTATGCCATCTGACACTGATAAATATCACTTATATAACTGCATAACTTGCCTACTTAATACTTGACTTCACTTACAAACGTAGCTATATCTTCAATTACGGACTAACTGGAAAAATACTTTCCTTTTCAGAAGTAATCATGAATGACTGCTGAAAGGGAAAGCTGGCACGTATGCCATATTAATATGTTGATTGTGATGTGATATTGTTCGGTTACCCTAAAGTCGCTCACACATTCCGGAACTAACAAACGTGTTTCAAATTCTTGTTAATTTTGTAATTTATCAATTATAAATGTTTAAATGTTAATTTTTTGTAATTAAAATAAAACTATTTTGTACTACCTAAATCATTTTAATTAACCATTTAATGAGAACAAATTATTTTGATCATATCCAAATTCATTTCTTTATAATTAAAGTTTTTTTGCGAAGGACTCTGTTAACTGAAGCCACATCGAAAAGCAGGTCCGGAAAGCAACTGCCACTTTTTGGGCAAAAGAATTTTTGGTAAAACGTGGAGCCTGAAACTCATCTAGGTCTCACAAACCACCCCTGCGCATCAATTGTTTAGATTGCAATCTTTCGACTCCGGAAAACGGCGTTATACGGGCATACGACTATTCTCGAATGAAGGGATCTCGGGGAGGTTCTGACCTTGGGTTGTGACCGACAACCCATGAACTATCATTTTAGGACCAATTTCCAGGTTACCTTCTCAGATAGGCAGAAATGGGAAGCTGACTCCGCAAGGGAAAATATATCTTTATTACTCTACATAGTCTCTTTTTAAATAAATTACAGTGTGTGTTACGACTAGCTTAGGGCCGGTGTTTTCAGCAGGAAACCAAAGATTGAAATATCTACCAGTCTTGACAGGTATGCCACAATCTTTCAGGCTGAAATATTCGCTATCGAATTGTGTGCAACAGAGTTGACCAACAGACCTCTAGCAAACAAAAATATAAATATAATATCAGACAGCCAGGCCGCTTTAAAAGCACTGAGCTCCAACAAGGTAAATTCTAAACTTGTATGGAATTGCATCGAATCCTTAGAGTACCTTGGTGCGAAGAACAGGGTGACCCTACTGTGGGTACCTGGGCATCAGGGGGTGGAAGGAAACGAAAAAGCCGACACCCTTGCAAAACAGGGGGCCGAATCTTCGTTCACTGAACCAGAACCGGTTTTTGGAGTCACCACAAGTGCCGCCAAAACAATTATTTCGGACTGGGCGGAGAGGAAAATACTCACGTATTGGTCCGACATACCAGGGCTAACCCACTCGAAGGCGTTTTTACCGTTACAACCCTCGAGAAACACAACTAAGCAGATCCTAGAATGGAGCAGAAATGACCTGCGTATTTTAACAGGACTGCTTACGGGACACTGTCGTCTGAGATACCACCTCAGAAAGATAGATCTGAACCAACAAACGGACTGTCGGTTCTGCTGCGTGGAAGACGAAACTGCTGAACATATACTATGTTCATGCCCCGGCCTGGGAAGAATAAGGTTCAACATATTTGGTTACACTAACCTAGAACCTACCGATTTTAAAAAAATCTCACCCTATACAACTATGAACTTCATAAGAAGGGCTGGATTGTGCGGTGAACTGTAGCCTCTAGGGGTGAGCCACAATAGACCTACTAAGGGTCGCGGTGGAGGGGCGACCACGCCCCACTCACATAAAACCTAACCTAACCTAACCTACGACTAGTTTAAACTATTTGTATATTTGAAATTACTTGCACGATATTTATTTATTTTATTTGTAGTCGTGGATCACAAACTATGGCGAATTTAAACACAAATATTTTGACAGACATCTTACTTCTAGTTATACCGTTAATGGGCAGCAACTTTGTTATTTTAAAAAATACACAGTGTACTTTTTGAGATATTAATTTTTTTTAATAAAAAATTAAAAGATGCAGACCTTTATATTAAAATTGTTATGTAAACATCCGCTAGACAAGTGACTCTCAATCACTTGTCTGTCGCCAAATTCTTATAGTGTGCCGCCAAATTTTAGAAATGTATTGTTATTGACCATTTGACAAAATTAGTGGAGAGAATTATTCATTATTTCCCAAATTTAGATAAAAACACATTTTATTGGGTTCGTAATCCATTTTTGATAACGAATACTTCTGTATTTAAATTAACTTTGAATGAAGAGTTCGCTATTTAACAATCGAGATTTAATTTTAAAATATTAGACGATATGAGAGTAGCATTGTCATTTTTGCGACCAAATAAAATAAAATTATCAACTATACTATTTTTAATACAGAATTTTAAGATCTTTTAAATAATATGATTATTGCATGTTAGAAATATTTGTGTGAAAAATGTGATGACAATATTTCATAATTGTTATAAACAATTAAAAATAGCTCCCGGTTATAAAATGATAAAAAAAAGTTTGAAAGAATACGGTTAACATAGACAATATATTGTTGATGACAATTATAATAATAATTATTATAACAACAAAATATATAGTATTTTTTCATTCTTTTCACTGTAAAGTTAGTCGTGTGGACCTTTTTTATTTAATTAACTTTCATGAAATATAAAATCTTTTACAAAACAATAAGTACTTAGGTTAACAAATGCAAAATGACAGCTTCGATCAGCTTCAGTGTTATTCGTCATAATCATGAATGGAACTACAACTCATTCAATAATTTATAGCCCCTATTATGAAACAACACATATGTGCCAGGGCGCTCAAATCGGTGGAGAAAAATGCTTCAAAATCGGTTATGCAGAGGTTTGGCAGAAATATTTTTGACGGCATAATTTAGATTAAAGTATGACCGAGGCATCTCTGGCGGTAATTTTCCAAAATAAAAAATTTGTAAATTTACCCGAATCTCTGCATTTTTATGAAAGTTATTTACCCAAAAATAAAAATAAAAACCACTTCCAGAGATGCCTAGATCTGACCTTTCCCAAACAAAAGGTAAAAAAAATCTGAAATCGTTTCCACGACCTTTCAGTAATCTTATTTGTACTGTTCTATGTTTTACTAATAAATCATATTGAGGTTTAACCCCTTAATGGCGACAATACACTTTTGCCGGACTCCACGAGAAATTTTAATCTTCTGTCTGCTCTCCATCTAATCTAATATTGGCTGATTAATTACGATAGAAGTAGTAAATTAATATGGGATGTCTGTCATCTAGGACAGCTTTCCTAACTATTTTCATAAAATTTTTGAGTTGAACTCTATTGAATGCGAATTCATAATCAATCAAACAAGCATATACGGTGCAATTGAAGTCACTGCAGATTCGAGACAGAACTTGTATTCCAAATAAGGCGGTAAGGCAAAATAACCAAATTGCTGCAAATTACCTTTTTCCTATTGAGCAATATCTCCAATCGATGATAAAAATTCATTAAATGAAGTTGAATTGACTCTTTAAATCTTGTTCCAAGGAAAACAACTTCATTAGAAACTATTCTACGACACTGAAATGTAATAACCATTTTTTTTAAAATCAATCTGAAGAGCGTGTAAAATAACTATGCCAAGGTTTCAAGTTTCGATTATAAAATGCAAGATAGTTTCTCCTAATAACCTGATTGTTCTATTTTCATATCCTTTTTTATTCAAAATTAATCGAAACTATCTGATTAGTTTGCTTTTGTTACAAAAATATCGCATAAAGGTTTCAACAATTAAAATATTTTTTTATTTTTAGATACTTCGTGAGTACCATTCTGCAATTTCAAATTTACCGCTCACTTTGCATTGCCGCAGGACAATACGAACCTACCGATCCATCTAGACCTTTACACGAATGTGATATTTACAGAAGCAAAGATGCTGGAAGAATTCTGACGTAAGTTTCAATGTTTATTTTTCTTAAATAACTTCGCAGTAGGAAATTATAGTAATGGGTCCGATCTTGCGAATCCAGAATTTTGACATATCTCCACATTTCAAGGTCGTGTGTGTGTGTGTGTGTGTTTGTGTGTGTGTGTGTGTGTGTGTGTGTGTGTGTGTGTTTGTGTGTGTGTGTGTGTGTGTGTGTGTGTGTGTGTGTGTGTGTGTGTGTGTGTGTGTGTGTGTGATTACTGAATTTTGACATATCTCCACATTTTAAGGTCCCAAGAGTCGAATACAATAGTTTTTAAGTGGGCGACTCTGTGTGTGCATGTACGTATGTGCGTATGTTCGTATGTGCGTTCGAAATTATTTTTTGTCTCGATTATCTCGAGAACAAAAAATGATATCGACGTGGGACCAATTGCATTCGACGCATAATCACGCAACTTGGAACTGATTAGATTTTCAGCAGAATCGGTCAAGCTGTTTGTTATGGAGAATAAAAAAAATAAAAAAAAATTGTAAACTACCTTAATTTTGCAATTTATAAATTATACTATTTTTAAAACAGAGTTTTAATATCTTTTAAATTATATAATCATTGCACGTTAGGAATATTTGTATGAAAAATATGACAATATTTCATTAAAAAAAATAGTTTTAGAAAACAAAAATAGGAATTGGAAAATTTTAAACTTGTGTCAGTATTGAGAGAATAGCATTGAAAACGCTCTAACAGTGAAAAATTATTGTTAGTAATAATCAAGCATTGTTTATTGTTACTATCAAATGATTATTGATCATAATCATTAAAAAAATATTATAATTGATGTAAACAATTGAAAATTGCTCCCGCTTATGAAATGATAAAAAACAGTTTGAAAGAATACGGTTGACATAAACAGATTATTGTTAATGACAATTATAATTTGTTTTAAACAAATTAAAATCGTTTTTCATAATAATTTTAATAATAATTATTATTATAACAACAAAACATTATGGGATTTTTTTCATTTTTCCACTGGGAAGTTAGTCTTGTGGACCTCTCGAGTCGCATCCAGACCATGGATATGTCTTGATTAAATTAGTGCTCAGTGATCAGTTTCCTTAATATTTCGTTAACCGTCTGTATGAGGAATTATGCGCAATAGCACAGTAATTAATAAATTACATATCAATGTGCCATTTCACTTTAAAATATGTATTCAACTGATTAACAAGGTGTTTCCCGAATCCAATTATTTTTAATAATACATTCCACCTGTTTTAAAAATTCGTTTGGCAATACAAAGGTATTCAAATTGTAGCAACATTTCTTGCTTGATCAAAATAGTAAAGTATGCTTTCAAAGTTTTTCTTAAATAGTTTTTTGTTATTATACTTGCATCATAATGGATTTTTTCTAATCTCATATTGTATTAAAATATTTACGGAAATTAAATATCTGCTACCGTTTAATTCAAATTTAATTATAATTTCATTATGTAGCAGCTTTTGACCAATAAGTACTCTTAGCTTACATTATGAAACGAATTTTCGGCATATCCAAACACGTACTTACGGTTAATCAGCCCCAGATCTACGATTTTTTTGAACCGGGGCAGAAACTTGTTAGTGACGCCTCCTCTTTCCAGCGTTTAAGGTTAATTGTTAAAAAAACTCACAAATATACAGGGTGTTAGTAAATAAGTGCGACAAATTTCAGTGGGTGATTCTGCATGAAAAAATAATGACAGTTTGCCATATAAACGTATGTCCAGAGATACGAGGTGTTAAAATTTTTTCTTAAAAACTGACAATTTATTGTTCTGAAACCAGTCGAGATATGCAAATAAAATTCAGTGGGTTTTAAGAGGTAGTTATTGCGCATTTTTTGACATGCAATTAAGAATTTTATGTTTATAATTGGCGCGCATACGGGTAATGATCCCAATTTTTTTGAGAAAAAAAATGGTACGCCACCGAGATATTTTAAATTAAAAATCATGTTTAAATTCCTCGGTAAATTTGTGACAAAAAATATTTTTGTCGTATAGGGCATCGTTTTTATGCTATAAAATAAAACATCTTAATGCGTATTTTTCATTTCTTTAATACAGTAGAAGTCCGATAATCCGGCACGTTCGGGACCGGCTCGGTGCCGGACTACCGAATATTCCGGTCTATGGGGCGGTGCGTGCGCCTTCTTTATTTCTAATGATATGGAAATCAATAATTTCTGAAGCACTGTAGCTAGTACTAGCCTCAGCAAAAGAGATAAACTTATTTAGTGATTCTGCAGCTTCTGTCCAGCTAATTTTTTCCTTTTCTTCCGTTTCGGCATCTGAGTCACTTTCTTTAAGATTTTGAGTGGGCTGAGGGTTTACTACACTATTGATAATGTCCTCATCGGTCAGTTCTTGTTCAACAGGCTCATTCTCGTCGATTAGTAGCCACTCCTCTACCTCATCTTCAAGCAGGTTTTTCAAGGGATTGTCAGCACTTCTAACGACATCCAAAACAACAACGCACAAAAAAATGGCGAAGACGCTTCGTGATTGATTAACTGGGCTGCACTGCACCTGTATTTGTTGTGTCTGCTGAGACTAGCCGGCCGCTTATTGTTTCCAAACAATACCGAGCGCTTCCGGATGATCCCGAACTACCCTGAAAACTTCCGAATAGCTCTCGAGCGTTTTTATTTGCTTTAAGGACACACTTTTGGAGAAAATCAAAATTTTTAAAATTTTCCGGAGCGATGCCAGATTATGGGGCATTCCGGACTGCTGGATGCCTGACTAATGAACTTCTACTGTACATTATCAAGAACTACCTAATGCAATAACATTAAACCATTAAACGAAGCATTTGCAGACATATATTTACTTAGCAAACTCTCATTTTATTTGCATATCTCGACCGGTTTCAGAACAATAAATAAATCATCAGTTTTTAAGAAAATCTTGTCGCACTTATTTAATAACACCCTGTATAATAGGTGGCATTTTTTGTGGCCAGGAGATAAATTTGCGCTCTTTATTACCTATTATCTGATAGCTTTTTCATTTGTGTGACATAAAAAAGGAAACATTTTACTAGTAAAGACAATAGAATCAATGTCTTGAACAATCTGATATTTTCATGAATTTTTAAAACTTCACAAATTTCTAGAACTTTTCGTGTCTTGATTTCTTGAATTCGATTGAACATTCTGTATATAACGTTCTTGAGACATTTCGAGATATTTTCTGAACATTCTAGAACTTTCCACGTTTGTGGAAAGTTTGTGTGTTTTTGTTTAGTTTTGGTTTTATTTTCAAATTCTGTGTTCAATTTATTCAAATAATAATTTATTCCTTTTAAATTTTTACAAAAAAATATTTTACAATACTAACTCTGAAATGAATGTCCGGCGTGTTACGTAATCAGGACATCCTCAGATCGTACTTGAGGTACACCTGGGTATGGCAATTCAATGTCTCAATAACGAACTTTTTTTTATTTATTGTGAGGGTATTTCAAGGTTCATAATGAAGAAATCATTTTACAATTAATCCTAAGTGAGTGTAAGTGAATGAATATAATATCAAGGTTTCCCCGATTTTGATGCAGAGATCCGTTACGGTACTTTTACTTTTTAAAAAGGATCTTTACAACTTCGTTATGTACCTTGTAAGTGATTCATAACAAATGATTTGGTTTGCAATGGTTTAACTCAATTTATCGATCAGAAAATGTATTTTATAATCGAAGGAAAATCTGATCACGTCTTGCATGCACACACCTTCTTTTGAAAAAAGGAAAGTAGTGATTGTGCAGTGAAACGAATTTATTTATTTAACAAGCATTGTTTATAAAACCAAATGAGGTATCTCGGAAACAATCAATAAAATATTAATAATATTGGAAAATAATATTTAATTTATTGATTTGAATGCAGAAACTATGTTGCATTATAAATAAGCATGTAAGCAGAAAAAAATTCAAAATTACTAGATATTTAATTCTCATCAACAATGTTAGTTTGTGTAATTGATAATGAACCACATGCGTCAAAAATGTACCGCATTAGTTGAAAATGGACCAAGTCAGTACCTATGTAGGTCACGTAGGTCATAAGTTGAACCACATATTCTGGGGTCAAAATAACTCGATTGAACATAACTTACCTTAATGCAAATGTGCACGCAAAAAGCCATTTTTTATTTTTTATTTATTATGCCAACATAGTAACAACGGTATACAACCTTAACACTACTAACAGAACGCAAATCAAAACTGGAATATTACATCTAGCATGCCCACTCCAGGAGGAATGAGACATGGAGATAGCCTTAGTTCATTTTTATTCAACCACTTAATGGACAAAATCATAGAAGAAGTAACATCCATGAATTCGGGATACAGAATGAACAATAGGGCTATCAGCATGGTCTGCTACGCCGACGACGCTGCAATATTCGCAGAAAGTGAGAATGACCTACAGAGACAGTTATTTAAGTTCTACCAGATTAGTCAGTAACTCTATATGGATATATCCATAGGTAAAACGAAAACCATGACCATCGCTAGGGAGCCAATGAGACGCAAGATGGTAATAGATAATAAACCCATAGAGCAGGTCATGCAATTTAGATACCTGGGCATAGATATGTCCTGCGCTCACGACCCGGTAAAGGACCTGAGAAACCAAATTAACAAATCAGCCATAATATCAGGATGTCTAAGGGAAACTGTATAGGCTAATCCTCATATGCGAAAGGAGAGTAAAATCAAAATACATAAGACATGCGTCAGGCCAATAATGAAATATGGTATAAAAGTGAGAGAGGATACCAACAAGACCAAAAGGATGCTACGAGTCGCCGAAATGTCAATACTGAGAACAATAACCGGGAAAACAAGAAGAGATCACTGACATTGGAGCACAATGCGTCGTACAGGATATGGTGAGATGGGGAAGGCAGAGGAGAAGAGAATGGTATAACCACGTGAAGAGAATAACCGACGATAGACTACTACGCATTGTTCTAGAGGGAAAACCAGCAAGGACCCGTCCACCCGGAAGACCACCAAAGAGATGGAAAGACAGCTGGCAGTCCACATCTCAGAAAATATTACAGAGGCAAGTCCGGAATCAACAGATCATCTGTATCTCTAACAAGTAGAAAAAAAAGAGGAGTTTTTATCAAAATGCGGCCTCTTTTTCATTATCCATCAACAATTCTTTAGTTGGCTGTTCAACACTACAGAGAAATAACAAACAGTTGCTTTAACAATTACATACCGTCAATTGAAGCTTTTGATTATTGTGCATTTTAAGAGTGTTAAGAATAATTATAATTACAATGGTTTACAGAAATGGCAGATATGCATTTAATTCTGGGTAAGTTTGGTCAGGCTAAAACAAGGTTTCAGATAATTATCTGTAACTCTGGTAATCACTAGTAAATTCCAAGGGAATAGTGCAGCAACTGCAAGGCGTTATGCAGAAAAATATCCTAATCGGAATACACCAAACAGAAGATTTTTTTTTCATTGATCGTTGTTTACGGGAGACGCGTACTTTACGACCGCAACTTGCTGGTGATGGTGGTCGTCCAAAAATTGATACAAACGATGAGGAAATTTCAAAAGTAGGCGAAGAAAACCCTCGAAGCAGTATGAGGGTAATAGCTGCTCAATTAGATCTTGGTCACATGATGGTTTGGAGAAGATTCGAGGAACAACAGCTTCATCCCTATCCCTTAACAACCGTTTAAAAATTACTAGGTGAAGATTATTGGATTTTTCGACTTGTTCTTAACGAAAAACAATCGAAATTCCTTACGCAAAAAAAGCGTCTTTTCACCAAAGGACTTTTAAAGTCAGTGTTTGGGCAGGCATTATTAATAATAATTTAATCGGACCAGTACTTCTTCCAAATAATTTAAATGGTGTCAATTACTTGCAGTTCTTACAAAATAATTTACCAGAGTACTTGGAAGAGGTAAATTAAGGAATAAGGCAGAATATGTGGTATTTACAACATGGAGCGTCAGCGCATTTCGGTAAAGAAGTTAGGGAATACCTTTTCGGTCTGTACCCTGGACGTTGGATTGGAAGAGACCCTGATGCACATATTTCTTGACCAGCCAGAAGTCCAGATCTTAACCCTATAGACTTTTGCTTCTGGGGTTTTATGAAAGAGGACATGTATTGTGTTGAAATAATCGACGAACAACAACTAAGGCGTCGAATCATTGAAAGTGCAAATCGATTTCGTCAGAAGCCAATCATCTTCCAAAAAAATCGGTTTTCCCTTTTAAAACGGTGCCAAATGTGTATTCAGTAAAATGGAGGTTATTTTAAACATTAATTATAGTAAATACTAAACATTTGTACATATTTGTTATACCTGCGAATAACATGAATACTGTTATAACTTACTTTTTGTTACTCAAAATTTTTTAAGTATAATGAAAAAGAGGCCGCATCTCGATAAAAAATGGCTTTTTGGAAAAGTGCTATGAGCCAAAAAAAATTATTTTTAACCAATGGTGTCATAGTATTAATTTAATTGTAACGCATAGAGGGTTCAAAACCCCCCTAAAATGTTTATGGGCTGTGCAGATTTCGTGGTTTGTTATGAAAAAGATGCTCTCACGATAAGAAAGCCTTCTATCCTTTTTTATTAAATGTTAAATAGTTCATAAAATATTAAAAAAAATCGATTTTTATTTTGTACTTTCCTGAGGCTGTAACTTTTTTGTGTGTGCACATTTGCATTAGGGTAAGTTACGTATAATCAAGTTATTTTTGACCCCAGAATATGTGGTTTAATTTTTGACCTACTTTTTTGTTACACCCTGCATAAAAATTAGCGCAAGTGGTTACTTTGATAAAAAAGGGAATCAATACATTATGTTTTTAATAAGAGTGCGTGATCCACTTATCTTAAAGAATACTAGCCGAGCCGTTTGATTTGAATGACATATACAGTGTGGTCAACCGAAAACGAAACATAGCCATTTGCAGGAACCTCATCAACATTTTAGAAAAACGCTCAGACCCGTCGATTTTTGATTAAAGGTGGACATTTTTTTTTTTCGAAATTTTTGACTCTACTACTTTCAACCCCAAGCGAGGGTAAGAATTAACCCAACATTTTTAAATGGCATTGGGGCTCGAATAAGATGTGTTTTTAAAGCTCTGACCATTCGCGGCAATTGTGACGATTTACCGTCCCGTGCAAGAAAAAATGTAAGCAAAACGGAAGTAATGGTATTTGAAAGAGAAGAAAACATGACAAACTGTGGAGTTTCTATTGAGGGAGAAAGAGTGGAACAAGTAAATGAATTTGTGTACTTGGGTTCAAAGTTTACGAGAGATGGAAAGTATGACAGTGACATTGACGAAGGGTGTTGGCAGGAACACAAATGAATGGGGCACTGCATAGCTTTATGAATAGCCAGAAAGCGTCAAAGAAGGCACGTCTGGTTGTGCATAGAGGTGTGTTGGTTTCTACACTTATGTATGGTAGTGAATGTTGGGTTTGGCAGAAGAAGCATAAAAATAGGATTAATGCTGCGGAGATGAGTAGTCTGAGAAATATAGCCGGAGTGACTCGGTTGGATAAAGTAAAGAATAATGAGATAAGAGAACGCTGTGGTGTAAAAGAAGTTGTGGTTACAAATATAGATAAAGGTATGCTTAGATGGTTTGGACACGTAGAAATAATGGATGAAGGAAGATTGACGAAACAAATTTATGAGGCGATTATGAATGGACAAGTCGGTAGAGGTCGACCTCGGCGAACATATCTCGATCAGATCAACATTGGTTTGAAGAAAGGTCAGGTCAAGAGTACCAACAACCGACGAGTATGTATAAGAGCACTGATGAAAGTAGAGGAAGCAAAAGATGTGTGTAGGAACCGTAGCAGGTAGAAGGAAGTGGTCTCTGCCTACCCCTACGGGAAAAGGCGTGACTATATGTATATATGTATGCAAGAAAAAACCAGGTACTAGGTACTTAATTTATACCATTGGCATATTTAAATCGAATGAATGACATTTTTACCATTCGTGATTTTTTGCAGATAAGTTTCACATTTAAAATTTAATTTCTCAATAAGTAATGGGAGGAAATGTAAAATTTAACTATTGTAAGAGCTTTTGAAAAACATCTTATTCAACCCCCTGTCATTTAAAATTTGTGGGGTAATTTTTCCCCTTGTTTGGAGTTGAAAGTAGTGTAGTTAAAAATACCGGAAAAGAGTGTCCCTATTTAATCAAAAATCGACGGGTCTGAGCGTTTTTCCAAAATGTTGACGAGGTTCCTGCAAATGGCTCTGTTTCGTTTTCGGTGGGCCACCCTGTATGTACCCTTCTTTCATATCATTAGCTTAAAAACACTGATTTTTGAGTTGTCACTTTAGAAATACTAGTAAGATATGTAGATTTTATGTCTCTTTGTATAATTTTTTGAAAGTAAACACAAATTTGTCTCGCATACATACCTTGTATATACTTTGTAAGTATTTAACTTGTAGTGGCCTTTATTTTTATTTTTATCGTATTACCTATGTATTGTTCTGTAAATGTATTTATCTGTTATTAAATTTAATTAATTTGGAATTAGCTCACCATTGACCACGAAGCAATAAATTTGCTATAAAGTTATACACAGTAATTATTGGTATTGATTTCAACAAATATTTTTGTGTGTTCGCAGTGATTCAATTGAAGACTTTTTTATTTTTAATTAGTTTTCATTTTCTCGTTACCCAAGAATTCTACTACGCCTTCCGACTACCACAAATGATATCTATTCATTTGAAACATAATTTATGGGTATTTAACTATATTCAGATCAGATTTGGTTTTTTTTTTACTGTTAGATTCTGATTTGTATTCTGATTGTCAACAAATTGTTTTACATTTAAAAGACTTGCCTCTGATAAAAAAGAAATAACTTTCAGTTATATCGGCCGAATATTAATTGTGTTAAACTTACGTAATTTCAAGTCGCTCTTATAAATATCAGTATAATATAGGGTAAAACATTTAGGAATAGGTATAGTAGAATTCCCATTTAAACAAAGGAGTAAGACAAATATGCATTTTATCACCGATGCTGTTCAATCTGTACGTGGAAAGAGCGTTTTAGGAAGCACTTGCGACAAGCTCCTTAGGTATTAAAGTTAACGGCATCCCTATCAACAACATGGACATCGTAGACACACAGTTGCTCTTATAAATATTTAGTATAATATAGGGTAAAACATTTAGGAATAGGTATAGTAGAATTTTCATTTAAAATAAGGAGTAAGACGAGGATGCATTTTATCACCGATGCTGTTCAATCTGTATGTGGAAATAGCGTTTCAGGAAGCACTTGCGACAAGCACCTTAGGAATTAAAGTTAACGGCATCCCTATCAACAACATGGACGTCGTAGACACACAGTTTGGATTTCGTAAAGGTCTTGGTACACGTGAGACTCTCTTTGCATTCGATGTTCTAATTCAGAGATGTTTAGACGTTAACCAGGACATATACATAAGCTTCGTAGATTATAAATAAGGCTTTCGATAAAGTCTGCCACGAACAACTAATGAAAGTCCTTGAAACAAAACAGATAAACCACAATGACCATCAAATCATAGCGAAGCTATATTACAAACGGCGACGTATTGATGAACATACATCAAAAGAGTATGAAATTAGACGAGGGGTGAGATAGGGATGTGTATTATCGCCACTTCTCTTCAACGTATATTCTGAGGAAATTCTGAAGAGTGAGAAACAGCCGAAATAAAGGTCAATGGTATACCGATTACCAATATTAGATATGCAGATGACACTGTCGTGTTGGCAGACAACCTCGAAGACCTTCAGAGACTTATGAACAAGATAGTTGAATGTAGTCAAGAGTAAGGACTAACAATAAACGTCAAGAAAACGAAATTTATGAGGATATTAAAACTCCAAAATAACGATGAAAATCTGACGGTCAATGACAGGATCCTTGAACAAGTGGAGAACTACAGTTATCCTGGCACAACAATCAATTCCGCAAAAGATTACTCTAAAGAAGTCAAAATGCGAATAGAGAAATCACGAACAAAGTTCAACAGGATGAGAAAGATGCTCTGCACAAGGGATCTGAATTTGAACCTAAGAGTTAGACTGGCAAGATGTTATATTTTCTCGACGTTATTCTACGGCATAAAAGCTTGGACGCTGAACGTGGCAACCATTAAAAAAAGTGTAGGAAGGAGAAGAATATCATGGCTGCGCAATTTGGGGAAATGGTATGGATGTAGAGATGCCGCCTTCAAAATCACAAAAGCTATGATGATTGCCAACCTCCGCCGCGGAGAAGGCACGTGAAGAAGAAGATCAACAATATCAGATACTGTAAACTTAGCTGACACAGCAGATGATTTACAGTCACTATTGAATGCCGTAAATGATGCAAGCAATGCATCTAAAACTAAATGCCGCCAAGACCAAGTTTATGACAATTTTAAAAAGCATCCTGCCAAATTTCAGAATAACCATCAATGGTATTAACCACATAGAATAATTACGGAAATTCATATACCTAGGCTGCTACTTGAATGATAAGAGGAACCCGGAGGTGGAGATTAGGTGCCGTATAGAACAAGCGAGAGCCGCCTTCTTACGTCTACGTAAGTTTTTAGTTGACCACCATCTAGACATTAAATTTAGACTCCAGATGATTAAATGTTATGTGTGGCCTGTCCTTCTATATGGCATGGAAGCGTGGACTCTTAAGGCTTCGTCAATTAACAAGCTCGAAGCATTTGAAATGTGGACCCTTCGTCGAATGCTTGAAATATCATGAGTTGAGAGAGTCAGAAACGAAGAAGTCATTAGAGGAGCAAAACTAGAAGACAGAGAACTGTTCGAGACAATCAAAAAGAGGAAAATTTTAAAAAGTACATTTTTAAACAAAATCTTACTGAAAATAGCTGTTAATAATTGTAAATTTGTCTTTTATAATATTTAATTATTACCGTTTAAAATTAAATTATATTAAGTTTTTACCTAACAGTTTTTAAAAAATGTTGCTGTTTAGTATTAGAAGAAATCATGTCTTTGGTACTTGAACTAATAAGATAACTAACAAGTTCAATGGCATTAGAGGAAATCATTAAATAACTTGTTATCTATTACCAAATATCTTGATAACTTGTTCAGGATTATTTTTTCGCAAAATTATGACCTGTAAAAATTATTTTGAATCATTTTGAAGCTTTTTGGATAGTACTAGGTACTAAAAAAATGTTCTGGTACAAATCGTTTTTAACATAAACAATTTCTGCACCAAACCACAAATGGTGTGATGAAAGTGGTATTAAAAATTTAAGTTTAAAACATTAATAATAAATGATTTATTTTTATGATTTATTCTAAATAAAAACACTAAATTTTTTTGCAAAATAAATTTTTTTCTTTTTTTTTTTGTTTTTAAACGACCATTAACCATAAATAATAACGCGTGCAACTCAGTATACGCGAAAGAGGTAAAGTAAAACTTCTTTGGCAATATCCGTCGTTATATGTAATTAGTACCTAAATTTGAAAGGGCAAAGTGAAAGAGTCTGACACAGAGTAATAAAATTTTAAATTATTATGTATCATCAGAAACAACTCATGTAACCACAAAATTAGTTTGACACAGATTACCATATACAAATAGTATACAGGGTGGCCAACCGAAAACAAAACAGATTCATTTGCAGGAACCATGTCATCATTTTAAAAAAACGCTCAAAACCGTCCATTTTTTATTAAAGAGAGCATATGTCCGAATTTAAAAGGTTTGTTCCAACTACTCGAACAAAAACCGTTCAGTGAACGGTTACGGTCATGCGCAAAGATAAAACAAGTTTTAACCGTGCATGGATGAGACGATTTTTAGGTACTAATATGACGAAAATCCTTAAGTGTTTCGACAGGATAATACTTAGTTTCCAGCAAAGAATAATGTAATGGCTGGTATTCTAGGAAATAAGATAATTGGACCACTGTTTATTGACCAAAACCTAACGGTGGAATTGTATCTACAAATATTAGAAAATAAAATTGATTCAATTATCACTCAGTCACTAGAAAGATAAGTTAATTAACAGAGAATAATGGTGCTAGATAAACAGAATATATACCTTCAACAGGACGGAGCTACACCATATTACGCACTAGCTGGAAGACAATGGCTGGACGAAAGATTTTCAAGACATTGGATTGGCAAAAGGGGTATTATAGAATTGCCGGAAAGATCTCCATATCTAACACCACTTGACTTTTTCTGTGGGGCTATTTAAAAGCATTAGTTTAGTTAAGGAGATTCACTTAGCCTGTTCATTTTTAATGTAATCCTTGACAGGATTGTGGAAAAACTGCCTAGAACGGCAGGTTATAAAATGGGAGATACCTACTTTCAATTCGTGTGCTACGCTGACGATGCAGCACTTATCCCGAACTCTGAGGACAATTTACTAAGACTGCTTCACACCTTTAACTAAGAAGCCAAAAAATTAAACATGATAATAAACATCAATAAAACCAAATGCATGGTTGGGCGAAAGATGCAAATTAGAAAGTAATCGAGCAGGTTAACCAGTTCACATATCTAGGAGCGGCGATAACCAGCGATGGTAATTAACAAAAAGAAGTAAAACCACAGGCAATGAAAGCCTCCCGCGTATCAGGGATATAATCTGGAAGAACAAATATTTGAATACCGAATGCAAAACTAGAATATATAAAACTTCTGTCAGAAACAAACTAACTTACGCAGCGGAGACAAGACCAGATAATGCTAAAACCATGCTAATGATGCGTACGGTAGAAATGAAAACAATAAGAACTATCCAAGGAAAAACGTTGCAGGACCAAGTCATAAGCGAAGATCTAAGACAGCAGGGCGGAATACAGGACGTCATCAAATGAGTCAGAACAAGAAAAAGGTTCTAGAACAAGCATGTAAACTAGATGGAAGACGATACGTTGGTAAAAAACGCTAAAACCAACATACCAGACGAAAGATCACAAGGAAGACCACCAAAGAGATGGAGGGAGTGTTGTACATCGTCATCGTCTATTTAAATAAACAGGCATTCGCCTACCGTGTGGAAAACCCTACTGAAAGAAGAAGACGTTTACAAAACTCCTCCCGAAGACATTAAAGAAATAAAGCTTAGATTAACTAAAGCATGTAGACGAATTACAAGCGAAACTTTGCAAAGATTTCTAGAAGAATTTGAAAATAGGTTATATTATTGCCTACAATATAACGGAGCACACTTTGAACATTTTAGTTTCTTTTGTAATTTCGCTATGTTTAATGTTATCTGCAAAATAAATCGATAGAATAAATTGTTTTCTTGTGTTTTCATTTGATGTATCACAAGTGGTGTGGTATTTTAAAGGGCTGCCACTTGGAAACAGCAGAATAACATTTTTAAACCTCCCCCTTGATTGAAAATACGACGTGTTTTTTGTTATTCTTACATTTACGCAAAATTAAAAGTTATTTGGACTGGCTAGTTTTAAAATAAAAGCACTGTACAAGTGCACATACAGATCTTGTCGTCTTTATTACAAGATGGTAAATTCAAAACGTGTTGCGGCTCGACTTTAAAACTTTACTGTCGATTATTCAACGCTTCTATTTAATTAAACCTACGAAATGTTTTTAAATTTTGTGGTGATTGTATATAATTTTTCCTTAGCGTGCCAAAAACACTTTGTGCAGTAGTTCGTAACCATTTTTGTTACATTATTTCTTCACATTACAAGAGTTATGACTCAATAATTAGATTATGCGACCAACATCCTTTATTTATACATTATTAATGTATGCATTTGCAAATAATCACAAAAAAATTTCATCGAGATTGTGAATGCCACTTAAAAAAAACAGACTAAAAAATAAGTTACTTTATTCTGTTGATACAACAAAAGTAGGTATATATTAACACAAATTAACCTATTTAATAATAGCACCTACATTATATTATAATTGAGTGATATATACGCGTGTAAAATGTTTAACACACGAGCGCGTGAATGTGGCAATTCTTACAACCATATAATGTACTACATGTATGTACTACGTTTTATCCTCGAGTAACAATTTTTGTAAAAAAAAAACCAGTGTAGGCGCCGTGGCTTAAAGGGGTTGTTAGATAATTCTTAAGGGTTGTAAATCCACGAATTACGTAACCACCGAGATTAATCGTGGACTGTATATTGAAGGGTAAGGTGTGATTAGCGTATATCGACTAGACAGAATGTAACTGGCTTTATTAAAATGGGACTTGCCATAATAATAATTCTTTGGTTCCAATGCAGGTAAGTGGAATTACTACTGCGAGTTGTCACGATTGACCGTTTCTGCTCCAAGTATGAACTCCTGTACTTTTGGATGTAACAAAATCGATTGCAATGTCTTTCGTTATAATATCTTTGCGAATACAGGAATATGTATGAGAGTAAACAAAAATGTAATTTCACAGGCGTACATCGGTTTAAATTGAATTACAAAGATGGGACTGATGCCCCCTCAGCGTTTAGCGGATACAGCGATTGGGCGATAATCCTTTAAAGTTTACGTTTGATATTTGTACATTAACCTGTGGGCTTGTATAATCTATTTGTTTATTATCAAGATTAGTTTTAGCGTTAGGCTGTCATCCACTGGCAAATTTAAGAAAAAATAGTAATTTACGTAACAAGTCCGGAAAATACTGTTTTTTTGGACAAGTAGACAAAATTCTAGGACGAGCCATAGGCAAGTCCTGGACGTCTGCGATACTGTTATATCCTACAATCGTAATATTTTGTTAAAATTACATTTAGAATTAGATATGTTTCATTATCTGCTTCCCTAATAAATTTGTTGATCTGCTCGCTGCTGAATACTTCTGATTTATTTGCTTTATAATCAACATTCTTCCTTTTAAGAAATGCGATAATCTTCGGGAATGTGGCTGTTTACATTTTTCTTCACTAAAATGGCACTTTTCAACATAGAGTACATAGAGGATTTGACAGTTTCAGATTTTTGCGCCAAATAAACCAAAATTACATCCTCTGTAATATTTTTGCATTTCTTTATATCCATCCATTTCGCGAACAAATCATAAACGTTTTTGTACCTGGACTTTGATTTTTCAGGCAAAAATTGTGCTGATGCAGCAGCTGCTGCATTGGAAATTTCGTAAGCAGTGGCGGATTAAAGTAGGGGCTTGTAGGGGCTCTAGCCCCCGGCGTCAAGATACTGAAAAATTTAGCGACTTCAAATTTTTCAAATGAATTGTGAAGCAGAAATGTCTTTTTCTATTTTAAAAATAATTAAAAATATGTACAGAACTACAATGGAAAACGAAAGATTATCCTCTCTTGCAAGATTAAATATAGAAGTCGAAGTTCTGCGTTCTATAGATTTAAATGAAATAATAAAAGAAATTGCTACAGAAAAAATAAGAAAAAATTTATATCTTAAGATTAATATCACGTTGTGTTAATATTCAAAATAATTGTATTATTTGTTTCATTGAAAAATTATTATTATTATTAATAGGATATTTTATAATTTACTAAAGAATGCAAATTAAAAATATAATTATTACTGGTACAAATTATAATATGAATAATTTTTTCAAATCGGCCTCGTCCTAGGCAATAGCCCCTGGCCTTTCATTACCTCAATCCGCCACTGTTCGTAGGGCACATTTTTTAACTAATCATCGATGCTGCTTTCCATATTTTATTGAGATAATTTCGACCAAAAACCATGCAAACTCTCAAAATGTCAACTAATTTTATGTCAAATAGCTATCAGTCGTTATTAAGCTACTAAGATAATAATCAACTGCATTTATCAAAACCATACCTACCAAGATTTTCATATTTACAATGACAACAACGATGTGAGTCCGGGAATTACGTGCTTCCCGGACTAAGCCGGAAGTCCGAGAAGTGGGGACTTCCCGGACGGTTGCCGAAAATATATTTTCGTAATATTTTTCATTGGTAATTTTTTTAAAAATTGTCTGATTGTGATTGTGAAGTTTCGATTGTTGGAGAAAGAGTGGAACAAGTAAATGAATTTCTGTACTTGTATTCAAAGTTTACGAGAGATGGAAAGTATGACAGTGACATTGAGTGAAGGGTGTTGGCAGGAAAACAAATGAATGGGGCACTGGATAGCTTTATGAACAGCCAAAAATTGTCAAAAAAGTCACGTCTGGCTGTGCATAGAGGTGTGTTGGTTCCTACACTTATGTATGGTAGTGAATGTTGGGTTTGACAGAAAAAGCATGAAAATAGAATTAATGCTGCGGAGATAAGTAGTCTGAGAAGTATAGCCGGAGTGACTCGGTTGGATAAAGTAAAGAATAGTGAGATAAAAGAACGCTGTGGTGTAAAAGAATATGTGGTTACAAAGATAGACAAACGAATGCTTAGATGGTTTGGACACGTAGAAATAATGGATGAAGGAAGATTGACGAAACAAATTTATAAGGCGATTATGAATGGACAAGTCGGTAGAGGTTGACCTCGGCGAACATATCTCGATCAGATCAACATTGGTTTGAAGAATGGTCAGGTCAAGAGTACCAACAACCGACGAGCATGTATAAGAGCACTGATGAAAGTAGAGGAAGCAAAAGATGTGTGTAGGAACCGTAGCAGGTGGAAGGAAGTGGTCTCTGCCTACCCCTACGAGAAAAAGGGGTGACTATATGATTGTGTGTGTATGTATGATTGTGATTTAATTAATAAATTAAAAAGGTTTGTTGGCATTTTTACGCCGGTAAAAAGGTTTTGCTCAATAACTTGGAAGTCCATTTCCTAGAGCCGTAGGCATTTACATGCGACTTACGATAAGATCTTGTCGATTTATTCAGAAAATCAGTAATTTCCGGACTACTTAAACATTATAATAATATTCTTACATAAAGCAGCTGTTATGTATTCGACTGTTATCTAGATATTTTATCCTTGTTAATTTTTTTATTTAAATATAGTTACAGATACTGTAATTATACGTCTTGAATTTTTTTATGAAACTTGAGTACCAATTTCATTGCTAAATCGTACAAATATAAATTTCCAATTCCTGTTGCAAAGATAAAGGCAATAAAATAAAAAAAATGTGGTTTGCATATCTTTTACTACATCACAGTAAAAATGCGTGAACCGGTTTAATAGTAAGTATAAGAACTACCAAATCACGTCTGGTGTTGCACAATAAACGGAAGTGGCTTATGAAATTTCATGTATTGTGGATGCCTCACCTACGAACATATTGGCAGGAAATTTTAGCTAACACAGAAGACATGGTATTTCTTAAACAGCGTTATGTCTATACCTTACGTAATACGCCGTTGAAAGACCTAGAAAATGTGCATTCATTTCAGAAATCGCAATAATTTCTATAATTTAATTATAAAAAGGAAGGAATGCTGTTGCTTAATATACTAAATAGGACCTTTAATTGATTAACAAATGTTTACGTATTTGTAATATACGAACGATAACAATGAAGATATTTATTTCGTAAAGAACAAATAAATAATCTTACCGCATACTTAAGAAATGGATGCGATCTATTTCAGTAGGACAATAGAAAAAGTAACTGGATTTATTAATTATTACAACACTACTAAAAACGATAAATTTGGCACATTTTTCCGATAGATATGCAGTCATTGGCGAGGAAGATAAACACAAAAAATAATTAAGGAATTAAGAGTTAAATAAAAAGGAAAAGTTACGCCCGTTGCTAACAAGACAGTAATCACATAAATTATTTTATTACAAACGAACCTTCTTTTTGAAACGTAACTCAATACGATGGCGACAATTAAAAAAAATCTTATCGGATAAAGCCCACAAAAGTCATGCTTATTTCTGTACTTCTTGAAATATTTCCATCACTATAATGTACCTATTTTTGTTTTTTTATAACCTATATTATGCTTTATATAAATAAAGTTTGAAAATTAAACCAAATAATTAGATTTTCTGATTATTTTAAAGTACTACCAAAGTTACATTATTATTATCAGTCAACCAATATACCGTTAAAATTTTGATTCTGCAAACCATCACAATGTCCGGTTATTTTTTTAACACTCTTATATTAGTTTCACCTGTATGTTTGTAACTGACTCTTTGGCCTCGATTTTGTCCCACTTTAACCGATCAGATTTAATTTAGACTTCGCACATTTGTCAAAGATCGACGACAATGCAATAATTCGATCAAAATATTCGATTATCCTGATTAGTTTCGCCAGGATTCATAAATTTCTTCAGTGATCCATCGGTGGTTCAGTGGTAGAATGCTCGTCTGCCACGCGGGCGGCCCGGGTTCGATTCCCGGCCGATGCATTCTTTTTGTGCTTTTACCATTTAAAACAAATCGAACTAAAAAGCGAAAATAAATTATTATTATATTAGCATAAGAATACAATTACTGACGAGAAAATTAATGTCACTGTTCTAAAAGCGTGGGGTGCTTTGTATATTTTTAAACTAACTCTGCGTTTCGGAATGAGAGTACCCCACGCTTTTAGAACAGTGACATTAATTTTGTCGTCAGTAATTGTATTCCTATGTAAGGAATTATGTTTTACTTTTTAGTTTAACTAACTCTAAAAGCGTGTTTTTAAGTTTTTTTAAACTATAATTTATTAAGTTGGCACTTCGTATGTATGTTACAAAATGATAAAAAAATATATGCCTTACCTAAAAAAACGAGTAAATAAAAAAACAAACACAGCATGCGTGTTGTTAATTAAAGTAAACCTTAAAAATTAAAGATAAAATAAAATAAAGATTAATTTCCTAAGAATAATACACAAATTATAGGTTATATGTAAAACAAATAGTTTTTAAACAAAAACAAAACATATTAATTAAAGCGGCAACAATGCATTTTAATCGACAGTGTCTTTAGCTGCTTTTGAATCGCAAGAAAATATATCATAGACGCACGGAGTTCATCTTTTAGCCAATAAAAATCGTGTTTTTGGTAAAATAGTTACTAATATAAAAAAAATCATAATGTTACACACTAGACCTAAATGTGGTCGTTGTTGATAGGACCAAGCCTGACAGTTCTTCAGAACAAAATCATTAAAAGTATGTGTAAAAATGGAACGATTGTTTATTGATCATGAAGTATACTAAATTTACTTATGTTATTGCAGTCGTTGATTCTTTTTTGATGATTTTTCATCGGAGTCTTATTCATATCTCATCAATTTTTTTAATAATAGTGTCTTGTTTAAATTCTTTTACTAAAAAAATAGATGTGCTTTTTATAATTGTACAACATTAATTTTAGTCAAATTATGGAAAAGGGATCTTCGCAACCATGGAGAGATGTTTTGTTCCAAACAATAGGGGAAAGCAGATTGGATGGCAGAGCTTTAAGAGAGTATTTCCGACCTCTGGAAGATTGGCTTCGCAATGAAAATTTAAGAACGGGTAAAGTAAATTTTTTTTAAGAATTTTATAAGTAGATCGTTAAATGACGCTCATTAAAATTACATTGTTGTTGATTTTAAATGCCATATCAAAAAAATTTAAATATAAAGCTAATAAAATAAATGCACATTGTCTTTTTAAATGGCAGTAGATCAAAATACGACTATTTGTACATTTAAAAAATTCGTTACATTTTTTAATTAAATTATTTAATTAAAGATCAGAAAAATAAAAGATGTGTTCTTTAATCTGGTTTTTTAAGTTAAAGGATTTGTAGGACATAAAATTCCCATTACATAAAGATCATCCCAATTACTGATCTATAAAGGTTATCTTTCTTTAGTGTTAGCAGTTCTTTTAATTTTTCTCTTATTTCCCTTAGATGAATAAATTTTTCTAAAATTTTCTTAACTGCTTAATTATTATGTGAACACTTTGGCACTTGCTCATGTAAATTCATTTTATAAATCAATTTGCAATAAATAAATAAATGCAATAATAAATTAATCACATGCTACATACATACATATAGTCACGCCTTATTTCCGTAGGAGTAGGCACAGACCTCTTCTTTTTACTTGCTATGGTTCTTATACACATCTGTTCCTTCCCCTACTTTCATCAGTGCTCTCATACATGCTCGTCGGTTGTTGGTATTGTTGACCTAGCCTTTCTTCGAAACAATATTGATCTGATCGAGATATGTTAGCCGAGGTCAACCTCTACCGACTTGTCCATTCACACTTGCCTTATAAATTTGTTTCTTCATCCATCCTTTTTACGTGTCCAAACCATCTAAGCATTCCTTTTTAACCACATCTTCTTTTACACCACAGCCTTCCCTTATCTCACTATTTTTTACTTTATAGTCACTCCGGCTATACTTCTCAGACTATTCATCTCCACAGCATTAATTCTATTTTTATGTTTCTTCTGTCAAACCCAACATAAGTGTAGAAACCAACACTCGTCTATGCATCGCCAGACGTGCCTTTTTTGACACTTTCACATGCTAAGACGAAACAATACGTTTCATCTTTGTAATCATCATCAGGCCAACATTCATTTATATTTAACTTGATGTATGAACGCCGTTGAAAGAATAATCACATGCTACATACATACATATAGTCACGCCTTTTTCCCGTAGGAGTAGGCACAGACCTCTTCTTTTTACTTGCTATGGTTCTTACACACATCTGTTCCTTCCCCTACTTTCATCAGTGCTCTCATACATGCTCGTCGGTTGTTGGTATTGTTGACCTGGCCTTTCTTCAAAACAATATTGATCTGATCGAGATATGTTAGCCGAGGTCAACCTCTACCGACTTGTCCATTCACACTTGCCTTATAAATTTGTTTCTTCATCCATCCTTTTTACGTGTCCAAACCATCTAAGCATTCCTTTTTAACCACATCTTCTTTTACACCACAGCCTTCCCTTATCTCACTATTTTTTACTTTATAGTCACTCCGGCTATACTTCTCAGACTATTCATCTCCACAGCATTAATTCTATTTTTATGTTTCTTCTGTCAAACCCAACATAAGTGTAGGAACCAACACTCGTCTATGCATCGCCAGACGTGCCTTTTTTGACACTTTCACATGCTAAGACGAAACAATACGTTTCATCTTTGTAATCATCATCAGGCCAACATTCATTTATATTTAACTTGATGTATGAACAATTAGGGGGTTTGATAAGTATTATGTTAAAATTGTAAGAAAAGTGATGGATTCAATTTTTTATTAACTTTTTTGTTGCAGGTGAATTTGTTGGTTGGTTGTACGATGGAGATTATTGTAAACAAAGTATTGAAACAGCAGGTTTACAAGTGTACGGTGGATTTTATAATAATTCTACTAGTTTAACATCGACACATATTTTATTATTACTATTAATCATTTATGTTTGTAAAAAATTAATTAATTAGGATAAAATTAAGTCAAGGCATACAAGCCTATGTAAAATGCTTCTTGGTAAATTTTGATAAATTTTTGATATTGTTTGGTGTGCACAATTTAACATTAAATATAGCTGTTGTGCAATCAAACGATTCATTTCTCACGCAGGGTGTTCAAGTTAGGCAATCTAATTTTTCAAAAATGTATCATAAATCAAAGAAGAGTGAAAGTAGAATACCCAAGTAATTCCGGTCTTCATTTTATACTTACAACAGTTATAACGTAATATCTTAAATTAAAATATAAATCAATTTATTTAAAAAAAAATGAACAAATATACAGTATGTGTATTTTAGGTGGAGATAATGGCGATTTATTAAAAAAAATTAATTTTCGACAAAAAGTTAATTACAATTTTTAATATTGTCAAAAAAGTACTTGTTCTAAAGCATTAACACATTCCTTATTATACTAATAAATGTAAGACTTAAAATTAAAAAAAAAATGATTAAGTACTAAAAACTAAAAATAAAAGACGTTAATTTAAGTATCCATACCGTATAGATAATTTGGTAACTTAAATATTGTTATAAGTTATTGAAAAAGAGAAGATAACAATTAAAATTTTATAATTTGTAAGTTAAAATAATAAGTAACCAAATTATCAAATATCTTAGCTCGCGGCTACTTTTTAACAGACAGATAGAAGAAGGAGAAGAAGTTGGACACCGTTTTTTGACCACTGCGGACAGCCGCTGTCACCCATAAATGTTGGTGACGCTGACGTTACCGGATGCTTTAATATTACCCCATCCAACCGGTCTAAAGAAGTTTTCACTGGAAAATCTAATAAAAAAGTTATAAAAGGAGATTTGAAAAATTTGATGATGGCAAAAAATTTAAACAGAAATAAATCTTAACTATATATTTTTACATTTTTTTGAGAAAAGCACCTTTAAAATCATAAAATTAAAAATGTTGATTTTTTTTAACTAAATATTATATCATTTGTAGGATTAAGAAAAGATTATAAATATTTGCGTTAGATTTTTATAAAAAATGGTATTTTTAGTACACATAAATACCATTTACTTCATTTAAATATGTTTTAAAAATTTGATAAACGCAATTGTATCAGTAATATCATAAAATTGAAAAGTAAATAAAATATTTTAATAAATTGTGTACCTTTAAAAGAGTCCCTAAATAAAATCAGAACGTTATGAACTATTTATGTAAATTTTTTTCAATATTTTAAAATTTACCCACAAGTATATTTTTATAATTATTGTAAAGAAAGTATATAAATATTTTAAAAATTTTATTCTTTAGAAGAACGATTATTGAAGTGAAAACTTCTTTTGGCAGGTTAAATAGGGTGTAATTTTAAAACGAGTCCTTAAAGTCTGCGAGTCCAAAAAAACTGTTTTCGTACGTGTTGCGTACACTATTTTTTCGTCAACCGTGTAGAATAACAAACCAATGAGACATATTTCTTTATTATATTTCTTTGTAGAACAACATTCTGAACATTTTAATTCTTATTTGTATTAAATATAGAAATTCGAACAGAAGATAGGTACTAACAGAAACGGAAACATTCGGTTTCAATGTAGAAGGTGACAGCGGCTATCAGCAGTGGTCAAAATACTATTAAAAACACGGTGACCTTGTAGCTTCTTCTTCTTCTATCTGTCTGTTAAAAAGTAGTGTCAAGCTGAGAGCCCACTTTTATTAGGTTATTTATTATTCGATGTTTTTAATTTACTAATTAGGAAATTTTAATTTTTAATACTTCCAACAATTAATTTGAAAAGCCAAAAAAACCACTGTTAATTTATAATTTTAAGTTTTCACTTCTATCGGCTTTCCCAATGACATTTTTCTTGAACATTTGTTGGGTAGGTATAATTTTTTTTAAATTGATATATTAATTTTCAACCTGTAACTAAATGACCAAATAAAGTATGGATAATGTGTGGTGAACAAATATCAGTTTTAAACAAAAATAAAATTTATTAATTATGGAAAACGTACACTAACTTTAATGTGCATGAAAATATTTTAAACTATATATTTTATCCTCTCAGAACAAAATACTCTTACAAAAAAACAATTAGTGAACTTGAAAGAGTATTTTGGTCCATACAAAACTTATACAGATGAACTTATGCATATGAACTTTAATTGGCATAATAGATAGATAGATCTTTATTTCAAAGAGGAAAAACCTAATATACAGTTCACAAATTTAAAAAATAACAAAAAAAAATTATATATTACAAAATGTTCACTTATTTTAAATATTTATGCAAAATGCGGCAATTTTTTAAATTATCTTTAAACAATTTTAAGTTATAATTCTGTATCAATAAATAATATGCTAATAAAACTAAAATTAAGATATGTATTTGAAAAATGTATGTCACTGTGGCTACTAACGAATCCACTAACTGATCCGTTTTAAATTTAATGATAACAATAACCAGAAAAAAAACAACAAAAGAAGAATAATATTTAAACATTTCCCATGAAATTTTTCAAGCTGTTTTTGAATTTTTCAAGTAGACTAATATTTCTTAATCATGCAGGTAATTTGTTGAATTCCTGAAAAACTCTCAAAAATAATGAATTCATTCTACTTCTTCTGTTCACCCTTAAAATATGAAAATCATTTCGATTTCTGGTTTCATATGAATGAATATCATGCTGATAAACCAAACACTTTTGAAAATATAAAGGAGCTAGGTTATTTACAATTTTAAATATGAAGACCATTGTAAGATGACAGAACACCACTGCAAAGTTAAAAATGACAGGGGTATATCGATTTGATTTTAAAATAATTCGCATGCCACGATTTTGCAATTTTGGTAATTGATTTTTTTTGTTAAGATCAAGCATAAATAATATGAAAGCACAGTAATCAAAATGTGGCTGGATTATAGTGTTGTATACAGTGATATTTGTTTCCGTTGAGAGAGATTGAGCAATTCTGAAAAAAAAATTTAGTTTCTTTTATATTTTTTTATTTACAAATTCGAAATGATTATCAAAAGAAAGGGTATTATCTAACATAAAGCCCAAGTACTTCATTGTATCCTTCAAGACTGTTCATTTTTTTACAACTATGTCTAAGTTACAATCACTACAATCTATCAGGAGTCATCAGCAAACAGATTTATAAATTCACAGTCTAGAAATAAATCTATATTGTTCAAATAAAGAATAAACATTAGCGGACCTAACACTTCCTTGAGGAACACCCTTATCATTACTGATTTCAGATGATAGGCAATTATTAAAACGTACTCTTTGTTTACGATCCGTGAGGTAGTCCTCAATCTAATCATAAACAATGCCACGAATACCATATTGAGATAATTTAGCCAGCAGAATTGTTCGGTCGATGGTTTCAAAAGTTTGTTTCAAATCCAAGAACACAATTACGATATATTTGTTACTGTCTACATCTTTACATTTACATATATAGTGTGAGTTGTAGCGACGATTCACAAGAATCCAGATTGTGTGTTTAATTTCATTACTTGACTGAAAAAGTCTTATAACATTTTATTTAATACTGATTTTAAAAATATTATGTTTAAAAAAAGTGATTAAAATAATAATTATCTACATTTGTGAAAAAAATTTTTTCAGATTTGTATAAATACTTATTTGGTATTATTAAATTTAAATGTTTTTTATGCCAATTTTCAACTATTGTTTAATATCTTTATTATGTTACCATTAATAGTGAGCTTTTGTTGGTAATTATTAAAATCCAATATATTTTTTTTATTTTATAAAGTGAGTCTCGTTTTCAAGTGTCTCGCATGGCAAGACGAGACAAATAACTCTTCGTGCGAGACGAGACTTTTGTTGTTACCATCTCGTGTCAGAACTAGCGATAACCAGCGAAGATAGTGACAACAAAGAAGTTTTCTGCATACGCTGTGTACAAAAGAAAATGATTGATATGTTGATGGAAAATTCTTCGATGTTATCATTTACCATAGATGGCTGGTCGATCCTCTATCTGCAGAAAATCTTATGTGGCATGATAACACATTTTATAGATCATGATTGGGAATTGCAATAAATTTTGTTCCTGTCCATGGAAAACATATAGTAAAAGACATCGCTTTCACTTTGTTAAAGTTACTGAAACTAAATTCTGAAGCAAATAATTAAGTAAGTTACGATGGTGTCAGTGAAAATGTTGATTGCCAGGTCGAGGAAATTGAAGATAAATCTAATACTACAACTGCATGGCTCTACAACCTGGGGTGGGTCTTATACTATTCGCCTCCATTGTTGCCAATCTTCCGTCAATGCTGGGTCGAATTCTATCCCAATTGTCCTTATGTCCGTTTTGATGTTGTCTCGCCACCTGGGGGCGCCCTAAAGGTCTTCATCCTACAGGTGCTCCTTCCCAAGCCAATTTCACCATCTGTGTGTCAGGCTGTCTTTGCACATGACCTGCCCATTGTAGCCTTCTTGCCTTTATCTCCTTCACAATATCTGGATCTTTGTATAATTCTGATATTTCTTGGTTGGTTTTTACTCGTTACTGTTGGTTTACTAGGCTTCGCAGTGGTCCAAAAATCTTGTGTAGAACTATTCATTCAAAAATTCTTAATTTCCGTTCGTTGTCTTTGGTCAAGGTCCAGGTTTAGCTAGCATACATAACAGTCGGTCGTATAACGGTTTTATAGATTGTGATTTTTGTTCTTCGCGAGATGTTTTTCGATGCTAGCACTGACTTTAGTGCATAGAGAAATTTGTTTCCACTTTTAATTCGGACTATAATTTCTTCTGTCAGATTGTTATCTTAAGCAATTGTGGCTCCTAAATACTTAAAGGTTGCGATCCTCTCGAAATAGTATTCCCCCACAGTGACATTTTGGCTCACTCTATCTCTACGTCTTGTTCTCCTGGTGTGCATATACTTGGTTTTGCCTCGTTTATTCTGATTCCTATTTGCTCAGCTTGCATTTCTACCCTTGAAAAGAGGTCTTTCATAGTCAGTTCCGTGTTACCCACTACGTCAATATCATCGGAAAAAGACAGCAATAATCTTGGGCTATCTCAACTAAAAAGTATAACGCTTATTTTAGCGGTTCTTATTACTTTCTCAGGAGCAATGTTGAATAAAATTGGAGATATCGCGTCTCCCTACTGAAGCCCGCTGTTTACCTCAAAAGGGTCGGAAAGTACCTATATTACCGATTCGTATTCTTCTTTGGGAACCGTTTGTATACATCCTGGTTATATTTATTAGTTTCTTAGGTATTCCTATTTCCGCCATTGCATCCCACAGTTTGACACGCATTAAGCTGTCGTATGCTTGTCTGAAGTCTGCAAAAAGATGGTGGACATCCCGGTTAAACTCCCAAAAATTTTCCAGCAATTGTAAAAATTTGGTCAACTGTTGATCTGTTTTTTCGGAAGTCACACTGATAGTCTCCAATACTTTCTTCTGTAATTGGTTTTAGGCGTTTCAGGACTATGTTGGCTAGATATTTATATGTAGTATCAATGATGGAGATTCTCCTGTAATTGCTGCACTTTTTATCTATTTTTGTCTATAGGGACGATTATACTTTTCTTCCAATAGATAAATCTAATGCGATAAGTAAAGTACGTTCTATTGCCGAAAATAAACGTAGGAGGAACCTTAAATTAGTTCCATATGAATAATAATGGATGGTGCTAGAAGAATTACATAAATTACCGATCAACCTTCAAATACTAAAAAAAACTTAGGGGTAGTCGTATCCTAAAAAAACTTAGGGGTAGTCTTATCTAGGTATAAAGCTAATTGATAAACAATCATGAGCAAAATATTTGACTGGGATGGAAAAACTTTTTATTGGTTTCCAGACTGCGAGGGACAAAATTTAAAACATTATCGTAAAACTAATTGGACTTATGCTGCAGTTTTAATCCTCGACTAAAAAAAGCCGGATTTCTTAATTGATTTTGATGTCATGTACTCAATAAAACCTACACCGGCCAAGGAGAATGAATGCAGTAGTTTCAAAAAATTATTCCACGCACGATGTTGGTTATGCCTAAACGATTGGGTAAAAACCAAAAAAATTTGCGATCGTAAAGGCTGTTAGTAGATTTTTCAGTATTCAGTATTAGCATATAACTAACTTTCAAGACATGATGTTATATTTTCATGGCTGCAATTTCCTTTTTCTACAATTATATTTTAGCAAATAGCAAAATTATGCACGACGACACGTTGTTACTTTTGCGAGACGATACTAGATTGGGGCCTGCGAGACAAGACCATTCCGTCGGCTAGACTAGACGACCTACAAGACGAGACTATCAAAAAATTCTCGTTGGTTTCTTGGGCATCACTAATTTTATAATAGAAAATTTTATTTCTTTTTTTTAAGCTTCTATAGACGTAGACTAAGAAACAATTACATGTAAATAAAATTTCTCATAGATACTTTTAAAATATTGTAAATAGCTATTAGGTAAATAATATAAAAAGTAAGTTAATGTTTTGATTCTTATTTCCAGATGAATTGAATTGAATTGTATTGAATAACACCACATATTTGTAGAAAAAAATATTAATATTATTATTTAAACACCAAGCAATTATTAACTATTTAAAAATTTATTAGCATATACAACACACAGCTTGAAACAAAATTTATTAGATATATTATCGTCAGCTGAATAGTGTAAGATTATATGATTTGTGGATCCAATTTTTTTTCAATTTCTTTTTATACCTTTATGCATTGTCATTACAGCCGGTATTTTTGCACTATTAGGTAGTAAATGTAGATAACACACATTACATCCGAATGCAATGTGTGTCATATAATTATATTTATTAGGTTGGAAATACATCTGTCATTTTCTTTTTTTTATAATTTTTTTTATCCCTTTATGCGGCATTGTTATAGCTAGTATTTTTGCATTGTTAAGTAGTAAATGTAGATAACATACATTGCATCCAAATGCAATGTGTGTCATCTACATTAATTGACAATTAAAAAAAATATTTTAACATTTAATGCTATAAAATTTTTAAATTGCGCTTACATAAACTTATAGCGCGTAAATGCTCGCTAATGTAATGTACGAATTATTTTTTTCATTCATTAATGCTAGGCACTGGTACTTTCTAGCAAGAAAAAAGGCCACGGTTGTCACCATTAAAAGAAAAAACAATTATTTTCTTCCCAGCAACACCTTTGACAATTTCATCAGTTTAAAAAAAAATGTGTACCAAGAAACCTAGAGAAAATCATAAGAAATTAAAAAAAAATTAAAGTCATATTTTCGGTTCTTGGAACAATCTTTACTCCGGATATCTCCTGGCGTTTTTGCTTGCCTAATAAAATCTAGAATTGCTAACATTTTGTCGAAATTGCAGATCGTTTTATTAGGATAGTAGAAACGCGGGAAGGTATCCAGAGTAATTTTTCGAATTCTTAGGATCACCAAATTTTTATGCTTCTTATTAGGATAATAGAAACGCAAGGAGGTATGAATCAAAAGCAACATTTTTTTAAATTCTTAAAAATCCTGAAATATTTAAATTCATTAAGAGGACGCGTGGTTTATGAAATAAATACCACATATATGTAGGAACAGCTGTCAAAAAAAGGTTAGGTTATCTAAACACCGTCAGCAAAGAAAGCAATTGTAGTGTTACTGGTTTTAGATATATTAGTTTTGTAGGGTAGGAAGAGCAGTGCCGTATTTGATAGGGTATTGTCTAAAGCACCGGCCATTTAGTAGACTACTAGTGCTAATAATTTCAAAATGTTAAGAATTTATGTTTCCCAATACTCTTTTAAAAATTCTTGCAACATGACCGTATTAAAATAGCTTCTTTCGAAAGATTATTCCCAACACTGAAACGTTTATTTTTCTTTAAAAACCATTCAAAAGTTATAGTTAATTTTTTTATTAACTGCTTTAACCCTCTCTCCCAAATTTGATGCCCAAATACGGCCTTGAGCCCGAAAACACTTTTTACGAAAAAACATTTTAATTTCCAGTTTAAAGAAAATTTTATAAAGGAAGGATTATGTACAAAATGTACTTTCTTAATTGTTAAAACTGGTTCCAAAACAAATTTTAATATACATTTAAAGTATCTTTTTGGGTAGAATTACTCTGACAAGAATATATTACCATAAAATTTTATTTAAAAATGTTTACTTTTATAATTTTACATCAACAAAAGAATAAAATACATAATAATTTTTACAGTGTCATTAAAAATTATTTAAATTTTTTTTTTAAAATTTTCTTATACAGTTGTTACTTCCTTTTCTTTCTTTAACAAATCCGGGATTACAAATGCAAAAGTTAGGAGCGGTACAGCTACCATTAGGACAACCACCAGGGCAATGAGCTACACAAGTTCGACTGTTTATAGCCCCTGGAGCCTCGATGTATCCTAGAATTAATTAATTATTTTTAATAATATTATATTACCATAACTATGAATAAAATAATAATATGAATAAAAATAATAAGAAATTGGCAAATTTAAAACTACAGTTTCCACAATAATACTAACAAATTAACATATAATTAACTTAAATTGGAAATTTCCTACTATAAATGTTAGCGTTTCTTCTTTTTTACAATTACCAATTTAACTTTTAGTTATTTGAAAAAAATTAACCACGACTAATAAATTTGTTTCTTGTTATAAATATTTGTTCTTGCAGCAGGATAAACCTAAAATTATTGTGCTCATTGTGTAGCACTCGAAAATTTTTACAGGAATACAATCATAGAAATAATAATCTAAGGATATTAAGTTATATTTAAATATTATTAAGTTGGTTCATTAAATATATTGTATTTTTTACCCACATTGTATTTCACCGTGTTTTCTGATGATTTTACTTTGCACAAAAAAGCTTGTTTAAAACATTTAAAAAAACATGTTTGTGTTATTGCTCTATATTTTTTTGATTTATTTCGATTAGCTTAGGCTGAGGAACATGAATGCAAGATGTATGTACCTATAACGGAGTCCTTTTTGTTTAAGACTTGGAATACATCTTTACTCAACACTTGTAAAAGTGCTGATACGAGACAGAACTGAGTGGGATGACTCCCAGCTCAAGAACATTCTACAAAGTAAAATCTGGTATACAGATGGATCCAAGACTGGGAATGGTACGGGCGCAGAAATGTTCTCCAGGAACCCAAATACTGGCATCAGCTACTCGTCGGGCACCCACACCTCCGTATTTCAGGCAGAGGTGTACGCCATCCTTTAATGCGCGAAGGAGAACAATAAGAGGAATGTTGAAAATGCGCATATCAACATCCTGTCAGGCCGTTAAGCGGCACTTAAGGCGTTGTAAAGTAAGGAAGTAACATGCAAACTGGTATGGGACTACAAAAAAGAACTAAGGACGCTGGCAGACTGGGTTTCAGGACACTAGGGAATTGCATGTAATGAAAAAGCAGACGAACTTGCAACAAGAGGTTCGGAAACTCCCCCAAACCGAGGGCAGATGCTAGGGGCACAAAGCGTACAGTAAGAGTATCTGTAAAAGACTGGATTGGGACAAAAAAAACACAAAAATTACTGTGAAAGTAGACCAGGAAACAAACACGGGAATGAATACATCAAAGAACCGTGTCACAAAAGGACGGCAGAACTGTTAGCAATGAACAGGAATCAGCTAAGAATCACTACGGGGCTCTTGACCGGTCACGCACCAGTAAAGAAGCACCTCAACAAAATGGGACTGTATAATGGAGACCTGACCTGCAGATTATGCGGCAAGGATCCGGAACAACTGCAAAACCTAAATTCAGTTAAACATTTTCAGCTCAGAATACAATATCCTTTTATTATTTTCATGTGTGCATAAAAGATTGCAGACGTTTTGAAATGACTGGTAAATAACGTTTGTTAAGAAAAATTTTCCTTTTTTGTTTTAAGATTATATCCCAATAAAATTATATAATTAATTATTCTGCAAACAATACTATTTAAGTTCAATGTTTGACAAACCGTGCGGAATTTAAAAACAAACCTTCTAAATTAATTCCGATTTACAGATAACTAAATAAAATAAATGGATACTTTTTTTGTAAATTAAAAAAATTTGTATACCTTGTTTGCATGCGCATTGCTCTGGAGCAACACAATCACCATTAAGACATTGTTGGCTGCAATATGGGCTACAAACTGATCCTGTGTTATCCAAAGTCCATCCAGATTTACAAGTACATCTAAAATATTTGGGTAAAAGAATTATTTTTCTTTGATACTATGTCATCCAAAATTACAAGTACATGTCCAACTTCAACTAGATACTTAAAAGACATTTACTAAGACCAAAATTGGTAAAAAAATGTAAGATCATTTTTTTTAATAAAAACTACCTATATCTTATAGATATTTTAGACTTATGGAGTCAGATTAAATTTCTTGTTCTACACAATTCTTAATGGGGTGAAATAAGGGATCCAAATAATGTCTATCAATGGGATAATCAGGAAACTGGTAAATTAAAGGTGCTTCTAAACGAACAATATTTTTACTACAATATGTGGCTGAAAAAGAGTGGCCAGCAGTATTGCCTGCAATAACAACAGCTATACCTGAAATACAGGATATTTTTAGTATGTCCTGGCCATATAGCCACATACGTTCGGTATCGTCGATGCATTTTTATTTGTTGCAGGCAGGTTACTTGACGATCGCTTGGCGAGCGAAAATACTCTCCGATATTGATGTTTGTTCATCGTTGTTTTGAAAATTTTGGAGAATATATTATTACTAAAATGACTAATATTTTGTCTTATGAAAGGATTATTGACTTTATAATAACTTTTATATGAACCTCCAGTTGCTCAAAATCGAAGTGACCCTTTGACATTCTTGAAAAATTTTGAAATTCGCTCCGTGCGTGACTGCAGCGCCATGGTATCTGTGAACTAAAGGACGCTGTCACAGAGTTTTTAAATATATAAATGAATGGGGGTTTGCAATAAAAATTAATTTTTATTATAATAAATTTTTTTGCATGTCAAACCAAGTGACAATTAATCTTCAATCCTGTGAATTTGTTATGCAAAAATTACCCATGAAATGTAAGTATAATTAATAATTTAAAAACAGTATAACAGCTGTAGCGTTTACTATAGTAAACAAAATAGGTTATAACAACAGTAGATCGTACTTTAAATAATATTGGAAATAATTACTAAGACAGGTTTCCAAGCAATTAGTCATACCATCGAACTCCAACCTCAGACTATCATCAAAGGAAAAAATCTCGTCCTTAGAGAACATGTCCGAGATGTTGAGTCAAAATAAAAGTTATTTGATAAAGTCACGAATTATTCGACAAGCACTACTTCTTTAAATATAAATAACAATTAAATAATTTATTCTATTAATAAAAATTTTTATTAATAGAATAATTGATATAGGGTAATATTTTTACTTTAGATAAATTAAGCTCAATGTGTCACTGATGTGCTGCAATTGCGTTTATAATAAAAGTAAAAAATGCCGCATTAATTTACTTCAAGGGTTAGAAGGGTGCTTCCTAATTTCCTAACCATTTCTATTAAAAGGAGAGTCACTACAATAATGAATCTCAGTGCAGGCAAGTTCTAATTTCTTCTGTTAGTTTAGAACGCTATTTTTCAGAAACTGCTCATCAAATAATATTAAGTCAGGGTAGCACTTTACCCCCCTTCCCATTTAAGATTCCAATGGTAACATCTACCCCTCCAAGCGGGTTGAACCACAAGGGCTTAAAATATTCATTGAAAGTGTCTCACTGGAAAATAAAATTGACTTGTTTTTTCGATTTCTCATAATATTTACTGGAAGATATTAAGGGTGGCAAGTTTTTAAATTGACACCCTGTATTTCTATCTTTCTCAATGTTTACGATTTCACAGCATAAATAAAAGCTTTTTAATTGTTTAACATTGAGTTTTAAGAACTATTTTAAAGAAAATTAATCTTTTCATCATTATTACTAACCATCTTTGATCTAAAATCGATTTATTCTTTAATTTAAAGATTGCAGTAAGATATTTACCGGTTTGGTGCTACACAATTTCCATTATGGCAACCTTTTGGGCAATCTGGCACGCAAGTGTGTCCTACTTTCTTGTATCCTGTTTTACAAGAACATTGATTTGGTGCAATGCAAGTACCTTCTCCGCACCCACCTTCGCAATAATAGTCGCATTTATTTGTTTTTTTGTCTAGCACATATCTGAAAAACAAATATAAAAGATCAAAATAGTAAATAATTAAACTTATAATCAAACAATTAGTTTTATTGCTATGTTAATAAATTATTCAATTTAAAAACAGCATATACATTGAAATATTTTAGAATGTTTTATCTGGGGTTTTATCTTAGAAATTAATTTTTGTCAAAAAACAACAAATATTTGTAAAATAAAATATATTTAGATGAATTGGAAAAAATTTTTTACCACTTTTTCTGATTTCATTCCATTAATAATTTTCTTCATATATTTTAGAAAAATTTAAATCCAATGTCTGATTACTAAATTTATTTTTAATATTTGCAAGACTATTTACAAATAACTGTACTAATATAAAAATAATTTAGTGTCAAAAATAAGTTCTTATAATTACTAAATTTAAACACTTATTGTTTAAATAATAACTCAAACTGTACTGACTGGAATAGACTGACTGGCTGCTTTTATATACCTGTCTATCGTTACTGGGCTGTCTTAAATAGACGTTATTAGAATTTATTAGATCTGAACAGCTGAATTCATCTATTTTTGGAACCATCGAGAGAATAAACTTTGATCCTGTCCTGTCAATATCCAAGGCACAATAAAAAACATTAATGCATAAACCAGATTTTGAAGCATCAAGATAAACAGAAGAAAATTTGTTCATATTAACATTACCAAAAAAACGTTATACAATATAATTAAGCAACACAAAAAAGTCCAAATATTGGGGTCTAAATATGGATGCTAAGCAAAGAAAGGAGCATGTTAAAATGAAAGCACAACAACTTAAACACATTGATAAAAGCATGTATTGGTTGTTGAAAAGAAACAAACTCAGCTTTCTATTAAAACCAAAGTTGGTACTTGTCTACCAACAAGTGCTTAAACCGGTCTATAAACATGTTCTTTAACTGCTGTATCAAATATATCAATTAAAATTACCTTTAAGTATCCCAGATTCTAGTGCAAAGGAACATCGTCAATGTACCTTGGAAAGTTTGAATTAAAGATCTTTATCAGAAACTTTAGGTGAAAACAGTCGAAGAAGAAATCTACTAGTTTGCGAAAAATTCAGGAAGAAAGAATGTACGATCTGACAAATATTAATTCTGTGACAGCTTTTAGGCATGTGTAACAATGTGAGCAATAAGTGAAATGCAGAGTATGTATTGTAAAGCTAAGCAATATCAGTTGAGTGTGCACGAAATGCTTGAAATAAGGATGGACCAACAGTAAATCCAGACTTACGTAACAGTAGTCACTGTTAATTTTACAAACATACATACATACAAAAAGTCATCCTTTTTCCCGTAGAGGTATGGAGAGACCACTTATTTTCACTTGCTACGGTTCTTACACATGCCTTTCGCTTCTCCTACACTTTTATCAGCATTTTCATAAATACTCATTAATTGCTGGCATTCTGGACTTGGCCTTTCGTTCATTTATCTATCTTTGTTACCACATCTTCTTTCACACTAAAGCGTTTCCTTATCTTACTATTCCTCGCTTTAGTTAATTTTAAAATGTCTATTAATTTAATATTAAGTGTATAGTCACTCCTTATTTAATGTTTTTTGCTTTCTTGTGTTAATTTTTTGTTATTGCTGCTTCTTAATCTATATACTTGTTCACATTTATACTTTGTCTTACCCTGTATTGCAGGAACAAATATCAGGTCCTACGCAGTTACCTCCACGTCCACAACCCCCAGTACAATGAGGTATACAATATTTTCCGTTGGCACTTAAAGTATTTCCAGAGTTACAAGAACAGGCTCCATTAAGTGTACAAACTCCATTCAAACATCGTTCAGGGCAAGTAGGGATACAGTCTTTGTGAAAATCGTCGTGAATCCAACCTCTTTTGCACTGGCAGACTCCGGGAGCGGTACAATTACCTATTAAATAATTACGTTATTTATTATGCATAAAATACAGAGTCGGCCTCAGAAAACAGTCCACCCTGATATTTAGCAGTATTTTTAGAATTTAGGGAAATGCTGAAACACGTCGATTTTTATTCCAAGGGGAACACATTTTTACGATACAGATATCTGTCATTTGTCAACCCCCTCTCACCACTTACCCCAATAAATTAATAAATATTTAAAATAAGGAATGTACCATGTGTGACATATTATTAGAAAGGCATTTAGATGGAGTATTCAAGCATATAATCATTCAGGTTTTTTTTCAATATTTACACCATCTTTGCAAAAAAAGTCTTGATTAGTTTGTGCAACACTTCTTAAAAAAAAACGCAACGTTTAGTTTTGATTATGTGTAAATTTTTTCTGTCACATCAAAAGTACAATGAAACGAATTTTGTAAAATTTTTAAACATCTAATTCATTATTAATTTAAGTAAACTGTGTTGTATATCAACTCATAATTTAGTTAATTTTAGTTACATTTTTTGTTTTTACAAAATTCGTTTAATTGTACTTTTGATGTGACAGAAAAACTGACACATTATCAAAACATAGGCGTTGCGTTTCATTTTTTAGAGGTTTTGCATTTTAAATTAAATAAGACTTTTTTGTAAAGACGGTGTAAATATCAAAAACATCATGGATGATCATATGCCTGAATACTCCATTTAAATACCTTTCTAATGATTTGTCACACATGATACATTCTCTATTTTAAATTAAGGGGTTGGGGAAATGAAAGGGAGGAGGTTGACAAATGACAGATATCTGTATCGTAAAAATGTGTTCCCCTTGTAACAAAAATCGACATGATTCAGCGTTTCCTTAAATTCTAATGAATATTGCCATATATCGGGGTGGACTGTTTTCTGTGAAGTACATCGTATTATACGTGAATGATATACGTCATTATACGCGTGTTTAACGTTTGCAATTTTTGCAAGCGTATAAGAGAATTTTACACACGTGTGATGCATGACGTTATATCCCCAAATAGCAAATACATAGTTAAAAAATATTACAAATCTAATAATTTAATTTTGTGCTTGTCATGGCCATGGGTTGTTGATAGATAAAATTTGTCAATGTTGGTTGATTTTTGTTCTCAATTTTGATCAGATTTTGGTATTATTTTCCGGGACATGTAAAACGTGATTGAGATGTCTTTAGAAAATATTCGTTTAGAAGTGAAATCAGCAGCTTTGGGATTATTATTATTTTTTTAACTTATTTATTGTCTTATTCACCTTAATAATTATTAAACACATTCATTTGATGAAACATTGATACTGTGTAACGATACTAAATTTTGTTTATAAATTCGCTGTGTTTCAGGAAGTTTATCACATTTTTGGGTATGCTGCATTTTCCCAAAGTCTGGGTGATACTCTCTGGAATGTTATTGTCATCTCTTTGTTGTTAGTATAATGGGCATTCTTGAAGGATGTGTTTCACAGGATCTTTGTCTGGCAAATGTCACAGTGTGGTTCTTCTGTTTTGTCTATGATATGACCATGTGTAAGCCGTGTGTTCGGGTGATATAAAGAGACTGGCTGGACATGATTGGATAAGGAAAACTAATAACAGAGGAGACTGGCAGATATTAAGGGGAGCCTTCACTTGACGATGGGTAGATTGGGCTGGATGTGGATGTGGAAGTCGTGTGTGCCCTATATGGAGTCTTGTGAGAAGGACCTGATGTCTCCTGGGCATTGGGGTGTATTTCCATTGTTTTACTGACGTTTTTATTTCGTTCAGCTTTGTCCCGCTGGTGTTCCATTGTTGTTTCCAACTATAAATTAGAATGTTCCTTACGACTGTTTTGAAATCGGATTGGACAATTATGTTCGTACATGGAGGTACTTCACTATTTGCTACATTTTTTACGACTAGGTCGGTTTTTTCATTTCCCTTAATGCCTATATGGGATGGGGTCCATGGGAACATGATGTTCTGTTTACTCATTTGAAAGTGTTGATGTTCTATTTTTATCATTTGGAGGATTATATTATGTGGGTGAGAGACTCATTATGGAGCTAAGGAAATCAATAAGGAAAAGGATTTTTGGTAATTTTTCACTTTTTGCATATTCCAAGGCTTTCCGTATAGCGTATAGCTCTGCGTTTTTAACATTAAATGTAGAAGGTTGTTTATAAATGGCCTTGTACTGGTTTGTCGAGAATACTGCAGCTGTTTCTTCAGTATTTTTGGGTCCGATTTTGACACCGATTTGAAGTAAATTTGAAGTAATTTCATTTCATTTAGTAAGTCTATTAGGATCGCTTGTCTAGTTTACTTGGGAAATTTGAAGCTTGCTGGCTGCTGACGATTGAAGAAGAAGTAGGGGTGGTAGGAGGATAAAATATTTTAATTTTATCAAATACAAAATTTAAATTCGATCCAGGTAGTTTATGTTAATCAATAGTTAATGAAGCTGTGATCCTTCTAACAAAGCGATGATTTAATTGTACAAGTTCGTAACTAAATTATTTTAAAGCAGCACTGATTAAAGTATCTTACTTACCATTTTCGCAGCTGTCACATACTGGTTGACAAACCAAATGGGTGCGTGGTACTTTCTCGTAACCGGAACAACAAATTTCTATTTTACTGTAGCCAGTTCTTGACTAAAAATTTCCAAATAGTTATTCAGTAAATAAATAAAAAGTTAAAAGTGATCATTTTGCAGTTTTTACTAGTAATATAAAACATGCGAATAAGATTCAATTAATTTTGAATTATGACAAATATAATTTGTATTGTGGACCATAGTTTTCAAAGTTTCTTGGTTATAACACTATGTTTTATTGATTAATTTTTAGTACCTACAGTACTCTATATAAATATTTATTTATTTTTATTTTTTTAAACCTAAATATTTCAAAAATAATTGTTTAAATGCAAATTAATTTTTTTCTTTAAATGTTATATATCAGTATTATTAAAACATATATCCGCGCAGTTGTCAAACTGCAGAAAAAGGTAAACCTTGCATTTTGTTATTCTTAAGCAACTGGATTGTTGGCGCTTTTATTATACTGATACCGCAGAAATAATGTAAGCTTGTGATCGCTTTATTTTGAACTTTTATATCTCACAAAGACTGGGAGAAGTCCAATGGACGAACCAAAGTCTTACCACCCCATCAGTCTCACCTTCTTACTCCCAAAATCAATGATAAAATAATAGACTGTTACATCAGAAGGGAACTACCTAAATTGAGACCACTCCACAAGAAACAATTTGCTTATCAAGCAGGTAAATCCACGATAAATGCTCTACAGTGCCTAGTTAAAAGCATTAAAAAGACATACACGGAAAAAGAAATGGCACTATGTGCCTTCATCGACAAAAAGGGTGCTTTTGATAACACCTCGCATGCCGGTCACAGTTTGTAGAAAACCTGATGGTTAAGCTACACGATTCTGGTTTCACGACTCAAGGTTACGCCGGTCGTCACCATTAGGGGCAGACATGACGAAGTAATCTCCAATCGCATGCAAATAGCCCTAAACACAATCATAAGCTGGTGCCCAAAGGAAGGACTCAATGTCAATCCTAGCAAAACAGTGCTGGTTCCATTCACCAGGAGGCGAAAGTACGAACTTAAAGCCCGAACTCTGAATGAAATCCAGCTCACATATTCCAAAGAAGTTAAATATTTGGGCGTAATAATCTACCAAAAACTGACATGGAACAGCCAACTCAACCACATTATTTCGAGAGCTATAGCGGCAAGCTGGACATGCCGCAGAGTCTTTGTCAAGACATGGGGTCTAAGACCAAAAATTATCTACCGGTCATACCAAATGATCATCAAACCCATGGTCACCCAGGCCTCATTAATATGAATAATAAATAATATGAATTTGACATTTTAAAGAAGGGGTGGGAGATGTTAAAGGGGTGCCACTTGGAAACAGCACAATAATATTTTTAAACCGCTCACTTGATTAAAAATTTGACGTATTTTTTGTTTTTCTTACATTTACGCAAAATCAAAAGTTATTTGGACAAGCTGGTTTTAAAATGAAAGCACTATATAAATTAAATCGCCCCAATATTATTATTCCACTACCATTAACACATAATAAACTAGTTGATATTGTAAACACAATAATGTATTTATTATTGTTGAAACTGATAAAAACAAGTTGCTTTTGTTATCTTAACCTATTCGCCCAATTCTACGAATTTGGAAAATGGTGGAATTATACTGGCAAAACAGTTTTGTATGTCGAGGGGAAAAACTATATTTATAATAAACATCCTTAATAGCGAATTATAATTCTCATTTGACACAATTGAATCTAACATCAGAGAAAGAAGATTAATTAACAACAGCAATATGAAGAAATTTAATGTAAACTGTTTTAAATTTTTTTTGCACCACTACGAGGATAGTTCACGAATTGTTGTCCCTAACATAGTTGGCGTTCAATGACAAATTCTAATAAAGTTTTAAGCAAAAGCTTATCGTATGACATTAGTGTGTGTCAATTAGCATCAGCGCATCAGTTCGTGTATCTTAAATATTAATTTTTTGACGTGATAACGTCTTATAAATCGATGAACGCCGGCTGCACGCACAAAAAAGCATTAACACGTTCCGCCTGAGCCGAGCGTGCAAGCGAGAGCGCGGAACAAGCGATAGATAGACACGATCGGCCTAAACGTTCGGCTTGTGACGCATCTATCTCTCTTCCACTCTATCACGCCGATGCGTCCGAGTAGAGAGACAGAAAATATTTGAGTTAACGAGTGCAAATAAATGTTAATTTATCGAAAAAATTGTAAATTTCAATTAACTCCTTTGTATTATACAAAATAATGATAATTCAGTGATAATAATTCAATTCAATTAAAAAAAGTATGCAATTTTTCATCAATGTTTTCTTATGACGTTATCTCGTAAAATTATCGTCCGCAAACCGACTTAACAGACTACCAATTTTTCCATTGAGGTGTGAGTGACTTTATAAAAATGGATAAAATTAAGATAAGAGGTGCGATAAAGTACCTCTGTAAAAGGGGGTTTTCACCGCAAGAAATTTTATAAGGACATGGTAGAACTATTGGGTGACTCTGCCCCTTCCTACCAGGTAATCAAAAACGAGATTTAAAACTGGGAAGAGAGTCCTATCAACATACACCAGGTGCAGGAGCCCCTAAAACTATGGTGACCAAAGAAAATTTGAATTTAGTCCATGACATGGTATTAAATGACAGAAGAATTACAGTCAAGGCTATAGCGTTGGAAGCGTTGAAAAAATTTTACATCAGGAATTGGGTCTCAAAAAACTCTCTGCACGTTGAGTTTCACGAATGCTGACGGCAGACCAGAAGCGTGTTCGCGTGTTCGTTAAGCAAAAATTTCTTACGGTCGACGAAACATAAGTTCATCACTTTTATCTAGAAACCAAAAAACAAAGCATGGAATGGCGACATAGGGGTTCCCCTTCCCCTCGAAAATTTTGTGTTGTCCCATCAGCTGGTAAGATCATGGCTACAGTTTTTTGGGATTGTGCAGATGTTATTTTTGTGGATTATTTATAACAGGTAAATATTATGCGAATTTAATACCAAAAGTACGCAAGCGATCAGATAAAAGAGAAGAGGAAAATTGAGTCGGGGTGTGCTCTTCCACCAGGACAACGCTCCGGCCCACAAAAGTTGTGTTGCAATGGCTGCCATTCACAATGCGGGATTTGAAATTTTTGGACAACCCCCTTATTCTCCAGATTTGGCCCCCAACGACTACCATCTATTCCCAAAATTAAAAGAACATCTTCGTGAATCCGCTTTTCTGAAGATAACGAAGTGATGTCGGCGGTAGATGAATGGCCAAAGTTCTAAATTTTTTTCAAAAGGGTTTGAAACACTTTAACACCGATATACCAATTGTATAAACGTTGCAGGTGACTAGGTAGAAAAATAAATTAGTTTCATTTTTCTCATGTGTTTGCTTCTATGTTAGGGACAACAATTCGTACTTCAGGAATAATGCTTATAAAAATAAACTGGAGGATACGTTGAAAACAATGTAAATTGGACGTTTTATTTTTTATAAATATTTTGAAAAATATTTAACGCATGTTTGAAGACAGACTTGTTATTTTTAACAATCATGCCTTATACTTACTTTAATTATTCCACTGTATTATTACCATATACGAAAATTTATTTGTATAAATAATTATTCAGGAATAACATGGAAATCATCTGTATGACACGAATCTTTTTTCAACATGCTAATAACTGTGATTTATTATTCAGAAAATATGTACCACATTATTTATTTACCAACAGTAATTTTCCACAACAAAAATTTGTAACGAAAACATATTTCTTAATTGCTAATTTTCTGGAAATTAGCAACTATATTAATAACATAATTTTTAATCTTAATGAACATTTTGTTGGCTGTTACCATGTTAGGAACAATCAATGTACAAACAAAGAGTCGTATAATTAAGGAGTTGTTCAACAGTTTCGTCTTCCACACAGGAAAACCGACAGTCCGTTTGTTGGTTCAGACCTATCTTTCTAAGGTGGTATCTTAGACGACAGGTCCTGTAAGCAGTCCCGTTAGATATTCTAGGATTTGCTTAGTGGTGTTTCTCGAGGGTTTAGGTAGAAACGCCTTCGAGTGAGTTAACCCTGGTATATCGGACCAGTACGTGAGTATTTTCCTCTCCGCCCAGTCCAAAATAATTGTTTTGGCGGCACTATTGACTCCAAAAACCGGTTCTGGTCCAGTGAATGCAGGTTCGGCTCCCTGTTTTGCAAGGGTTGGCCCGTTACAAAGGCTGCATGCCATATATTTTTCAGGGTCTACCGACCGAAGGTGTCCTATCTAGGTCACACACTCAGGGGTGATCGTTACCGTATCCTTCAACTTATAATGAAGGGCAAGATAGAAGGCCGTAGAGGAGTCGGTAGAAGACAAGCCTCGTGGTTAAGGAATCTTAGAGAGTGGACCGGAATTCGAAGCGCAGAACAACTCTTTAGAATTGCCGAAGACAGAGCACAGCTTGCCATTGTGATTGCCAACATCAGGAGGACCTGATATGGCACCAAAAGAAGAAGAAGATTGGTAACCAGTTCGGTTTAAATTAGCACTCGAAGTGGCACTACTGTTGTGATAAAGTAGGGATGTTGAAGTATGCCTTTCATTAGTAATCTATCTCTACATACATTAGCATTAATCATTGTAGTTGAATAAAAGACGCACCAGAACAAATCTTTCTTTAATTACGTTACCACTTGTTAAAACCCTTGTTGTTTCATCTGTAGCAACTCGATGAAAAAAAAATTTAAGATTAACATTCTTACCCCATTTCCTCGAGGGATGACTCCCCGTCTGTCTTCAGGAGCGAGAAGATCAATAGTCCTGAAATAAAAAGTTGCATATATCCTGTTATATATATTTAAAAAAATTTGGTAAGGGTGTTTCGAGGTATTTTACACATTTTAGGAATCAGTGTTATTTTAAAATAAGCCTATTATAGGTAAATGTGTTTTTGATTTACTATTTTTTCCAGAAATTGTGTGATACTTTTAAATTATAATTCAATATTTTAAAAATAGAGAATTTTCAAGTAAACTAAAATGTATATCTAAAAACGTATTAATGGTTTTATTTAATATTTTTTCCAAATAAATGGATATTACTAAAAACATTAAATAGTTCAAAATTTAAACGTGAATCATTAGGTAAATATTTTCTTTTCAAATAAATCAATTAATGCAAAGTTCTGATTCAGGTAAAAACAATAAACAACATTTAAGATTCCTGTTATTATAAATGATATCATCGACAGATTATATTCATTACCTTATTTGTCTACAAGGCCACTGTTACCATTAATCTAAAATTAGCTCACAAACGTTTTGAAATTGGTAACTTCGTTTATTCATAACCAAAAATAATTTGTTACCCATGAGGATTGTGGTGAACGTCAATATTAAAAATATTTTTGTTGGATTAATTGTTTCGAAACATGCCTTATACATATTGTGATCATACATATCTTTATAAAATATAATCCTTGGTGCATCTCTTAGTGATCGTTTAACTTCTGAACGTATGCGCATAAATTAATAATAATAATAATAATAATAATAATAATAATAATAATAATAATAATAATAATAATAATAATAATAATAATAATAATAATAATAATAATAATATTAATAATATAATTTATTGACCAATCTAACAAAAACAAAGTACATTACATTACATTTTTGCGGTCGGGCCATTGGTAGAGGCACCCATATCACCTAGATCTTTGATCCTCTGTGACCACCGCTGTGTCTTCAGGGCATCAGAATTCCAGTCCGCTGGTTTTGGCAAACCGCATGATTTCTAATGGCCCTGTCTCATTTAAATCACTTGGATCCATTATCATGCAGCCCCAGGTTTGGTACCTGTACACCGCTAGCACCGGGCAGCAACACAAAATGTGTATGCTGCTCTCTTCCTTTTCACCGCTTAGTTGGCAGTTTTTCTTAGTCGCCAGCTTAAATTTAAAGAGGTTTGGAGAGGTTTTTTCATCAGCTGTCTCGATGTTCTGCAACCAGTATTTGCATTCCACTGAGCGATATGTTTTTGCTCAAGGATAAGTTTCAATTCATGTTTTGCTTCGGCAGTTGGCATTCAGATCAACTGGCTTCTTGGTTCCACCAGGGTCCCATTTCTTGCCAGTTCATCAACTACCTCGTTGCAGGTTATCCCTGTGTGGGAAATCCAGAAACCCATGTAAGAGTAACCCTAATTGCAGTCACTAACTCAGTGAGGGCCTGCATGCAGTCCCACACCACCGATGATGTTGTGGTGCAACTTACGAGGACCCCAATGGCCGCGCGACTGTCAGTAAGTATATTATTCTCACTGTTGGTCACTCTGTTTTCTGTCAGGTGTGTGGCACATCTGAGTATGGCATAGATCTCGGCCTGGAAGACCGAGGCGTACTTCCCCAGGGGTATGCTTTCCTTGTGGCTGCAGGATGCTCCAAACACACCTGCCCCGTAACGTCCCTGATACCCTGATTGACTGGTGAATGAAATGAATTTTTTACCAGTGACTATTGTAGATGAAGACGATGATTTGAATTTATTAATTCATGGAATTCCAAGACAATTCTATTTCAAGCAAACTATTACGATAATTTTGTCGACCGCGTTTTTCCAAAGGTTTCGAGTTACAAAGTGCGCATCATTTTTAATATTGAACGGAATTGAAGTAGAAATCAAAAGCAGGGGTAGTAATTATGGGGGTCGTCACATATTCCACAGGAACGATGCTGCCATCGATTTTCAAACCCAAAGGGATTTGATTATTTTTCACATTTGAGGAGAAACCATTTTCATATTTTATTTAAAAATGTATTGTTTAAAATGTTATACTTTTATACTTAGTTAGAAAATGTGGCATTGTTTCAGATGTCATGTCACTGTCGAACTTAAATGATATATAGTAACGCCTTTTCCTGTAGGGGCATACAGAGACCACTTCCTTTCACTTGCTACGGTTCTTACACACATCTTTTGCTTCTTTCATCACCGCTCTTATACATGCTTGTCGGTTGTTGGTACTCTTGACCTGGCCTTTCTTAAAAATAGTGTTGATCTGATCGAGATATGTTTGCCAAGGTCGACCTCTACTAACTTGTCCATTCACACTCGCCTTATAAATTTGTTTCGTCAATCTTCCATCATCCATTCTTTCTACGTGTCCAAACCATCTAAGCATTCCTTTATCTATCTTTGTAAGCACAGCGTTTCCTTATCTTACTATTTTTCACTTTATCTAACCGAGTCACTCCAGCTATACTTCTCAGACTACTCATCTACGCAGCATTAATCCTATTTTTATGCTTTTTCTGCCAAACCCATCATTCACTACCATACATATGTGTAGGAACCAACACTCCTCTATGTACAGCCATACGTGCCTTTTTGACACTTTCTGGCTGTTCAAAAAGATATGCAGTGCCCTATTTATTTGTTTTCCTGCCAACACCCTTCCCTTATGGTTACGGTCATACTTTCTATCTCTCGTAAACTTTAAACCCAAATATACAAACTCATTTACTTGTTCCACTCTTTCTCCCTTAATCAGAACCTCACAGTTTGTTAAGCTTTCTTTTCTTTCAAAAACCATTACTTTTGTTTTGCTCACATTTATTTTAATCCATTTGATTTTCAGTGCATCATGCATTAAATTACCCATCGCCTGCAACTCCTCTTCAGATGACGCTTATATGACTTGATCATCGGCGTAAAGAAGGCATTTTACGATCAAATCATTCATTTATAATCCATACGCACTCTCTTTCAAATCTTTTAAACAATCGTCTATGTATAAGTTAAACAGCCATAGCGAAGCCACACGTCCCTGTCACACACCTTTTTCGATGTAAAACCAGTCCGTGTAAGCTTCGTTTATCCTGACACAAGCAGTGAAATCGCAAAGTGATTTCAGTGCTTGTATTAAACTACTGCTCACCCCATACATAGACAATGTCGACCACAATTCACTCCTCACCACTTTGTCATAGGCCCTTTCCAAGTCTATAAACTTGAATGAAATATAAAAAATTCTTAAAATTACCAGTTTTCAACGATGTTTTCAGCTAATGGTTAGGCCTTCCGGAGAGGTAGGATAACGTGTGCCGAGCCAACTAGTAGTGCATATAATTATATAAAATTGTAAATTGATTTTGAGTATCTCTCATTGAAAACACAGTCCACTAAATTTGTTTCTCGCCCATATTTATGGTCAAGTACTAACCCCAGTTACTGGACACAATAATAGACACATAATTCAATAATCTACCAATGTAAACACCAACAAAAAGAACAATGGAAAGTCGAGTAACTGGGCCCAGTTTAATAATTATATAATTATAGATTATTACATTATCAATAAGAAATATTTATAAAGGTGATAAGCTTTTTTAAATAAATTTTATATTTTCGAAAAAATTTACTAATTATGTCGCAATGGTTTTGTAATTATCAATAACAATTTTATTTTGAATAAAAATGTGAAAAAAATAAAGTTTTGTTGTTAACTGCAGATTAAATATTAAAAGTGGTATCTTTTTTTGCTTTATCAAAATCATAATAATATAAGGGTTAAGGGGTCACGATTTTTAATGGACGTGCCACAAACATGTTATTAATTTTGATAACATTAATAACATTTAAGTTTAATAACCTAAGTCATCAATTATTATAATATGTGATAAAGGAATTGTACATAAAGTTTTTTGGCTGATGACGAAATGTGTGTCAATGCATCTATTTATTATATTATTATGGCTAAATTAAGAACTAAATTATTAATTTCAGGATTTTTGCGAATATATGTTGCTAACAAATATTTTCTGAGATTTAAGACTAGTAGAGCAAAGGTGCTCAAACTTGAACTGCTAGCGATCTACCTCAATATTGTTAAACTACGATCGATCGACTCTGAGAGGCATGTGTGATGCAGGACTGTCGTCTAGGTAGGGTGCATACGTGGTATACATAGACCTATTATCCAATAGGTCTGTGGTGGTATAGATATTAGTTTTACCACACAATATGCATTTTTTAGTCAAGGTAAGTGTAAGTCTGCTTTAAAATATCAATGAAAAACCTCTTAATTATTCAAAATTGCGAGTTTATTTGGTGTTACAAAAGAGTACTGGTATTAAACTTAAAATAGTGACTTTGGATGTTAAAGCGTGCCTTAAAGTTACAACTCAGACTGACTCCAATTCCTGCAGGCGCAACTTTATATCACTGCGAACGAAGTCTCAAATGTTCCCGTCAAACACGCCGCCCAAAGTTTCTAGAAAAGTGGTGGGTTGAAGCTTTTTTATATGTACCATTTTATAGATTTGCCATTGTAAATTGATTTTGAGTAACTCTCATTAAAAACACAGTCCATTAAATTTTTTTCTCGCCCATATTGATGGTCAAGTACTCTAACCTCAGTTACTGGACACAATTCAATAGACCGAGTTAATCTACCAATGTAAACACCAACAAAAAGAACAATGGAAAGTCGAGTAACTGTGCCCAGTTTATTAAGCCGGGTTACTTTACCAATGTAAACCAGCCTTTACAAACGATGTCGTAAAAAATTGCAATCTTTCGTTTTAAGAGCATGCATTTTTCTCATTATTCATAACAGTGGAGAAAATCTTCAGATGTTATGCTGTTTAGTAATTGCGTCGTTTTTTTCTTAACTTCTTCTAAGGACTACAGGGTCTCTTTTAAATATTTCTTAATTTTTACGAAAATAAGAAGCTTTACAGAGACGGTATTGTAGGCAGGTGCATTGTCATGATGAAGAATCAAGTGTTCTTCTGCCACAAATCAGGTTGACGTCACCTCACACATTCTCGAATTCCTTTCAAAACTTCCAAGTAGTTAGTTTGATTGACATTCCGCTTTTCAGACAACCAAAGTAAATTATGCCCATCGCGTCCAAAAAAACAATAAGTATTGCCTTCATATTAGACTGATTTGCTCAACTTAACTTTTTTCATTTTTGGTGATGATAGTGATTTCCAATGCCAAGACTGTCTCTTGGTTTTTAGATCATACTGGAATATTTAAGTGAGCACATTTTTTAGTAAATAATAATACGACGGCAGTTTGATAAGTCAGTGACTTTTTGAATTTCCCGCGCAGTTACTCCAAATGCAACAGTGCTGCCGTCAACTATAATCTATCAGTGGGCAACTTCCTAATTTTGAGCAAGCTACGTCGTGCAGTTGGTGTTTGATAGCCGTTCAAAGCAGACAACCTCGTGAATTTTTACGAAAATGGAAAAAAGTGAATTTCGTGTGCTGATTAAGCATTACTTTTTACGTAAAAAATCCATCACTGAAACTAAGGAAAGACTTGATAAATACTCGGGACTCGGCACCATCAATTTCAATGGTTAAGAAATGGTGTGCAGAGATCCGTTGTGGTCGTACCAACACTAGTGACGCCGAACGTCCAGGTCGCCCAAAAGAAGGGATCACGCCGGAAATCGTCGATAAAATCCAAGAAATGATATTGGATGATCGGAGAATGAAAGTGCGTGAGTTGGCTCATGCTGTAGGTATCTTAACTGAACGGGTACATCATATTTTACACGAATATTTGGACATGAAAAAACTCTCTGCGAGATGGGTGCCGCGATTGCTCACACTCGACCATAAGCGCAATCGTGTGACCACTTCAAAAGAGTGTTTAGCGATGTTCAGCCGTAATCCGGACGAATTTTTGCGCCGTTTTGTTACTGTGGATGAAACATGGATCCATCACAACACGCCAGAGACCAAGGAACAATTGAAACAATGGATTGCTCGGGGTGAACGTGGACCAAAGAAGGCGAAACAGAGTCTGTCAGCCAACAAGGTCATGGCCACAGTTTTTTGGGATGTACGCGGTGTCATTCACATCGATTACCTCAAGAAAGGTAAAACGATCACCGGCGAATATTATTTAAAGCTTTTGAACAGATTCGACGTTGATTTGAAGCAAAAACGGCCGCATTTGGCTAAGAAGAAGAAAGTGCTGTTCCATCAAGACAATGCACGTGTGCACACTTGTCTAGTCACGATGGCCAAAATCCACGAATTGGGATACGAACTGCTACCCCATCCAGCATATTCTCCAGATTTAGCCCCCTGCGACTATTTTCTGTTTCCAAACCTAAAGAAATGGCTGGGCGGTAAGAGATTTGAGTCGAATGAAGAAATCATTACCGAAACAAACGCGTATTTTGAGAGCTTTGAAAAAACCTATTATTTGGAGGGAATAAAAAAATTAGAAAAACGCTAGACTAAATGTATCGAGCCAAAAGGTGATTATGTAGAAAAATAAAATGTTTATTTGCGGAAAAAAAATTGTTTTATTCAAAAAGTCACTGACTTATCCAACCGCCCTCGTAATATCGTCTTTATTATTTCATGAAATGAAAATATAACAATTAATACATGTATATTCAAGCTGACACGAAAGAAAGGGGCGAATTTCATTGTCTGCAATAAGGTACATCATAGTAAGTGTTCTTTCACTTAACCCTGAAGGAAAAAAAACCAGTGATTGTAATACATACATACATTTTTAAGCATTACTTTATCTTTTTTATTACTACCATACATAAGTGTAGGGACCAGCACTCCTCTATGCAGCCGTGCCTTTTTGGATACGTTTAGGTTCTTCATAAAATTATTGTTCATAATTTGAATACGAACAAACACTTGAAATAAAAAATTTAGTTTACCTATTCTAGACAAGATTTTGATCATTTCGTTTCATTTCAGTCTAGCAATAGTCTATTTTTTTTTTAGTTTTGCGCATCAACCATAAAAGGTTATTATCGCGGTACGCTAGATACAGGGTGATTTTTCTCGATGCCACATTAGACGTTATGGCAAAACTAGTCAGAATAGAAATCTGAAAATTTGTAATTGGTCTATCGAATGAAAAAATGCTCGACTTTCGGCGACGTCAACTTCCTTATTTTAAATAAAACACCCCGAATATTTTTAACTTTTTGAATCGCTTAATTAATTATAAATAACTTTTTATAACAAGGTACTATACCTAAATTTATTGGTTCACGAAATAATAATTATTTTAGTACAAAAATTGACGTTTCATTGTTATTTAGAAACTCTATCCATTTCTTATAATTAGTCAATTATTACCATCTACATGTCCAAACCATCTAAGCATTTCTTTATCTATCTTTGAAACAACATCTTCTTTTACACCACAGCGCTCTCTTATCTCACTAATTTTTACTTTATCCAACCGAGTCACTCCGGCTGTACTACTCATCTTCGCAGCATTAATCCTATTTTCATGCTTCTTCTGCCAAACCCAACATTCACTACCATACATAAGTGTAGAAACCAACACACCTCTATGCACAGCTATACGTGCAGTGGAATCTTCGTAAAGTTATTTTAGTGCTTGTATTAAACTACCGATCACCCCATACATAGACAATGTCGACCACAATTCACTCCTCAACACTCTGTCATAGGCCTTTTTTAAGTCTATAACAGCGCAATAGACATTCTGACTTCTAGCCAAGAATTTTTCTACTATACCTCGTAATGAAAAGACCTGATCCATACATCTCCGTCCTCTTCTAAATCCTGCTTGCACATCCCATATCATCTCAGTTTCATTTGTTACTCTTTTAATCAATATATTTGCTTACAGTTTGCCGACTATGCTGAGTAAACTAATTCCTCGGTAGTTCTTACAGTTCCTATACCTAAGTTAAACATTTTCCGATTTAGAGTCGTGTAAATAATTACTTGAGTGTTTGTCGCGAATATCTATTATATTTAGTGCTGGTCGACTGTTTGTCGTGCATTTTTAAATTTTGCATTAAAATTTTTATATTCTGCCAAACTTTTTTCATATCTGTCTGAGATTCTTTGTCGCCGACGAAAACCAAAAATTAATCTAAAGCACGAGTTCTAAACTTTTTGAATTTATTTTTTATATGTGTGTGATTAATCATGGGCCATTAAAAAAATCCGCATAGTTGAAAAGTGAAAACACAAAAGAATTTTTTTCACATAAGTCAGAAAACGTCGGTTACCATAAATGATTTTTTTTTTCAGTGCCGAGTAGGCACGTTGTAGAAGTCTATTCAAGAACTTTTCAAATCTCAGCTCTACATCCATCAAAACACTAAGCCGTTTTGCTTCTCTAACAATAAATAGCTAGTGGTTCATTTTAAATGCAGATATTCGTAGAATTAGTCACTGCGGAACGATAATATTTTGGATCAAAAATCATTACGTTTGGTTTACTGGAGTTTTAAATAAACAATGGCCCGTCGCCAGGTCAACAAATCTGTTTCTGCATTTATCACAAGCATTTTTTGCAATTTTTACAGGAAAACTTTAATATCCCGATAAATGTTTAACTTTTTAAGAATTTCCAAGCAAACTTATTGGCGGGCACCTTTTGACCATAAGAAAGGATTTTGGAACCATTTTAGTACAAACCTTTTTTATGTTTAAATGGTCTTGTAAAAATATGTTTCCCTGTAAATGTTGACCATATCTGTTATCATACTGAACTCAAATGTCGATTCTTTCTGACGATTTTTCTGATTTTCTTTACACTGTCGTCATTTTTTTAAGATGAGGGACGTTTATTACGTTTATCGTATTCCTTCAATGGTTTTCGGTCCTCCAAAACCTTTTGTGTCATGTAAACATTACTGAATAGGACATTCAATTCTCTCCATGCACCGCAAACACTTTTTGCAAAGTGGGGAGCCAGAAATGGAATTACCAAACCCCAATGGTAGTTAAAATTATGCATTCTCTATTTTATAATAAAACGTTTGCCAGAAGCAGTTTATTTTTTATAAAAATCGTATTTGAGTTTACAATTGACACGTTCGAGACTTTTAAGGTCATTACGATTTTACAATTTGCATTTAAATAGTGTCGCTAATGTTATGACTTTCATTGCAATGTAAGCGTGATGAATATAAATAAAAAAATCAATGAATAAAGTTGTGATTAATACATACGTTTAAATTCCATTATTTGAACTAACAATTATTTAAAGAAATTTAAAAAAAGTATGAAAAATCATCCCATCAAGAAATTTTACACATTTCAGTGGACAAATAAATAGCTACCACACAACCGCATTGTCTGCTTCGATTTTACATTTGTATACTAATGAAAGAAAAAAAAAACAAGCAAACATTTTTATTTTTTTAAATTTTTAAAATCAACGAACTAAGACAAATAATCCTAATTTTCAAAGATTTGTGGAAAATTATTTTTAATCACATAAATAGTGACCTTCTTTGGCCAATAATTCTTTAGAGATATTTTTATTTATCGTTTTAATTTTAAATAAAGGTGAAAATTAAAATATCTTTTCTCTTATCTATTTTCAACATGTTCATTTTGCTTAAAATATTATTTATTTTTAACTAGAAAAATGTACCGTTTATGGTGACGTCAGTCTGTCCCAAATCTAGGGAGGGGATCAAACCGGGGCACGTGCCTCGGGCAGTAGTTTCAGGGTGCGCCAAAATCATAATATAATGTTTAAAAATTTATGAACGTATCCCAAGTCGATTTTACATGAGCTAAGCCTAATAAATCCGAACGGTCAAACGACAAGCATTTTTCCAAAGATATAACAGTAGTGTTGAAAAAAATTTTTAACAGAATGTGGCGGACATACCGCCCAATTGGAGTTACAATAAAAACCACAAAATTCATTTGTGAAGCAGACACACTCGCATTTATGATCGAGTCCTGTCTGCTGGTTTATGATAGGGATGAGTATATTATCCTTCGGTCGGTAGGCCCTGTAAAAATATATGGCATGCAGCCTTTGTGATGGGCCGACCGAGCCGGTGATAATGAAAAACCCTACGCGGGTAAAAATAGTGGCAGACCTGGCAGGCCCGAGGAACCGTAGCTTAGCTACTAATAACATCATTCGATTAACAGATATCATCGTGTGCACACCGTATCGTCCTCCAGCCAAAACTTTATATTAAATCAATCTAGTTAAACGTATTTGTTATTAATTCAATCGCACCCTTACGCATCGGCCTATTTACCACACAGTTATTGAAACAATGGTAGAGAGCGCAAAGAGTCTACATGAAAATGTCGCCTTCCTCAGTGGCCACACGTTTTTAAATATTTCGACCAATGACCAAATCAATGAAGCCAATCTAGCTCTAAAATATTTAAAAGACTTGCATGCAGTTGATTTTTGCCATATTTAAAGAGCTAGTAACCGAAATTAAAGGAAAATCAAATGCATTCGACCTGTGAAAACATATATGCCAAGCATGACTTGCAAGAAGCGTTTCCTAATGTTAGTATAGCTTTAAGAAGATACTGTACCATACTTACGACACCCGTAAGCTGTGAGCGAATCTTCAGCAAACTGAAAATAATTAAAAGCTTTTGCCTTTAAGATGGACTTTGATGAGCTAATAGATTCGCAGAAAAGAAAGCATGCCGTGTAAAGATGAAGCAAGATTAGAGATACAAAAATACTGTGCTTAAGGATTAAAGAGATGTCTCTATTTTCTATTGTCTTTCCCAGTTATATGTTTCCTTTTTTATGTCACACAAATGAAAAAGCTATTAAATAATAGGTAATAAAAAGTGTAACATTATTCTCCCGATTACAAAAAATGCCACCCATTTTTTTTTAGAAATATACCTCAAACGCTGGAGAGAGTGGGTACCACTATCAAGTTTCTACCCCGGTTCAAGAAAATCGTAGATCCGGGGCTGAAGTATCTAAGTGTTAGAAATTTAAATATTTAAAAGAATTGATGAATACTTTTATATAGGCACATCGACCGTTTAGATCCAGTTTCTTTGAAGCAATTCTTGCGAGGTTGGTTGTCAACTGTCTTGCCATAGTTTTGGTGGTCGTCCCATAGGTCTTCTTCCATGTGGTGTGTTGTTTCGTACTATCTTTGCTATTCTGTCGGGACTCATTCGGTTCACATGCAGGTTCCATTCCCTTCTTCTTTTTCTTATCCATTTGACTACGTCGTCGGTTCGGCACCTTTCTCTTATGTATGTGTTTCTTTGCCTATCGTTTAGTGTGTATCCCGTTATTGCTCTTATGGTCTTCAACTCATTTATTTTTAGGATCCTCTTTGTTATTGATGTTTCAGTTCTTGTTTCCGCACCATATGTCATCACCGGCCGTACACATACTTATTTTCGATTTGCAATCTATGCTTAGGTGTTTGTTTTTCCAGATTGGATATCTAAGATGTCTTGATATTGCAGCAGCTTTATTGACTTGTTCTATCACTTCATCTTTTAGAAACCCGGCGCTTGTGATTTTGCATCCGAGTATTCGAATGACATGATTTGTTCTATAATGTTATTTTATATTGCCAGTTTGCAGCGCAGAGGTTCCTTTGCTATAGTCATGCATTTGGTCTTGTTTATGGAGATTTGCATGCTAAGTTTTCCTGCCTGTATGTTAAAAGTTTGTAATATCCTTTGGAGGTCATCTTCTGATTCCGCGATGAGTACTGCGTCATCGGCAAAGCATAATATGTTTATTTTATATATTTCCATTCGATATCCTAATCCAGTATTTTTTACGGCTTTTACTAATTCGTCCATGATTGTGTTAAATAGCTGAGGCTGTTGTTCGGAGGTGCTGTGTTAGTGTCGAATAAATTAGACGAAAGGACCTTTTATTTAAGTTTACTTTATATGAGGTTAAGTATTATTTATTTTATTATATACGGTGGCAAATCGAAAACGAAACAGAACCATTTACAGGAACCTCGTCAAAATTTTAGAAAAACGCTCAGACCTGTCGATTTTTTATTAATTGGGGGACATTATTTTCCGGTATTTTTGACTCCACTACTTTCAACCCCAAGCGAGGTTAAGAATAACCCAAAAATTTTAAATGGCATTGGGGGTCGAATAAAATTTCTTTTGAAAGCTCTAAAAATTCTCTTTACCATAGTCTTTAAATATTACATTTACTCGCAAAAAATAAAAAAATTACACATAGAAATTCCTATTATTTTAGTTGCTTACTTACTACTTAATTTATTAAATGCTCAAACTGACCGCCCGCTTCCATATAATAATAAAGATTTTGTTCAAAACGTTCACGCACATTCCGAAGAATTTCCGGAGTAATTCGACGATTCATTAACGCAAATCTTACAACGACGCTGGTTGTGTTTTATAGATTTTACTTTTCAGATGTCCCCACAAAAAGAAATCGAGGGGCGATAAATCTGGCGATCGTGGAGGCCATTCAATGCTACCTCTTCTCCCAATCCAATACCGTGGATAAGGTTGGACTAAATACTCACGAACAATCGCTGCATAATGCGGTGGAGCACATTCATAAAAATGATCTTCGTCATACTTGTTTCGTCAGTATTTAGACGGCATTGGAAGTTCTTTGGAATGTCCGTGAACGTTTTGAACAAAATCTTTATTATTGTATGGAAGCGGGCAGTCATCATTTTAAACATTTAATTAATTTAGAAGTAAGCAACTAAAATAATTGGAATTTTAACGTGTAATTTTTTTCAAACTATTGGGAGGAAATGTAAAATTTAAAGAGTGTAGTAAAGAGAATTGTCAGGGCTTTCAAAAGATATCTTATTCGACCCCCAATGCCATTTAAAAATTTTGGGGTAACTCTTACCCCCGCTTGGGGTTGAAAGTAGTGGAGTCAAAAATACCGAAAAAGAGTGTCCCCCTTTAATAAAAAATCGACAGGTCTGAGCGTCTTTCTAAAATGTTGACGAGGTTCCTGCAAATGTCTCTTTTTCGTTTTCGGTTGGCCACCCTGTTGACGATGGATAATGGCTATAGTCTCCTAAAGAGAAAGTATAAAATTTCTCTGATAATTAATTACTTTTTAACAAAAATGAGTATTAAAATTTAGTTACAATGTTAAAAGCGTCTTTTTTATTACAAAGTATTAAATTATATATTTTTAGGTAGGTACAGTCATTTGCTCACCTCATAAAAAAATTTAATTATTTATTGAAAATATCACGTGCCTTCTGTCAATAACAATGACCTTTATGAAAACCTTGAATTTAATATTTACAGTGGGGCGTTATTCCGAAATTTTACTAAATTTGATTAATATAGACCGGAATACCGGAATTTTTCAATAAATAATATACAAACAACTACTTACGGTACTTCCAAAGAACATATTCCTCTTCGAGAATTGTTAAAACTTCCTCTAGGAGCTCCTTGCAATTGTGCGGAGTCTACGAACAGAAAGGTTACGGCTAAAAATAAGCTAACTACCGTTACTACTTTATACCACATATTTAATTTTTGAGTATTTAATTAAAAACTTTGGTGACCGTAATCGCTACAACAGTCGGTGTTGCTGGTTTCTCAGGTTATCGATATCTGTGACTGGTACAATTATAAAAGCATTTCTTAATATATGTTTCTTAAAGTGGGAGTTTAAAGTAATATAGCTCAGCGGTTGGAAGATTTAACGTGCTCAGGTACCTATGTGACCAGTTTAGTTTACATTTTTTAAACTTATAGTAAAAACCTTGCTTGCCTATTAACGTAAAATATACAGTTTATTGCCCTAGAAATTAACTGGCAATTATTATTTCAAACTAAACGAGTTAAGTTCAATAAAAAAACGATTAATGACGAAACAGTAAAATTTAGGAACAAATATTGAATACGCATTTTTTAATGAAAAAAAACTGTAACTAATCAAGATTTTTTTTCATTAAAATAGCACTTTATTATTTCGTTCACTAAAATTATTTTTATTGTAAGTTAATTCTTATGGTGCAGTTAAATACATATTGTTATGATATTACTTCTTTCTTGGGTTCGGTGATTTTAAACTCTCGATACAGTAACAAAACAATTTTTATTCCAATACTTTTACACAATTAACGATACTCATACAAATCACTAAGATAAAACTTAGATATTCAACTAATTACAACTTTTACAACTATCTAAATTTCATAAATCATAAACACTTTTAAAAAACTGTCTTTTTCACGACCGCTGTCCTTTTAATATTTCTAAATCATAATTCCAGACTATTCCACCTGTTTCTCGAGAGTCCAGAACAATCCTTCTACCATTTCGAATACGCTAGACGAGGTGTTCGAGAGTTTGCTAGACGGAGGCGAAAGCCGACAAAGCGCTCATTAATATGCACCCTAGTTGTCGATTCTCGGACACCGACAATAAACAGGGCCGGCAGGTAACAATATGTACACGTATAAATATACATACATAAAGTCACGCCTTTTTCCCATAGGGGTAGGTAGAGACCACTTCCTTCCACTTGCTACGGTTCGTACACACATCTTTTACTTCCTCTACTTTCATCAGTGCTCTCATACATGCTCTTCGGTTGTTGGTACACTTGACCTGGCCTTTCTTCATAACAATGTTGATCTGATCGAGATATGTTCTCCGAGGTCGACCTCTACCGATTTGCCCATTCACACTCGCCTTACAAATTTGTTTCGTCAATCTTCCTTCATCCATCCTTTCTACGTGTCCAAACCATCTAAGCATTCCTTTATCTATCTTTGTGACCACATCTTCTTTTACACCACAGCGTTTTCTTATCTCACTATTCTTAACTTTATCCAACCGAGTCCCTCCGGCTATACTTCTCAGACTACTCATCTCCGCAGCATTAATCCTATTTTCATGCTTCTTCTGCGAAACTCAACATTCACTATCATACATAAGTGTAGGAACCAACACACCTCTATGCACCGCCAGACGTTCCTTTTTTGACAAATATACATACATACATATACAGGGTAATCTGCTTAGCTGTACATACAGGGTGTTTCTAAATTCATGCGAAAAAATTCAGGAGGTGATTGGCCGTATGAAATTATGATGGATCTTTCCTATAATAAAATTTCCTTAGCCCACCCCCTTCCGAAATATCACCCCTAAAAGGTGGTGAGTAAAATTAGGTTTTAATTTTATTTCTCAAATTTAAGTAAAGATAGAAACTTGAAATTTTGTAATTTTCGTTGGTTCGTTGGTTATAAGATCCACCCATGAAATTCTCAAAACACGACGGTAGAGCCAGAGTTTAAAGGCTTCTAATTTCTTGCAAGATGTTATAGATGACGTCCATGACTCAACGCCGTATAGAAGAGTTGAGAACACATATCACCTCAGTATCCGCATTTCACCACTCTTTTCATTAATCTTTGAAGTCCCTCTAGATCGTTTGAGATAATTACTATGTCATCCGCATATCGTATGTTATTAATGCACTCGCCATTAACAATCACTCCGTTGGAGGTATTTTCCAGGGCTTCTCGAAATATGTATTTTGAATATATGTTGAACAGTAATGGCGAAAGTACATACCCTTGTCGAACTCCTCTCTTTCCCAAGCATGCTCGATGGGATTAAGGTCGGGCGATAGAGGGGAGAGACAGCCAAATGTGGGATACCATGGAGGTCCAAAGCGTCTTCGACTACTTTTGCGCAATTCTGTCGAGCAATATCGTTTAAAAAGAGGAAAGTTAGTCCAATAGCAGCATGAAACAAACGTATAACATTGTTTATAACTTGTACGTAAATCAGCGCAGTCATGTTTCCATCAAGCCCTAACAATTCAGTACGCCCATTAAAACAAACGCCTCCCCAAACAGCAACAGTACCACCTCTAAACGGATGAACTTCCTGCAATGCATGCTCTTCGATTTCTGGGCACTACAAGACGAGTCCATACACGAACACGCTGACTATCAAAAACAAACAATGCGGACCTCCATTCAGCATTCCAATTTGCATGTTCATCAGCCCATGCCAATCGATCCCGCATATGAACTCTTCTCAAAAGTCGTCGTGAACTTAAGTTAACCTCGTGTAATCTTAGATGTACTGTTTCAATTGAAACCGAAACACCAGAAGCATTCAAAAGACGCTCTTGTAGGATCCGACAAGTACTCAGAGGATCTCTACAGATAACGATCTTGTGCGGGGGTGGTTACCTTTGGTCGTCGACTTCTAGGTTTTTCTATCACGTTTTCAGTTGCTCGATATGAAGACGACCCGCCTCAATTATTCCAATAGCACTATTAGCTTTATCCACTCTAAGTTAACATCTAGGCATTATTCGAAACAAAATTCTTAATTTTAAATCACAGTTGACTGAATAAATTAAAAACAATAACTGATGTAAAAATTTTGAAAATACAAAAGAAAATAACTTGCATTAAAAATTTATCAACTTGGAAACAAAAAACTAGTCAGATAAGCAAGTAAACATTCAGTATAATATAGACAAAATTAACCTTGATGAATAAAACAGTTAATAATTTTTAATATAAATCCAATATTTGTGAACTTCTCTAACTTTTGTGGAGCAGCTTATTTAACACAATGAGCACAACATTTGCAAATGATTTTTTCGTTTCCGTGGTAATTTTTCTCCAAATCTGTGACTGCCCTTTTAATGAATTAAAAATATGCATCTATAATGCACAAGCAAAGTTTCACTGATGAACATAATTTTTTATACAAACATTTTTTTTTAATTTTATGCTACATTTCATACTTGGGTATAAGTACATACAGTAAATTGCTTTTAGTTGATGGAGCAATAAGTTTTTTATTGGTTAATGGCCAATTTTCTTTTTCTTTTATACTGGTACAAGTTTTAGTTTTTTAAAGTGTTCCATTAAACATTAAATATTTAAATCCTTCAATATTTTACTACAGACATTTACAATGAGGTTTAAGTCTTTAATTTTATTAAATCTTATGATATAGGTATTGTAAACCCCAAAAAATAGGGTAAACTTATTGTCTTAATATAAATATTGTTTATTATTATTATTTAACTGGAAGTACTACTTTTTTCTTCTTGGAAAATAGTTTGTAAAATTGAATGTTTAAATAAAGTTGCATCACTTGTGTGTGTCTTTTCTTCGATTCCTGTATTAACAAACATTCTCTCATATTCATAAACACCCACTGTCTTGTGTATTAAAGATTTGTCTTCATTTATGTAATAATGAAGTCAATTACTTTTGTTCCTTTTTAGTAATGATACCAATATTTAACTGATAATATAATTACTTTTACCTAGGTGTCATTAACAAGGCCTTGTGCATCTGCAATATAATATTTCTGTCAACTTACATTTTTCTAGTACTGTTGATTTAACTCTTATTTTATTTCTTGCAACTCCACCACTGCATAATTGGTTATTCTTATATTCAAAAAAAAATTCTGTATGCCGATATATATATTGCTCTGCTTGCTACAAACAAAACATTTACTGAACAAAGTACATATACTATGAGTTTAAAATCGATTTTAACCATTTTTGGTACGTTAGGTATTAGTCCATCCTACAAAGCAACAAAAAGAAGTCAAATATATGCCATGGTTATAATCTTGCTCCTAATTATGGTTCTTGCCTATTCCAGCATTAAAAAATCTATAAATTTTTTATTTTATCAACACTGGCTTTTGCATTTGCTTGATCAAGTATCTTGTATGTTTCTGTACATTACAGTAATTTCAATATTTTTATCGGCAGGATTAAAGCATCCAAACAAACTAAGTAATATTATTAATAATCTCGATTGCATTGACGAAGAGTGTAAATGTTTTGAAAAAGTAAATGGCAAGAACTGCTTGGTAATTTTTTTGATTGTTAATGTTGTAACGTTTGCTACTATAATATTTTCTGGATGGATGACTTTAAAAGAAAAAGGATTATATCAATACGATTATTTTAAATTTGTTGCATATTATCAACTTACTATGGGAATGTTTTTATTCTACAGATTAAATTTGGAAATAAGCTTAAGATTTAAAATGATCAACAAAGCATTAAAAAATATTGATTTAATTACTGAAATCATACAACTTAATCAAAACAATTATTTACGTTATGTTTTAAAAATAACTAAATGTCATAATTTTCTATGTAATATTGTTGATAATGTAACACAGTTGTTTGGTGCTGTTATTTTACTTCATACAATTTTTGTGATTGGATCGATAGTTTATCATACGTCTTTAATAATATTTTTTGTCATAGTCAACACTATTACTATGCATGATTTTGAAATTAAACTTAAGGTTTTTGGATCTGTACTAAACATTACAATGGATTTAGTAAGTATAAATTACAAATTGTTTTTTTTTAATTGTATAGATAACAACATTATACCAAACTGTTACTTGTTTAGCTACTAATCTCCCCGAAGATGCTACAAAGTCTACAGTAAAATAAAATTCACTATACTTATAGTAGAATCCCCCAACTGTATAGCGCGACTCATATTTTCAACGTAGACCTTTGCGGGTCCGAGGGGAAAGAAAATCGACGAGTCATAGGCGTGTGGTTAATATTATATCATTAAAAATTATCTCTGCACGTAAAATATACAATCAAAACTAAACATAAAAACGCCTTCCCTAATAATACAAAAAATTCCGGTCTCTGCTTTACGAAACCGTTCCAGCACGTCTATAAAACTGCTCTGGCGATAAAATCCAAGACAGAAACTACTTGATCAATAACGTAGCTTTAATTTACGACGTCATTATTGATCTCGTCTATTATCTACTGTTAGAGAAAGACATAAATTACAACCGTGTAGATACCTTCAAGTTGAATCATACACGCTAACAACATTTCATTTTGCATAGAACTCTTAATTGCTTATAAGTAATTTAAACAGTTTAAAAATAAACCAGTCAAATTAACGAAAATATTTCACCAAAATGAGACCTGTTGGTATAATAACAGGTTAAATGTAAGACAAACTTCACATTCGTTAATCAGCACCACAAATACAATACTCGTACACATAACAATGTCTTTTTAGAACCTATACGTACTAATATTGGCTTAAATAATCCCATTACACTATGCATGAAAACTTATAACTCTCTTTCTAAGGAAATAACAGATAGCCCTAATATCAGTATGTTTAAGAAAAGAATAAAGAGTTTTCATACTCAACAAAGGATTGGCATACATCTTTTTTTTTTTATGAAAATAGTCGCAAAAAGGGTAGACCTATCGTGTGGGCCGCGGACGGCCCTCACTGCGACTATTAGAAGGGGAAGGGATTATAGAAAGGAAATGATTGTGGACACGCTTTTTAAAAAGTTGCAGGTCATAGTTCTCTGGAAAAACTGATTTTGGAAGCTTATTCCATTCCGTAGCAGCCCTGTAAAAGAAGGATTCTTGATGAAGATTGGTCCTTGTAGTGTCAAGCTTGAAAGTAAATGTGTGAGACTGATCAGCGTAAAAGGAGGTTTTTGTAAATTTGTAAAAGATTGGGTAAGCTACACACACCGGCAAGTTTAAAGGAACAGATTGTGGCTAAGTCTGATAATAATTATTTGGAAAGTAAATAAAAGTCTTCTAGCGAACATAGATTTACCGAGAAAAAACATCATTCAATTTAATACCCTTCTTTGCTGTGGCTATGCTGTGAAATAAAAGAAAAGAAATAAAGGTTTTTTTTAATGTAAAATGCAACGTTTTGTAAAATTTCAAGTCCATCCATCGGCTACTTTTCGAGTTTTGCAGACACAAACATACGGAAGCTGAATTTTTTATATATAAAGATAGCCTACATCTAGGTAGCATTAAATGCTCCACGAAACATTTTAAGTTTGTAATTTTAAAATTTAAACTTGTTGGTCGTCATTGAGTCAATAAATCATTGAAACATTTTTTCTCACAATATCTAAATTGTAGCACTTATAGTGACACATTTCTGCACATGGAGGAGGGATCAGCAATACCGATCTTTGATCTTGGACTACCGTTTGATTTCAGATAACTACTTTTTGTATTGCTGCAGCAAGTCACAATTTATACCAGGAAGGTCAACAAACAATAAAAATATGCTACGATATAATAAACAACACAGACAGATACAGATTTTTGAATGATGAAGTGCGAAATACATTAATATTTTTAACGCAACAGGTAACACACCGAAGTACACAACTTTCTGCTGCTGGTTTCTTCGATATTAATTTTACTATGATGGGATTTATCGTATCTAGTATTACTTCTTACATTATTGTTGCTCTACAATTTTTAAACGAATAGAATAGTTTAACTTTGTACTGAACATAATTAAGGTAATTAAAAAAAAAATTTGTAAAATAAAAAAAATAAAGACATTCCGAATTGATCAAACATTACTCATTTCCAGTCAATGGTCAAACCGAGGACAAAAACCCACTTTAGGACCAGTACTAGCAACTGCAGTTACAGAAATTCAAATAAAAAAGTCAATTACTTTATGGGTCCATTAAACACCAATTAGTTTATTTGATTTTAACCATGGATTTTAAAACGGGTTACAAAATAATAAATATCGATTACTTTCATTATTACTTAAGAAAAGTAGGTGAAAGTATTGTTTGATATGGTGATTTATTAAATTATCATAATAACAGGTTGCTCATAATGGCATGCCACCCATTATCAAAATCGGTTAAATTTAAGGTGTATGGGTAACGTGCATGTAACGTTTCAGCTTGGCAACGGTAGAAATAGTGACCTACACGTATCGTCACAGCTTGAAATATTGTCTATCCGTCAAAAAGTGGCCTTAGCTACAGGTAATGTAAACCCTGTTTTTTAACACTTGAATATTAATGTTTAGTATTTAAAAATCACTTATAACACCACAATATTGTTCCCTAAACCTAAATAATTGTCAAAAAGATCACTGGGGCCGTTCATAAAATACGTCTGCACTTATGGGGGGAGGGGGTGTTACTTACTGTGACAATATGAGACATAGGGGGTCTAAGAAAACGTGACGTTCACAGCTTATAAAACAATTTTGTAAATTTTTCTCTTGGTTTTTTTAAAATTTCAATGTTTGTTTCGAGACTTCAATTTGGATGCGTTATTCGTTGTTACTAATGCACCCGGTAGGAGCGCCTACAACCGCCTGGAACAAAGAATGACTCCGCTAAGTCAGGGACTTACTGGCTTAATTTTGACTCATGAACATTATGGATCTCATTTAAATTCTTATGGTAAGACTGTAGACAAATATTTAGCAAAAAAAAACTTTGAATATGCAGGAACAACTTTGGCTGATATTTGAAAGTCGTTAAAAATTGATAGTATAGAGTATACTGCCAACAGAAGACGATGGCGACCAAGTGCAATGATTAATTGATGATTGATATAGTAAGTATGTTCTTGAGTCCCAATACTTACTGTAAATTTTAAAATGAACAAATGAATTGTGTTGTGGATAATCTAGGAATAGTTTAAGATGTTAACTTCCAAACGGATTTTTGCCACCGCCAAATAAATTAGAGCGCTCTCAATTGGATTGTAATACTTCAGCCTAAAGCCGCAGATTTTCCTCAAATTCCTAATAATTGGTTCTGTCCATTGGTTTACAATAAATTGGCAATTAAAGGTCTAATAAATCGTTCTGCAACATTCAAAAAATGTACACCCAATACGGAGCCAAAAAGATGAAATGGTTCGTCGTATACAACCTAGTTGTAACGTAGCTCGAGAGCTACTGTGCGTATTAGGGGATGAAAGCGCTGGTATAGAAGATGCAGAGAATATAGATGAAGATTAAGTGAATAGAAGTTTCGATAATCAAGAAGAAGATATTGCGATGCCAATTATGGATATTTCGGAACATTTGAAAAATCCTTGGATTTCCGATAAATAACAAATATTTATTTGCTCATTATTACAGATATTTACTAATTTATTAAAGTTTTATTATTGCAAGAAATAAATATTTAAAAACAATGAAATTTGTGTACTGATATTAATTGCCATTTATCATATACAGAGGGGTCTATCATTTGTGACGTAATATTGATAGGGGAGTCGCAGAAAAAGGTTAAATGTTGCGTGACGTATTTTATAAACGGCCGCATTCTAAACTCAAAAAAACCAAAAAAAAAGCCCAGAAAACCAAAATCGTTAACCAAACCTTATAAAAGATATGTCAGTTGTAGTACCACGTGCACATTACCCTTTCTACTAATGACAAAATGTGTTGAAAGTTAAATATAAAATATGTTTTTCCTACTTCTGCCCTGCAAAATAAAATCCAACCATATGACATTCGATGCATTGTCCCTTTGCATTTTACTCTTAAGCGCCACGTCATCTAATTAAAATTTACGTTCGTCTGGCGTACCGCTGAAGCTCGAAGCGAGAAACTCAACTATCGAATCGACTTTGTTGTCTTGATTCCGATTAAGAATATCCTCGAAAATAATAATCGGAATATACCGAGGATTTTGATAATCGGAATACCGAGGATTTTTAATTTGAATCATCTGCTTTTTAAGTCCACTACCTTATCACTCCACTACGGAGCGTAGTCTAAAGCGGAGGCGCTGTTGCCGATTATGCTTTACTGTGTTGGTATCCATTCCAGTAAACACACGCTAAGCTATACACAAAAAATTTAGATCTATACATTATATAGTGGATTTAAATGCAGAGTATTGCTTAATAGGCTTCTATCCACACGGTCTTTGGGTTTGCTTTCTTCATTGCTATTTCCAATAGCACTGGATGACATTATAATCCCACTCCATTGAATTTGCCTTCCAATGGGTAATAATTATATTTTAAACAATGTTGTTACAAATAAAAATAGAGTAAGTAATTATATTACATTTTATTAGAACTGACGTGTTTCGTCACAAAAAATAGAATTTCCGTGACAAGATTGTAGTTTCTACTAAATAAAGTCTCTGATTATTGTTAAGAAATATCGCAAATATATGAAATTAAAAAAACTATAGTTAAGATCTTTTTAATATTTTAATTTTTGTATTAGGTGCTGGATTTTGTAAGAGGTATGATGTGATCACAGATCGCGACACTTCGTTTGGAAATTTTATTTATTCTAATTTTAATCCTATTCGCCAATGTCTTTTCCCCTTTTGTTTGCAATGCGCAGTCTCGAGTCGGTGCAGTAGTAAGTTTCCTCTCAACGCGCCGTCTCGATTCGACGCAAAAGTAGTATTCCTCCGACCGTCGAGAACGACGGTCGTTTAACTGTATTATTGTTCCGTCAGTCGTAGCGAGCGGCTGTCATTCAGTTCCTTTTCCACGGCATTGAATTAATTTCATTGCTTGCAGTAAATTACTAGTCGGTACAAGTTCATTGTGTTTTTGAAGATAGAAATACCTATATTTTGTGTTAAATAAAAACCGTTAAAAAACCAGCCAAATTGTGATTACTTCCAGTCCACTATATCGAAGTTGAATAATCATTTCTCCCATGCAGGAAAAGGGAAAGTATAAACCTCCAATTCCTACAAGGTAATCTATATTTGCCTTGCTTAAGAAATTTTAAGAGCTTATATAAAACACAACAATTATATTACACTATTTATTGAAGCGTTAAAACGCAGTACAATAACTTAACAGAAATATCAATTAATGTCAATTAAATGTGCAGATCGTACCGCAAATGATGAAATTTTAGAATAAATTATTTTTTAATAATTTGCGCACTTGAAATTTAATGTAAAGAAATTATACAAGGGGTCAATAATTATTTACTATTATTACAATTACAATATTATGTTTTACTAAACGCTGGGTACCATTTTTAGGATCTGAACATTAAGCTACTTCGCATGCATAAATATTGTTCCGAGGAATACATTTTTTTTTGTTTAAGTACACAACAAACATTGAAAAAAGGTTAGAGATATTTTCTAGACTTCTTCTTTGAGTTGCGAAGCCGAATCAAGAATTATTTCGAATGAAAATGGTTGGAAACTATAACCAGTTCCGCTGTAGAATTTGCTTTGAAATTCCACCCTGAAACAAAAATGAAATTACAATTACATACGCCATCGAGTGATGAAGTTATGCTAATTATATGTAATAGAAATATTCATTTCAATCTTGAATTTTTAAAAATAGGCCCCAAAAACATAGTCTAAACATAAAGAGTTGAATTATTCTATTAAGTTAATTATTTCTTTTTGTATTGATAAAGACATTAGATCAACGTAAAGCATTTAATTAATTTTAATAACGTTTGGAAGATTAAGCATAAATATGGTGACATTAACATACTTTAATTACATTTTAGTTACTTTAATTGCATCAAATTGCGCATATCCATCGCATAAAATGTGTTTTTTTAAATCATACACAATAAAAAAAGTTATTCTGCGATGTTTTATTAATTATAAAATTTAAAATAATACTACCGCGCAATCTGCCTAATCTATATCTAGAATTTGTTTACTGTGACAGATTTCACTGATAAATTAAAGAAACAAAGTTTAATATTTTATAATATAATAATCCATACCGAATATGTATAATTTATTTTTGATATGTACTTACCAATGTAGACGAAGAGTGTGCAGAAAAGCTGACAATCCCTCCATAAGAACTAATATAGATACCGTCAATACTGCCCAGAAAGCAAATATTACATAAAGAGCTATACCTCCGGCCCAACCATCAACTTTCAGACCCTTGCTTAATACCATGTTCCACAGTACTTCCGATAATTCTGTAATTAAATTTGATCTACGTTAGTTTTTAATATTACTACGAGATTTTGTGTAGGTATTACGTTACCCATGTTCTTCTTAGATGTACATGAATCAACTGTTAGTGTTTACGTTTCCAAAGAAAGTTGTCGTTATAGAAGTGAAACTTCTTAAAGGGCACTACACTAGTTCTGGGATATAAAGTAAACTCATCGAGCTAACAAAATATGTTAAGCTCCTTGTCCTTTTACAGTTGCCCATTGCTTGACTATAACGTGAAAGAGACTACAAAAGTATAAGATCTGCACAAAGAGGAGACCGGGGCTTTCCTTATTCATGGCAGATTATGTTACTTATTTTTCAATATTACGGTGGAGGTTAGAGATTTATCGCAAGACTTTTTTTTAATATATGGAGGAGATTCGGAAATTTTCACGAGGAAATTTTTTTAAGATCATGTTACTTATTGTACACTCATTGACAGTTTTTGAATAACATGAAAATTTTCACTTCTGACGACGTTAGTTTTTAACTGACAATTTCGAGAGGGTCGCAACATTTAAGTATTAAGGAGCCATTGATAAAGGCAAGAAGGCTGCAATGGGCAGGTCATGTGCAAAGACAGCCTGACACACGGATGGTAAAATTGGCTTGGGAAGGAGCACCAGTAGGACGAAGACCTTTAGGGCGCCCCCGAATGAGGTGGCGAGACAACATCAAAACGGACCTTAGGACAATTGGGATAGAATACGACCCAGCATTGATGGAAGATCGGCAACAATGGAGGCGAATAGTACAGTCGACCAAGACCCACCCCGGGTTGTAGAGCCATGGAGTAGTAGTAGTAGTATATTTCTTATTTTATAAATTAGATAGATAGTTAATATTGCAGCGGATTTACGGACTCTAAATATCGAACGATCAGAGGACCTAATGATGGACTGCAGAAAGTGGAGGCAGATTGTAAAGTCAGCAAAGACCCACCCTGGGTTGTAATGCTACAGAGAGAGAGAGAGAGAGAGAGAGAGAGATCAGTTAAGCTCGTTCTCGCCATCAACACGGAGACAGACGAATCTGTTCGCAGTAACAGGGAGAACATCAAAGATGAAAGGCTCCCTCTCACTATACCTCTCTTCCGATATTTCCCTAACCTGTTACCCTCGATGGCAAGCAACGGGGTGTGAGGCAAAGAGACGACAAATGTGAGCCTTTTTTTTGGAAATTTTTTGTTATTTCAAATATTTTTTTAATTTAATTTGTCCGAAATTCGATTCCGATACAATTACTGGCTAAATAGTCAGATTTTATTGAATCATTGGTCGAAAACAATTACTGTTATAGGTTATAGTAAATGTTAACATTAACTTACGCGAATGAGCCAAAGACAAAGCCCACAATCGAAGATAGGAAGCAGTGTGAGAAACAGATCCAAGCACATATTCGATTGTGTGAATGCCCTGATGGATAAAAATTTCCCCGATCGGTTCTTCCTCGTGATCTCCGTGCCCACCCGCACCTGCTATTGGAGGTTGTGAGGAATTATTGTGTATTGGTTGTTCTGCATCTCCATTTTCTGTTGCAGACTGCATTTGTTGATGGGTTACCTATAAAATACATTAGTCGGTAAATTGGAAAAAACTTGCCTTAATTAGACCGAGCGGTAAATTATTAACTTAAAATAAAATCACAGAATTATTCATCTAAAATATATATTTTAATTTTTTAAACATAAACATCACACAAAAATAAAAATTAATTAACATTTACGGCAGAAAATTTGTTATTTTCTTAATCTAAATTGGGATAATTTAAAATATTTTACTGTTCTACTTACTGAATACAAACGGGCTTGTTTTCGAGCTCTCATTATAACTATTGGTTTTGATAGCAACATCCAAGGTACACAAATGATGGCACAAGCAAACAAGAATTTTTGAAAACCCAATTGACCTGGGAACATATTGGAAGTGCCGCACTTTCCTTCAAATGGGGATGTTTTTTGGAGAACCATATTAATAAATGTGATGAGAACACTTGGAGCACATCTTGTACCAAGTTTAAAGTCTTCATCTATAAAAAAAAAATTTATAATTGCATTTGGGTTTGACAAAAAATTTTCATAAGACAAAAATCTAAAATTTTTGAGAGTTAAAGTTTTCGAAAATATATACAATTGTATACATAAAGCTCCCAAGTAACAGAATTCATTTAAAATCAACTTTAAATTACAATAAAAGTTTCAACTTTTAAATTTAACGAAACAAAATTAAAGGATAAAAAGAAAATATATTTATCCTAAACTATATAATTCAAATAATTGGGACTTCAAATATTTGTATATTTTACAGTAGGTTTAACTTAAATGCACACCTTATTGTTATAAATTAAAAATATTAATTGCTTACCTTCAATATTAGCAAAATAAATGAACCATTTGATGAACATGAGAATAACCATGTAAAAGAAGAGAAATACTAAAAAGATAACCTGAGGGATGAATTCTGCAAGAATGCTTAGTTTGTCTTTGAAATACCTGTAAAAAACAATAACAAAGATTTATTTTTATGTATTCAGAAGATAGCGGCAACTCTTCGGTATCGAGATACCATACTAAACATTTATTTTTATCCTTAACAAACAAAATTTTGTTAACTGAAAGCCACTTATTAGTAAAAAATGGGTATACAGATAAATTTATTCTCTTTTACTTTAGAATTTAAATTTCAAACTAAGTAAACCTTAATTTTGTTAATTCATACTTTTAAAATTTAAAAAAAAATAAATAAAAACCTTTGACAAAAGAATGGTGAAAAAAATAATATTCGTATCCAATGCTTAATATTAATTTTTAAAACATATTAAGAGACAAAAGCATACTTTCAAAAAACTCGATTTTAAATTCACATTTAATAAATATAGGTATTTCTAAAAAATAAAATATGAAATTATTAAATAAGACCCTGTAAATTTTGTTACTGAGATTTGTTATAAATATTTAAACGAGCTAATTTGTTGAAATATATACTTACATATGGTTTAAAAGGCTCATGACAACACCAAACAACATATGAATAATTCCCAAAATTATAGAAATCTTCATTTTAAAAGAATTTTGAAATATAATTTTATTTTGTGAAAGTTGCCAGACAGGATCCATTCCAATAGCATATGGGGTACCCAAATAGTTTTCAGAAGTCTTGGGATCCAGTGTATAATCTGCAGTTTCAATGTGTTTCGTTAGATTACGTATTTGCCAACTAGAGCCAAAAATATTTAATGATTTGGCAAAAACGTCGTTGTAAATAAGACCAGTGTATACAGAAAAACAACCCATGAGAAGAATGATGTAGCGACCACCAAAAAAGATATTCCAAATCTGTAAGAAAATAAATAAATACCTGTAAACATTATGGAAAAAATGTAATAATTTTTTAAGAAATATATCACTATAGCTAGTTATTTCTATACCAGTAACATTAAGGAATAAAATATAAATATTCATTAAAATCAATAGACAACTCCAAACTTTAAATGTTTGTATTGTTGAAAATTTTAAATTATTTTATGAATCAGAAAACTACCAAAACAAATTTAAAAAAATTACTGTAATACAAAAATTGTATGATTTTTTATGATGTGAGTACAATTACGAAGATGTGTTTGTACAAAAAAGAACCGTGGATATTTAAATGGCTGTTAGTTTTAATATGTCAATATGGATCTTAAATAGGTGAGAGAAAAAAAAATTATTCCATTTTGAAAATCCTTGGTGTCCGAAGCTGCACGGTGTCTACAGCTACTCAGAGCAAGACTATGTATCAAAAAAAAGTCCACCATTACTCTTCGACAACTCTACTATGCATTTTTTCGTAGCATAATTAGCTTTGGTAATATTGCTTGCAGATTTTGTTAATTGTGTAATCTATTCTGGTTTAATAAATAAATGTTACAAGTTGCCAACCTGGATTTTATGTGAAAGTAACGCCTACAAAATTTAAGCCATATTGACCATATTTTTACCAATGTTGATGGTGGTTGTTTTAAATTTTTAAGCAGGTTAATCATATTTACACTAAAGTTGATGGTGGTTCTTTTAATTTTTTGATTGTTTTAAAAATATTTTTAAGGTTATTGGGAATGAAACTTTGAACTTTGATACTCATTTTTGTTAATTTTTTAGAATTTTTAGTATGTTTACATAAAACTGAATACAATAATTATTTTTATTTTAAATGCCTAGCTGTAATTTGAGTTTTTTTATTATTATAAACAAAATATTCCTAAATACTTACTTCATTGTCAGACTTCTTGGCAGCTAATGGTTTTTCTTTAAGTACCATCCAAGCTCCGAAGATGGCCATCAGAAGGCCATGTCCTAAATCACCAAACATGACGGCAAACAAAAATGGAAAGGTAATAATTGTGTAAGGAGCAGGATTCATTTCTCTATAAGATGCAATACCATAAGCATCTATGAGAGTTTGGAAACCACTAGTAAATTTGTTCGTATGATTGTACGTCGGTGGATCTTCAACGGTGTCCATTCGATTCAAAATTGGGGGAACTGAACTACCACTACGTTCCTAAAAGCAATTTAGTTAAACCAATTGTAATTGCTTGTATATACTCCTATGGGAAAAAGTAATAAGAATGGTATTTTTTAAAATACTCGCGCTATTAATATCGATGTGTTTATGTATTTGGTATGTTGGTATGACTGCTGACATAAATTTCATGACATTTACCCTATTAGGTAAAAATTTATTCAAAATCAAGTGAATGTCGTTAGGGCGAGAACCTGATTCGCCAGATATTATTTTTTGACAATCTCCTTATTTACAATCTACATCAATTTAGAGTATTAAGTAAATGTTATGTATGTTTTCGACGTGAAAGGGAAAAATCCAGTGACGCTTCTCCTTACATGAAATCGTTTCGTTAGGCTATTGCACCAGATCTTCGTGCCACTCCCAAAGTAGTCTTCTAATGACAGGAACATTGTCGTAGAGTTGCTCAATTAATGAATCTTTATGGTTTGCTATTTTCGTTTTATGTACTAAGGAGATTTGCCGAATTTCACTTGTGATGAAAGGTATTCTTAAATCATCGTGCAGGGTTCGATTACTCACGTACCATGGAGCATTTGTGATGGTTCTTATACTTTGGATTGAAATCTTTGGATGAGTTTTAAAATAGCTTTATACAACAATGATAATGAATAACTTTGATTTTCGGCATAGGATCCAATATATTTACATAAATTTTAGCTCCATCTGAGTTCTTTTGGTTTGTATGTGTTTTCTCCAAGTAAGCCGTTGGTCGAGATGGAGGCCAAGGTATTTTGTATCTGTCGCTACAGATATTTGGACATTGTTCATAGTAATTGGTGGGCAAGTGGATTGGCGCATTCTAAAAGTTACTTGGACAGACTTCATTTGATTGATCTTAGTTCTCCATTTAGTGTACCATTTATTCAAAGAGTTCAGGTAATTCTGTAGGGTATCTGTGGCTCTTATCTGATCATCATTTATAGCTCGTACTGCTACATCATCAGCGAACGAAGCAATTTTGGTGTAGTCGGTTTCTGGAATATCACTTAAATAGATTAGGATAAGCAGCGGCCTCAAGACACTACCTTGAGGAACAACATATTCAATAGGGAGGAAGTGAGATTGATCACCGTTAAATTTGACAGAGTAATGTCTATTATACAAATAGAATTTGAGCATTAGATAATAGTTAGCTGATAGATTTTTCTTTAATTTGAATAACAAGCCTCTATGCCACACCATATTGAAAGCTTTGGAAATATCGGGGAATACTGCGATGCAGTATTTCTTCTCTTCGTCAGATATGGCCTCGTGTAACTTCATATTTCCTTAATTGAAATTACCACTTTGTGGCCATACAAAAGAATACTCTGGCCGCTTTGAAGGGTATATCGGAAACTGAGTATAATAACTGTTTCGATGACTGGATAAAACGTTGGAATAAGTGTATTCTAGAGGGAGGATTTTTACTTTCAAGGAAACACAATAAATTTGAATGTTTTCTGTGTGTTTTATCAGTCTCATTACATTTTGTTCAGTATAGTATTACTGGATTGTATGATAACTGTTATTTCAAACATTTTTTTTCACTACCACTTTCGATATTTGAAAATTGATACTACATAAAAAACATTCATTTGACTCTAAAAAAAATTATTAATAATCCATCGAATGTGTTATCACAAATTTAACATTTTTACTGGGGGCAATTTTGGCAAAAACCTTTGTTTTTTTTATGTTTAGAACAAACCTTAATACTACACAAATATATTTACCGTTCCACGTCTTAAGGCAAGTTGTATGTTCTCTAGATCGAGCACTGGCACCCAACATTCAGCAATTAGACATTTTTGAGTAACATCCAAGTTAAACAAATTCAAAGTGTGATAAATTGCTTTGATTTTTCTGACTTTAACAAACCAATTTTTTATGTTCTTGGCGGCAGCCACTAGTACTCGATGACGATGGTCTTGAGTTTGACCCAACACCTATAAAATATTAACGAACTTAGTGATGTACATATTAAACCATTGATAAAAATGTATTTACAGTATTGAGATCTTCTATTCTTGTCATGACTCCCATTGCCATTTCTCTACGATCAGCAGGAGCCTCGGGGCAGGGGTAGAGAGTAGCTCTAAATCCTTCGCAAATCTTCTTTACTCGAGTTTTGAGTTGATCTCCTTGGAAGAAGATGATAAACACTGATTTGTATACTTGATCACCCTGTAAAAGATTTTTTTTATATTTTTGTTCGATCGATATATTTTTGTTTTACTTACACTAGAAGGATCTTCCAAGGGTGTTTCAATTTCGGCTTGTCGCAAGAACACATTTCCTCGGCATGCCCTCCACAACATTCTTTCGAATGCTGGGATTCTCTCCCGTAAAATCACCCCAGCGACGAAACTATATACAGAAAAAAATATTAAAAAAAGTTCTGCTATATTAAAATTGACAAATAGTTTGCAAGCTGTACAAATATACAAGAAAAAAACAGATCTATACATTTTTTGGCCAAAAATATATAAATGTGTTGAAACTGTAGTTCTACCAGCACAAAATTCATGTTAATAAATAAACATGATACATTTTTTAGATCAGTTCAGCAGCGTAGTCTATGTTATTAGCCATTAACAAATAAATTTTACAGCCAACTAGTAACTTAAAAATATAACTATGTATAATATTAACTAACTGTAAGTTAAAAATAGATACTGACCATGGAAGGTAATCCTCCGGCTCATACTGTTTTTCTGGGAAACTAGTAAAAGTTGTGTGTTATATAATATACAGATGTGTTATTTATACGAAAAATGATAAGCAGTGAAAAATGGGTGCCAAATAAAAATAAATAAATCCACTGTTGTAAAATTACAATACATTTTTAGCAAATAAATTTAATCTCTCTAGTTGCACCTAGAACGAGAAAACATATCATTTGTTGAATTTTATTAGTTTTAAAAAAATTACTACCATTTTTTAACAAATACTAGTTTCCAGAATGTATTTATAAAATACAGAGATGAATATATTTGTAGTGTGAAGACTCCGTTTTAATTTTTCACTTTGTAAATCCCCCCGAGTTCTTTGTTGTCTTAATGCAGCAAACAAAGAGTCATTTTAAGATATAATAACTGTGGTGTGGTGACGTAGGTACTCGGCAGCAGCCCGCTCGTTTCCAACACCGAAAATACCGAGCCGCAATCGGAACGTGAGTTCACCTCCCTATTAATTGATTTTTCCGGATTGCCCTGAGCTCTAAAAAGTTACGAGTAAGGACTACTCCAATAGAAAAATTACGGCATTTTGGAGGCTTTAAAAGGGCTCAAACTGGACTGTACTATTATTAAATTAAAACAAAATTTTAGTTCCTCCAAATCAATGCCAAAGGCTAGGTACGAAAATGTGATTCAAAATCTTTGAGTTGCAGGAATGGCTTTACGCATATTAGTATATACTATTTTTCTATTTTGGGTCGCATTAACTCCAATAACGAATCAAAATTCCTTCTGGTTTCGTTGAGAACGTTGAGAAAATGCTCATGAGTGAAGCGGTTTATTAATGTATGCCCCTCCTTTGACCACCGTCGTTTCCTATACATGTTCTGGTTTTTAGGAAGCCTAAATCTGTATTTGAAATCATTATTTCAAAGGTAGGTATGTAGATCTTTCCCATCCTTAGAAGTATTGTAACCTCGGTAGTGAAACATGGCAAATAAAACAGTCTACAGAAAAAATGTTAGTAACAACTGAGATGGACTTCTGGAAAAGATCTGCGGGTAAATCAAGAAGAGACAGGATACACAATGACAAAATAAGAGATATAATGGGTGCCAGACACAAGATTGTTGATGATATAAGAACAAAACAGTTAATATGGTATCGTCACGTCCAAAGAATGTCAGACGATACGTTACCAAAGCAAATTTTGACGTGGACACCCCAAAGAGACTTGCCGGAGAACGTATGGTAAGATAGAGAAGAATGGCGGTTAGGAGTCGGAAAGAGTCGTAGAACGCTATATATATATATATATATAGGTATGTAGATCCACACTGTATAAAAACTCCACTACGAATGAGTTTTGATTAAAAGATTTATAGGTCGGTTGAAGGGCGCATTAATCGATTGACCGTCCTAGGGCCTTCTTAACATTCCATTTTTAACAAAGATGCAAAATAATACCATATTTACTTATAAAAATTTTGATTTCAAACTGTAATACAAGGAAAAATAATTTAATAGAAATATAAAATCGTTTGGCGGACCGCGAATCGACTAAGCCTGCTCTAACTAATTTTTTTTTGTTAGTCAAATATTAGAATTGCTTTCGTATTCCGATTGAGATTAGCCGAGAGCCTATAGAGTTGTCATCAATAAGTCGGTGACCATAAAGACGTACCGCACTTAGTATCTTTTGTACCATAGCATCCGTATGGGAAGCAAATGTTATTATAAAGGAAAATGCACTTGGCTATAACGACGCACCGACCCTCGCCTCGCACCGCCTGGTATCAGAGCATCGTACTACGAAACCGAGTTTAGTATTTGTCGACCATCGTACATGGCGTGTTGTGCATGATGGATAAAGAAAAATTAATAACCAGTGTTTGTCTTTGTTGCTCGACGGCAATGCTTTGTGCGAGGCAGAATCCATACTATGATACGCTAAATGGGGTGCGCCGTTATGGGACACCCCAAGTTAACCCAAAAGACGAAGACGAATTTTGGAAGTTGCATATAGATCACAATAATAAATGTCCGTTTTCGGTTGATAACTCTGTATAATTCTTCATAATTGAGTTATTTAATACATTGCATCAATGACATTAGCGGGTACCTATCTAAGTAGTTTCGAAAATAACAATTATCCAGGAGTAATTACTACTTAAAGTTAACAATTCATTACCGCCAATTGCTTAGTAATTTGTTGAACGTTATTGAAGTTTTAACACCCAATAAAATTATCACCACAATGCTAATAATTTTAACAAATATGGAGAATATATGTTTGTTTATAATAAACCGATTGTTATTCGATATTTTATGGGCGTGTTAATTTTATTATTATGGTAGAAAAAACACCAAGATATGGTAAGTATAAAACGTTAAATTTTATGTAGTTTTTTTTAACATACAAGGTTAAAACAAACAATTGGTTTTAAAATGGAAAGTATTATTTACTAGACGTGCAAAAAGATATACTTTTATATATAGTGTAAGATATATTTGGATCCACCCTGTTTGCAATGCGAGCTTTTTGGGTACACGAACACATCTGGAGAGCAGGTATCTAAAGAAAAGGACGAGAAGGGGCGCGGATACGGCAGGTAGTGAGATAGTCTTTGAGAAGAGACAAAAGTGTACAGACGCACTTTTTGTAATGGATAGAAGTTTGAATACGCTTTACGATAAATATAGTTTTTGAGTAGAATACGTTTTTATTATTTTTTACAAACTTGTTCATGACTACTTTTTACTCGTTCCAACCTAATGATGAATCGATCTCTCTCTCTCTCTCTCTCTCTCTCTCTCTCTCTCTCTCTCTAGCCGTTTACTTTATATCCTGAAGTGTCATGACTTTATGTTTGTCGTTCACGTTATGGTGTTTCCATCTGTCTCTATGTGGAACGCATCTAATGCTTTCTTGTAGTGGTTTCCCTGTAAAGTGCTTCATTTGGTCCAACCAGCGTTTGGGCGAGCGTCCAATGTCGCACTCCTACGACTTTTCCTTGGATTACAAGTATTTCAAGATTGTCATCACTTTTTCTGCTCGCATGTCCAAAATATTCTTCGCCTTACTACGGTCGACAGTCTATCTTTAACTTTTAGCTCTTTCAATATTGACGTTTTCTTTCAATGAGCAGTCCAAGGAATTCTTAAGAGCCGTCTCCAAACCCACATTTTGAAACTATCCAGTTTAGCAGTGTCGGAAGCCTTTAAGTTTCATGCCTCAGCTGAACTGATATATTGAAGTAAAATAAATAATTCCACCAGATTGTATTTACTATACATTGTTATTAAAGATTAAACACACAAAACGATGAACGATAATGATTTAGGGAAGTGACAAATTTTAAACTGTTTAAAACATTTCTATAATATATAGGCCAACCGCCGCGTATTTTTTTTCTGCAATCTTCTACGGAATTGATTCGACTGTTGGAACATGTTCAGGGGTGTTCCCTGAATATAAATCCACGTTGACGTCATGCGAGAGTGGTCGCGTTAGTCGCCATCTTGGAAAACACGTTTTGTCAAATATCTCGTGAACCATGCATCGTACCACAAAAATAGTAAAGATCATTTTCGTAGATAATCACATTCTCTACAACTTTAATTAATAACTTTTTTCTGTACAATGCATAGATTTTTATTTATAGCGCCCCAAACTTTTTTTAATTTGTTTATTGCTAAATATATAGTTAACGGTAAACAGTAGTCAACCAATTCAGTCTTCCAAGATAAAACAATTTCATAGCGCACGACTACATAAATACGTACATAGACTCATAAATGTAGTCACGCCTTTTTCTCGTAGGGGTAGGCAGAGACCAGTTCCTTTCACTTGTAACGGTTCTTACACACATCTTTTGCTTCCTCTACTTTCATCAGTGCTCTCATACATGCTCGTCGCTTGTTTGTACTCTTGGCCTGGCCTTTGTTATGATATATGTTCGCCAAGGTCGACATCTACCGACTTGTCCATTCACACTCGCCTTATAAATTTGTTTCATCAATCTTCCTTCATCCATCCTTTCTACGTGTCCAAACTATCTAAGCATTTCTTTATCTATCTTTGTAACCACATCTTCTTTTACACCACAGCGTTCTCTTATCTACCTATTTTTTACTTTATCCATACGAGTCACTCCGGCTATACTTCTCAGACTACTCATCTCCGCAGCATTAATCCTATTTTCATGCTTCTTCTTCCAATAAATAAAATATGTGTAGGAACCAACACACCTCTATGCACAGCCAAACTTGCCTTTTGTCGCTCAATGTTACTGTCATACTTTCAATCTCTCGTAAACTTTAAACCCAAGTACACAAATTCATTTACTTGTTCCACTCTTTCTCCCTTAATCAGAACATCACAGTTTGTCATGTTTTCTTCTCTTTTAAAAACCATTACTTTCGTTTTGCTTACATTTATTTTTATCCCTTTGATTTTCAGGGCATCATGCATAACATTAACCATCGCCTGCAACTCCTCTTCAGATGACTCTAATATGACTTGATCATCGGCGTAAAGAAGGCATTTAACGATCAAATCATTCATTTTCAATCCATACGCACTCTCTTTTAAAGCTTTTAAACAATCGTCTATGTATAAGTTAAACAGCCATGGCGAAGCCACACATTCCTGTCTCACACTCTTTTCGTCGCCTTTTTCTGAATAACTGAACGTATGTCAATCTAGCATGCAAAGAATTGTTGAACAAACAATTTTGAACGTGAAACAACCAACTGTTAATCAAAAGTCTTCGGAGAAATAAGAAAAACAAACTTGCGAACACGGATTATTCTTCTATTTGAGCACACAAAATATTAAATCGGGAAATTATCCGCCGTATAGCTTTGATTTGAAAGGCTTTTACTTTTTTCATACGTAAAGAATTGATGAGTTATCCGCCGTACAACTCTCGAGTTGGCACCAAATGATTATAAGTATATTGATTTTCTCGGGGAACATTCTCATTGTCCTTCCAAAGAAATAAATAGCAACCTCCGTAGACCTAAAACTCGTATTTAATTTATTGATATTTATTATTGGGAATTAACCGTAAATAATTGTATTTAACAATTATTTATTATTACTTTAATTTAAAAACGCGTTATTTAAATTTAATGAAGATAAAAAGTTGACACTTTTAATTTATTGTATTTAAAAACATTTAATACACTTTTTACCAGTTCACCTAAACCAAAATTCATTCAAAATATGTATGCACCTGCACTATAGAATATATTGCGAATATATTTCAATTTTCGTAGTGATTTTTTAATCCATTTAACCATGCAGAGCTAAATTTGTAACCTCGACTCGTTTAACAATCTCTTATATCTCTTATTAAATATGCTATTTCAGATGTCATCATTCGTTCAATTGGCATCATTATCTTTTACTATCGCGATAAATTAAAAATAAACTATCATTTCTATCGAATGAATTGCATATAAAAAAGAAATGCGAAATGCCCTCTATTATAAAAATAATTCCATCAAAATTGAAATGAAAGAATTAAAATAAATATTGAAATTTTGTGGGTAAAAAACTCATGCAAGACCATATGAATTTTCAAATTGCCGAAAAAAATTTCGACGAATTACACCATATCAAAAAATACTATCATTTTTAATGCTATAATATACACTAAGAAACTGGTCAAATATACGCATGCTATCCAATTACTTGCCCATATCTTAACATCAAATACCGAGCTTCCGAATTTTTATTTTATACACGATCAGAATGTTGCGCATTCCATGGACGGCTAGAAAAACCAACGTGTCAATTCTTAACGAAGTCGGCACCACGGATCGACTAGAAGTCGGCACCACGGATCGACTATCTACCGTCTGCCGGAGACGAATCCTTCAATATTTTGGACACATCACCCGCAGAAATGAGGATAACCTACAGAAACTTATAGTACAGGGCAAAGTAGAAGGCCGAAGACCCAGAGGCCGATCTCCGTCACGTTGGCTGAACCAAATAAAGAACATCACAGGTCAACCGTTGAAAACGAATCTCCGCGAGGTCGAGGATTGCCACCTTTGGAGGCGTAAGGTTGCGAATTGCAGGTAGCCAGCCATAGTGTCACGATGCTTCAGACATGAAGATACGACGAAGAGGAAGAAGGCACGATCAGTGACAGGACATTTTTTAGCCAAGAAGAAGTATAATCCTTAACCCGCAATTTAAAATAACCATTAGATCTCAACGTAACATCAAATTAATGTTGCAGATTGGAAGGTCCTACTAGTGCTAATGGAAGATGCTGATCCTGATAACGGGAGAGGATTTTACCTATCGCCGATCTGGAATATATAATCAAACAATCATTAGAAGAACGACCAGAGGAAGCAAAAATAAATGGAATCGTGATCAATAACGTAAGATACACAGACGACACTGTGGGTATTGGAGAATCGGAAGAACACCTGCAGGCACTGAAGAGAACGCTAACGGACGAAAGCTTGAGAATGGGATTTGAGGTGAATGCGTCAAAAACAAAACCATGGTTTTTAATCGTGATACACAAGAACAACATATAAATATCATAATCAACGCCGACACCCTCCAAAATGTCCATAGCTACTTATACCTGGGCAGAGAAATAAACCACCAACTTAACCACGCGAAGGATATTAAAAGAAGGATAGAAATAGCCAGGGCAGGTTTCCTAAAAATGCGAAACATACTATGTAATCCAGGTCTATTGCTAGAGGTTAGGCTAAGAATAGTAAAGAGTTATATATGGTCCCTCCACTTATACGATTGCGAGACATGGACGGTGAAGCAGAAAGGACTCCGGAAATTGAACGCCTTCGAAATGTGGATATATAGACGAATGCTCCGTATAGCCTGGACAACCAGAACAACAAATGCAGAAGTTCTAACTAAAATGAATATCTGCCCCCAGTTAACGAATACAATGAAGGCAAGAAAAACAGCCTATCTGAGAGGAGGGAGAGGAGGATCTAGAATACTTACTCTACTTCTTTTTGTGCCAATCAATGATAATCACAAGTAGGATACCTGTACAATATTCAATTCCTGACCCAAAAATATTTTTTTGAACTGGTATTTGCTGATAAAATAGCAGAACTTTTCTTTTAACAGGTAATTTGCACTGCGAAGTCCTAACGAAAATATTCACTGGTTAAAATCCAAAATATTATCACCTACATACACATAAGGTAACAAATACTTAACTTATATTTTAAAACAAATCATCCCCTTAAACAGAGAAAGCGGTTTCATATTTTTAAACCCACTTTCGATAAAATTTAAACAATTCTAATTTTTGTAAATTATTATTAAACTTGCAACCTTATAAATTTTAGAATGCGATCATGCACAATTTCGTTGTTTCGCTTGAATGAGTTTCCAAATAATTTTCAACCTAATTAGTTCATTTTAGATGGGCTAATAATGGGTATCTACCTCAGGCGTTTTTCACAAGAATATAATTTATAATAGTCTTTCGATTATTTGTTTTAATTAAAATGAAACTGGTAAAGTTGAACAACTGACAAGACAAGAATTCGATGAAATTACTTTCCAAACAGGTCTCATTTTGTTAAAATATTTTCGTTCACTGGTTTATTTTTAAACTGTTTTCTTCTAAGCAATTAAGACGATATTGACATGCCCGCCATATTAAAAATCTAATTATTCTATTTACGCTGTTAATATACATTACTTTGCAGCAAAATTTTGAGGACAATTTTAATAATTACAGTTAAATGTCGGAAAGTTATTAACTTTTTTCAAATGAAAACAATAGCTGGAAAATTTTCTTATTTTAAAAATATTATGATTTTGGTGACTTTCCGACATAATTTACATTAAAAGTAACAAAATATTTCAATTATGTATTACCATAAATTGTTTAGTTTTTAAATAAATTGTCGAACGGTGTAATCAACGACAAATGTTCGCAGAAAGTGCCTAATACAATGTAAGAGAAAGTATGTGAGAGATACGTCGTCACTTATTTATTGGATGTGTGTGGAGATTTGAAGCTAGACTGACAGAGCGGTTAATGGCGGGCGTAAGCAATTACGTCTTAAGGAGTTCTATGCAAAATGAAACGTAGTCAACGTGTATGATTCAACTTGAAGGTATCTGTACGGTTGTAGTTTAATAATAATAAATATGAGTGAAAATAGTAATAGCAAACCGGATATCAAAAGGAAACGTCACAATTTAACACCCGAAGAAAAAACCATGATCAAAAATATGAAGCCAGAGAACAAAATATGAATGTTAGTGAGGTAGTTACTTTATGTAGTATTTTGAAAAACATTTCCGAAGCAGATTGGCTTTGTAAGCCAAAAAAAAGTTATTTAAATTGACTTACATTTTTTGCTCGGCAGGGTACCAGATGAGGACGAAGACTTGGGACTGGCGTGTTATTTTTACAGTAATTTAAGGAGACTGACGCCAACTCAGAGTAATAATTATCGGATAATAAATTTTCCTATAAAGAAGACATATTGAATGAAGACAACAAAAGTGATTCTGATGTACAATCGACCTCCTTTAATTCAGCTAACTCACTGAGAAAATTGAGTTTTGCAGAAGAGTTATCGAGATCTTTAAATTATTTGGTTTAGTTTTTCAGAATTTTATTTCAGTTTTTTAGAATGTTTATTAAGTTCCACATTCTACATTATTTTTTTTCTATTTGGTTTTTATTTCTTTGTGAAAAAATTAACATTTCTGTTATATTTTTGAAATTCTAACACCGACATTCCTTAAACCGTTTCCAATGGCCTCTCTCCCCGTGGTTTTCGCTGGGAAGTGACGATATAAAATGTTTAATTAAAAGAGTAATGGTTGAGAGACTTTTAATCGACACTGAAAGTGGCGATGGTGATTTCATGAAGTGGGGGAAGTTCCAAGTGTGCCTTTCATTACTAATTTACCTCTGCCTCTTTTCCATATATTCATAAGGGGCTATTCACACGCAGACAAGCTGCAGATACAGTACCCGGTTTGACTATACAGGGTGATTGATTAGTGAGATAAACCTCAGTAGCTCTCTTATTATAAGAGATACAAAAAAAATTGTGTATAAAAATTGTAGGCAGCTTTTAGGTTCACATTTCAAATTTAGTTACAATGTTACAGGGTGTTCAATAACGCGGTTCCAGATTAAAGTTGTGTTTTTTTAAATGAAACACTTTACTTCCTTATTACAACAATATAAGGTTATAGTATATTATACAGGGTATTTTAAAAGTTATAACCAATTGTATGTGGAAATCTTAACAATTTCAACGGCCTGTATAATTAAAAAAGGGTACAAGAATAATAATCTATTAAATCCAAAGTTTTTGACCGATTGTCAAAGTTTATAAACACGAACGAATTTGCGAATATTTTTTAAATTGAATACAGCGTAAGTCGAAACTTGAAAACATTATTTTCCCAGTAATTTCAAATGGATCACCCTGTATGTTATATCACTGTCGAAGACTACTGTTACCGTACTTCTATTTTTTGTTAACCATTCCCTATACCTAAAGTTATTAATTTTTAAGATATTTCCGTTTTTCTATGCAAAGTATTAATTAGGTATCTAAACGTGTAAGTATAAGCGATATCTGAGATACGCGTATTTCAGATACATTCCTAAATGCAAAAAACTATTCAGTTCGAAACTTTTACCTAATTCATTGACCTGCTATTCAATTGTGTACCCAAACTTCTACGAAAAATACGATTTACTGCAATTTTCAAAATATTAACGCTTCTTGCATGCCTTAGGTGCTATTTGCTTCTAGATAAGATAAATTTAAGAAATACTAAACGCTAAACATTTTCCATCTACGACCCTTGTTAGTAAAAACCTAACAGTGGAATTTATTCATCTGTTATTAGATCATTTATATACAAATACGTTATTTATAAAAATGCAATTAAAAAAATAAAAATAAAATGAATGTGATTGATTTAAATATAAAATGGAAAATGATACGTACCCCAACTGGACGGGGCCTAAGGTGCTTTGTCGGGCAATAGAGTCGTCACTAATGAGGGCTCTTGTCATAGAATCAGTGGGGTTAACACCCCCCTCGTGCTGTTCAACAACACACAACACAGTTAGCTAACCATTTGCATTACTATCACACACCCCATTACGGTCTTCGATACACTTTTTCTAATGAATTCTTATTTACCGATAATATTCAACACAAACAATCTGAAATTTTTTAAGTTTGACGCGAAGTCATTGGTTGCATTGAACGAAACGCAAGCAATTTAAAAAATACCATGTTTTTTTTTTAATTTAATTGAAAATTTAAATTGAATTTGTTTCTTAGATTACAGAATATAGCAAAATATATTTTTTTAAATATTTGTAGTTTTAAATTGTCATTATCAACATGAGCATTAAGCGAAAATACATTTTAAAAGCAACAACTCAATGTTATTTATTATAACATTCATCAATTTTTACGCCAATATAAACAAGTTCTTTTTTTCACATTCAATTTTTTAATATATACAAATTAAATTCATTTGACACTAGTATCTTAATTTTATTAATCAATATAAAACTAATATGACAATGTGGAGACATGCAATTATCTAGGTATAGTTCTTCCATTATCAATTGCAAAACACAATTATGTGAGAAGTAATCAATATTAAATATATACGCACGGCACTGTCCAAGTGGACTTTAATGACGTGCGTCAAAATTCACAAACTAGGTTATTCAACCAACGGAAACAGCGAATCCTAAGGTTAAACGCACTGAATTTGTCGAGGGGTGTAACGCGTTTGAAAAGCTATAAATAATCTTGTTCATGTTTGAAAACCTTCGAGAAAAATAGTCTGTTATATCAGTGGGATAGGGTGGTGTGTTGAATTCAGAAATTTCATTAAATAAATAGCAATATGGCGTTTTGGAGACCATGGGCTAATCAAAATAATGAAATTGCACAGTGTAGTGAGAATAAAGACAGAAATAAATTTAACAATGAAGATTTAGATATAGGTATTTTTAAAAATAATAAATTCGTAAAATGAGTTATCTCCGCCTATGGCAGATCAAACGATATTGTCGATAAGGGTTCGGAAGGAGTTTTTATATTCTGCAATTGATAATGAAAGAAATATACCAGATAAATCGTAGACTCTAGGAAGCTTAGCCAAAGGAATTAGAGTCATCTCCAATACATCGAATGGCAAGTGGGGTTCTCATTTAAGATGTTAATATAATTACTTTTAAATTTGTTAAAATAAGATCGACTAATAAAAGAGAACTTAGAAAAGGAGTCGGTAGTATTTTTTTAAGATGATTGTATTTTTTCATTTCTGTACAATAAAGACTGGTCAAATTTTCTGATTATATTGTGGCTATATCTAATATACATTTGCTTATTTACAGTGCAGTATTTTTCAAAACAATCAAACAATTATTTTCGATTATAAATGCTGATGAATTCGATGCTTATTAATGAGTTAACGAGAAATTCAAAGTTTAATATAAAGCTCCGTTTTAAAATAACAAATTAACCAAATTTTTATTCTTTTCAAAAAAACGTTAAAAACTGCTACAACAAACTTTTTTGTTCGTTCATCGATTAATCATCGAGTAATATTTTACATCAACTACATTCACTACATTCATGAAAAGATTTAATTGCTAGGACAGTTAATGATTGCAAAGTTAGATAACTTCATTCAATAGAAGCATTCTTTTGTCTTATATCCTAAGTGAAATATTCCATTGACATTATTTTACGCAATGTTTTTATCTTTATTTTCACTCCAGCTCACGTCATTTTTGGTTAAACATTTATCGTCGAATAAAACCGTCATTGTATAATGCTATTGTTGTATGTGTATGTACATTTTCTTTTTAAATATAGACGTTTGGTTAAAATTCAGAATTTATTTAACATATAAATGTACATAAAACTTACAGTGTATCGAAAACAGCAATGCTACACATGTATGTATACAGGGTTTCTACTTTCTAGTTTTACCATAGGAATATACATGGGATTTTTAATTTATTACTGGCAAATCCTCCCAGTATGATATGAAGATAAAGTTTTCCATGTATTTTTTAACAAGAAATCGAATGAAACTATTTCCATGACCATTTATTTCCCTCATACTAATTCAACCAATAATCTGTCAGCATTTTTAAATTTTGACCAATAGTGTCAAAATGACTGCGGAAAAATTTGCAAATTATCCTTTGGGTTTTTTTTTCGACAGTATCTCTTTTTTTATGTTCTGGTTCTCACGAAAAGGAATATCCTGTATGCTCAGAGAACATCGTGAGAACCAAGCGAAAAAAGGTAGGATTTGGTGTTCTTCTATTTCTGGAGTTTGTATGCCTCAGGGAACACCTCCCTAGGCAATGTGTTTCCAAAGACTCGCTGTTCGTTGGATGAACGAGTTTTCGAAGAGATGAAGTCTGAACTTGACGGGTTAATCTCGAAGAAACAGCTAAAGAAGGAACGATTGTTGATATTTCAGAGGAGCATCACCCATGAAAATATCTATAAAATAAAGACAAATCGCTAACTTTTCTACGGTGTTCCAGAGAAGTGAGCGAGTTTGTAAGCGAGGCATCACCGACCAGACGAATTGCCCTTTTTTAGACGGAATCCAATAGTTTCAGGATATGTTTAGGTGCCGCACTTCAAATATGGGAACAGTATTCCAGGACAGGTCGGATCTGTGCCTTATAGATCTTAAGCAGCTGACTGGAAGTAAAATAGCTTTTGACACGAAATAGAAAGCCAAGTTTTTGGAATGCACATTTGACAATGGACATCACATGATTTAAAGTTTGTAAAGTTGTTGCTGATAGTAATACCAAGCATCGAGATGGATGACTTCAATGGTATATGGTTACTCCTGACAATATTATGTTGGGCACAGTGAGATCGGCTTTTCTGGAGAAAAGACAAGCTTGTGTTTTATTTGAATTGAATTCTATCAAGTTATTGGATCCCCATTCGAGAATTGTTGCCAAGTCCATATTTATGTTGTTGACATTTCTTCCTCGTTCATTTCTGGTTTCACGGGCAGATATAGGAGACCTGGAAGAGAAAGCGGTATGGAGGGTACTAGCATCCGCGAAGCTGTGTACTGGACATGAAGTTGTGTCCAACAACAAACAAACTTCCGTTATTGATTTACGTGGTTAAGACAAAAGAACTTTGAATATATGTCTGTCATCTGACGTTAAATTTTAAAAGCGTCAAAATGAGTTGGTTTGTTACAAGTTTATTAGCTTTTTACAGGCTTATATGGGAAATAGTCTTATCCTCGACAAATTGAATGACAAAATCTCTGGCATTCAGCTAGAGATTTTTATCATGTAATTTGCCTGGGGATATTACTCGAGCAACAATCTCTCGATCAAACATTTTTCCGGAAAAATAATATTCCCTTGATATATTGTAACTGAAAATGGGACTAACGGCTCAGGACTTGAAACCGGACCACGGTTCCAACACAGTGTTCTTCCCATTCTTACGATAATTTTGTGATTACGAGTCCGATTTTTTTTTAAATCAAAATACAGCAGTATGGATGATAGTGAAAAGTGCGCGGGTTCGATTTCCAGACAAAAATTGTTCTGATAATCAATTTCATCTGTGAAAGTTGAACATTTTTTTTCTTTGGCAACTAAATAAACATCGGAATTCTTTATATTCAATAAAATAAGCAACATTTTAATTGTTTGTATTATAAAATAAGAAAAAAAAGTAATAACATGGGTGGTTTCGCTAGTTCTTAATATGAAGGAATAAAACTGAACGTTTTTGGTTCCACATTTTTATTTACTGGATGTAGGTAGTATACAAAGTAGCCAGAGGTCAAGGTTATGTCTTCAATAAGTTAAAGTTTTGTGGGTCGGACAAAATATTGGTGAATTTTTAAATAATGGCCGTTTTAAAGTTTTTTGAGGATAGACTAGTGAGATGTAGGGCAGGAAAATCAAAAAACAAATGTTTCAACATTTTTAAGAATGCATACATAATAAGTGACAAATATAATACTTGACAATACATATTTTATCCTCAGACTGAAAACCGATATAAAATTTAACTACGTGAACGGTATTTTACTGCCAGGATAATAAAAAAAACCAGGAAAGTGAGATCATTATACACACATTCCCATATTTATTGTTTATTTAGAAACTCGAGCTCACGCGCAGATGTTTCAGAAGTGATTCTCTTTTGTTTAATAATAGTACGGTCTTTCGTGGTTTTGGAATTTGTTATTACTTCACGTTTCGCTACTCGTACTCCATATTTGACTACCATTTTTCCGTCAAATACTTCCTACAAGGGAATAGATATTAAGAATTGTAGCCTTATTTAGAGCTGTAACCACTAGCTAAAAATTGCTGTGCCCAAATAGTAGCCCATTAGCAGCACAGCATAAAACCTTATGCTGTGTTTCAGATTCAAAATCAATCAAAAATATTAAAAACCTACGGAGCTATGAATTGAGCGCACCAGAATTCCTTCACTGTAAGAACTACTAACCAAGTGACTTTTGTGACATCTGATGGAGAGCAGGAAGAACTTTAAATTATTTTTCCTTTGTGTGTGTGTGTAGTTCTTTTGTTTATTTCGTTGTCAAAGTAAAAAAATCATGTGTACTTTCTATGTTAATTCACAGATGAAATAAATTATTAAGACCTATTTACATGAAAATACATAGTTTCATTTGATTTCTCGTCAAAAAATACATAGAAAAAACTTTTGAATTAATCTTCTCGACGTACTGGGAGAATAGGCCAGCTTTAAATTTAATATCTCTGTTAAATTCCTACGGTACAACTAGAAAGTAGAACCCATGTAAGTATAAATAAAAATAAAACAGACAAAAAGCCTCCACCAAGCCACAAAAACAACACCTAGCATGAGGACTACTACTGTAAGATAGCTTTCTTATTCGCATTTGTAAATGAAAATTAAAAAAAGGTTGCAATGCCAAAACATCTTTTAAAAATTATTTTATTTACAGTATTTACAACCTCTTTTATATTTTGTATATTTATTCGCAAAATGGCAATAAGGTTAGGTACGCAATACAAGAAATTATTTTCATTATTATACCGATTAGTGGATATCGTTCTATCACGTAAAATTTAACACATCCGATAAACAAGTAGCACAAAAACTGAAACTATTAAAAAAAATTATTTATTAATTATTTAATCTGCCACAATTGCAAAATATTGCGATGAAACAACTTATTTGATCGGGCGCTCCTAACCTTACAATTTCCAAGTAATGATTATAATATTGTAACAAACATAATAACATTAGCAGTGAATTGCACGAAATTTTTTTACTTGTGATATAATGTTGATCATATTTTAACCGTATTACCATCATGGAATAGCTTACATAATTATACGAGAATTGTAATTATTCGCTAAATAAAAGCGCTCTTAGCCGATGCAATCCCATTCATTAAACCGATTAAATTAAATGAATTAATGAACCAAATTCAAGCATTTCAATACCATTGAATTTGGTTGAAACTAGAAATTAGACTAAACTAGAATTTAAAAATATGATTTAGACTCGTATTTAATAAAATTAGTCAATGATATTTTCGATTGAAAACATTATGAAAATGACACAGTAAGTGAATTGGGTTAAAAAAATCATGAATATTGCTGCAGATGCCTTAGCCCCTTTTTCTTAGTCACACCGCTTTTGGTATTGTACAATAGCTACGCGTGCGAAGCAAGTGTTATTATAAAGGTAAATACGTTTGGCCATAACGGAGCACCGACCCTCGCCTCGAACCTAGCCTGATATCAGAGCAACGCACTCCGAAATCGAGCGTAGTATTTTTTCGAACCTCGCGCATGGCTCGTTATGCGTGATGTATAAAGAAAAATTAATAACCAGTGACTTTGTCTTTGTTCTTCGACGATAAAGCTTTGTGCGAGGCAGGGTCCATACGATGTGCGGTGCGCCGTTATGGACATACCCTTTGTTTTGGTCGCTAGGAAGTCTACTTTCCCTACTTCTAAATCTGTTCATTAACAATAAGTCATTATTATGCTGACTAGGGTATATTTTAAAATTGTTTAATTTGGTCGATTTTGCCAGATTAAACAAAGAAATTGTTTCGCCTACAAGCGCCAATATTAGTCGACATGGATAGATCAATGTGCCTTATGTCCATGATGAGTGACATAGCTGTGATTAGATAAATGACACACACATACACAGTTTCTTGCAATTCACTTTTAGAGAGTAAATCAGGTTGAATGATTATTCAAGTTACACTATTAGAACTATCACATTCCTTATATCTAAAATAGTATTTCAAAATAGATATAAAATCAATTTAATGCACTATAAATAATAAATAGTGTAGGAAAAAGGGACTGAAAATCAAGAAGAAATATACAATAAAGAATGTTAATTAAACAATATTCAAAAAGTAGTTAGTGTTTGTTTGATGTTAGTAATACTGTGTAAGGTACAACTACTACTAAATAACAGTGATGAGCACTCTTAAAATCACGACACGCTACTTAACTACTGCAAGTAATAGAAATAAAAATAAAAAGAGAAGACTTTCAGACCAAGATGTAAGTTCATAGTCACACCAAGACTAAACTATCACGATTTTGGTCTTGCATTGCTCATCACTAGTTTCAAATCATGCAACCATAAGACAAAACAGTTAAAAAATAACTTCAACAATTCAATAACTCTTACATCCCTTTCTGGTGTCTACTTACAAATTAGTAAAACAACCAAAAATACAAAATCAATGTATGTAAAAATTAATAAACGAATGAACATTCGCAAAAAACGGTACCTCACTGTTAGCATTGGAATTAAAATTAATGATTTATAGAGTTGTAAAAGAATGTTGTAATTTATACAGTGTAGTTCAGATTATATATCGTACAGTTGATGGTGCATCTTAAAACAATGCTACATTTTTTTATTGTTTTTAATTATAAAGTGGTTTTTATTAAGATAACTAATTATGTCACTTTTTTTATGCTTTAAGTCGGTGTCAGATACTTTATCACTTTTTTTTAGTGCAAAAAATATTCTTTTAATCATAACAGAGTTCTTCGATACAAGTAGGAATATTAAAAATATACTATTGTTGTTTAGTGCAATTTAAAAGTAAATTTTAATAACTCTTACTTACCACCCAAAACTACCTATTGATAATGATTAATTATTTTTAGATTTAATATCATCTGTAGCAATACCGGTACTTAAATATGGAACAACATGTATTTAAGCAAAAGCATAAATAATGTTTATTACGAGAATTGCCAGCATTTAAGCAGCATGTTATTTGAAAACAAAAGTAATTATTAACAGCAGAGCATGAATGCATTATAAGAAAAAAAGATATTTTTTAATACTAAATAAATTTATGTTATGGGACTAAAGGTAAAAGAATTTTGATTCAAATCTAATTTTTAAATCATACGACGAGCTTCACCAATGCATACCATGGCTTCATTCAAAGGGTTCGGACCACCACAAATATTGCGGGTCCCCTTTAATGAGAAATTTCTCAAGCCCACTTTTCATAATAATCATGAAATATTTTTAATAATTTTTTATTTGACATACATTATACAGTGCGTACATAAAGTAACGTAACTTGCCAATATTTCGATTTCTGTTAGGTTTATAAAAAAATATGTTGAATAAAAGTTTTGTCGAATAATTTAGGTCATCTGCATAAGTCGATTAGAAGTATACAGGGTGCACCGTTACTCCAAAATAACTTATTGACATAATTTTTTAAATGGTACACCTTGTATATATTTTCAGTTTTTCATAATCAATTAAATTACAAATACAACCATCAAGACCGCATCATTCTAATCTTATTTATTTTACAGTTATTGAAAAATTAATTTGTGGGAAAGTTTTTATTACCAAAATAATTAACGGGAACATATAACTTATTTATCTCATTTAATTAGATGTTCAAATTGTCTTCCTTTTTCTATTTGACAGTATCTAAGTCTATTATAAAAAGCTGATGTGATATTAAGCACTCCATTTAACATAAACGTAGCTTCATCGAAAAAGATTATCTTACTTGTCAAATGAGGGTCTGCATCTACCTTTTGCTTTATAGTTTCACAAAATTCCATTCTGCGGTCATAATCATTTTCAGATAATTCTTGCAAAAGCGTTACTTTATGTACTCACGAAAAGGAAAGCACAAATATAATTTACTTTATTTAGATTAAACAGTAAACATTTAAATAATTAAAACTTTGAACATATTAAAAACAAAATAACTGTAAAATATACAAGGTGGGGCACCCCATATGATACGGTCCCTGTAAACCAAACCAATAATTTTTTCGGAAATTTCCCCATTTTATTATATGTATATTGATTAAGGCTGCAAAAGGAAATTATTTTGGAATCTACAGGGTGGCTCAAAAAAGTATGACATATCAAAGTTGTGTTTGTTTAAATAGATCACCCTGTATTTCGTTACACTTTTAAATAGTTCAGGAAAAAATAATACGATTTCATAAAGGTACTATGTAGCTAGTTATTGATTTTTTTGTAAAAATGCCAGGTACAATTGAAAACTAAATAACATCGAAATGTATAGAAATCATCCTTCGAATTCTGACCAAGCATAAAAGAGGTTTTGGGCTATTGATTTCAATAGAACAGGTTTCTTAATATTATACAGAATGTTCAAAAAACATTGTCACTTTTTTATAATTTCGGACAAAGATAACTTTGTTATTTTAAATGAAACACCCTGTTTTTTTTGGTCTAAACAATATAAAATTTAATTATCTTTCATTTCATATTGGAATTTCCTATACCTAACCTAAATAATTTTTCAGATATTGGCTTTTTTAAATAGTAGTTCTTATTTCAATGCAGTCGTTGAATCAAGATAGCTTGAAACGACATTTATTTGATTTGCTCACAGAATTCTCATTGACAAATGTTATACCTTACTTCATCGAAAATATTTACTTTTCATATTCTGACAGTAGTTCATTAAACAGACTATACAGTTTTTTTATTATTCAACTGAAACAACAACAAAATATGAAACACAAATGTATTTAATTCTAAGTAGATGCTCAAAATGACGACCATTCTGTTGAAAAGCAGTCCTTATTGAGGATTTTCTATGATTGATCCCATAATAAGAAATTCATTTTCCTCATTTCCAATGATAGGTTTTTGTCTATTTGTCTTTTCATAAGCTGCACTTACTTCCTACGAAATTTATGTAATCGTTTGAGAACCAACTTGTTTGGATGATTCCAGTCTGGATATTTTTGGGCATACACCCAAAGCAAATTTTTTAACTACTCGCCAATCGCTAAAATCATATCTATCCGCTCTTGAATGGGATAAGTTTTCATTTTTGACGGTAATAATTCAGTGAATGTTTTGAATAACGTAAAATACAATAATAACTGATAATAAAAATTCTTTCAACAAGTTGAATAAATGTCGTTTTAAAGCTATCTTAAGTTAAAAAATGAATTGAAATAAGAACTACTATTTGATAAAGCCAATAATATCTAAAAAACTCTTTGGGTTAGGTATAGGAAACCCCAATATGAAATGAAAGATAATAGAATTTAATATTGTTTAGACCAAAAAAATACGGGGTGTTCTATTTAAAATAACAAAGTTATCTTTGTCCGAAATTATAAAAAAGTGACAATGATTTTTGAACATTCTGTATAATTTTGAGAAACGGGTTCTATCGAAATCAATAGCCCAAAACCTCTTTTATGCTTGGTCAGAATTCGAAGGGATGATTTCTATACATTCTATACATTTCGATGTTATAGTTAGCTACATAGTACCTTTATGAAATCGTATTATTTTTTCCTGAACTATTTAAAAGTGTAACGAAATACAGGGTGATCCATTTAAAACTTTTTCACACTTTTTTGAGCCACTCTGTAGACTCCAAAATAATTTCCTTTTGCAGGCTTAATGAATATACATCTAAAAATATGAAGATATTCCCGAAAAAATTTATAGTTTGGTTTACAGGGACCGTGTCGTATGGGGTACCCCACCCTATATATGTTAAATTTATTAAATACATTACTGTACTATATTTTTGGTTCTAATCGAGGTACGCAGTTTTGATTCAATACACACATTTGGCTTGAAAAAGCTCTTTCATTTGAGCTTTTGTTCATTTAAATTGATTGAGTTGGAGGGAAGCTAGATGTGAACATTAAACTTGACTTTCAATAGGCGTTTCAAATTCAGATATATAAGAGCGTTATTTTTGAACTATATCATTAATACAATGCTGCGGAGGAGTAGCACGGGTCCTCTAGTAAATTATTAAAATTAAATGGTCTTTCTGAGTATAACGTTTAAATCTTTTCTAAAGGCTAACCACATTCTAAGGTAAGGGTTAATTTTTATTGGACTCCCCTAAATTTTTATAGTTGTTGCGCCACTGCTTAGCTGGACCGATAAAACACATAGATAAGTATATGTAAATATTAATTCGAATATGTACTCGAACTATCTACATCCCAAGATATTTGACGTACTAAATTATCTGTGATGAGTAAACTATACCTGCTCATAGATTAAATATTAAATGCGACGTTTACGAAACAATTGGTCTAGGTAGTTTACAACACGGTCGATTGGAAATGCTTGGTTGGGAGTTTTACAACAAAAAGTCTCTATTGGTTCGATATATCGCAGAATAAGAGATTTTGAAGTTCGTTTGTGTAAACCATTTTTATGTGTTTCACTGACTTGCTCGACTTAAGAGGTGTGACGGGAGATCCAATTAGAACGGTGAATGAAATCGTGTTGTGCTCCCTTACGAGTCCCGATATCAATCAAAAAAAATTCAAAAAAATAGCGAAAGTAGTAAGTTTAAGTGATTAAAATATTCCAAGTTTAAAAAAACCAGTCCAGCAGTTTAGTAGAGATAATAAGAGACATCAACACAGACAACAAAACTAAAATTACAGTCGAGAATAAATTGACATCGGAAGTAGACATTAAATCTGGAATACGTCAGGGAGATAGCCCAAGTCTGATCTCGTATAATGAAGATAACTTACAGCGCTTGGTGTATACCTTTAAAACAACGGTGGAAACCTACAATATGCAGATATCAACATCTAAGACCAAATCTCTCGTAGTAGCAAGGGAACCTAGACGATGCAAAATCGTAATTAACGAAATAATCGAACAAGTTTCTAAGTTCGAATATCTACGGAGACCTAAAAGAAAGTGTACGAAAGCAGGCTAATAAAGCAGTTTATGTATCAGGAGTTTAAGGGATGTTATCTGGAGGAATAAAGATGTGAGGTTGGACGGGAAAATACGTATGTATAAGTCATGTGTAAGGGCAATACTGACTTATTCAATAGAAACTAGAGCTGAAACATCAGAAACAAAAAGAATACTAAGAACAACAGAAATAAAAACATTAAGATCAATAGCGGAGAAAACAGTGAGAGACAGAGTCCCGAACATTCAAATAAGAGTACTATGTGGAACACAGGATATCGTACGGTTGGGAAGGCAGAGAAGACGAGAGTGGAACCAGCATGTTACACAAATGGATATCGAGAGAGTAGCCCGAATATCAAGGGATTTAAAACCAAGGGGCCCTTTAAAAGATGGCGAGATAACTAGCAGTCTACGTCACAAATACGACTGCAGCAGTAGAAAAAAAGAGATCGGATAAGAACAGGTTCAAGGCTTAATATAAGAAAAGGTTAAATACATGCTTTCACATTTTTAAAATCTCAAGTTTTGGATAAATTCCAGGCGGTATATTTTAAACTGACTAAACGACCTTAAAAATACCTTCGATTTTTGTTATTTAAAAAAATTAAATTAAAAGCAATTAGTTACGAAACAATATTTCACGTGATATTGTTTCATTTTCGGTAAAGTCAGGCTATAAATTATCGTTTTAATTTAATAAAACTTTTACAATGAAGTTATTTTTTACTATTGAACTGCAATAAATAATATACAAATCTTTATTGGCGGTGACATAACAAGTACTGAAATAATTTGTTAATACGAGTACGAGACCGAATTCTATATTAATAGAAAAGCAATTTTGTGGTATAAATCGTTTTGCTTACAAAACCTTCGTCATTATACTATTTGCATGTGCTTGGAAGAAAGAGAATACCAAAAGGGTAAACTCTGAAAAAAACCTGTATTATTTAGTAATATACTTTATTAATAGAAACGTTTAAGTAAGCATTAAATTATGGTAATAATTTTTTTTTCAATTTTGGACCCACGAATAATGGTCATCATACTCTCAAGTGAATTACAGCGCATTTAAGTCGCTTAAAACTTACGTATGTGACATTTTGACCATTTTACACATTTGGATATTTATCACCCCGCGTGGCTTTTATTTGTTCATCGTTGTTACTTTAAAATAAATTTTGATTTATTTCTTATTGCCAATACAGATTCAATCTTTTTGGTTACTGCCTTTATAGTTGCAGAATTTTCCTAAAATTATCTCGTGATTTCTGATTCGGAATCGCATTCTCTAGTAACATTAACAGCGCCAATTTTAGGCTTTTAAAACTCCTTGATAACACCCCAACCATCTTTCAAGCAGAATTACATGCCATAGAGATATGTGCCCAGGAGTGCTTCGAAAGGGACACTCGAAGGGCAGAAGTCTATATTCTATCAGACAGCCAAGCAGCCTTAAAACCTCTGAAGTCATACACTTGTGAGTCTAAGCTGACTTGGGACTGTAAACAATCCCCGAGGCAACTGGCAGTAAACAACCAGGTCACAGGTCACAGTGGAGTTAGAGGCAACGAGAAAGCAGATTACCTTGCTAAGGAAGGGGCAAATATACAATTTTCCGGTCCAAAACCCTTCTGTGGACTTTCCAAGGCCCACTTGAAAGAAGAGGTTCGACGCTGGGAAGTTCTAGGACAAAGACAGGCGAAAAGGCTAGTGAGCCTCTCGCCAAGGAAAGCTAAACAGCTCAAGTTTTTGGAAGGAGCCTTCTTAAAGTCCTCCGATGTCAGGAACTTAGCTCCTAGGAAACTGATAAACTTTGTACGAAGTCTCGGAATTCCGGACCTCGAATAGATTAAGTGTTATGCACAAAAGATCTGATAGGTCGAGGTTCTTGAGAGGCTGCATAGCCTTCACGACCTTCCCTACAATCTACAACATTAACAGCGACCGTTCGCATTAACAAAAAATCGTCACAATAATGTTAAATCCTAAGAGAGATAAGGTTGCATACTCTCTCCACTGTTATTTAATTTATATTCGGATAAAATCTTAGCCGGTATATTCTCCAACTGATTATGAAGTGGAAAATTGAAAGACCTAGAGAAATTAATGGTTAAAGAATATTAGGGAATGGACCGGGTCTAAACTAGCTCAAGCTAGAGTTCTGCCATGTTAATCGCCAACGTCAAGTGCGACTACATGCTAGGGTTTCCAACTCAACATTTGCCGTATCTCTGAGCTAAAACCCAAGATTTCCTGAGTTAATGCAGGTAGTCCGAATTTGACCATAACCACAGATTAAGGACGGACAGATACGAAAGTTAAGGGAGAAGGTTTTACGGCGAGAGAGATACACATTCAAACCAATTTAAATATCCTCGTGTGAATTTTAAAGAGCTTTCGTGTGCGTTCTGGATGTTCGTACGTAAGCCTCGATCACACAGAAACTTTATTAAATACAATTCTAAAGACACTGAAGATGATGGCAACAATGCAATAAAACCCATTTAAATGTCCATACATAAATCAGAAAATCATTTTATCTTTCGCTGCGTTTAGCATCTGTCCCATAACCATAGAACAGTTCGAACTCCTACCATTACGACTTGGTAAATCTCATGTTCTACTGGAAAACTCTTAAATTTATTTACAATCACAACAATTAAAACATTGATTTAAATTGAATATAGATGTTACTTAAAAATATTTTTCATTTATATGAAATGTTCCATTGATTATTAAAAATGTTTGCTCGTTACTGTAATCAGCACTATTAAATATTTACCAAGCTAGGAATTTATACGATTTTTTTAATAAACATTTTCAACAATAGATTTTTTTTAATTTTAAATAATAGATCATAAATGCTGTTACACACAAATATTTAAAAAACATTTCGTTAAAGAACAATTTAAAAATATGATTTAATATAATTAAAGTTCACGGCTAAATTTTTAGTCCTTTATTTCTGATAATCGATATAGATAGTAGATATTTACAAAGACGTCTATTAATGCACAACACATTTTGGTTGGTGAGTTTATGTATATTTGTCGGTAATTTCCGCTTCATTTAGATTTTATTTCAAAAATAACTTCGTTTGATCCGCAAGCGGTACATAAAATCAAGCCTATAGTTAGGCCTGCAAAAAATATCTGTATTGTTAGTGAAACCAAGTAGTCATTTAAAAAAAGATCAAAGAAATATATATGTATATCGACCTAATGTAAAACCTTGTTAGAGCTAACTACGACATTTTTAAAATATTACTTTCTAAGGACGACAACGAAAATAAAATCGTTATATAAGCAAATTTGTTTAATTTTTTTTACTCTTCTTTTAAAAACACTTAAAGAACAGTGAAGTGTTATCATTCAAAGGAATTTTTATTAATTTCTTAGCATAATGCAGAAGACATTTTCACATATTAATACATTTTCCTTATTCTTCCTATTTAAAATAACTTTGAAAGTCCAAAATATTTGAATAGAAATTATTAATTACTTTAAGATTAAACAGGAAACAATTTGTGTTGTGTTGTATTTTAATTTACCACCATTCATTTTTCTATCACAGGAATTTTACAAACGACAATTTTTTTAGGAGCTTCCTGAAATGGACGATGCATTATATTACTTGCATGATCAAAAACATTTTTCTGAATAATTAATCTTTCTTTTTGTTAATCTTTTTTGACAACCATCAAAGTGTATGCAACATACACCAGAGAAAAATAAACCAATGAAAAGAGACGAAAGCCTGTTTCGAGTAAACATGACAAAAAATATGATGTAAAAAGAAAGTACGCCTATTTCAAAGAATACCGGTTTTTTATATTCCCCTTAGAAAAAAACAATATACAGTGTGACTCATTTGAATTGGAAACGCCCCTGTAAAATGCGCATTTTCAACCGATTTTTCTATTAGATTAAGCATTAAAAACTGTATTTGGGCACACAATTTTATTATTTAATTTTCATTTCCAAGGCACCCCAAGTTTTTTATTTCGGTGTCAAAAACGGCAAAAGTTTATTAGACAATTTTTTTTTCAAATTTGACTTTGCCACTGAATTCAGAATAGTCATAAATAGAAACACCTAAAAATTCATAAAACAATATTCATTATCAACAAAGTTATAATAACATTAATTATGCAAACAAAGTATTCTAATCTATTTTTTATGTAGATTGTGGACAAATTCAAAAACTGGGAATATGAACAAATACGAATTTTTACAACTGCTTATAGAAGGAAAAATAGAAAGGAAGAGAGGAACAGGTAGAAGGAAGTGCTCGTAGCTCAGGAACATTCGGGATTGGACAGGAATGAACAGCAATTCACTATCAAGGATGAAGACGGCACCGCTGAGAAGAGAAGATGGCAAATTTGATGTCCAACAATAAGCAGTTAAATACTAAAAATCCGATATCTCATTCCGTTCAAAAGTTCCAACTGCTAAAAATATGGTAAAACGGTGTTAGTAAAATTAATTTATTAACGAACTGGGAAACACTCTGTATACGACAGGCTTGTTCTGAAATTATTCCACAAAAAATCAGAAATGCTGCTATATGATAAATGTGTGCAAATAAATGCCCTGAAAATCAAAGGAATGAAAATAAATGTAAGCAAAACAAAAGTAATGGTTTTTGAAAAAAAAATAAAGCATGAAAAAAGTGAAGTTTCGATTGAGGGAGAAAGAGTGAAACAAGTAAATGAATTTGTGTACTTTAAAGTTTACGAAAGATGGAAAGTATGACAGTGACGTTGAGCAGGAAAACAAATGAATGGGGCACTGCATAGCTTTATGAGCAGCCAGAAAGTGACAAAAAAGCCACGTCTGGCTGTGCATAGAGGTGTGTTGGTTCCTACACTTATGTATGGTAGTGAATGTTGGGTTTGGCAGAAGAAGCCACTCGGTTGAATACAATAAAAAATAGTGAGATAAGAGAACGATGTGGTGTAAAAGAAAATGTGGTTACAAAAATAGATAAAGGAATGCTTAGATGGTTTGGACACGTAGAAAGGATGGATGAAGGAAGATTGAAGATTGAATATTTAGCATTAAATTATTAAAATGTATTCTTACTCAAGTTTTAAAAGTTGTTTTTATTTTAATTGTAGTCAGTTAAAAAAAATAAAAGATATAGAGTGTTTGCCAGTTCATTCATAAATTAATTTTACTAACACCGTTTTACCATATTTTCAGCAATTGGAACTTATGAATGGAATGAGATATCGAATTCGAATTTTTAGCATTCAACTGCATTATTGTTGGACATCATATTTGCCATGGTGCCAGTTTTTAAATTTGTCCACAATCTACGGAAAAATACTTTATTTGCATAATTAATGTTGTTATAAATTTTGTTGTTAATGAATATTTTTTTATGAATTTTAAAGGTGTTTCTATTTATGACTATTTTGAAGCCAGTGGCAAAGTAACATTTAAAAAAAAATGTTCAATAAACTTTTGCCGTTTTTGTCAACGAAATAAAAAACTTAATAGTGACTTGGAAATGAAAATTAAAATATCAGTGGTCTGGGTGCGACCTGAGAGGTCCACACGACTAACTTCACAGTGAAAAGAATGAAAAAATACCATATGTTTTGTTGTTATAATTATCATTATTATTAAAAAAAAATTATAAAAAACGATTTCAAATTGTTTATAACAAATTAAAATTGTCATTAACAATATTCTGTTTATGTCAACCGTATTCTTTCAAACTTTTTCTTATGACTTCATAAGCGGGAGCTGTATTCGCAAAATCGGACCCATTACTATAACTTTCCACTGGGAAGTTAATAATGAAATTTTGTGGCCAAATACCGTTTTTGATGCTTAATCTAACAAAACAAAAGTTTTTAAGATCGGTTGAAACATGCGCATTTTACAGGGGTGTTTTTAATTCAAATGAGTCACACTGCATAAGTATATTCCAACCCGATTCCGACGCTCACCTTTTTTTGTCATGCAGTTTTATGTACGATTGTTACCGACAATAGACCGCAAAAACATCAAACGTTCCAACAAAGCTGTCGCTTTTATTGGTTTGTGATTCTCTGAATACACTTTCTATACGAGCTGTATTATTTTTAGTACTGTACTGGTACGAGAAAACGTTCTAAAAATATTTATTAAGACCGTTTTTATTTGTAATCACTGCTATTATCATTAGGGTACTGCTGATTCATTCATGGTAATTTGTAATAATAAATAAAAGAACATGGAACATTATGCTTTGAAGAAACCATTCAAGTTTACTTATATAATCGATTTTTTTGTGTAACCACAGACATTGAAGTTAATTATAATCAAGACACATAAAACGGTTTTTTTTATCTTGCCTCAATGTCGTCCTGTCGCTAGTTGCTACTTCAGCTACATAGAAACGCATATTGTGCTGGAAGAACGACAATTTTTTTAAATTTGCAATTTACGGATATCGTTAATTTAATTTTTTGTTTGTTGTTGCTCATTGTAGACGCCAATAACGATAGTTGATGTAAGTGTTGCGAACTGCCCTATTTTAAACATTGTTTTATTTTTACACAAAAAGTAGGTAAATAATACTAAAATTAAATCGTATATTAATTACTATCTAAGTAGTAATAAATTGAAATATTCCTGTAAAACGTAAGTTTAAAAAATTGACCTTTTGTAAAAGTGACAAAAATTTTCATAAATTATGGACAACAAATTATATTTATAGAAAAAATAATGGTTAATTAATAAATATCATAAAAATATTAAATGTTTGGCTAAAAGTAATTTATTTTTTATCTTTAAATTTATTATAAAAAAGGAATCACTGAAGTTTATGTTATTACCTAAAAAATATTAAAAATTTGTGTTAATATTACGAGTATATTAAAAATTTTATTTCGAATGCCGAAAAAATCATTAATTTGAAATTAAAATGTATTAAAAAAAAAGTTGAATAAAATAATACGTTAGAGCTACTACAATATTAGGTATATTTCACAGATTATTAGTTACAACTTACAAAATTATGTATGTTAAAATAAAGCATTTTTTTGACGATGTACGAAGCCAAACTAAAAAACTTACTCTTACTCTTTTATTTATTTGTGCCAATCAACATATTTTTATGTTATACAGAATGATTCTAAATTTAAAAAAAGTTAAGGTCATTAATAGTTGAAAAAAATTGGTCGTATCAGCTAAAAGAAATAATTAAAATAGAATTTTTTTTAAAATGGGTACAATTTTGTAAATTTAAAATTTGTTTTTTAGAATTTTTATTTCATTTAATATCTTTTGGACTATTCGACTATTTTAAGCAATTTTAAAAAAAAATTGTTAGTTTTTTATTTATCAAATTAAAAAAAGGTTATTAAAGTTGTGAAACATAAAAAAAATGGTATCAGATATCAGTCAACAAAGAAAGTATTTGAATTCCATTGTTTTTACATTACTTCATTTTCTGCGCGTAATAGCTCAGAAGAAAATAACCTAAACCTATTTTTTCTATTCCCTATTACTTTCCAATAAGAAATCGCTAACTAAATTTCCGCATGATTTAAAGTATTGAAAAATCATTAATACTGTTTTAATATTACTTATTACAAATGAAAAGAAATCAACTGGTGTTTTTGGGATGTAAAAATAAAATTATATATATATATATATATATATATATATATAAACAATTTTTAAAATATAGGCGGTCGGTAATCTTTTAATCAACGAAATATATAAATATGAGAATTTCGACATATCAATAGGGTAAAATTCAATCCTTAAAATATGCTAACTAAATTATTTAACTATTTACAATTAGAGAAAGTAAAACAATTAAATTAATTGTATATGATTTAAGGTAGTTGTAGTGGTGTAGGCATACGGTCAGAAAATTTTAAATTTTTGTATACTTATTAAGGACATGATAATACAATTACTCTTAAAATTTGAAGTCAATTGACCTCCTCTAACCCGGAGAAAAACTCGATTAAAAATTGGATAATTAACATGGAGAGTATACGCTCGCTGTAGTTCTGCGCCAATTGATTAGTTCTAGAAAAAAAGAACGATTTCTTTTGGGAAATTATCACGAATGTTCTATAAACAATTCAATTCAATTTCCGCCCGCGGCTATAAATCATCCGCCAATATGTCGGGCGTTTGATGCTACGAAAAAAATCATACATCTTTTTATAAACGATTCGCCGACGCCAAAGGTCAAATAATGGCTTCAGGGACGTACTCGCTGACCACAATCCGTAACAATATTTACCAACATAAATTTGAATTGTAAGTAAAATATTTCACAGTAATTATTGATTTTAGTTTTAAATGACTTAATAACTGTAAAAGTGCAATAAATTAAAATTACAGTTAAAATTAATGATGCTGTTTCTACATGTAGGTATACATACAATGAAAAAAGTGAGTATCAGCTTGTTTCATACATACAAAATGCTTAATTTTTTTTTATTTAAAAATTATACGTATTAAAATTATATTAATAGTACATAAGATGTCCCAATAAAGTGACAATATGAAAGACGCTGTTTTTACAAATATTTTTAATTTAAGTAAAAATAAATAAAAATCTTATTTAAAAAAAAAAAATTAAGTTCCACTTTGACACTTTGATTTAAAATTAAAATTAGCACAAAATGCACACCAAAGGAAGAAATTCGGTAGATTTTAAACTAATTTCAAAAGTGAATTGCAGCCAATTTATGAATACCAAGTTATTGAAAAAAATTATGTTGTACTCCTAGAAATTATGGTAACTTAAATAAAAGTACCATAACATGCACAACTGATGTGTTTTTTATATCCTGTAAAAATTTAAAAAATTTTGGTCACAGATTTGCCGCAATTCCAAAATGAAATTTGTCTAAAATAAATCGCTCGAGTCATTACCGAAAGGAATCGATTATAACTATGCAATATTGAACAAAAAAAATTTAAATTTTAATACATCCACTTCATCATTATCATTTTAAAAAGTCATATATTAAAATAAGTAATTGTTCATTGTCCAGTGGGTTTGTAGTAATATTTGTTTATCGATTATCCGAAGGTTACCTAAACATGTTTTAGCAATCTTAATGTATGAAATTAACAGGTAGGTACTTACATTAATCAACATTTTTTAATTCTTATGTATACAAATTTAAACAATAAACAAACAATAAAATCTAGAACAAACTTTCGTCATAAAAGTGTAACAAATTAAATTTGTTAATTCATTAATAAATAATTTTTAAGCCTGGGGATTCTACATTTAAGGAAGCAGTTATATGCAGAATGTCCAAAATTAAACTATATTACATGTGTCTAAAAATGAAAATTCTAAATACTATACGTGACTTAATACATTTAATAAATTTGAAAATCATGACAAAAATAATATTAAAATTTTAACATAAATATAGTCACGCCTTTTTCTCATAGTGGTAAGCAGAGATCACTTTTTTTCCATTGTTACGGTTCTTGTACACGACTTTCGCTTCTTGTATTTTTATCATCGCTTTCATACATGCTCGCCGGTTGCTATCACTAGTGATCTGACCTTTCTTTAGAACAATTTCGATTTGATCGAGATATGTTCGTCTAGGCCGACCTCTACCGACTTGCCCAATCACACTCGCCTTAAAAACCTGTTCCGTCAATCTTCTTTCATCCATCCTTTCTACGTGTCCAAATCATCTAAGCATTCCTTTATCTATCTTTGTAACCACATCTTATTTTACACCACAGCGTTCTCTTATCTCACTATTTTTTGCTTTATCCAACCGAGTCACTCCGGTTATACTTCTCAGACTACTCGTCTCCGTAGCATTAATCCTATTAACATCTAAGCATTCCTCTTCTCCGCAGCGTTGATCCTACTTTCATGCTTTTTCTGCAAAGCCCAACATTCACTACCATACATAAGTTGAGGGAGCAGTACTCCTTTATGCACAGCCAGTCATGCTTTTTTTCTGACTGCTCATAAAGTTATACAGAGCGCTATTCATTTGTTTCCCTGCCAATAACCTTCGCTTAATATCACAGTCGTACCTTCTGAACCCAAGTATACAAACTCATTCACTTGTTCCACTCTTTCTCCTTCAATCAGCACCTCGCAGTTTGTCATGACATCTTCTTTTTCAAAAACAATTTTGTATTCATTCACTAATATCCCTTTAATTTAAATGCATTAAGCATAATATTAACCATCCATTGCCTGTATCTTCTCCTCAGATAATGCTAATATGACCTGATCATCGGCGTAAAGGAGGCATTTGACAACCAAATTATTCGTTCTTAATCCATATGCACACTCTTTTAAATCGTCTATGTATAAGTCAAACAGCCATGGCGAAGCCTCACGTCCCTGTCTAACACCTTTTTTGATGTTAAACCAGTCTGTGTAAGCTCCGTTTATCCTTCCTCTTCTAAATCCTTCTTGCACATCACATCAATTCAACCTATGTATTTATTTTATACATCTTTTTCATAAGGTATCATTGACTATTGTTGGCTTAAATAATAAATGATGTAAAAGACCCATTTGTGTACAAATAAATTATTAACAATTGTAGTTAGTTTGTTTAAATGGAGTGTAATAAATATTGTTTAAGTAATTTATAACTTTGCAATTAACAATGTCACAATAGTAAAGATAATATTTTAAAACGGGAATAAACCATTTCCAATCGCACTTATCTCTCTTATATTATTTCGAAGTCAGGAGGATTAACGACTTATTTATTTTGTTATAAAAAATGTTATGATAAGAGGTGTGCTACTATATCATCAGAATAAATTTATGACTTATTAATCAATCATTCAACCACTAAATATTTGTTCTTGCAATTAAATTATAAATTCTATAGGTAATTAGTGCAGTAGTTTGTCGATATAAACTTATTATATTTATATTTTTTAATGTAATTTTTTAAGTTTATTAATTCCTTAAAAGAGATTCAACTATTTTTTTAATCAAACTAAAAAGATAAATTATTGTAATTTTGCAAACGAAAGAATTTGAAATGCAAAAAAATATTATTTAATTGATCTGGCAATCAGCAACCAATCAAAATATTTTAAATATTTTCGACAATGAGACATTTTATTTACAGATAACAAAAATGGCAACATTTGAATTGGGTATTTATTGGAACGGCACTGAAAAGATAAAAAAAAGTTTAAATATTCTTTTATTTATTTTATGTAAGAAGGTACTGCCCTTTTATAAACTTGGAAAAGGCCTATAACAGAGTGGTAAGAAGTGAATTGTGGTCGACATTGTCTGTGTATGGAGTGAACGGTAGTTTAATTCGAGCACTGAAATCACTTTACGAGGATTCTACTGCTTGTGTTAGGATAAACGCAGCTTACAAGGACTGGTTTAACATAGAAAAAGGTGTGAGACAGGGATGTGTGGCTTCGCCATGGCTGTTTAATTTATACATAGACGATTGTTTAAAAGATTAAAAAAAGAGTGCGAATGGATTGAAAATGTATGATTTGATTGTGAAATGCCTTCTTTACGCCGATTATCAAGTCATATTATGCATGATGCCCAGAAAAAAAGAGAAGACAGCATAAAAACTGCGAGGTGCTGATTAAGGGAGAAAAAGTGGAACAAGTAAATTAGTTTTTATACTTGAGTTCAAAGTTTACGAGAGATGGAATGGACAGTGACATTAAGCGAAGTGTGTTGGCAGGAAAACAAATGAATGGGGCACTGCATAGCTTTATGAACAGCCAGAAAGTGTCAAAAAAGCCACGTCTAGCCGTGCATAGAGGAGTGTTGGTTCCTACACTTATGTAGTAGAAAATGTTGAATTTGGCTGTGGCTGTGGTGTAAAAGAAGATATGGTTACAAAGATAGATTAAGGAATAATTAGATGGTTTGGACACGTAGAAAGGATGGATGAAGGAAGATTGACGAAACAAATTTATAAGGCGAGTTTGTAATGGACAAATCGGTAGAGGTCGACCTCGGCGAACATATCTCGATCAGATCAAGATTATTTGAAAAAAGGTCAGGTCAAGAGTACCAACAACCGACGAACATGTGCACTGATGAAAGTAGAGAAAGCAAAAGATGTGTGTAAGAACCGTAGCTAAAGTGGTCTTAAAGTGTAATTTACTAAAAATATAATTATTTATTATAGGTACATCAAAACAAATTACTATAATCGTAAATATCTCTATATTAAAGGCTTTGCATTTTTATTTGACTGACAAATAAAATAAAGTATTATTTATAGCATTTGATAGTTTTAAGCCAAATAACTTTTTGATTTATCACACTTGTAAAGAAATACATTTTATTTGTCTGATATTAATGTTAATAAGATAACAATAAATATAAATTGTATAGGTACAGAAAAATAATAAAATAGTAGTAAAATGGTTAATCATGCTAAAAATGTCGATATTTATAATTAAAAAAATTAGGAAATAACCAACAACGTTTTAATTATTTGACTTGATCTATAAATAATAAAAAAATCATTAATCATGAGAGTTTGTCTCCTATTTATTTTTTAAAACGGTATCAAAGGAAGACATATGGCGAAAATTTTTCAGATTTATCAACTAAATATTAGTTATTTTGAAGATCTTTTGAAAATGAAGACAAAACAAAATTTTAAAATGTCAAAATTCGAATATTGTTGTTAATTTCACAGATATCTTATTATATTGTTACTAAAAACAACTGTGGAATGGCTATAATTGAAAGCAAGTGCAAGTGAATTTGTTTTTCTTCCTAAATCAGTTTCGACGTTTTTATGGTACAAAACAAAAATTCAGATGTACTCATCGAAAGCTGCAGAAATAACTTGACAGGCATAAACTACAGCAGACTAGTTATTTCAATTATTGTTTAATTTAGGAGTAATTAGTTCATTATAATATAATATATATAATATAATATATAATATAATATAAAAACAAATTTTTGATTGGTAACCATGAAATAACAGCCCACAAATATAATGTAATGTTACAAAGAAAAATATGAATTGTTCTTACATTTTTTATAACCCGATTACTAAATGATATTTTGACAGATTACGATACATTTAGTATTTACTGTATAAATAAATTTATGGCAGAGAAGAATCAATTTATAACTTTGACAAGTTGATCTCCTATTTTTATCTCCCAAATTTATCAGATTAATAAAATTCTTATTGAATTGTTAGAAAAACACGGATAATGAAACAAAATGCAAAGTCCTTCAAATGTTCGTGTACTTAAGACAACGAATCAATTACTAAACCTACCTACAATTATTATTTTGGTATTCGTGTTTTTAAGGGAGCTACTAATTATAAAAATGTGCAATGAAGAATATAATTTTGTTCCTTAAGTGGTTTAAGTCGTTTATGATAAAGATACCACCAAATGTATTTTTTTGTTAGATATTTTTTTATTAAAATAAGATGGAAGATTTTTACGCAACTTATTGCAAGCATTGTATTTCTATGAATAATTTATAATAATTTATCTATTAACTATTCTATCTATCATTGATAATAAAATGGAGTATTAACAACTGGTTCTATTACATATATTTACGGATTGTGGTCTGCGAGTACGTCCCTGTAGCCATTAGAGGATGCTTTACTATCGCCACAGACGATATTAAAATGTTTGGAACATTCCGGAATAAACGATCCCTTTCTCGAAGAATTAATTTGCACTTATTTAAGAACCCGCGATGTCGCGAAAGATAAAAAGTTAAGTTTAAGCTGGAATATAGTTTTGTAAACATAGAGACTTGTAAAGTGAATATCCAATTTATTTTTAAATAGGAGTTTATTGTATTACATATAAAAAGATTAGACTAAATTGTTAGTTTTTGTATTGAGTATTGTAAATTAACGAACCCATGGCTAAAAATCGTAACCATTTTTTTTTTGCCTCTGTAATAATGTTGAAAACGGAATCAAAATTCCTTACAAAGAAAGTATTGTATAGCCTCTTTTCTATTTTAAAATTATAGGATTGTCAAAATTCAAAGTGAATTAATGGGAAAGTCAAAATCTTTAATAAAAAAAAATAAAAGCACACACTGATTTTTTGTAACATAATTATTGAATTAATTTTACTCGCATATTTATATTTTTTAACTTTTGCATCGTTTTAGTACTGGAAAATATTTATCTTTTAAGTAATAGCGTTATACCTTAATAAATATCATATTTTCGTCTTGAATTTTTTTAACTCGAAGCGGTTACTGAATAAACTAAATTTATATTAAAAATTATATTTAGCATATTTAAGGTAAGTAAGTTCTTTAATAGATAAGAATAGTCAAAAACCTTTGCCATAGCGTCGGTGAGACTGCAAAACCGCCTAAAAGCAGTCTGCAATATCGCATTACTACATTTACGCATATTTACAGGAGGAAGAAAAAACTGATTATCTTGGCTTGTTTTAACTAAACGTATTTGTGATTTCTATGACTATTATTTTATACGAACGTGACTTAAATTTTCCAATATCTTTATTAGATTTTGAGAAATGTTCACGAATAAATAACAATAAATCAGAAACACGCGCCACTCGTGTCAAGACTTTTTCTAGCATTCGGTAAATACGCGGCTTTGCTGCCAAACACTCGCCAACCGTAACGCCAACTTCTGATACGCGGAATTGTTTTAACGACTAAATAGACGTTCCTTATTGGCTATTTTCAATCCCGTGAGTTCTACTAGAAGCCAATAAACGCTCTGAACCCACAGGCGCCAAATCTCAATTTTGCAACTTTTGTAGATACGCGGTATTGCAGAATGCTGTTAGGCGGTTTTGCAGTCTCACCGACGATATGATATGGTCACAAATTGTGCTTAATTTAAAAATATTTAGAACAGGTGTCCCAAAAAAGCAAAACAGCATAAAATTGTATGTTGGATTCTACATGTGAATATAAAACGTTTTCATAATTGAAAGCCCTCATCGGTTTTGGGGTATCGATAATCTTTTATGTAATAAAAAAAATTCAGGCATGTCATTACCGGTATATCTAAATAAACCTATTACGTAATATTAGACATGTGAAATACAGAGTTTGCAATATTTGCATACATACCTAAGAAACTTATAATGCTAAATTCTCGCTTTTTTAAACGAAATTCCCTAAATAATTTTTTTTCTGGGGATAATTAAGAAACCTTAGCTTTTGTTAGACATGTCACATACCTATCAACAGATTTCGAGATGTTTCAGTTTTTCGGTTTAATTGTAGCAACAATAGTAACATTTTTAAAAATTAAATCTTATCAAATTGATTCATGTAATAAAACAAAAATTTTAATAATAAAACGGAAGATTTTAATAATAAATTTATCGTAAGTTGAGAAACTAAGTTTTCCTTAGCAAATATACAAATAAATTTCCGTTCTGGTCCAATGCATATATATGCTAATATATTTTCGAAAAGTTCGTAATCACGCTTAAATTATCTGAACATTACTGCATAATTAATATAACCTCATTAATCTATATTCAATAATAGCATGGTTATTCATTCTTTTATCTCTTCTGACATGCGATAACATACTTGAATTTATCTTTGTTTAATCATTAAAATCTTTCGTTTTATAATTAATATTGTTGATTTATTACTTATCCATCCATTTTATACAGATATGGAAAAATATTTGCGGAACATGAGCATTTCAATGCAAAACAGTGACCTGGACGGTAGCTATAGTCGACCAGCAAAAAATATAATAAATATTCGCGATATATAATCTAGTAATTAACTACGCCACTCTATTTTAAATTGTCCCCTTCATTTTTACCATAACGGCTTTGGAAATAAAATAAATATTCTACGAATTAAAAAACATAACATCAACTAAAAATTTGAACTCTAAAAAAACATTACAAATCTAATGTAATTACGGTTAACATAAGCCACCTTGTTTTGCCAAACAATAGCCACATTGTGAAACAAAGAAATCTCGAATCGATTTGTTTTGTTAGCACAAAGTTGAATAATTTTCTTCCTTAATCCTTTAAGATTTTTATCTCTCTCAAATTCGTGTCGATAAGCGAATTTTGTCGGAAACCCCAAAAAAAAATCATTTGGTGATAAATCTGATGATCTGGGAGGCCACGGATCGTACTACTTGTAGATATTAAACGATCAGGAAACGTTTTCTTCTTCCTTCTTTAATGTGAGCAAATCGCTTGTTTTTCTTCGTATCCTCTGCCGTTCAATTGTTAGAGAGGTTGTCGCTCCATCTCTTGCGGAGTCTTCCAACGCTTCGGCGCCCTAAGGGCGACTCGTCTCTAGTTATTTTGACCATTCATCCGATCTATGTGTTCGTTCCACTTTTTTTTCTCAGTTCTTATGGCAGAAAATGAAGACGACCTCCAACGCCTACTCTTTAGATTTAATACAATAGCGCAGTAACTAAACATGATGATATCCCACAAGAAAACACAATCAAGAGCCAAGAGCCCCATCAGGTGTAAACTAATGGTTAACGAACACATAATAAACCAAGTAATGAATTTCAACTACCTCGAAATACATTTATCGTACAGCAGACTTACCACGGAGGAAGTAAAGACATAAGCCAACAAAGCGGCCAGAATATCGGGATACCTGAGGGATATAATATGGAGAAACAAATACATGAGTGTGGAAAGTAGAATACATATAAGACATGTGTAAGGCCAGTGCTGACATACGCAGCCGAAACAAGGGCAGAGACATCGCATACGAAAAGACTAATGAGAACAATAGAAATAAAGGTGCTGAAAACTATAAGAAGAATTTCACTCAGATATAAAATAAGGAATGAGGACACACTGAAAGAAACGGGAGTTAGGGATCTGGTAAGATGGACACGAGTACGACGTCAAGGATGGAGACCATTTCGAATGGACACAGAAAGGCTAGCGAAATGGGTAAAAATACAGAAACCAATACAAAGAGACCACCAGGAAGACCACCGAAAAGATGGCACGACAGCTGGACGTCCACATCACAGGAGCTAGGATGACAAATCAAAAAGTACCATGTCCTACAGCAAGAAGATTATTTTTCGCGAATATTTATTATATTTTTTGCTGGTCGGCTAGTTACCGTCCAGATCGCTCTTTTGCATTGAAATGACTATGTTCCGCAAATATTTTTCCATATCTATACAAAAAATTTACAGTCCACGTTTTACGGGAATGAAAAATTTGGTAAATTGGATTAACTCAAAATCTGTTAAAGATAAGAATATTTTTAACAAGAATTAAAACATTTCTTGATGCTCTGCTAGAAAAAATAAAAATATACACGGTTTTTCAGTGAGATTTTGTCAATATCAGTTTTTTAGATTTAGTGCACACCCTGTATTTCGTATGTCAAATGATACATGAGAGATGGTTTTATTTATTCTTCCACTTTTACGAAACCAAAATGACTATTATTAGGTTAGGTGTGTTAGCTGCCGATAATAAATGCCTGAATTTTTTTTGTACGCCAGATTATACAACTTTATGCTGTTCTGTTTTTTGGGGATTATATAGTTTTAATTTTGTTTTCAACTTAAGCATAATAATTTGTGCAATATATCAATAGTTAAAAATAGGCTACAGTACACCAACATTTTTAATTATTACAAGCCAATTCTGAAACGTTTTCGGCGTCAAGCCATCATCAGGAGAAATGTTTGTCACAAATTTGTTTACTAAAGACTAAACATGAAGAGGACATAACTCTATAGCTCAACAATGAACATTTCAAAATGAACAAATTTTTTTATAGAGTTGTAACTAGATTACATCATTTAAAAGACATGTACATCATTTTTAAAATTTTTAAAAGAAAAGAAAAAAGAAAAAAAAATTCAAAAATTTTTGTTCACATTGAAATGTTCATTGTTGAGCTATAGTCATGTCCTCTTCATGTTTAGTCTTTAGTAAACAAATTTGTGACAAAAATTTCTCCTGATGATGGCTTGACGCCGAAAACGTTTGAGAATTGTCTTGAAGTAATTAAAAATGTTGGTGTACTATAGCCTTTTTTTAATTATTGATATATTGTATATCACAGTACACACATCCCCCTTTTCTGTTATAATAATTTGTGATCACATCAAATGGTAAATGAAAGTTTTTTGACTATTTTAATCTGCTAAACAAGAACTTCAAGCAAATTTTGACAAATCCTGTACATATTTTAAGAAGCGCGAAAAGTCAAAATTCTCACATTTATTATAATAATGTCAAAGTACCGAAAAAACGCAGGGAGCAACTTACAAACAATCATAGTAAAGAAAGAGGTGGTGTATATGTAAGAAGAAGAATTACCCTAACTTCAGGGCCTGTCCGCCGGCCCTAAGGCCTTCTTCGCCCAGTAGGGTGACTTGCTCTTCTTCGCGCGAAGGATCAGCCATCTGCGGGGCAGAGCCACACGATGTTTCAGCGCGTTCAGCCTGGTTACACACCAACACACACATTGCCTTCTACCCTATCTATTTTATCGTACTTTGCTCTCGCTATTTTTTTCTCAAAGTTTTTTTAGTCATTTTGTTAGTCACATAAAAGCTAGCCGACCCAGGTTTTTAAAGGCAGAGATTGTCATTCAAGACTGCAGTGTAGCATTATAGGAGGGTTATCTATTTAAACGGTCGCTTAACGTTAGCATGAATAAAATAATTGCGGATAATTTAGTCCAAATTAAAATCACACCTTAACAACTATCAACAATTTTTTTGTTGTAAATATTTTTTTAAAAAAAAAACTGTTAATAACTATAAAGTTTACTGTATGGCTTTAAAAACGGTTTCGAAAAATAAATTAAACTAAAACACGGTTCTATATTTTGGTGAGTAAAATATATACAAGGTGGGCCATAAGTCAGTTGTCAAAAATACAAATTTTCCACCAACAATTTTATTATCAATACACAAATACTAGTACAGTTCAATGAAGCTACACACGATGCTCAATGTTTTCCATGCTGTTCTAACCAAACATTGCATCTTTCGAATACTGATTTAAAAATTTTGTGGCAAATCTCGTCTCGAAAGATTTGCGATTGGATTCGTGGCTTCAAATGCCAACGCAAATCTTGACAGAATAGACCTCACATTTTAGTATGCCCTAGACTAAAGAATCCATGACTGTGATATTCGGAGATCGGAAGGCCGTTTAATGGTACCCCTTCTCCCTATACATTAATTAAAGTTTTCATTTAAAAAGTTCCATAATAACTTCATAATGCGAGGGTACTCCATTTCGATGCCATATCAATTTTTCTTTAAACTGCTGCAGACTCATAAAGTGTTTTTTTTCAGTTCTAGCAACACTTCTTGAAGCATATCTTAGTACTTTACAGAATTGACAGTCGTACCGTTAAAAATGAGGCCCGATTAGCCCCCACCAAGAATACATACATATAGTCACACCTTTTTCCCGTAGGGGGGTTCTTACACACATCTTTTGCTTCCTCTAATTTCATCAGTGATCTCATACATGCTCGTCGGTTGTTGGTACTCTTGACCTGGCCTTTCTTCAAAACAATGTTGATCTGATCGAGATATGTTCGCCGAGGTCTACCTTTACCGCCTTATAAATTTGCTATGCAGTGCCCCATTCATTTGTTAGAATAAGCTTCAACAAATTTGGTTTACCAACTTAGAACCTACCGATTATCACCTCATACAACCATAAACTTCGCGAGAAGAACTGGATTGTGCGGTGAGCTGTAACCTCTAGGGTTGAGCCACAATGGACCCATCAAAGGTCGCAGTGGAGTCACATGATACCTAACCTAACCCCCACCGCTTAATTCCTGACCACACACTCACTTTCTCCATCGCTACATGGGGAGTTGTATCTGTTTACTCTCCCATTTATGGGAAAAGTGGAAGGACGTGGAGGAGTAGAAAGAAAGCAGACTTCCTGGCTGAAGAACATCCGTGAATGGACCGGTATACGCAGCGCAGAGGAACTGTTTCGATTGGCGCAGAATCGAGAAAGATTTACCCAAGAAATTGCCAACGTCAGGGGGACCTGATACGGCACTTGCCATTTACCTTAACGCTGTCCGTATCATCTTCATTTGGGTCTAGTAGATCTATATGATCAAAAAATACTTTTCCGAATACTTCTAGCTATTCCATACTCCTAGACGCTTTTATGGCCAACCCTGTACTATACAGTGTGTTCACGATCGGAGTGCACGAGTGGGAAACAATTTTATTTTTAGTTTTACTGAAAAAAAGTTTTGCTTCTATGAGACGGGTCTGTTGAAGACAAAAACGTCACTTACTAGATTATCGTTAAACTTTTGGACTTGGAATAAGTTTTCATGCGATAAAATTAAATAATTTTTATTTAGAAAGACATTTTTCGATAAAACTAAAAATAAAAAAAATTTCTTTCTTTGAAACCGTGGACACACTGTTTATTTTACGTGGTGTAGAATTTATTCCGAAAATTTAAATTAAAAATTTCTCCTTCGCTTAAATTAGATAAAAATTGTCGACCTTCACTGAGGATATCGAAATTCCAATAAAAAATTATTTGCTTTGATGACCACAGGATTTTTTTTTTGATCAGTTGCATTTATTTTCGGTAGATAATTTAATTTGGCGCAGAAGAAATATCGCATTTTTTAAACGCGCAGTTTCAAAGTTTGGAACACCCCGAATTAATTTCTAAAAACAACAGTTCAGTTTTCAAAAGAAACAGTATATGGTCAGGTAATAGCTATGGCAATTCTACTAATTTAAACTAGACTGATGTTAGAGCGTTATCTTTAACGAGCTGTAGTTTCCTCCATTTATGGACAAACAAAAATATATATTAATTTTTGTAACGCAGTAATTTGCACTTGTGTTACTGATAATGCATTAGGGGAAACATTTTTTTACAATTTAAACGCGAGCCCGTCATTTTCGGTAAAAACATATTTTTATAGTAATTAGGGGTATTCCAGACTTGACAACTGCATTGCATAGTTATTTATTAATTTAATAATCAATTAAATTAAATAATTATTTACATCGTTTATCACTCTGGGGGTAGTAAAAATATTTAATTTTATAAAATTAAAAAACGACATTTTTAAATTCGTAAAGAAACAATTACGAAGTAATGGATTACAAATACCCTCCTATTGCCGTTATTTTAAGAGAGAAGCTTTGGACAAATTTGAAAGCAGTAACAATGGTTATTTGTAAATTTTAAATTCCTTTTTTTGAAGCACCGAAAGCCAGTTTTATAAACAATTTATTGCCAATTTACCACTTTGCGCACAAATATAATTGCACAAACTGATTAACATTTTATTTTTAATAGTTAACAAGTACCATTTACCTTTAAGTGGATTAGTTGGATATTCGGAAAAATGGTAATTTATTGAAAGTGTGGGGACTACCATATTTTCGGTCAAAAAATATCGAAAAACTAAAATTTTTAAATGTTTTTTTAATTGATCACAGCGGATTTATAAAATTAAAAAAAGTTTAAAAAATATGACTTGATAAATTGTTTTTTTTTTTTGGGTTTAAAAGTGCAAAAAAATTATTTATGTTATATTTTTCGTACACTTTTAATGTTAAAATTTAAAAAATGTTATGATGTATTTTTTTTAAACTACATAAGGAAGAAGTAAAAAGGATTTTTTCAATATCATAACTAACGACTTTTTTGGGTAGTTTATTTTATAATAAAATTGGAACGATACATAGACAATTAGCATGGCACTATGCCAATATGACATATGTTGATATTAAAATATATTGTTCTCTCTTATTAGGTGTTTTTGTATGAAAAAATGTGGAAGGCTTAACGATTTTGCGTGCCATTTTTGCACAGAGGCCTTGCTAATCTCAGTATGGTTAAAATTTTACCTACCACCGAAGGAAGTAATTACCTATTATTTTTTTCTTTACTTTGTTAAGGTGCATCGATTACTAGGATCATTAGCACCATAAGTAAGGTATGACAGATTTTATATTAATTAAATTTTTATGGAGAGATTGATTTTTCTTAAAAAATTCATCAAATTTTTAATTGTGGTAGCGTCTCCGGAATTTTTGGATAATTGTTTTGATATGTCGAAAAGTTGCCTTATGTTTCTAAATCATGGACATATACAAATAATGTGTGATACGGTGATTAGTTCACCGCAATGATTGCATATCGGAGGAACTTGTCCTTCCAAGAGGAATGCGTGGAATAATAGAGTATAGCCAAACCTTAGTCTGTGTGTTTTAACCCTGTCAGCTCTTGGCAGGTTCTGAGGGGACGCCACAGTTGATTATTATTATTATTATACTTATAAATTTAAAAAAAAAAATCATACATGCAATTTTTTTTAAAAACCACCACAAAAAAAAATCATAATTACATATTAAATTTTATTAAATTTTTTCATTTCTTTAAAAATTATGTAAGTTACCTTTTTTAAATGTTTTTTTTTTCGATGTGAAATAGACCAATCTAAAAAAAACACAATTGAAAATGTTAATTTTTCGAAGTTTTATCTTTAAAAATGTGGTGGACCCCACTTCCAAATAATTACCGGAAAAATTATTTAAGATAAGACCATTACCACATTTGCATCACAAACAACATGAAAAATAAAAAAAATAGAAGTCGAAAATTTGATAATTTAGGAGTAAATTCAGAAACTAAATGTGCCTTATGTTCACGAAAAACATTCGCGCAACTGTTTTAATGTATATTGATTTTATTTAGTCATTTTATTCTTATGAATACGATATTCCTAAACTGAAATATTTTTAAATTTCATTTTTAATAAAATATGTTTGCAGCTTGATTTTCAAATTCTTGTTGACACACATGAATTTATTGTCTAATGGTCAAATTGCACAATTGCGGTTTAAACAATTTTAATAGGGTCGACGTTTATTTCAACATGCATTTACATCTATCCTGAAGAACTCGGTCGAGAAGTTATTGGCAACATAAATATTTTAACTGGCAACATGAAACCCATATAATTAAAAAAATGATTTATCTCTGAACAGTGCTAAACAACTTGAAACTTCTAGTAAACAAATATCTAGTTAAACCGCAAAAAAATCCAACACATAATACCATAATTATTTTTTCATTTAATATTAGTTTTAATGTTCCTTTAATCGAATAATAATAATAGAATGATTAACTATTTTCTAAGAAATATCGTCAATTTTAATACCTTATTATTTAAAGTCTGCACGCAATCGGATATTAACATTTATTTATGTTTTAAATATTATCTTGACATTCGAACAGTGAGAACTAGCAGATAAAATCGATATTTTCCTGTAAATTATCAAAAGATAAACCAAACATCCTGTAACAGATTTTTTGCAAAGTAATAGAAGCCACTTAACTGTAATATTGAATGTTATGCATGATGCCCAGAAAATCAAAGGGATAAAAATAAATGTAAGCAAGACGAAAATATAGGTTGTTGAAAGAAAAGAAAACATGACAAACTGTAATGTTCTGAATAAGGGAGAAAGAGTGGAACAAGTAAATGAATTTGTGTACTTGGGTTCAAAATTTACGAGAGATGGAAATTATGACAGTGACATTGAGCGAAGGGTGTTGGCAGGAAAACAAATGAATGCGGCACTGCATATCTTTATGAACAGCCAGAAAGTGTCAAAAAAGGCACGTCTGGCTGTGTATAGAGGTGTGTTGGTTCCTACATTTATGTATGGTAGTGAATGTTGGGTTTGGCAGACGAAGCATGAAAATAGGATTAATGCTGTGGAGATGAGTAGTCTGAAAAGTATAACCAGAGTGACTCGGTTAGATAAAGTAAAGAATAGTGAGATAAGAGAACGCTGTGGTGTTAAAAAAGATGTGGCTACAAATACAGATAAAGGAATTCTTAGATGGTTTGGAAACGTAGAAAGGATGGATGAAGGAAGATTGACGAAACAAATTTATAAGGCGAGTGTGAATGGACAAGTCGGTAGAAGTCGTACTCGACGCACATATCTTGATCAGATCATTGTTTTGAAGAAAGGCCAGGTCAAGAGTACCAACAACCGACAAGCATGTATGATAGCTCTGATGAAAGTAGAGAAAGCAAAAGATGTGTGTCAGAACCGTAGCAAATGGAAGGAAGTGGTCTCTGCCTACCCCTACGGGAAAAAGGCGTGACTATATGAATGTATGTATGAAAGTTAAAAGAAAGGAAAAACTTCACATGGAAGCAAGTTCCACAACTTTGAGACCTTGTTTGCAAATGACCGTTCGAGTTAAAACGTCTTAGTTGTTATTGATATGAGATATTTAAGTCTCTGTGATAAAGAAAGGGATTTGAAACAAATAGCAGGTTTATCCATGACAGCATCTGTATCCGCTCTATGTTGAGCCAACGAAAAAAGTTTCTCAGGAATGTGTCGTTGGTAAATCAAATAGCTCTCTTCTGGAAAATGTAAATAATGGTCCAGCCTTGTTGTTATTTGAACTTTGTATGATGTTGCCAATTTGGCAGACGAGAAGTACTTTCTGGTTTTAATTAAGAGCGGTAAATGTAACACTATTTTAGATTATCTATGAAAGTATCGCCTACCAGGAAGTACTTGACATCTAGAAGGCAGATAGACAAGCAAGAACTGATGGATAATATCAGCTGAAGGCACGGAACTAACCTGCAGCATTGATTACAGTACTGCTAGTTATCAAAATGGAAGCTGGTCACGAAACAACCACCGCAAATACTGGACAGAGCACTCAGGTATGGGAAACTCGAACTGTCTTATTGGGGACCATCCGGGAAAACGACAGAAAAGCTTGGGCGAAGAAAAATGATGCATCCAACAAGGATCCTTAAAGGATAAATCTGCAAGAATAAACACCTATACATTATAGGGCTTGCAGATAGCCGAAACTCTCATTTCGCAGACAAAGACACCAGAAATGTAGCAACACCTCCACTGTCGGCATCCTGGAATTTTTCGAAGGTACAGGACTGCCGCTGTGAGGGCATATTTATATACAGGGAACACATGGTCCTTGTTGGCCGTAGTACATGGGATAATTGACTTTGAGACCAACCCCAAAAGGATGGAAGAAAAAAACGCTTATTAAAGAGCTGATCGTTTATTTTCACAGAGTAGTTTTTGGGAGTTGTTTTGTGGATAGGTAGAACGTATTATTTTGAAAACATTGAATTAGATCACTTATTCTTCATTAATTTATTTTCAAAATTTCCCAAAGATATAGAGTTGCTTATTGATGTGAAACAATTATGCTATTTCTATAACGTATATTCGTTATACGATGAATATGAATGGGTTTCATTTGTATTTCATTAGCACAACTTGTTTTGGGTTTATTTTAAGATTTTCATTTTTATTTTACAAATTTATTTGGCCTAATTTAATTTAATTTAGAAACAATAATAACCTTTGAACAAGTAATAAAAGCCACCGACAGAACAAAATCTAATTTTTAAAATTAAATTAAATAATTTAAAATTAATACATGTCGTTCTAATTTTATTTAAATTTTTCATAACAATATGACAAATTAAACAGTAAAAATTTATGTACATATAACTGTTAATAAAAAAAACCGATCTAAAAAAGTTACTGTACATTAAAAAAATGATTTTATAGTATATTTAGATTATGGTACAGAGCTTGGTTAAAACGAGCCCACCCCAGCCCGCAAAGTTTATTCAAATGCAATTCGCGACAGCTAGTTTAACGAGTTTCAATCAGCTCCATTTACTGACGTCGGCAGAAAAATCAGCTCGCTTGTAAATTTTCCGAAAATATTGAAAAATTGAATTTTCATGTACTTGATTTTCGAACACGAATATCGCCTTTTTCGATGAATGAACCACACGAAAAAACTGCTCCCGATCCAAACTAAATTGCTCCGTGATCAGATCATCGAAAGGTGCGTGCAAAAATAAAATGATTGTTAAACAATAGCTGTCGCGAATTTCCTTTAAATAAATTTTGCGGGCTGGGGTGGGCGCGCTCGCGCACGCGCACTTCGCCTGTCTGCGACGGAAAATTTACGAATCAATTGTTTAACAATTATTTCATTTTTGCATGAACCTTTCGATGATTTGACCACGAAGCAATTTAGTTTGGATCGGGAGGTTAAGCCATCTTGGACTCAACCAAAATCCTACAGATTTTAAATACATGAAAAGTAAAATATCTGCTTTCAATTGTAATTAAAAATGAGTACTTTTTAATAAAGCTCTTATCTAAATCTAAAAATACATACAAAAATGTCTTATTTACAAAAACAAGGTAAATCGAATCTTATTACAGTACTGTAACATTAGTGGCAAGGTGAGAAAGAATGTTCATTAGTTTTATAAGCATCATGTACAAATTAATCCTGGGTAATTAAAGATTATAAAAATGTCAGTTTGTATAAAGCATTTAGTTTCCGAAGTACTGCTTTCACCATCCAATTTAAGACTTTTCAAATCTGCCTTTTTAACACCTCTTTGTAAAATCCAAACACAAATTGTACCCTTTCACCGACAAAACATTTAAAAATTAAACAATCTGTTAGGGATAAAAAATTAAAATAGATACAATGTATAAAAGGGCAATGTGGTACCAGGCTGACGAGCATCGTTTACAAAAAAAATCAAAAATATCCAATAAGCAGCTGTAAAACCTAACTGGTTGCGTTAGTAGATCAAAATGTTAGGTAATCACCAACTAATATGTTATTACCACTGCAGCGTTTAAATTGAATTATCAATTCAAACACGTCAGTGATTCACAACGAAAATTTCACACCTGAAGATGAAGAATAATAATTATAACAAAGAATTTATTTACACTGGGGATAAAAGTGGAAATTTTCAAGTTTTTGCTGTTTAAAAAAAAATTATTCGTTGGGAAAATAAATTTTTTTCCGCGATTCTTAAATGCAGATGTGATATATTCGAAAAACACATTTTTAATACAAAATCAATTAGATACTTCAAAAGGTAACACTTTAAAATTGATATTGTATCTACACTCAACGTCGATCCGCTGATAAAAATATGAACCTGTGCAAATAATAATAGTAATAGCGGCATTTCGAGAAAATAACTTAAATTAAAAACCATTACCTTTTGATTTTGCCGGTTATCTTATTATTGTTAATAATTAAATAATGTAAAAAAATAAAACATGTCATGCAATGTAAGATGCTGTATTTATAAGATTGTTAGAAAACCAACCTCTCATTTGTTTCTAAAAAACAGAAATAAATAAAAACAACGTTTTGTTCACTTACAAAAAAATAAAATGCTGATCGCGATTATTAGTCCTATTTTGAGTCTCAATCTGTATATCTGCTGCAGAATTCGAATTTGTGAAATGATGATCCTGATAATCCTATCGAAATAACACATTAGTGAAGCCATATAATAATTCAACAACAAAAAAGCCATGAATATAAATAACAGTATTCGCAACAAATAACTAGTTAGTGAACTGGTAAATTGTTGTTGATTGATACTAAAAATTGATTGTTTGAAACATTATTGCTGGAAAAATACATCAATAATATTTCTAAATTATTTAATATTATTATTTATATTATGTAAACAATAGCCCCAATAATTGCAATTTCATATTTTAATAAAACTAGTTTAAAAAAATAGATGGTATTCATAATAAAAATAACATTAATACGAAATATTCACGATATTTTTTTTATGAATTGTTTAATTCTCTACCAAATCAAATAAAAATCTCAAAAAATCAAAACGAATTCAAAAAACGATTGAATGACATCACTAGCTTGCCACGTACCGAGATACATAAAACAATGTATTCCTAATTTTTCCAAACATTTTTTTTATATATATAATATTATCAAACTTTTTCAATATTGCCATTTTATTATATGTATATATGTGTGTATATATGTATGTAAATGTATGTATATGTATGTGTATGTATGTATACCCATATATGTAATGTAAAGAATGTAAGTGTATATAAGTATATATCTATGTTGTGCAAATATCTAGTGTTAAATATAAATTTTGTATTATTATATATTCTTCCTATTGGTAATTTTCAGTCACACACAAACTGATAACAGTTTACGTGACTCTTCGTTTATTAACTAAATTACTTTTGTTATTTTTTTAATAATAAAATAAAGTTATTAACTATTATTTACAAATTATATCTTTTAAATACTATTTATCATTTAATCAAGTTTTTTGTTAGAACAGTTTATAATTAAAATACAGTTTACTGTATATCATTTCGTTTTTTTTAGAAATAACTAATATTCAAATTTGAAGAATTCTGTAAGTCGGTGGCCATAACAACGCACTGCCCCTCGTCTTGCACCTAGCCTGGTATCAGAGCATCCTACTCCGAAATCTAACTTAGTGCATGATGGATAAAGAAACATTAACAACCAGTGCTTGTCGACGGCAATGCTTTGTGCGAGGTGGGATCCACACTATGGCATAATGCTAAGTGCGGTGCAAGGTGCGGTTAGCCGTTATGGACATACCTTTATTCATTGAAAATTCAAACCAATTAACAACCAATTAACCGGTTCTCTTTTATTCTTTTAATTATTCTACTGTAAATTCAAATAATTTTAACATCGCGAGCAGGAGCTTCATATTGTTAATGTAACGAGGGATTTCCAATCCTTGGTTTTATGGTTTTTTTTAATAATTTCTTGACTAAGTAAGTTAAAAAAAACACTAAAATATTCTGTATTGAGAAACATAATAAAAACCAAAAATTTAATAATTTGTATTGTGTTAAAATTAACTGTGACTTACTGTAGCTACCTACTACTGCTTGTGTGGGGATAAACGAAGCTTACACGGATTGATTTAACATCGAAAAAAGTGTTAGACAGGGATGTGTGGCTTCGCCATGGCTGTTTAACTTATAAATAGACGATTGTTTAAAAGATTTGAAAAAAAGTGCACATGAATTGAGAACGAATAATTTAATCGTCAAATCCTCCTTTAAACCGACGATCAGATCATATTAGCATCATCTGAGGAGCAGTTACAGGCGATGGTTAATATTATGCATGATGTCCTAAAAAATTAAAAAGATAAAATTGAATGTGAGCAAGACAAAAGTAATGGTTTTTAAAAAAGAAGATATCATGACAAACTGCGAGGTGCTGATTGAAGGAAAAAGATTGGAACAAGTGAAAGAGTTTGTATACTTGGGTTTAAATTTTACGAGATGGAAAGTATGACTGTAATATTGGGCGAAGAATGTTGGCGTCCTGCATAACTTTATGAGCAGTCAGAACGTATCAAAAAAGGAACGATTGGCTGTGCATAGTGCTAGTCGCTACACTTATGAATGGTAGTGAATGTTAAGCTTGGCAGAAGAAGCATGAAAGTAGAATCAAAGCTTTAGAGATGAGTAGTCTGAGAAGTAAAACCGGAGTGACTCTAATGGATAATGTGAGAAATAATGAGATAAGGGAAAGCTTTAGCGTAAAAAAAGATGTGTTAACAAAGATAGATTGGACACGTAGAGAGGATGAACGAAAGAAGATTGACGAAACAGATTTATGTAAATGGGCAAGTAGGTAGAGGTCAACCTGGGCGAACATATCTTAATCAGATATAAATTGTTCTAAAGAAGTGCCAGCAACCGACAAGCATGTATGAACGCGCTAATGAAAGTAGAAGAAGCGTAAGACGTGTGTAAGGACCGTGGCAAGTGGAAAGATGTTTATACCTACCCGTACAGAAAAAAGGAGTGACTATATGTGTGTATGTACCCGTGTAGACTTAAGAATCACAATCTGCAGTCCACCAACTTTTACGAAACCATTTTTAGTTATGTATTATTTTCGCTTTTGAAAACTACGCAAATGTTCTTTACTTTATTTACATCTATGAAAGAAAAAATAATTAACCTCACTATTGCCGCCGTTTCAGATTTCAGAAAGCGTTTACATTTCAAATTGTAAAAAAATTAATAATACAATACAATAAAAGCTGGATACATATTTGACTTCGCTGCATTGACAAATGGAATTTTTCAGCTTGAAATGAGAAATAATCAAGCCGTGAAAAGACAAAAAATGAAAGAACGTTACTACTGAATATAATACTCAAATGCAAACATATTTTAGAATGTAAAAAAACAGGACACAATAACGTGGCGTAAAAAAGAGACCACATGAAAGAAATTATCTTCAAAGGCATTAACATCCAAATAAAAATCATTATCCGTCATCACAATGTAAAAAATAAACGCACAAATCGCTACCCTCTTAGGCTTAAATTTAGAGTAATTTAAGGGTAGTTAACGTTTGGTGAAATGTATTAAATTAAGCTGAGCTTATGACATAAGTATGATCTGTCTAATTGACTTTTAAAAGAGTATTATTATTGGTAGGAGAGACATATTTAAAAAAAAACATTTAAAAATGTATAATTTTTCTGTCACTATCTGTGACAAAGTAATACACCGATATTTTAATAAAGAAATCGGTATTTCCCATTAGCTTGTGGTAATGAATCAACTAGTTAACCTTCAAGAGGAAATCATGCATTAAAAGACATAATTTAAAAAAGTAAATCGTCCAATTAATGGAATTTGCAATATTTAATGGTCACGTTCATTAAAATACCATTGGTGGACGTTGTCGACTACGAAACAATTTAAAGAGATAATTTTAGCGAATCTGAGTAATGTTTTAATTAAGAAAGATATGATTAATATTTAATGTTACAAAAACATTAATGTTATTATTTTGATTTGTGTTTTTGTCTAGTAATTAATATAAATGTTCTGCTTCTTCCTGGGGATATTTTGCGCACATCCATACCTGCACTATGTCTCTCTGCATCGGAATTTGCATATTCAGCACGGTTCAATTTACCAAACATGTCAATAAATCCGCCCACAGAACAACTGGCTAACTAAAAATAACTACCATAGAAAAACTTTGACCCAATAATAAGTACAGCCACAAAACATCAGACGGAAGATCAGTGGAGACATTGAAAAAACCAAACAAGAAAATGATCCAAGACACTCTCTCTATGACCATCCTAATCAACAACGAAGTCGTCTGAAATCCAGAAAGATTTTCATGAAAACTACACTTACACTAACCACATCGAGAAGACTAGAATTCTGAAAAGAAAATACCTCACAACCAATCTTGGATCTTAAAAAAGAAATCTCAGGAAGATATGAATTACCGTACAGCACGTGAAACTACTAAACATATTGTGTGTGGGAGTTAGCAGATGCAAATACAATATGGCTAAATGGGGTAGGTATCTCTCCAAATTGTGATGATGTATGCACATGTGGGTTAAAACAAGATACGTTCCATCGCAGAACACTGGCGAAATATTTTATACTTGTTGATCAACGAACACGGATAACTAAATAAATGTTTTATTTAAAGAAATGACCTCCCTAAGATAGTTATGGAATATTCTTAATTGCGACCCTCGCCACTATTTTTACCTTTTTTTATTTACAGTATTGCGTTTTGTACAATTGGGGATAGTACTTAAAAGTGTGGTATTCTCAAAATAGCAAAAACTTAACTCAAACCGTTCTCTGGTCATTAAATATGAAAAAACAATTCAACAGCAGACTAAATATTATTTAAAAAAGTGAACAACTTCTTGAAGCAGTTAAGTTTGCTTTTGTTTGAAACTGTCAAATATTCAATAAATATAATTTACGATAAAAAATATTATTTATTTCTCCTATTTTAGAACAATGTTAGCAGGCTTTAAAAAATCCAAAATTGTAATCAAGTAAATATTATTGATTTATTATTATTTAACTTAACACCTTGTTTTTAGAATCTTCAGTAACTATTGTTTGTAAATTGTAATAAATTGTAAACATATAACGCTTGAATTATTTTGTAAATAAATTAATTACTTTTAATTTTAATTTTTAATTGGTTAGACCAATATCTTTGTTGTTAAGTGATTGTTTGTAAAAATAAATTTTTTTAATTTATTTTTATGCTTTAATTGACGCTATTAAAATATTATACAGTATGTCTCCGTAATGATGTATGGATCAGGTCTTTTCATTACGAGGTATAGTCGAAAAATTCTTTGCTAGAAGTCAGAAGGTCTATTGCGCTTTTATAGACTTGGAAAAGACCTATGACAGAGTGGTGAGAAGTGAATTGTGGTCGACATTGTCTATGTATAGGGGGAGCGGTAGTTTAATACGAGCACTGAAATCACTCTACAAGGATTCCACTGCTTGTGTCAGGATAAACGCCATGGCTGTTTAACTTATACATAGACGATTGTTTAAAATATTTACTTGAAAATGAATGATTTGATCGTCAAATGCCTTCTTTACGCCGACGATCAAGTCATATTATCGTCAACTGAAGAGGAATTGCAGGCGAAAAAATTTAATATTGATAATAATTGTATTTTAGATTTTAGAACATGCAGAACATTTTATGAGGAATAACTTTTTTCCTAAAATTAATAATAAAAAAGTTTTACTTATGGTTCCGGAGAGGTATGTCTGTAATAATAAATGTATAAATTTACAATATAAACCTTACAGAAATTACTGTAAATCACAGATAAATGCTTATCATATGTTTTGCCGATAAATAATTCGTAATATTAAATAATAAGTTGCTAATGGATATGTCTACTTTTTCTTACTAAGCAAATAAAAACGCATTTATCGACTATTTGGCGAGATATTGTTCAATATTATGTATCATGGACAGAAGTATTCCCAAAAGAACACTATAGTTGGTACAATTATTTAATTCTGTAAAGAAACAAAGTTGTAATGTAATTAGTTCGGTTTGTTTATAAATAAATATTCGAATGGGTAGCGGTCACAGTATTTGTTTTTAATAAAAAACATGGGATTTTAGTAGAAACTAATAGTTTGCAAACAGTATTTTAAAACCGAACCAGCAGTAAATCTCTTAATAAGGAGGGTCACGATGTTTCGCCATCAATTGTATGAGGCTTCTTCAGGAGTCGTTATTAAGCTCGATAACTAAATACGAGATACGAAAAATCTTGTAATGACTTAATATTGATTATCTAAATGAAATTAAATGCTTTTAAATTATTAATTTTTTAAATATGTTTTATATGGTTTAGCTTACAATTAGTTACATTTTTTTATATGGAATAATAAAATATTTCGAAGTGTGCAGTATATTGTAATTTAATATTCGGTATCTGTTTAAAATTAATAAATATAAGATTACAAAAAATTGATGATGCATCATAAACAGCTATTGTTTGAAAAAAAATTTAATATTATGATACTTTTATTGATGTGGAAGCGATTGAATTTCAAATACATATGTTATCTTCGAGTATAACGAACCTTTAATAATAATACGATGAAATAGCTATACATTCAAGCAGACCATTCAATATTTTTCATAAGAATATTTTTCTAACATCTTTATATCTTTATATCTTTCTAACAAAATCAGCTAAGCAATTTTTCTTTTAACTCTTTTAAATACTCCGCGAACAGTAAAAGCCGCGTCCATGCCTTTATATAGCTATGCAATCTAACAATACGCTAAATGACTATGAAATGGCAAAAGGCAAAAAAAATGGTAATGCTAAACAGTAATGGCAATGCAAAAAGGTATTACCAAATGGAACTTTAAATGTATATGAAATAGTTAAGCATCCTGGCTCGAATCGATCCGAGCCATGTAGTACTTTACCATTGCCTTTTTAATGGTTTTTATGAATAACTGTTACATTTAGACATGTTTACAATATACAGGGTGTTTCTAAATTCATGCGAGAAAATTCAGGAGGTGATTGCCCGTATGAAAGTATAATGGATCTTTCCTGTAACAAAATTTCCTCACCACACCCCCTTTCAAAATATCACCCCTAAAATGTGGTGAGTATAATTAAGTTTTAATTTTTTTTCTCAAATTGAAGTAAACTTAGCACGATGTCATAAAGATAAATATATCAAATATGTAGTAGATGAAATGGCGCGAAAACGAGACGTAATTGTACTTCGATTGCCACCCTACCACTGCGAGTTAAATCCAATAGAACTTGTATGGGCTCAAAGTAAAACATGAAGTAGCAAGGAACAATATTACTTTCAAATTAAATGACGTAAACAATCCGCTTAGTAGTGCCGTCGACAAAGTAACCTCACAGTCGTGGATAAAATGTATATAACATGTAGTGAAAGAAGAGCAGAATATGTGGAACGTTGATAATTGCATTGAAATTACCATCGAACCCGTAGTTGTGGATCTATGCAAAGATACTACTAACGAATCTGATGATGACATAGACGGCTCAGATTGGAATAAAGTTTGACATAATATGTAACATTATTTTTGTATATTATATATATATATATATATATATATATATATATATATAAAGTCATATTAGCGTCATCTGATGAGGAGTTGCAGGCGATGGTTAATGTTATGCATAATGCCCTGAAAATCAAAGGAATGAAAATAAATGTAAGCAAAACGAAAGTAATGGTTTCTGAAAGAGAAGAAAGCATGACAAACTGTGAAGTTTCGATTGAGGGAGAAAGACTGGAACAAGTAAATGAATTTGTGTACTTGGGTTCAAAGTTTACGAGAGATGGAAAGTATGACAGTGACATTGAGCGAAGGGTGTTGGCAGGAAAAGATAGATAAAGGAATGCTTAGATGTTTTGGACACGAAGAAGGATGGATGAAGGAAGATTGACGAAACAAATTTATAAGGCGAGTGTGAATGGACAAGTCGGTAGAGCTCAACCTCGGCAAACATATCTCGATCAGATCAACATTGTTTTGAAGAAAGGCCAGGTCAAGAGTACCAACAACCGACGAGCATGTATGAGAGCCCTGATGAAAGTAGAGGAAGCAAAAGATGTGTGTAAGAACCGTAGCAAGTGGAAGGAAGTGGTCTCTGCCTACCCCTACGGGAAAAAGGCGTTACTATATGTATGTATGTATGTTTTTTTATTAAACTTATTCGATAATTATTATTTCCGGTTTTCCTCTTCTTGGGCATCTTTAAAAAAAGAAAAGGATTTTGTGATTCTACGTTGAAAATATGAGTCACTCTGTAAATTTGTGGTATCCTACTATAAGTTGCTTTTAAAAGTCGAAAAAATAGGACTTTTGTTACTATATGTATGTATGTATGTTTTTTTATTAAACTTATTCGATAATTATTATTTCCGGTTTTCCTCTTCTTGGGCATCTTTAAAAAAAGAAAAGGATTTTTGTGATTCTACGTTAAAAATATGAGTTACTCTGTAAATTTGTTGTTGTTGTAAGTTGCTTTTATAAGTCGAACAAATAGGACTTTTAGTGCGCTTTTAAACAATATCTTCATTGCAGGTACCGATACGTAAATGCGATTTTAATTAAATATATTTGTCTGCAAACATATACATGTGCCATGTTTAAAAAAACTTTCTCGATAATTAAAATGTTTGTCGACATTCCGCGACGTGCGACCTTCGATCGTTGCCAAGAAGTCCATCTGTATAACTCTCAAATGAATGAAACACCTTGCATGGATCACATTATTATATTTAAAAAAAAATTGTTAAAACGCTATATTATTAATTGTGTTGATGTAAGAGATTTGAAGAAATAAATTACTATTGAAGGGCAGCATAAACGGCTGAATTCTACGAAGTGGGATTGGAACTAATACAAAACACGACCATTGCCAAACAGCCCTGCTCGAAGATTACAGAGAAGTACGCGCGAATTTTTTGCGGGTAATAATGTAAGGGTTAAAATTTAATTTAGTTGTGCGAGTGTTTTTGGCTACTTAAAGATGAGTTTTTATTGATAAGGACAGGTGAAATCAGTCGGAATAGGAAGAAATGTCAAAAACACACGACGGTTGACGAATAACCCTGCTTGAAGGTAAACAAAGAAGTACGCACAAATATTTTTAAGCGGGAATATGTAATCATGTAGAAGGGAATATAAGTTGTGGATTATTAGTGGTTTATTAGTTTTATTTTTAGTTGTTCGCAGTTGTTTGAGTGCGTGGGTGTACGGGTGTTTTATGTTACTGTTATATTTTTCTATTTAAAATGGGTAGACCGCAAAATAAGAAGAACTAGTTTTGCCATAACGTCTAATGTGCCATCGAGAAAAATCACCCTGTATCTAGCGTACCGCGATAATAACCTTTTATGGTTGTTGCGCAAAACTAAAAAAACTAAATATAAAGACTATTTGTTCGACGGAAATGAAAAGAAATTATTAAAATCTTGTCTAGAATAGGTAAACTAAATTTTTGTCAAGTGTTTGTTCGTATTTAAATTAAAAACAATAACTTTATTAAGAGCCGAAAACTTATCAAAAAAGCCACGAATGGATATGCATAGAGGAGTGCTGGTCTCTACACTTGTGTATGATAGTAAATGTTGGATTTGGCAGAAGAAGCATGAAAGTAAGATCTATGCTACGGAGATGTGTAGTCTGAGAGGCCCTTCGTAGTCACTTTGGAGACCTGCAGAACATCTCTTTCCAAAGACTCGTTCATCCAACGAACAGCGAGTCTTTGGAACACATTGCCTCCAGAAATTTAAGAAGAACACCAATTCCTACCTTTTTTCCCTTGGTTTTCACGATATTCTCTGAGCATTATAGGGAAACGTTACATGGAAACAAACAAAAAAAATAGGTCTTTGAAAAATCATGATAAATGTCTTATCATCGTCCCCTGTACATTAGTACGTTTTGTACGCTCATTATAAGAAAATATGGAGGATTAAACATATTAAATAAATAAAAAAAAACAATTAAATCATTATACACTAACTTTGGGTTAACGTCCAAATTAAGAATCAAAGTCCCACCATCAAATTTTAAATACAGCTCTGACTGACACTTTTTTAGTGTGACGTAAATTTTTCCAATTACAATTAAAACAGACTTTACTAAAAATAATTTTTTATTAAGATCAAAACAAAAATGACGGTACCGTTTGTCTAAATTTTCAATTCTTTATTCATTTAACTATAGGAGGTAAAATTTAAAGTAAATCCTTTGAAACAGCAACAACTTTGATAATATTATTTAGTCATTCTAATCGCAATGAAATCAGTTGCCTCACATTCTTTAGATTATCATCTTCACACTGGGAAAAATTTGGTTTTAAATGTTTTCGTAAATATTGATTGAATTTCTTTTTTATTTTAATAAATCGTTCTTTGTTTTACACTAATTTTGTCATTTTAATTTTTAAGCTAATTAATTGTTCGTATTACTTGGTGTCATGCACTAATAAAGACTAATCAAATTATCATCGTTTATTAACGAGGTAACTATTAAAATAATTTATTTGTTTATTGATTATGTTTATTTTAAATATACGGGAATTGGATCAATTTGAGATTAATTTTTGTTATTCATTCGTTTAAAAACCTTCTCTCATAATTTGAGAAGAGTGAATGTTTATTGATATTTCTAGAAAAACAATATTATGCAAAAATATTAAACACACATTGTAACGGAAAACCCTGTTAGAACGTCTGTGGTCGATGGGACAAACCCGGCCCACGGTTGTTTTTATTCCTAGATACAGTCGAAACGTTTTCATCCAGTTTGTGCTTTCCGGACTAATCGATAGCGAGAACATACAGAATAGAGAAAAAGTGTTCGGCTTGGTTCGGACAATTTAATTATAATTTATATAAAATCGACGCAATTAGTTTATTAATAATATTATTGACCATATTGCTAACATCGCAAAGTCAGCAAGCCAGGACTAGGTTTTCTGTGGAAAGCCAGAAAGTTTTTTACTCCTAATCAACTGTTGACGAAGTACAAGGCTCAAATCCGACCTCTACTGAAATATTGCTCGCACATTTGGGGTTCAGCACCAAGGCATTCTCTTCGTCTTCTAGATTCCATTCAGAAAAGGGCCATTCGGTTGATAAACAGCTCAACTCTCACAGATACCCTTCACCCACTAGAACATAGAAGAAGAGTTGCAGACCAGACATTGCTCTACAGATATTTCCATGGCAGATGCTCCAGAGAAATAAAAACTCTTGTACCACCATTGGCCACATTCGGCCGAAGAACTCGGCACGCTGATCAGTCTCACCCATTTACTCTCAAGATTGACACTACAAGGACCAATCTCCATCAAGAATCTTTCTTTTACAGGGCTGCTACGGAATGGAACAAGCATCCAAAATCAGTTTTTCCAGAGAACTATGACCTGCAACTTTTTAAAAAGGCGGTCCACAATCATCTCCTTTCTATAACCTCTTCCCTTTCTAATAGTCGCAGGGTAGGCTAACGGGTCTCGTTCCTTTTGGTTTTCGCCAAAGCTGTTGGAAGAAATTTTACGTCCAACTCATTTCCTCCTTTAACTTAAGATGATAGGACATTAAACGAACGAGATCGTCTCTCAGATTATGCAAAATGTACTTAATGAACTAGTTCATTGGAGCACAGGGTGCGGTCTGGGTGTAAACCCGGAAAAAACAGAACTAATACTTTTTACGAGAAGAAATAAAATTCCCGTCTTTCCACTTTCAGAAATGAACCTGACGGCATTCCACCGATGATTATCAAGAACATAACAGAATTTTCCTTTTCGTAGATACCAGAACTCAGTTTTTTGGTACGCTTCGAAAACGTGGGTGATCAAGGCCGCCTATCGACGGAGAATCGATGCGTTCGAAATGTGGTTTTGGCGCAGAATGTTAAGAATCCCATGGACTGCTCGAAGAACAAACGCATCCATATTAAAGAATAGAACACTGTTTGTCAAGCCAAACTTCAGCGCGGACTCCAAGGTTCTTCGGCCACATAATTTGACACGATTTAGAGCGCCTCATTGTACAGGGGGTGCTTTGTATGACATTTTTAAACTAACTCAGCGTTTCGGAATGAAAGCATCCCACGCTTTTAGAACAGTGACATTAATTTTCTCGTCAGTAATTTTATTCTTATGTTAAGAATTATTTTTTACTTTTTAGTTTGATGAACTCGAAAAGCGTGTTTTTAGTTTTTTTAAACTATAATTTATTTGTTAATAGATAGTGATTCATTCAACACCGGGTTTATTTGGAATCCACGAATTTCAGCACAAACACAATTTCCAATTAATTATTTCAGCAATGTGTTTATTTCGATAAAAACGAGTTAATAAATAAATTAAACTATAATTAACAAAACACCGACAAGCATTTCTGCATATTAATATAGGTGTTTCTAAAAATGTTCTACTGAAAATAATCGGTAGTTATAGCAATAATAAAAATATGAAATTTACATTTTTGAGACTAATTGTCGACATTTTATTTATAAAAAAAATTATCCCACTCGTTTTATAGTCCTAACAAGCTCTAACAATGCTAAATTATTTTCGTAGACTAATTTTTATTTAAAATTTTCATGGGATGATTCTGAACAGGTAAAATTGAAAAGTTAGAAAATGACCCAATAAAAAATATTTCAAACATTTTAATACTTTGACAGATCCTAATTTGCAATTAATATTTTTTTATAGTTATTTAATAGAAGAAAATAAAGAGACAAATTTGAAAACGACACTTTACTAACTATTCTTTATGCCACAATAGGATTTAAGCCTAGAACTCAAAGTTAGACTCATGAAATGTTATATAACTATCAATACTGTTCTACGGCATGGAGACGTGGACAATGAAAAAGAGCGACATTAAGAAAGTAGAGGCCTACCGCAGAATATTGAGAATCTCTTGGTAGGAAAGGGTGACGAACATCGAAGTGTTGAGAGGAATGAAAAAAGACAAAGAAGTGATCCTTAACATTAAAAAGCGGAAATTATTATATTTGGGCCATATAATTAGAGGGGAGAAATACCAGCTACTCCAAAACATAATGCAAGGAAGAATAGCAAGGAAAGCGTTCAGTAGGAAGAAGAAGACATTCATGGATGAAGAATCTACTTGATTGGTACAACTGCAATAACAACAATCTATTTAGAGCAGCAGTTTCAAAAATAAGAATAGCCTTAATGATTGCCAACCTTCGTAACGAATACGGCACTTGAAGAAGAAGAAGACCTACTAAAGGTCGCATTGGAGGGACCCCCTACGCCCCACTCACATGATACCTAACCTACTATTCTTTAAATTTTATTAAATTGTGGTCTTAATTACAAATTTTTTTATTCAATATTTTTTAATTTTAATTTTCTACCAAAGTAAATAATTTAAAAAAAAATTTAATATAATTTTTTCGAAATTTGTAATAAAACAACAGTTTTTTATTTTTAATAATGCCAACCGGTAAAAGAACTTAAATGGGTTGCCATTTTCGAATAGTATCAGAGAACACATTTAGAAAAATCAAATTATAAATTAGCCAAAAAAAAGGATCTTAAAATATTTGTATGTAATCCTGAACAGTGTACACTTTAATTTTCCACAAGCCTGCTAATATTGCGACACATCTTTAAATACAGCATCTTCAAAAATATATTTACCAAAATGTTCATAAACGTAACAACGAAACCATTGCTTTAAATACGATGATTATATTAATTACCAACGTAATGGATAAAGAAACGTGTTGAATTTGTAATATTCATGTTTGAAATTATATTTTTAAACCTTTTATCAAATCCACAGCAATTTTTTTTTTAAATATTTAGCTGACCATTATCGTTTTACAATTTCCAAAGATCATTTATTATTGCCACAAATAACATTATCAAAGAGAATAAAATAATTAAATTAAAATTAAAAAATATGCAAACAAACATACCAAATCGGATTATGAAAGTGTAACCAAAAAAATATCTACAGAAAATGATATGTTTTATGTGATAGGAGGCGTTAAATTTTGTTTTTCTTGTGTGTTAAAAAATACAAGTTATGAGAAGCTCAAGCATGAATGGACCTTTTACTTTTACATAAGTAAATGTATTTTTAGAATTCTTAAACTGTACACACAAAAATGGTATGCACAGGAAATAATAGGAAGACCCCTGTTAAGCTAGCATCCCCCCCCCCCACTTAGCAAAAATAAAAAAAAGTAGCGCAGAATTATGAAAATTTTAAGCATATTATACTGGGCAGAAATTTGATACTTTTTGTGGTGGGCTAAGTCAACGCTGACTCAGTACCTTTAGTACCATAAACAATATTATTTAATGCATTGCAAAAGAGCATGGATACCTCAAAAATAAAATTTATTTTAATTTTGAGTTTTAAGTATATTTGGCTATTTTAGGTTGTTTTTATTAATTACAAAACCTTAATTTAGTTGAAAATTTCCTTAGACTATTTCCATTTGTGTAGTTTTAGGTACCAATGAAAGGAATAAATAAATAGAACGATAAGCCAGCAAATTTATTGTAACCCATTCTGAAACTATATACCACCCAAGCAAAAATACTATTAATTTACCAATTCACACTGTAGGAATAAACCAACTGCTATGTTCACACTGAATAAAAGATTTATTTCATGATTGGATGTTTTCATTTAAACTGATTGATATAAAGTGGGTTTATGGAATAATAAACAATGGATAGTTTTATATTTCAGTGATCAGGTCTACAGAAATGATAAAAATGTTAAAATTCCTCATTTTAAGAGGGATACCAGTCCATGTTTGTAATGGATATGGAAAACTATTTAATTATGTTTATTTAACACCATCTATCACATAAACAAAGCAATATTTTATTCAATTTATTTTAAAAATTTTAAAGCATAATTTCAAATATTAAAATTTATCAGGCATAGAATACATTGCAGATAACTTTATTGCAATGAAATTTTTTTAAAACATTAGAGATTAAAAAAAACCAGTTAGGTATGTATATAATTTTTTTTCAATATTTGACTATTTAATTTTTAAATTACTACATCTAAACTTGAACAAAGATGTAATATTTTGTAACTTCTTGTTTTATGTGTTGAAAATTTGTAAAATTTTATTTTTTTTTTAATGTAAAAAGGGAAAATCCACACGTTTCTTTATCAGATGACTTTAATATTTACTAACCATTTCCTAAGGTGTTTAGTAAATTTCAAGTTTTTGGTTAAACTAATTAATTAAAGATTAAACTAACTACTCGTATTATGATATGCATGTACGAATGTTACAAATTCAACACAAGGGTAACTACTTGAAATACTAATATTAAAAATAAATTTAAAATAAGATAACTATCATGCTAGGTGAGCAGAAATTTTGGATTTTGTCGTAAATAAATACAATTTAAATTTCAACAACTTACCTCGTCAAAGAAAACTTGCGTCTTGCGAAGAATCTGTTTTAATTCAGTTAATTCCAAAAAGTTTCTCTTTAAGGCTTCTGCGTTCTGATTTACCTCGCGGAGTTCGTTTTCCAGTTTTTCAAAAGTAGCCTATAATTAAAAAAAAGTTTTTACATTTCGGTTTCTAGACATGGAAAATATTCTTGAACATATACGTAGATAAGATAAAAATTGAGCAATAATGCAAACCAATATAAATAATAATTCACCTGACAATACCTATTTTTAGAGTCCCATTTGTTTTCTTCAATAAATAGCCCTACAATATTGTATAGTAGAGCTGATAAACAGCCTAACATCTAAAGATTTGCTTCACTTTTATAGCAATGAGGGAAACGGTGTGTAGCTAAGCAGAATATTAAAGGGGACAAACTTCAGAAAAAGGTATCATATTCAGAATGCGGCTACAATTGTGAGTCTAAGCTGACTTGGGACTGTAAACAATCCCTGAGATAACTGGCAGCAAACAATCAGGTTACTCTGATATGGGTTCCAGGTCACAAGTGAGTTGAAGGCAATAAGGAAGCAGGCTGCCTTGCCAAAGGAGCAAATGCACAATTTTCCGGCCCAGAACACTTCTGTGAAATCTCCAAAACCCACTTGAAAGAAGAGGTTTGAAGCTGGGAAACAGATGAAATTAAATCTCACTGAAATAAAGTGCCAGGACAAAGACAAACCAAAAGGCTAGTAAGCCTTTCATCAAGGAAAGCTTAACAGCTTCTTAAGTTGGACAAGAAAGATTTGAAACTGGTGACGGGACTCCTCACTGGACACTGCCCTCTGGGGTTTTACCTGAAAAAGATGGGCAAAACAGAAAGTGATAGTTGCCTCTACTGCAAGAACTTCGCTGAAACTGCAGAACATTTTAAAGCCCTCTGATGTTAGGAACTTAGCTCCCAGGAAACTGATAAACTTTGTATGAAGTCTCTGAATCCCAGGCCTCGAATAGATTAAGGGTTATGCACAAAAGATCTGATAGGTCGAAGTGCTTAGGAGGCAGCATAACCTTAACGACCCCCAATACAATCTACAATCTAAAATCAGAATGCGGCTAAGATTAGATTCAACTGTTTGCTAGAATTGTTAGCAAACTTTTTAAAATATATATTGCGTCCATAAAGTAATGCATAAATTCATTATAGCTAAATAAACATTAATATAAAAAATCCAGAAACAGGTAGATTTTTTATTTTAATTTACTCTTTTTTAAAAAAATAATTTGAATGATGACGTTAGCACCAGTTTTTCAAATAATTCCAATTTGCGGAACTTGCTGAACTGATTCCAAAAATATATCACAAGTTGATTCAAATTGGTATAGGGTGGACAAAAGCGCAAAAGTTCCCTAACAATAATAATTTAACTCTAGCATGGTGGCTAAATGATAGAACTGTATTCAAGTATAGACCTCATTTTGACAGCACTGACAGACATCGACTTACCTCAAGGTCAATCATCTCTCTAGGTTGAGGTGCTTCAGGATTTTCACCAGTATCCAACATAGGAATTCCATCCTTTTTTATTTCCTTTTCTAAATATCTAAGCTTTCTTTCCATTTCATCACAACGACGGACTTCATTAACGAATTTTCTTTGGAAAGCATTCACATCAGGATTGAGCTAAAGAAACATTTATTTTGTTAATACATTCAGATAATAACATTTTAATTTATTTCCAGGTGGATTTGTGTACTATTAATATTCATTACAAATTAAGCAAAACAAAACAAAAAGATATTTTTAATGTAACATTCAAATATAATAAAAAAAATTATAATTTATTTCAGCTACTTAATTTTATTTTAGGTTATATGTAATGTAATGAAGCAGTAGAGATAATTTATTAAAGAAAGAGACCTGTCAAAGGTCCCCATTTTATTACAGACAAAGCAGATATCAAGTGCCGATTTAAACTGAATGGGTTAGCACCCTAGGTTAGGTTAGGTTAAAACGACGATTTGGAGGGAACCCACTTAGACCTTTTGGCCCGTTGTAATACCGTGATGGACGGCGGTTCCTTCCCCCTCTACCGTAAGAACCAGTTGGAACTTTCAATAAAAAGTGTAAGTTCTTTGATGCTAACTGAGTTGAGATCAGATAAATCATCAAAGTTTGGTTGCCCTAGTATAGAAAGCCATTTTCTGTCTAAGGTAGGGCAGTGGCAGAGAAGATGTACCATTGTTTCCCCCGCTTCCTCATCGTGACAGCTTCTACAGAAGTCGTGTCGTAGCTCTGCCATTCCCATGCGCCGTGCATGGGATCCACCTGCCCAGTGTCCTGTTATGGCCGCGATCGCATTTCCAATGGACTCCTGGATAGAGTTAAAACATTATTAGTTCGACGTAGATCTAGTTTAGGCCAAATCCTTGCTGAGATGAGACAGATACAGCTGAGAGGGCAGTGCCCTCTTTTGCTAGCTCGTCCGCCTTACAGTTGCCTGGTATGTCCCTGTGTCCAAGTACCCAGACAATGTGAACTCTAAACTTAGTTGGTAGCTCATTCAGGGCGGCACGGCATTGCACCGCTGCCCTAGAGGTCAAATAGACTGAGTTCAGTGATTTGATAGCAGCCTGGCTGTCGCAAAGAATGGATATCTCGCTGAACTTTTGTTCGTTGCGGAGTATCCGACTGCTGCCTCGGTAATGGTCAAGTCATTTCGGCTTGATACACACTACAGTAATTAGGCTAAGTGAGGGGTCTTTTGAGAAGACACCACCACAACCTACTCTCTCTCTAGTGCTGGCCAATGGCCGATGGCCCTTCTGCAGGTATAGGTCGCCACAATTGTATCCTTACCCTTTCCTTCATATTCTCCCTCCACAATAGCTTTCTGTCTAGGATCAGGCTCAGGTACCTAGCTCGTTCCGAGAGGTGAATAGTTTGTCCTCCAATTTCTGGAAGGGGAAAGACGGGAATTTTGTTTCTTCTCGTGAAAGTACTAGTTTTGTTTTTTCCGGGTTTACGCCTAGACCGCACCCTGTGCTCCAATGAACTAGTTCATTAAGTGCATTTTGCATCATCTGAGATAGGATCTCCGGGAATTTCCTGAGACTAGTAAAACTAGGTCATCAGCGTAGGCCACGATTTTGCAGACGGAGTTTTCGATTCGTAGCAGAAACTTATTGAGTGTGAGATTCCACAGTAGGGGCGAAAGTACCCTGTCCTGTGGGGTCCCTCTGGTGACGAATCTCCTTATAAAGCACCCAGATATTTCAGCTTTGATTTCTCTAGTGCATAGCACTGGCTTATGAACGTCAAGAAAGGCTGCCAATTAGTGCTCCTTCAGGTGGAGATTTTTCTACCTTCTGTACTAGACTGTGAAGGGCTGTCTCCACTGATTTTCTCTTACAGTAAGAGTGTTGGGAGTGGGAAAAGTTTTCCAAGTCCAGGAGGCCTCTGATGTGAACATCAAGTAACTTTCCTAGTGTTTTTAGCAAGAAAAACGAAAGGCTTATTGGCCTGTAGTCTTTTGGGGTACTGTGTGAGGGCTTTTTTCCTTTAGGGATGAAAACGACTCTTACTTCCCTTCACTTGAGTGGTACATATGCTAGGATTAGACATGCCTTGTATATGGCCTCTAGCCACGGAATAATTAGGTTACCACCCTAATACACCTTTATTTCTTTAACATTTTTCCATATTCCCGCAAGAATATACGCGCGAACTTCTTTGTTTATTGTCAAGCAGGGTTAATTGGCACCCTTTGTTTTTTTAACGTTTCATCCTACTCCAACTGATTTAACTGGAAGTGGTTCCTAACAAAAATAATTCATCTTTACCTTTCAAAATAGTTTGTGTATTTTGTAATATATTTAAACACGAGTTGAGTAAAACATTTAAAAAAGTCATGTAGTAAATGTATTTTTTAAAACTGCCAAATGATCAACCCATATTTATCCTAGGAAACATTGATCAATTTATGTTTTTAGAGAAATTGAATAATTTAATAACAGTGCATTTTGTATATATTGAAAACATTTAAAAATTAAATTGAACCTATTAGTTGTACTTGTATCTATGTTTAAACAAGTAAGTACATTGTAAGATAGTTTTAAATTCTACTAACATGCATACATATACAGAGTTATTCAGGTCAAACGACAAGAAAGATTGTGACAAAGGTTTTTGAGATTTTTTAAATATTTTGAAAAAATGTCATATTTTTAACTTTTAAATAACCAAAGGTTATTTAACTTTTTTATACCATATTCAAATTGGAGACTGGTGATGAAATTAAGTTTAGTGTGGAAATGTGGAAATTGACTAAAATATACAGCAGTGAATTATGGCAACATTTGAATGGTTCCTACACTTATATATGGTAGTGAATGTTGTGTTTGGCAGAAGAAGCATGAAAATAAGATTAATGCTGCGGAGATGAGTAGTATGAGAAGAATAGCCAGAGTGACTCGGTTGGATAAAGTAAAAAATAGTGAGATAAGAGAATGCTGTGGTGTAAAAGATGTGGTTACAAAGATAGATAAAGGAATGCTTAGATGGTTTGGACATTTAGAAAGGATGGATGAAGGAAGATTGATGAAACAAATTTATAAGGCTAGTGTGAATGGACAAGTCGGTAGAGGTTGACCTCGGCGAACATATCTCTATTAGATCAACATTGTTTTGAAGAAAGGCCAGGTCAAAGAGTACCAACAACCGACAAGCATGCATGAGAGCCCTGATGAAAGTAGAGGAAGCAAAAGATGTGTGTAAGAACCATAGCAAGTAGAAGGAAGTCTCTACCCTACCCCTACGGGAAAAAGGTGCGAGTATATGTATGTATGTTGAATAATAAAAACTTTTTTATTCAAATGGAAAACCCTGTATTTAATCACAAGAGTAGATGTGAAACTTTATTCTCTATCGGAGTCTATGGAATAATATTTACTTCTCTGCAGTTAACTCTTTATGAAAATACTCCATTTTCAAAATTCAAACTTATTTTAACAAATTTAATATATATCAAGTTGCCTACGGTATTTTAATAAATAAAAAACATTTGTAACAAACCTAACAAAGCCATTTGTAAGTTTAGAACAAAAATGTTGGACATATTCCAAAAATTGGTAAAATTTTTTTAAATATCACTATTAATTTAATTTATTTATTTAATTATAAAAAAAGAGAAACTAACTAAATTAATGGGACAAACAAATGCAATTAAACAATAATAAATGTTTAAAATGGTGACTGTCTGACTCTAAACACAAACCTATATATCTTAAACATTCAGCAACTATTCTGGTCTCTATCTATCTATCCCAAAATTACAACTTTTGAAAAATCGAGCAGTTTATCCACAATCTTTCATGTTGTTTGATGTGAATAACCCAGTATAGTTAAAAACAATTAAAGTAAAATACTAATACAACTAAACAAAGGCCAGTTCTCTAATGATGATTGTAAGAAATACATGAACATATATGGAAAAGTTTTATCTACTGTTTATAATTTCTTGCAGTTTACTAAAAATTCCATGAATTAATCAGAAAATCATGATTTTATTGGTAATAACTTAGTACACTAAATACTGGTTATTACAAATATATTCAAGAACCTTTTTGTTTTTTTATATTTCAATTTTAAAATTATAGAACCCTCTATTTGTGTATAGCTCCAACAAAAATTAAATTCAAAATTTCTTTAAAACCATACACTTTTTAAAGTAATATGAGTTGCTCTTTAAAAAAATCACCAAACTTGTGATTTTTAAATCTAAAACAATAAATTTATAAATAAATAGAATAAAAACTCCTATATTTTAAATGAAAAATTAATACACAACTGAATTGTGTTTAAAAACTTTAAACAAGAAATAATTATCAAACAGAATGTAGAACAAATATTATAACACTTTTAATATAAAATCTATGAGCAAACAATCTTTCTCAAAATCATTTTAAAGGTATATTAAATAATTTGGTTGTTTAATTACTTTTCACAGAACATTTAAGTATTATACAAGTTAAAATAATTTTTTAATTTTATGGATAAATAAATTGATGTTTATTTAATCTTAAAAATTACAAGTTAATAAGAAAAAGATAGTAACACTTAGCTCATCGCAAGTACTTATATTAGGTACTTTAAATTTTAAATCTACCAAAATTGAAGTTTAGTTGATTGTAGATTGTAGGTATAATATAAATTGGCTAGATAAATTAAAATATATTTAGATGAATAGTTTTCAGTAATATTTCAGACTATTAAGTAGATTTTAACATTTTATGTCTTGGAAATTAAATGTAATCACATAAGTTAATAGGCTTACTAAACAGTAATAATAGCCATTATAAAATGATGATAGTGACACAAATCCACTAATATACGTAGAAATAACTGATTGTTAACATACATCTCTGAATTGTACCAATCCAAGTTCTCCTAGTTCGGACACACAAGCATAGGCAGCCTCACTTTGTAAAAAAAGTTGGCATAAAGTCATTTCCGCACTTCTGAATAACGAACCCATTTCGGCGAATTTTTCAAACACTGAGCCCTCGAACTATAAAACAAATTTATTAAAATTTTACTAAAATTACTGTAAATCTAAGAACACTTAAACATACATCCCCTTTTGGCCCGTGGCCGAATGACAATGGCCTCGACATCGGCGTGCGCGTACAAGAAAATTTCACTTGGAGTTTGCGCTTTTAACAGAAACACTTCTGCGCTTGACAGTGTACCTATAATTTGAATGCTGAAAAGTGTATTGATGGTAACCAACTAATTTGTTTATCATAAGCGTAGAAAGCTACAAGTTTTGGGAAGGGTTTAAAATTAAATTAAATATTGCAAATCTTTATTTCGGGATAAATATTTCTATATTATCTCAGATAATGAGATCACCACATTACTGAATACTTGATTAAATATCCATAATAATATATACATAGTCAATAAATACTTGAAACGTTTCTACAGCATCATTTTAACAAGAATTGTGCCAAAAATTTGAAATTTTTTACATCAAATGAGATTAATAAGTTTAATAATGAAGCTATATCTAGTAAAAAAGATACATTCTAATTATCATTATCATTTTTAAACTATTTTTAAAAAGTACTTAAATCTTGATCCCCACATTAGTACTTCTTGATTTTTCAGTATTTTTCAAAATGGTAAGTGCATAATTCAAAGACTATAAATTAACATTGTAATAGGTATAAGAAAAGACACTGAATATTCAAAATTACCAAATACAAAGTTATATTCTGAACATTGTATTCATAAATCAGTAAAAACAATTACTTCTGATGCTATAGTAAGATAGGCAAACAGAAACTACGTTTTTAAACCTCTTAGTAAAGATCAACAACTGCAATTAAATTGCAAATAAAAAAATTAATTAAGCAGCAAAATAAATTATATTCCAAAAATTAATACTTGCAAATAGTATTGACTTCTTAATAGCAATAAAAATATTTAAAATAAAACTAATTTTTTTTTATTTAAATATAAGTATGAAATTTGCATTTCAACATGACCAATATATGGTTTATAATAAACTAATTTAATTTGAACTTAATTTAGAATTTATGATAAATTTATTTTTAAAATAAAGCCAAATATTATACCTATACTACCAGTTAACAAATGAAGATATTGAGTTTGCTTTAATATTCATAAAATATATTTTTGACTTATGCCATAGACTTTTAATATTGAATTCTAAATTTCAATGGTTTATTACTTATGATCATGATAATATTTGTGAAAAGGAAGTCATTTTTACAATTTACTTTGAGATTATAATAATTATACAGTATTTTTTACATTAAGTTACACTGTAGAATAGAAACAGCACATTAAATTGTTGGTTTAATACATTAAATTCGAAAATCAATGGTTAGTCTTCATTGCTTGTTACACACTAGAAGTTAGTTGTTAAATCAACATAAATCACATTTAAGTTTTCATATGTCTTCTTGTTGTAGATACTAGGAATCATCTGTATTTTCTCCGGAAGTTTGAATTTCTCTTTTTAACTCTCTCAGAACCGTTGCTAATAATTCAGGGTTAACACCAGATTCACACAGTCTCACACAAATTGCCAACGTTTCTGGCTCTAAACCAGTACATAATAACCGAGAGAGTTCCAAAAGACACTGAAAAGTTTCTTTTGCTTCTTTTATCGGAGAAACATTTTTGTTATTCATTATTTATTTTTAATAATTTGCATGTATCATCAAAAATTTAACTTTCAAAAGGTTACTGATGTTTAGTAACGAATGGCAGTTGACATTGACAGTATTGTCAAAATAATTACGAATGATCGCAAATATTTTTTGGTAACACAGATAAAAGCTACCAATTTTTTACAGTTAAAATGATAAATGAACTAATTTACAAATGTTTTCAAACATTCCAATACGTGAGTTTGAATTTATGGATGTATAAATGAATAATTTCATCTTTTTCTGTTGCTTTTAACGTCTCAGTCATTTGACAGCAGAAGAAAAAGTATTCATAGGCGGAGTTAGATATTTTATTATCGGATTTTGGACCTTGCAAATATTGTTATTTAATGCCTATAATAAGTAGATGAAAGGCAGAAAACTAAAATAAAATGAGTTCATTATTAATACGAATTTATGAAATACATCTTATCCTAGATGATTATGCCCTCATCAGATGTGTTTCTAAATTTGTGCAAAAAAGTGTATCGGTCACAGGAAAAAACTTCTATAGTGACTTTATAGTAGGAAACATTTCCAAAAAAATTTGCAAACATTCTTTTAAGAGCATGAGAAAGTGTAGGGTTCAATTTGATTATTAAGTGCAATGGCGTAGCTTGTCCTAGACGCCCCATGTATCAAATTTTTTCGAGAGGGGCCTTCTACGCGACTGCGGCAAACCCCAAATATAGGTTAAAGATTTTTTTACAAAATAAACAAAAACGCTCGCACTGAATAAAATATACATATATTGATTGTATGTAATTATGTACTTGGCTCCTAGGAGCCAAGTTAGCCAAACAATTCAAATAAATACTTTTCTCACCTTTTTTTAGGCAAACGCTATAAACAGTACTCTTGTCCCATAGAAGTCCTAAGATAATTCTTAATCAGTTTTAATTTCGAAAAGCTTCTTTAAGCTGTTGCAGTTACAACCGGAAGGATCAAAAATAGGAAGCATGCTCTTATTACCTCCGGAAAACTGGATACAAGGCTATTGAATTTTAATAATAATAATTCCGTAAGTTCCTTAATGAAATAGATTTCCTAAATTTAAAATTTTAAGCATGTTTTCAAAGCAATTCATACAGATCAACTGACATATCTTTACTGTATTCAGCAGTCAGTTTTCTGGTCTCTTTTTTTATCGAAAACGATAAGAATTTTTGTAACTCTTTGAACGAACTGCTCATTTCACAGAGGCTCTGAAATATTTGTTTAGTTTAAAAAATTAATATGTCTAAACAGCAATAGTATACATTGACTTTGAAGTATGATTCCGGGTCTGAAACCCTCATCTTCTGATAGGTAACTCTTCAAAAAAACGCTTCGTTTTCTTCCGTCTTTCATTTTTGAAAACAGTTGCTCTATCTTGACTATAATAAGGCAGTAGGACCAGATGAAATTCCGAAAATTTTCCTAAAGACCTGTGCTCAAGAGCTTACCCTAGTTCTCTATAGACTCTTCAAGCTATCATACAGCAAAGAAGTATTTCCGTCCATGTGGAAAAACGGTAGGGTCCAACCCGTTCCGAAAAAAGGAAAGAAGACTATTCCTGCGAATTATCGCCCTCTTGCATTGCTCTCAGTCATATCCAAAGTTATGGAAAAAGCGATCAACATAGAACTCATCAAATATCTGGAGAAATTTGAGATAATTCATGACAGACAATATGGATTTCAACAACTTCGGTCTACTGGAGATTTGCTGGCTTATGTCACTCAGCTCTAGACAAACACTATTGAGAAGCTTGGTGAATCCCGTGCAATAGCTTTGGATATATCTAAAGCCTTCGACCGCGTTTGGCACCATGCATTGTTAAGCAAATTATCTTCCTACGGTCTCACAACCAAATTGCGCCAATGGCTCATAAGCTTCATGCAAGATCGCTCCTTACATGTGGCAGTTGATGGTATTTCTTCTGATGCGTTGAAAACCAATGCCGGGGTCCCCCAGGGATCCATTCAGTCCCCCACCCTATTTATTTTACACATCAACGACATCTTGAAAACCACCACGAACCCCATTTACAGTTTCGCAGACGACAGCACACTTGTCTCAACTTTCACATCCTATCGATCACTTTCGGTGAATGATACAAATAGACTCAGTCAGGAACAGGTTGACTCCATTAATAGAGATCTTAAAGCAATCGTTGAGTGGGGAAACAACAATTTTGTTCAGTTCAACGCCCAGAAAACACAAAGCGCCACGTTTTCCAAGAAAGTGAATTCCTCAAATCATTCCATCGCAATTTCCGTAAATACCCTTGAATCAAGGCACTCCATCTCGATTTTGGGAGTCACGGTGTCTAATAATTATTCTTGGCATGACTATGTTGCTAACATCGCAAGCCAGTGGCTGGGTTTTTCTGTGGAAAGCTAGAACACTTTTTACTCCTGATGAACTGTTGACGACGAACAAGGCTAAAATCCGACCTCTACTGAAGTATTGCTCGCACATTTGGGGTTCGGCACCAAGGCATTCTCTTTGTCTTCTAGATTCCATTCAGAAAAGGGCCATTCGGTTGATAAACAGCTCAACTCTCACAGATACCCTTCGCCCACTAGAACATAGAAAAAGAGTTGCAGACCAGACATTACTCTTCAGGTACTTCCATGGCAGATGGTTCAGAGAAATAAAAACTCTTATACCACCACTGGCCACATTCGGCCAAAGAACTCGGCACGCTGATCAGTCTCACCCATTTACTCTCAAGATTGACACTACAAGGACCAATCTCCATCAAGAATCCTTCTTTTACAGGGCTGCTACGGAATGGAACTAGCTTCCAAAATCAGTTTTTCCAGAGAACTATGACCTGCAACTTTTCAAAAAGCGGGCCCACAATCATCTCCTGTAAAAAAAATTGCTCTTATAAGGTCTTGTAATTCTCCATGTACACCTGACACAACAATTGCTCCATCTTAATCCTGCCCTTTACATTTGGACAAATCAATTCCATATTCTTTTGTGGTATTTAAAATTTCAGTTTTTAGCCCTTTTGCATTACAATCGGCTACTGATATAAACCCCAAAAGGAACTCGCACATTTTTATTTCTTTGAGTAGGTATCCGATTATCATTTTCTGTTATCGAGATGTATCGAAAAACTACAGAAAGTTGGTCAGTTTTTGACAGGTCTTGTGTTTTATTCAAAATAATCGTCAAAAATGCAGCTTGTTTAATTCCTAAAACATTATTTTTCCCAATTGTGGTACCAAGCAAATTAACATTTTGAATCGTGGGGCTTAATTATTTTATTTTTCCATTTGGCTTTAAAATAAGTTCTTTTAAAATAGGATCTTAATTAGATAGTAAACGTAAAATTAACATAACATTCTCAGATTCAAAATGATGGCCTCTTAAAGTTAAATTGTATGAATCTGATTGCTGAAAAAATGAAGTAATTTTGGGCAATGAACGGCTTAAGAGTTTGAGTCAGATTGTCGATAACATTTTACGAATTTTTTACGGTCTACAGGAGCCCCGTATCAATAATATGGCTGATACGGCAATAGCAACGCCCCTAATTGGGTGAAATTAAAGCAACCTTTATTGTCAACATTTGACATTAATTATTCTCGTATCTTTACGTTTACAATCTTACCACGCAAGATTATAGTATTTTTGTTGTAGATACTTTGTCCCATTTATAACAATTTGGATAGAAGCAACTAGTCCAAACACTGTGCATCTCTGACCTTTCACCAAGTGATTTCTTCTATTTTACCCGAACGAGTTTTAAAAAGTTGAAGATTGAAGGATGTTGAGAAAACTGTACTTAAAGGTAAATTACATAATTTATAGTCTCTAGGTATAAATGTGCGCTCTTTATGAAGAGTCATAGGTTATAAAGCTTCACTTTATAGACGATGATCTTCTTAGCAGAAAAAGGACGAGACAGGACTATCGAGAATAACTGGTGAAAAAAAGTTCGACGTAATACGTGGGTTATTTAATAAGTTAACTGTTCTTTTGGTTGGTATTCAAACTTTCAGAGTTAATTGAGCAATATTTGGAATTAGTTATATCAATTTCAAATTGATACGTTTTCTATATACTCTTGGTTTGTCATAATTGACACCCTACTTTAAAATCACGTATAGGGTGCTCACGGAACTGAGGAATTTTTATGTAAAGTACAAATCGAAATATTTTGATGAGATTTGTTTAAAGAATATCCCCATGTGATCAAATTATTTTATGAAAATTTAATAGCACTGGTGTCTGATAAAGAAATGTTTTAAATTATTATCTGCGTAAGCAGCAAAAAAAAGATCAATTATTGGCAGTTAATTCTTCTTTTATAAAATCGTTGTGACAGAATAAATTGAACATTAGTGACAGTTACTGAAATGGCGGTATCAAAATTGTAGGTGTTTAATTTAAAGCGATGAGTCGGAACTCAAAACCCGATGTTCTGCGCTCTTCGGGTTCCCTGAGTAATATCCTTACAACTTCAAAATGTCAAATAAACAAGCCTGAGAAAGCTACAAGCAAAGTGTATTTAGCTAGAAAGAAACTGTTGGCTGTAATAAATAATTTATTAAAAAATTGTGAATGTGCTTCCGATAAAACCAGTAAAGATAGAAAATCTTATTTTTTATCTATAGATCAGTACAATGATGCAGTTTGGGCAGAACAAGTAATCAGTGAAGTGTATGAAAAGCTAAAAGTTAGAACAACCAAAAAACAATTTAAAAAATTGTTTAAAAGCCAAAGCTTTAGTTTTGATGCAAAAGTTAAGGTTAATAAATTTGGTAAAATATGTATAGATACACCGATTCTTATGCAGCTGATAGGTTTGCACAATCTTCTGGGAGACATAATAGATTTTTTACAAGAAATGCCTCGTGAAGGATTTAAATTTTCAAACAAAGGTAATAAAAGTATAATATATATAATAGAACAAATTATTATTAAAAAAATAAGAGGTTTCCCATTGGATAAGTGGCATATTTAAATGGTAGATTGTAGATTATAGGGGGGGTCGTGAAGGCCATGCTGCCTTTCTGAGACCATACAAAGTTTATCAGTTTCCTGGGAGCTAAGTTCCTGACATCGGAGGGCTTTAAGAAGGCCCCTTTCAGAAACTTGAGTCTCAAGAAAAAGGCGCTGGGCATTCGCCTATCTTTTTCAGGTGATACCTCAGAGGGCAGTGTCCAATGAGGAGTCCCTTCACCAGTTTCAAGTCTTTCTTGTCGCAACTCAAGAAGCTGTTAAGCTTTCCTTGGCGAAAGGCTTTTTTCGCTTGTCTTTGTCCTGGCACTTTATTCCAGGGAGATTTCATTTCATCTGTTTCCCAGCTTCCAAACTCTTCTTTCAAGTGGGTTTTGGAGATTCCACAGAAGTGTTCTGGGCCGGAAAATTGTGCATTTTCCCCTTCTTTGGCAAGGCAGTCTGCTTCCTTGTTGCCTTTAACTCCCTTGTGACCTGGAACCCATATCAGAGTAACCTGATTGTTGTCTCAGGGATTGTTTACAGTCCCAAGTTAGCTTAGACTCGCAAGTGTATGACTTCAGAGCTTTTAGTGCTGCTTGGCTATTTGATAAAATAAAGATATCTGCCCTTTGGGTGAACCTTTCGATGCACTCCTGGTCACATATCTCTGCTAGAAAGATGGTTGAGGGGTTACTAAGGGGTTTTGAGAGCCTAAAATTTAGCCCTGGAACGCCCACTCTAACCCTTTTATCCATCTAAAGTATTCCTTCCTATTTGAGGTCCGTTATCTGTGCAAACTTGGTGGTTGTTTATGACCACTTTAAACTGTACTTCAAAGTTGTACCTAACTGGCAACTGGAAATATTTTCCAACATTTTCAAATTTCCAATCTGATTTTCTGCTTTAAGATTTATTGTCTGGCTCAGTCTGAAGGCACTGATTGCTGTTTATTTCATTACACATAAGTGCAATGGTAGAAGTTTCAGCATTACTTCCATGGCTGCAGTAGGGCATGTGAATGTTGCCACTGTGATTCCCAGACAAGCTAGCCGCTGCACTTTCTGCAGCTTGACTTGTGCCGAAATTTGTTGCATTTCGTTCAACACTCCGATACTTTCTGAGTTTACTTACCAAATTTGAGCTTTTGATTATGTCATACTCTGTATATTTAAAAAGATGTTTGGATATGGTAGTTGTTTCTACTTGCGGAAAAAAATATTGTTAAAAATATTTGTGATTCCTTTTTAACAAATAATTAATGTTGGTAGTTGTTAATTATTCTCAATTTTAATAATTGGGTTATTTCAGAAATTAGTTCAACGCCAAATTCAGACATCACCTCTTCAGACTGTTCTGACGAAAAAAATCAAAAAAGCGCTGAAATATTTACCAAGGAAATATTGACATCGTTGTCTTTACCTTTAAATACGAATGTTATGGTTATGAGTGCTAACAGGAATTCCAAAGATAATTTGCCTTCTTTACCAGAAGAAAAATCTTCTAGATCAAAAATTACCTCAGATGATGAAACCATGGTGTTCACTGCAACTACAGTGAATTCACACCAGAAACCAGAGGTTAGTTAATTTAATTGTGCACAGATGGAAGGCTCTTATTATTTAGGCTGGAAATAGACAGGCAGCATTTTGTGGTTTTCTCTTATTTCTAAAATAGGATGCATCCAAATTCTTTGATTTTTCTACGTTTTTTTTATGTAGCAAAAGAGAAAGCAATAGTACTTCCTTTCACAAATGCAGTCCCATGTGGCCACAAACTACAGTTCACAAAACTGTAGATGCTGTTCGTACGGACTGCACTTGTGCTGCTCGACAACAACTATGAAATAATGACTGTCTATTTCCAGCCTAATGGCCGGAACACTCCTATCATGCACCCTTCCGATGCGACAGTCGGACGAGTGACTGAGAGGGAAATGGTACTGGACCCTAAATGCCATAGTTCACACCTTTCCTACAAGTGTCTGATTCCACTTTCACCCGACTCTGATTGTGCAGTCTATTTGTTTTCCTATTGCGAGACGTGTATCGCTTTGTATTTTCTTCTGTGGTTGAGTTTTGTTTTATTTTTTACCAAAATTAGAAAAAATGGCAAATATAAAACCGAAGGAGCTCATTGAAGAAGTGAGAAAGTATCCAGTACTGTTTATAATGTTTATAATAATAAATTCTCTTGTAAAAACAATTCAATAATAAATATTTATAAATACAATTTTAAATACCAGGCTTTACTTAGTTTTTGTGGTACCAGCTCCAGCGAAGGGATGACTTTGTGTGTATAAATAATACTTTCCTCTTCTGTTGGTGCATATCTATTAATGATTGTTAGCAATCACATTTTCCATTGCTTCTCTGTTTCTTGCCGTGTGTATCAGGATATGTGCTCAATTATGAATTGTATATACTGCTATTTTTCATTTCTCATAATGTGCCCTAGATATGCTGTTTTTTTTAAAACTTCAAATAGTTGGTGTTTTTGGTTGGTGCGTGTAAAAACTCTCATTTGTTATTTTCGCCATTCACAGTATTGAGGATTCTGCGATACAGCCACATTTTAAATGCTTTCAGCCTATTTATATCACTCGTTTTTAGCGTCCATCCCTCTACACCACATGTAGCATTTTATAAATCTTATTCTTAATTTTCGAGATCAAAATCCGAACAAGTGAGCACCTTGCTAAATTTTAAAAATGCCTGTTGAGCTTGTTCAATGCGGCATTTTACTTCTTTATCGGATGTCCAGTCTTCAAAAAACCATGTGCCCAGGTATTTGAATTTGCTCACCTTTTCAATGGGTCTTTCATTAAATGTTATGCTGGAGTTCTCAAACGCATTTAAGGTTCTGCAGATGACCATGAATTTTGTTTTTTGGGTATTGATATCCAAACCCATTGACTTACTGTATTCTCCTATCACAGTCACTAGTTGTTGCAGATCAGGTGTGTTATCAGAGATTAAGGCAGTGTCGGCAGTGTAGCGGATATTGTTCATGCATACTCTTTTAAAAAGAAGAACTTTATTTAAAAATAGGAAAACCCTAATATACACAAATAATTAAGTTACAGTAAAGTAGCACATATAAAAATTATAATAAAAATACTAATCCTAATAATATTACAATAATAAAGTTGGTTTGTAGTGCAGCTGTAAAATATAATTCTATAATATGTGTATAATACCTATACTTAAAAAATAAAAACAAACTACTTAATAAACTATTAACTTTAATACCCTTTTCAACGTCTAAGACTTCTTGCAATACGGCTTATCTCTATATCTCCTCTTGCCTTTAATAATAATAATAAAAATATCTAATCATCATCATCATCATCTTGAGCTTATACTGTCCACTATTGAACAAATGCCTCTCTCAAATTTTGCCACGTATTTTGATCTTGTGCAGATTGGATCCAGTTTCCTGTAACCCGTTTTATGTTATCTGTCCAGCGTGTGGGTGGTCTGCCTCTACTTCTAAAACCTTCAGATCACGGTCGCCATTCTATAATCTTTTTCGTCCATCTACCATTTCTCATTCTAGCCACGTGGCCTGCCCAGTTCCATTTCAGATGTAGAATAGTCTCAAAGGAGTTTCATATTCCTGTTTGATTAGGGATTTTGTCAGAAAGTTTAATTCCTAGCATTGCTATTTCCATTTTTCGCTGCATCACCTGTATTTTGGGAGCATTCTTTTTCATTAACGTTAGCGTTTCCGCGCCATATGTCAATAGAGGGATGACACACTGGTTGAAGACTTTTCTCTTGAGACATAAAATATCTACAAAGGAACAAATTTCATAAAATAAATTTATAATTAAAATTGAAAAAAACTACAGATTATTTGGATAGCGTCTACTTACTATAGACGTGAACTAAATAAACTAGCACAGCTGGCGACCAAACAATCCTAGCTACTTGGATCTCCTGGTCAATATACATCACTATGGTACAAACCAATAGAACAATAACCAGTCCTTTTGAGGACTACAGGACTAAAAAAAATTAAAGGTACTCATAACATCCTGTGCTGATGCGACACCATACTCTTAACCTTTCACCTTTGAAGAAGAAATATTGTCTGCATTAAGAGAAACTAAACCCGGTAAGGCCCTAGAATTTGACGGTATCCACTCGGAGTTTCTCCTGAAGAGCGGAAAATTTATAAAACGATGATTGATGCTACCTCATTCAATGATTTCCTGGATGCAACACACAATGCGGTCGAATACATCCGAAATTTAGATGTTTGTTTGTAATCTCTCTTTGTATTTGTTTGTTTTATAATTTTATAATTGATTAGTGTTTAATGAACATATTTTATGTACCAATGTGATGTATTATATGATAAATAAATAAATAAACTGACCGGTCATGGTACCCTTAGATATCACATGCACAATCTGAGGCTCGCCGACAGCCCTAATTGTGGATTGTGTGTTTTACTTGAGCCCAAGCAACTAGGGCAACTATCGATCGGCGACCTGCTCCTATTTTGGAGAAAGACAGGTATAGCGGATCGCTGATTGCCATCACGGGGAGACACAATAGACATTGTCTGAGTGCCGTTGACGGGTTTCAAAAGGAACCGCCCCCAGCTCATTATTATTATATGTACACAAAATCTGCGTTTTTCTCTGTCCTCCATGAATGATCTCCGATTTTCTTTATCTTTTTTTGCTAAACAAAATTCCACCATGGCTTAATCGCAGTTACTGAAATTGTTTAACATTTTGCGTAAAGTTGGAATTGTAGAAGAACATGTCAGGAGCGTCATACTTGTCAGAGAACACGATTATATTCCTGTCTCTCAGTGTCTAGCCAACTGGTCTTCTGCGTGTACCAAATCAGAATGTAAACTTTTACTGCTACGGTAACACGCATCTTTTATCATTGCAAGCGCCTTGTCGATGTTTTAGCATATGGTCAGATTGTAAAACGGAAAAAAATGTACCATCTTTAGTTTTTTCAGCCTGTAAAATTTTGTTTCTAGATTCTGATAATTACGAGTATCATATTTATGTTTATTTATGTAAACACTTCGACAAATTTTATTAAATTAAAAAATAAAATTGATACGCCACTGGTTTCTTTTGAAGATTTTATGGCTTTTAATGAGATGTTTTTTATATATTTTTAAACTGAGATTGGATTATACTATATGTTCCTCTTTATTTAAATTAAATTGAATGGGCAAATTTAAAAGCAAAACGGAATAAATTTTACAACCTCAACTTTTTACATTTCTAGCGGATCGCTCACCTTATGACGGACCTGTCGCTTGCATTAAATGCCGCATCGATCCTAAAAAAACGGATCGCTTGCATCTGTTCGTTTCCAACTGAAGGCGCATTTTTTTTCATGGTGGGTTTGAGCTCCCAGAACTTCTTCTCAAATTCGGCCCTGAGCAAAGATGTCTTTTTCCACATATTACTACGCGACGTTTACACAGATTACATTTATTTATGAAATTTCATTATGATGTAGAATAAATTAAGTAGCAGGCTTTTATTGAAATAAGTTGTTAGTTTATTGGTATTAATTACTTTTTCGTAGTTCTAATAGTCTGTCTGATGATCAGCACTACCTTCAATTTCTTGATCGCCAGACTCGTCTTCATCCTCGTCATCACTCGAATTATCCACTTTGTTATTCATTTGTTTTGAGGCATAATTTACGCTTGATGTGGTCGTTGTGGAATCTAAAATTAAAATTGACAGTTTTAATAAATTACTCATTATCATTTTAATTTAGTATTACCAAAACAAAGATAAATTTATATACAGCTAAATCAGAACATTTAAAAAAATAAAATGATAATGTCATTTTTAGTTATTAGTACAACCTTTTAAGGCTATATTATAATTAAATGGTTTATTAACTTCCCAGTGGGAGTTATGGTAATGGGTCCGATATTGTGAATCCCGAATTTTGACATATCTCCACATTTTAAGGTCCCCAGAGTCGAATACAATAGTTTTTAAGTGGACGTCTGTGAGTGTGTGTATGAACGTATATGCGTTCGGAATTAATTATCTCGAGAACAAAAAATGATCGACGTGGGACCAATTGCATTCGACGCATAATTATGCAACTTAAAACTGATTAGATTTCCAGCAAAATCGGTCGAGCTTTTTTTTATGGAGTTTCAAAAAACTGAAAAAAAAAGTTAAATTACCTGAATTTTGTAGTTCATAAATTATACTATTTTTTAAGATCTTTTGAATAATATGATTTTTGCATGTTAGGAATATATTTATGAAAAATATGATGACAATATTTCATAACAAGAAATAGTTTTCGAAAACAAAAATAGGAATTGGAAAATTTTAAACTTGTGTCAGTATTGAGAGAATAGCATTAAAGACACTTTAAAAGTGAAAAATTATTGTTAGTAATAATCAAACAAATGATTAATAACAATAACAATTAAAAAAAATTCAATTGTTATAAACAATTGAAAATAGCTCCCGCTTATGAAATGATAAGTTTGAAAGAATACGGTTGACATAAATAAAATATTGTTAATGATATTTCTTTCTTCTTTAATGTAAGCAATTTGCTTGTTTTTCTTTGTATCCTCTGCTGTTCAATTGTTAGAAAGGTTGTCGCTCCATCTCTTGCGGGGTCTTCCAAAGTTTCGGCGCCCTAAGTGCGACTTGTCTCTAGTTATTTTGACCATTCTGCCGTCATTCATCCGGTCTATGTGTTCGTTCCACTCTTTCTTTCTTCCCAATATCCATTCATTTACATTATTTATTTTACATGTTCTTCTAATGTCCTGACAATTATAATTTGTTATAAACGATTTGAAATCGTTTTTATAATAATTTTAATAATAATAATTATAACAACAAAACATGGTATTTTTTTATTCTTTCCACTGGGTAGTTAGTCGTGTGGACCTCTCGGGTAGCACCCAAACCACTGATATTTTAAATAATAAAATCAAAATTTTAAAATTCTTTTAACATAAAATATACTTTCTTTGAAATTTTAAAGATTGTCAATGCCGCTGGAGCAAGAAAAATCATCATCAAATGTATGGCAGATCTAGAGAAGGTTCGAAGTTTCCTTGAAAAGGACTTTTCGGTGCAATCTGTTCATATCGAAAAATCTGGATTGCATCCTGTTTCCCAACCAGCACCAAATAACATATCAATACAAAACGTGAATTCAGTATTAGTGGAAGATCCAGCACGTAATTCGCACGGTACGTGCTGTTGTCTAGACAATTGTACTGCTGAACAACCGTTAGAATTTACGTGGAAAGAAAATGTAAGTCAATTTATATATACCTACCTACGCCTTTAACAGTTTATTATTTCTTTAATACAATTTAATTTTCTTGAATAAGATAATCGATGTTTTGCTTGTTTTGTAAACGACTCCTTGACTAACTTTGGATAATAGTTTTCGGGCTGAACAAAAATCAAGATAAAGCTGAAATACTGAACTCATAAGTTTTTAAAAGAAACATTTGAATTTAGTTAATACATTTTTCGAAAAAGGAACATTTTATAATCATTTCAAAACAAGTACTATAATATCAATACCCAAAATAAATACTTACATGCAAGCAGATGACTTTCACGGTATCATAGTATATTCTTTAACGAGCGTATAATGATGGCTATTATTCTCGAGGATGAAAATTTTCGAAACGAGCAGCAGGCGAGTTTTGAAATCATCCGAGAGAATAATAGTTATTAAACGCGAGTAGAAGACTATACTTTCTCTACGACCATCGCAGACCATCACTATCACTCGTTAAATTCTCCATATTATTGTCGTAATCGAATAGTCGAGATGACAGTTCATTAGAATAAACATGACATTCGCGATATCAAGTTAGAGGAGCAGAGCCCACTTATGAAAAATCTTTTCTATTGTAGTTTCCTCATTGGTTTCAGCCTGTTGGATCCTGAATATTGAAATTAGTGATTGGTTGTCAGCTGTTGAATAATGTATCCTGATCCAACATATCTAAGGAATCATATCCATTCATCAATAGATAACGCATATGTAATTGTTATAGAATCCAATGGTCGTAGAGAAATACACTTTTTCCCCGACCATACTTGGAATATGCTCATTATGAAATTATTTTTAATAACATAATGACAACATTTACACTCTAGAGTGTTTCTTATGGGATTTGCATGTATTTTCATTCCATCACTTGTTACGATATGAATATTCCGTAATTGTTTTAATTAAACAATAGCGATTGCCATGGATGTCAAATAAACTCTTTGAAGTAAATCAGTCAGTTTCAAATTAAATTGACGAGGCGTCGTTCTTAAAAGTTATTTTTTAATGAATGTTTAACTCGAACTCTTAATTCGTTCTATACTTTTCTTCGAGTGACTGAAATGTGTATTCTAACTAGTCTTATCAAAATAATATAGATTATAGATTGTAGGGGGGTTGTGAAGGCTATGCTGCTTTTCAAGCACTTTGACCTATCAGATCTTTTGTGCATAACCCTTAATCTATTCGAGGCCCGGGATTCCGAGACTTCGTACAAAGTTTATCAGTTTCCTGGAAGGCCCCTTCCAGATACTTGATTGAGCCTCTTGCAGAAAAGCGCTGGGCATTCGCAAAGCAAATGTTCTGCAGTTTCAGCGAAGTTCTCGCAGTAGCGGCAACTATTACTCTCTGTTTTGCCCATCTTTTTCTGGGGAAACCTTAGAGGGCAGTGTCCAGTGAGTAGTCCCTTCACCAGTTTCAAGTCTTTCTTGTCCAACTCCAGAAGCTGTTTAGCATTCCTTGGCGAAAGGCCGCTTCTTTGGTAAGGCAATCTAACCTGATTGTTTGCTGCCAGTTGTCTCAGGGATTGTTTACTGTCGCAAGTCAGCTCAGACATACAAGTGTAAGACTTCAGAGCTTTTAGTGCTGCTTGGCTATCTGATAAAATATAGATATCTGCCCTTCAGGTGTTCCTTTCGATGCACTCCCAGGCACATATCTCTATGGCATTATCAAAATAATAAGAACTTAAAGCTATTTTTGTGTTGAAATTAAAACATGAGCGTCGCGCCGATTTATTCGTAGAAATAAATAGGGTGACGCGAACAGGAACTATTGCTTATTGTTCCATAAGAACTGTTTTAACAATTAGATATTTAATATCTGGCAGACATCCTGTTGAAATCATTATAATAATTTTTCAGGGAGAAACAGGTAGCAGATTAGTAATATGTATTAAAGGTAAAACAGATGAGGATGGTGACATACACGTAGTTATTCGTCAATGTCCCGAATGTCTGGAGTCCAAACAAAATAAGGAAGCTGAAAAAGACGCGAATGATCATTCATATGAACATAATAAACAGTCACTTCACTCTAAAAGTAATTTTCGAGATCGTAGCAATTCTACCGTTCATTATAAAGACACTGTTACTCATTCTGTTCAAAATGTCAGCGAGCATTTCATGGATCCCACCTCGAATCAGAACATAAATGTCATCTTTGATTCCGAAAACCCATCTCATTCCATAGTAGAAGGTCCAAATATTAGACTTCACGATACCGTTAACTTGAATCTAATAACAACAACTGAGGTAAGAATGAAATCAAAATTAATTTTTCGAAAAAAGAAATTGGTCAATGTCATGCGTAAATTTTGTAAAACTATAATAAAATCATTACTACCAACTGCAAAGAAATTATTCTGTGTGACAAAGTAAATGTAGACATATGCATGAACATTCGGTTATGTCCCACAGATCAGAATATAACAGTCAGCACCTCAGTGTATTCACCCTATATATAAAAATATATGCTAGCAATATAGGTACATACAGTGCTTTAATTTCAAAACCAGGGAGGTTTAAAAATGTTATTCTGCTGTTTTCAAAAATGCAAATCAGCCATATAAACAATTTATTCTATCGATTTATTTTGCTGATAACAACAAATTTTGTGAAATAACATGAGAGCGTAACAAAACCGAACTACGCCACTGTTGTATAGGTTGATGTCTATTAGGGATCAATTAACTTCTAAATACATGTCACCTTTTTTGACATTTTTTGTTTATTTGTTTTAAAAATATGAATAGTAAATTTAGTTAGTTATTTGTGACGTTAAATTAGCCATTATTTGAGTTATTTTAAAATGATGTATTCTCTGCAAGAACGAATAGAAATAATATTTATTTACGGTCATCAAAACAAGTGCGCATCCTGATAGAAATAAAGGCCACCAGACCATTATAGAGTTAGTACGGAAATTTGGAGTAACTGGATCCGTTTGTAATAAAAAAAAAATAATCCTAGAGTGTTAAAATTCGAATTACAGTTTTTTCCTTATAAAATCATCATCAGCTTAGTGAATACGACTATTGAGTTTTGCAAAACAATGTCCCAAAAAATACAAGAAGGCGCAAATTTGGTTAAAAAAAATTGTTTCAGTGATGAATGAACGTTTTATTTAAATGGCTTTGTTAAGGTACTGGGATACCTATAATTATTAAAAAATGAAATTGATCCACTTATTACTTAGACAAGTTGATGAACAGGGAAATTTAGTGCTAAATGAACAGAATATATACCTTCAACACGACGGAGCTACACCACATTACGCACTAGCTGTAAGACAATGGCTAGACGAACGATTTCGAAGAAATTTGATTGGCAGAGGGGGTTTTATAGAATGACCGGCAAGATCTCCAGATCTAACACCACTTTACTTTTTTTTGTGTGGCTATTTAAAAACATTAGTTTACAAAACTTCTCCTGAAGACATTAATGAACTAAAGCTTAGAATAACTGAAGAATGTAGACAAGCAAAACTTTTCAAAGCCGAAGAGAAGAATTTGAAAATAGGTTAAATTATTGCCTACAAAATAACGGAGCACACTTTAAACAGTTACTACATTTTAGGAGCTGTTTGTAATTAACTTCATATTAGTTTCTATTGTAATTTCGCTATGTTTAATTTTATCTGCGATTTGCATTTTTCTTGGGTTTTCATTTGATGTATTACAAAGTAGGGGTTGCTATTTGCCATTATAAAGAAGATGTTAAAGGGGTGCGACTTGGAAACAGCAGAATAACATTTTTAAACGTCCCCCCTGATTTAAAATTTTATGTATTTTTTGTTTTTCTTACATTTACGCAAAATCAAAAGTTATTTGGACTGGCTGGTTTTGAAATGAAAGCACTGTATATGGGACCACTACATAGCTATTTCTCGGATAATGTATATGCAATACCTTAAGTATGGTGGTGTACCTAATTAGTGCTTAAAGAAATCTTAATCTCATAGTGTGTTACATAATGATCTGAAATTATCAGTTCCAGCACGTGTTTCTATTTTCTGTATATTTTTTATTACACAGACTGGTTTAACGTCGAAAAAGGTGTTAGACAGGGATGTGTAGCTTGGCCATGGCTGTTTAACTGAATCATAGATGGTTGTTTAAAAGACTTGTAAGAGAGTATGGATTGGGAATGAATGATGAATAGGAGTTATAAGCGATGGTTTATATTTTGCATGAAGCACTAAAAATTAAAAGGATGAAAGTGAATGTAAGCGAAAGTAATGGCATTTGAAAGATCAGAAAGCATGACAAATTGCGAGGTGCTGATTGAAGGAGAAAGAGTGGAACAAGGGAAAGAGTTTGTATACTTGGGTTCAAAGACGAGAGACGGAAAACGAAGCATTTGTGAAAGCGCTGATAAAAGTGGAAGAAACAAAAGACGTGTGTAAGAACCGTAGCAAGTGGAAGGAAGTGGTCTCTGCCTACCCCTACGGGAAAAAGACGTGACTATATGTATGTATGTATTTTTCATTACAAATAATTTAATATTGAATGCATTTTATGACCTACTAGCGGACACGGCAGACGTTGTCCTGTCCGAACGTTGGACTTACCTTCTTTATGAATATCTTTATCAAACGCAGCGACGCCGAAAACTATAAATTCGACACTAATAAAGCGTTTTTAAAAGATTTTTTATTCCATCCACTTCCCACCCCTTTTTTAGGGGTGCTAACAACATTGGAGATATTACAATCGAACTAGGCGACTTTGAAAATTATGAATTTGACACTAATATCGGCGTTTTTAACAGGTTTTATATTTCATCCCCTACCCTCCCCTATCGTAGTTAAGTTTTTTTAACTAAAACTCCCAAACGGCTGGACGAAATTTTCAGAAGTTGTTTTATACATACCAGGGGTGATGTATAAAACAACTTCTGAAAATTTCGTCCAGTCGTTTGGGAGTTTTTGAAGGACATACATACATACAAACATTTTTTCAATTATATATATATAGATAGATAGATACATACATACATAAAGTCACGCCTTTTTCCCATAGGGGTAGGCAGAGACCACTTCCTTCCACTTGCTACGGTTCGTACACACATCTTTTGCTTCCTCTACTTTCATCAGTGCTCTCATACATGCTCTTCGGTTGTTGGTACTTTTGACCTGGCCTTTCTTCAAAACAATGTTGATCTGATCGAGATATGTTCTCCGAGGTCGACCTCTACCGATTTGCCCATTCACACTCGCCTTATAAATTTGTTTCATCAATCTTCCTTCATCCATCCTTTCTACGTGTCCAAACTATCTAAGCATTCCTTTATCTATCTTTGTGACCACATCTTATTTTACACCACAGCGTTTTCTTATCTTACTATTCTTAACTTTATCCAACCGAGTCACTCCGGCTATACTTCTCAGACTACTCATCTCCGCAGCATTAATCCTATTTTCATGCTTCTTCTGCCAAACCCAACATTCACTACCATACATAAGTGTAGGAACCAACACACCTCTATGCACCGCCAGACGTGCCATTTTTGACACTTTCTGGCTATTCATAAAGCTATGCAGTGCCCCATTCATTTGTTTTCCTGCCAACACCCTTCGCTCAATGTCACTGTCATACTTTCCATCTCTAGTAAATTTTGAACCCAAGAACACAAATTCATTAACTTGTTCCACTCTTTCTCCCTCAATCGAAACCCCACAGTTTGTCATGCTTTCTTCTCTTTCAAAAACCATTACTTTCGTTTTGCTCACATTTATTTTCATCCCTTTGATTTTCAGGGAATCATGCATAACATTAACCATCGCCTGCAACTCCTCTTCAGATAACGCTAATATGACTTGATCATCGGCGTAAAGAAGGCATTTGACGATCAAATCATTCATTTTTAATCCATACGCACTCTCTTTCAGATCTTTTAAACAATTGTCTATGTATAAGTTAAACAGCCATGGCCAAGCTACACATCCCTGTCTAACACCTTTTTCGATGTTAAACCAGTCCGTGCAAGCTCCGTTTATCCTGACACAAGCAGTGGAATCCTTGTAAAGTGATTTCAGTGCTCGTATTAAACTACCACTCACCCCATACATAGACAATGTAGACCACAATTCACTCCTCTCCACTCTGTCATAGGCCTTTTCCAAGTCTATAAAAGCGCAATAGACCTTCTGACTTCTAGCCAAGAATTTTTCGACTATACCTCGTAAGGAAAAGACCTAATCCATACATCTCCTTCCTCTTCTAAATCCTGCTTGCACATCCCATATCATCTTCTTAGTTTCATTCGTTACTCTTTTGATCAATATTTTTGCATACAGTTTGCCGACTATGCTGAGTAAACTAATACCTCGGTAGTTCTTACAGTCCTGCTGCGAACCTTTTCCCTTGTAAAGCGGCACGATAATGGCCTTGCACCAGTCGTCTGGTACACTACCACTTCTCCAACAAAGGTTAAAAAGGCGGTCCAGTAGACTAGCTACCACGTTTTGTCCAGCCTTCAGCATTTCAACTGTTATCCTGTCATACCCAGCAGCTTTACCCAATTTCGTACTGTTCAACGCTTCCACAATTTCTGTCGTAGTAATTTCACTTTCATTGCAACTTTCACTCATGTCTTCGAATTGGGCCTGTACTTGTGTATCCTCTTTCTCAAATAAACTTTCGAAGTATTCCTTCCATCTCTTTAATACGCATTCCTCTCCTTTTACCATATTACCATCTTGGTTTCTGATTCTTTCCAATTGCGAGGTAGTTTTTTTTACCTCTGGCTGTTCTTATGGACTTCCAGAAGAGTTTAATATTGTTTTGGAAATCGTCAGATAACCTTCTATCAAATTCATCTTTATCACTCTCCTTATTTTTTGCCACAACCTCTTTTGCCACACCTTTTAGATAGATAGAATAATAATAATTAATTCGTATATATTAATCATTTCAGTGCAATCAAGATTTGGTTATATCATTGTCAGTGAAACCAAAAGAAACAAAGTCCAAATCTGCGATAAACATCGATGACATATTTAGCGATTCACAAGCAAGTGTTAATAAAACCAAGGTAATAGTTGGACATTCGAACCTTAAGGTAGGAACAATGTAATAATTTAGAAATGTTAACTTTAGTGCTTTCGATACTTATCAGATTTATACATACAAGCCACAATAAAAAATGTGTGTGTTCAGAAAACTGAGTAGTAATTCTTGAATTTTTGTGTACTGTTTGGCAAGAATCTGGTCATGTTGCTTTGATTTTTCAGACTACATAATGGTTCAATTAACATTTTTGGCGTACAAGAACGAGGTTCATAAAAGTATATACATTTTTGAGAGGAAGATATTTTCATTCCAAAAAACACCCTAAATCTTATTAGATATTCACTCATTGTTATTAAAAGTCTTGTTAATTATTAATAAAGATAACTTTAAATTGTATCTATACTTTTTAACATGCTTATATTAGTTTCACCTGTATGTTTGTTTGTAACTGACTCTTTGGCCTCGATTTTGCCCTACTTCATCAGATTTAATTTAACCTTCGAACACTTGTCAAGCTTTATAAACAGCGAGAAAGTGTCAAAAAAGGCACGTCTGGCTGTGCATAGAGGTGTGTTGGTTCCTACATTTATGTACGGTAGTAAATGTTGGGTTTGACAGAAGAAGCATAAAAATAGGATTAAAGCTGCGGAGATGAGTAGTCTAAGAAGTATAGCTGTAGTGACTCGGTTGGATAAAGTAAAGAATAGTGAGATAAGAGAACGCCGTGGTGTAAATGAAGATGTGGTTACAAAGATAGATAAAGGAATGCTTAGATGGTTTGGACACGTAGAAAGGATGGATGAAGGAAGATTGACGAAACAAATTTATAAGGCACGTGTGAATGGACAAGTCGGTAGAGGTCGACCTCGGCGAACATCGATCAGATCAACATTGTTTTGAAGAAATGCCAGGTCAAAGAGTACCAAAAACCGACGAGCATGCATGAGAGCACTGATGAAAGTAGAGGAAGCAAAAGATGTGTGTAAGAACCGTAGCAAGTGAAAGGAAGATGACATTGCAATAATTCGATCAAAATATCCGATTATCCTGATTAGTTTCGCCAAGATTCATAAATTTCTTCAGGGATCCTTTGCATAAGAGTAAGAGAGATAGAACTAGATGCGTGAACTACGCATGCGCGCAGTTCCAATATCATATTATAATTCACCCAATCCAAGATACTGGTGAGAAACGTGCCGAGGGATGAATGGCAAGAGGGTGAGTAAACAATCGAACTAAAAAGTGAAAAATAAATTATAGTTTAAAAAAACTAAAGAACACGCAGTTAATCAAACTAAAAAATAAAAATTATTCTTAGCATAAGAATAAAATTACTGACGAGAAAATTTATGCCGCTGTTCTAAAAGCGTCAATATTCTTTCATTCATCCTTCCTACGTTTCCAAACCATCTAAGCATTCCTTTCTCTTCCCTTATTACACTATTCCTCACTTTATCCATCAGAGTCTTTCCAGCTATACTTCACTACTCATCTTCACTGCATTGATCTTACTTTTTTACGGCTTCTGCCAAACCCAACATTTACTAGCAGCATACATAAGTGCAGGGACCAGCACAGCCAGTCGTGCCATTTTTAAAACTTTTTTCTTCTCTTTCAAAAACCATTACTTTCGTCTTGCTTGCATTCACTTTTATTCCTTTAAATTTTAGTTCTACCTAATTTCTGCAATACTTTCTGTTTTCATTTACATACTAAAGTAAGCTATTTTTCAGTTTGATTGTCATTTAGATATTAAATTTTTAATATTAACGTTAGTTTTTTTCTAATCCTGAAGCTTATTTTAAGTTGTAGGGCAGTTTTATTTTAACCTATAAATGTCTCTTTAGGGTCACATTATAGTTAGGTACTTTATTCTGCTTCTCTTCATCTCCTTCTCGTTAGATCTATACACTCTTTTTAACCCATTATTTTATTGGTCCCAATTTGGAGAACATCCATTAGAGAAAATAAACTTAAAACGTTTGTCCAAATGCAGATATTTGATAAACGTTCCTAATACATAAATTTGTTTAAGGCAGCTGAAAAAGTAATTCCCATTGATCGTACTAAAGTTTGTTCTTCGATGGAAATTGACGTAAATTCAGTCAATTCAAAATTACATTCTAGAAAGTTCCATCACAATAATACAGACGTTCTGTTAGGATTAAACGATCTTGGAGTTTGTAATGTACTGAGGTAAATACATTTTTTTACAGTAACCTAAATCAGGCCAGGCCAACACGTGACCCTCCACGTTTAATTGTGCCAGGCGATATTTCTATTGAAACTAGTTGGAAGTTTTGGAAAGACTTCAAGATCATGTGAGGCGACGTCGACCTGATTTGTGGCAGGAGAAAGCTGGATTCTTCATCAGGACAATGCACCCGCCCACAATAAAAAACACAAGCAACGGTATAAACATGAATTGATAAAAAAAATCGGTAAAACGTTAAGACTTCAAAATAAAATAATATTTCCAAGTCAGTTGATTAATTATGATATTCATTTTAGGGCCAGTAGGCCAGTAAAGTGTGGAAGAAAGGCGGTTCTCGATGAGTCCTCAAACAAAAATCTTCCATATTCTGCTAGTCTTAGATCTCTTCCTTTAGACGACGTAGATGTGCAAATCGTAAACCAAAGTTTTAACATGAGTAAAGACAAAGTTAAGGACTCAAAAATTTTTATTAGAGAAACATATATGGAACTTAAATCAGTTTGATACTATTACTGCTGTATAAAATATTTTGTTTTTATTTATCATTGTTAATAAGTAAAATGTTAAGAAAAAATGTATGCGACAATAATATTTGTTTTATTTCTGTACGAAAGAATTAAATGAGTAAAAGATGATTTTTTTTATGATGGAACATAAAACTGAAAAAAATCGTACTTATAGGATTTCATCTGTTTGTTTAGTATTTACTTAAGGTTTTTTTTACGGGGCACCGAGATATCTAAGTGGCGTCGATCATGGTTGGTCCTTTGTCACCGTATTTTTCAGATGTTCCATCTGGTGCTGCCTACTAGCTAGACAAATCTTCTGGTGGTGCTTATGGGGTCCATTTTAATATTTTCCTGCTCCGTGCCAGAGGGCCCAGAGCCTTGTAGTGTTTATAAGCTAGAGCCTCACATTCAAAAAGAACCTGCTCAACTTTTTTATCTTCCATGTCACACCATCGACACAGCCAGCCAGTCTTGGTGGATTCCGATTCTGTGTAGGTGATGACGTAGGTGACATATGTGTTAGAACAATGAAGGGGTTTTCTGTGGAGAGCTAGAAAGTTTTTTTCTCCTGATCAACTGTTGACGACGTACAATGCTCAAATCCGACCTCTAATGGAGTATTGCTCGCACATTTGGGGTTCAGCACCAAAGCATTCTCTTCGTCTTCTGGATTCCATTCAGAAAAGGGCCATTTGGTTGATAAACAGTTCAACTCTCACAGATACCCTTCACCCACTAGAACATAGAAGAAGAGTTGCAGACCAGACATTAATCTACAGATACTTCCATGGCAGATGCTCGGAGAAAAAAAAACTCTTATACCACCACTGGCCACATTCGGCCGAAGAACTCGGCACGCTGATCAATCTCATTCATTTACTCTCAAAATTGACACTTCAAGGACCAATATCCATCAAGAATCCTTCTTTTACATGGCTGCTACGGAATGGAACAAGCTTCCAAAATCAGTTTTTCCAGAGAACTATGACCTGCAACTTTTTAAAAAGCGGGTCCACAATCATCTCCTTCTATAATCCCTCCCCCTTCTAATAGTCGCAGTGTCGGCCGTCCGCAGCTCACACGATAGGTTAACCCTTTTTGCGACTATTTTTAGTAAAAAAAAAACTTTCTGTTTTTTTTGTCATACAACATAATTGTGTACAATTTTTAAATCATCCAAGATGTTGACACAGCCATTTGTATTTTGTTCGGTGCGTATAATTTTTTTATAAAATAAATGAAACTGCAGTTTTATATTATAAGAGATCTAATGTATTAAATGTCTTATAAACATACAATACATAAGTGAATTTATATATGCACGCTACTGTATAGTGACTATTTTTTGTCCAACTAGAACCACTTAAACACATACAAATTTTTAATTTATGCTAAACAAAAACAAATTACATACTCATATTTCCTTTAAAAATAGTGGATACTACGTAAAGACATAAATCTCAAAATTATGACAGTAGCGACCTTTGATAGGTATTAGTAAAGCTGATTCTAGTAGAACATACATACGTTATATATAAATTAAATTTAAAGTAGAGCTTGATATTTGAAAATATTCACCTGTACCTATTTTAATAATAAATATTGCACATAAAGATTTTCAATACCAACTTCTCACACCAAATAGGAAACAAACATAAATCTAGTTATTTAAAGAATAATTCCTTATATACACTGTACTGTCAAACATCTGAATATTGTACATGCTTTACTAAAATAGAAATACTAGTAATTAGCAAAAATGGACATCAAAATACATAAACAATTTTTAATATTAACGATCATAATATGGTATATCTAACACATAATTACATACATGTACAGGGTGTCGCTCAACTATCACTTTAAGAATTGCTATTGAAATAATTGTGACATTTAATAATCGTAACTTGACATTCTTTAATAATTTAAGCTTCACACCTATTTTTTTCTATTTAACGTTCCGCTACAAGCACGTAATTGCAGAAAATGGCAGTTTTTCTTTTTTAATTCTTAATAGCACAACTGATTTTCCCAAGCTAGATGGCTGCATACTCATAATTAAATGTGACACTGGGAATATATTTTTGTAACACTTTGAAGAGTTTTTTTTTAATCAGACTAACCAATTAGTTATCTTAACGGTATTTTTTTTATGTGTAAACCACTGCAAATCTAGTGGAATCGGATAATTGACAAGTCCTTACTCAAATTTATCCGTCGTACATTTTTCGCTCGAGATAAGAAAGTGTTTAGAACATTTTTTTTATGCTTTAAACGGTAAATAGAATATAACAAAAGAAAAATAACCCAACATTATTTTACTTGAAATACGTAAGATTTCTAAAAAGATTGAAAATGATATTTTTTTGACGTGATAACGTCTTATAAATCGATGAACGCTGGCTGCACGCACCAAAAAGCATGACTCATTGTCACGTTCCCGCCTGAGCCGAGCGTGCAAGCGAGAGCGCGGGACAAGCGATAGAGAGGCACGATCGGCGTAAGCGTTCGGCTTGTGACGCATCTATCTCTTAATAGCGCACATTGTTACTTGTAATTAATCTGTATAATTTAAGTAAAAAAATATTTAAATTAAGGAGTGCAAATAAATGTTAATTTATCGAAAAAATTGTAATTTTCGATTAACTCTTTCTTTGTGTTATACAAAATAATGATAATTCAGTGACAATAATTCAATTCATAAAAGTATGCAATTTTTCATCAATGTTTTCTTATGACGTTATCACGTAAAGTTATCGTCCGTAAATCGATTTTACAGACAACCAATTTTAAAAAAGTTCTTATAAAATATTGACAAATCTGCTTTTCAACTAAATTGGAATAAATTTAATAAAATAATCAGATAATTTAACAACTTAACGCTTTAAGGCCAGATCTTAAGTTAATGCTTCCATTACTGCTGGATATTTTGACATTTTAGTTTATATTTAATTATTTCTAAATAGTTAAAAAGATAATTTGTCATTATTCAATAAGAAAAATTAAATTATTTTATAGAAGTTACATTTTATTAAATATTTTGTAAGTAACCAGTTAGTTAATTATTCGCTTTCTTATGTTTTTCATATTTATAGCTTGCCTACCTGGTGTGCTAATCATATTAACTGCTCCTTCCCCTCCATAATTTAATCAATTTAACCTAATTTTTTCATTTTATTTTTCGTCTTTGATATTTTCTCGTTGTTTTCATAATTTTCTACTATCACTATTTTTAAATTATTTTCTGCACGAGATTAAAATGAATGCAATAAAATTTTACAGAAGATACTCTTAATTATTCTTTGCATGTACGTAGACATGAATAAATATCATCCAAAATCTCAGCAATACCTTGTCATTATCATTCTATAAAATGCACCCAATTTGCAAAAAGGTTTTTATTGCCCACAAAAGGTATAGAAATTCACCACCTTTACAAATATTATGTTCATTACCAAGTAAAGCTAACACCAAATATTAATTTTTTCTCTCCTTTTACGTATATAGTGCGTAATGCTATTTGATGTCAAATTTTTGTTTTAAATGATTTATAATGTCGCATTATTTATTTGCTTTCTTTATCTTTATTCAACTACAAAGTTTTTATCACTTACGAAAAAAAATATAAGTTTATTTCATTATTTTTGTCTCTTATAAATACATATTTTAAAAAGTGTGTACTGTGAGAGTATTATCAACTGCTTTAATGTTTTAAAAGTTTTACTTCTGTGTTTAATTTTACGATTCTAAAATTCAAACCGATCTAATTCAAAATAATTGTTGGATTTGTTAAAAATTACTTTATATTTGTGAAATATGCGTTACTGTTGGTGTTGTTGGAGATTTTGAATATATAACAAACAGGAACGGGCATTGCTACTCTGTACAGCTGCTTAAAGTGCGACGAAAACTCCATGACCCTCCACGCATGACTGATTATTTGAATGTTTCCTTGTGAGTGTGTCAATAAAAAGATTTTTTATAGAATTAGCAGATTTTAATAACAGTTAAAATTAGCGAGACAAGGCATTGTTGTATTATTTGGTGTAAATACTTAGTAGTTAACCATTATAGACATCTAAATAAATTGCTGGTAAAACATTCAGTAGCAGCGTTAGGGTAGGGCGACCGCACAGGGCACCGGTCATAAAGGGGCGCCTCAGGCACCCCTTTATATCCTTTCGCTCATTGAGCGAGGCCTACTTACTCGTAAATTCCCAAAGTTTCTTTTAATAAATGGTTGTTTCATTATATCCTTTGACTTTTTTCATATAGCATAGGTTTGAATTACAGTTAGGGGGCGCCGTAAAAATCTCGCCCAGTGCGCTGGCAGTGCTAAGACTGAAAACATTGTTATATTACTGAGAAATTAACGATAAATATGGATAGTTGTTCATCTTATGAGTGTTCCCTGACACCAAAACAAAAAATTCTGGTGTGACATTTTCATAAAATAAGTGTTTTTATTGTTAAATATTGTAACTTAATGAAATTTATAGGTTAAACCCACCAATCACCAATTAGGTAACAGATTTTTAAAGCGTGCGAAAAAATATAAAATTGAAGATTTACAAAGTTAAAAATTTTGGAATGGAAGTTTGGTAATTATAGATACATCAGATAATTATTTCTATTGATTGAAGAATTTTAAACTAAAATGTAGCATTTTTATATAACATTTATTATAATTTAAAGCCCTATGCCTCTGTCAAAACGAAAGCAGTAGTCGGCCATATGCACCCTCCATTCCGGTCAACACCTATGAGACTATATGGGTGCGTTCCACTAAGCGTTCACAACGATCACGCTCACGACCACGGATTTTCCCGTTCCACTTAGTCCCGAGCGTTGAAATCGTAAACCCAAGTGGAATGGATTAAGGAGCGTTTAGAGCGTTGACGCAAAGAATAACAAATGGGCGAGCTAGAAAACATATAGCAATAGCTTTAAGCTTTACAATGTGTAAAACTTAACAGTAAATTTTAATAATTATTAGTTAAAATGATTTATATTGAAAAAAAAGTATAATTCAATTTTTATACTTAATATAAGTGGAGTATCTAATCAAATTACATTTATAATGTCTTTTGCGGCGACAGTAGGATATTTGATGGTGCGTCGGAATAATTCATTAATTTTCACGGTCGCCATCTTTATTGCTTTGAGATTTTTAAAATCCCGCTAATTCACACACTTCGACCCATCTCTTGAAATGGGTTGTCGTGAGCGTATGTCATGACGTCATTAGTGATGTTTTCACCGAGACCACAACGATCGTAGTCGCCATGTGGAACGGCCAAAAGAGTATTTTAGGCGTTGTGAACGCTTAGTAGAACGCACCCTATTATGTTCCTTCCTGGTGTTTTATATTCAAAGATTAGAGACAAATAGGTGTAATCTTAAACTGTATTAGTGGCTGAACATGTTTTTGGATGTATTAACGCCCGTATTCATAGTCCTCACTCAAGGCGGAGTCAATGCTTCGAGTACAGATTTGCGTGAAAATTTGCATTACAATCTGTACTTGAAACATCCACTCCGCCTTGAGTACATACAGGCCTAAACATATGTTTTCTTGGTTAATAATGTAATCAGACACACGAGTTGTATTAAGCATTAACAAAAAATGTAATAAATGGTAAAAAAAATGGTTGGTGTATTGTGCATTAAGTAAAACAAATAAAATCATTAACTCTTCCAGTGATAGTAATAGTTCGATCTGTAAGTATGTTTTTTAGTACGAACATGAAGCTGCTGCGCATGACTATTAACTACCTTAATACGCAATAACTGTCCAAAAAAATCAGTATCAGATACATTAAAAAATGAAACATTAATTACTGTCATTTCATACAAAATCAACCATCCGTATTTTCTGATAAGTAATCATCGATACGAAAAATTATTAAACCAGGTTATACAATAAAAACATCGAGTATTTTCTTTAATTCTACCATAGTAAATTGCATATAAGTTTACATTTAGGGAGTTTCCTTCCCGTCTTAAAAAAAACAAACGGTTTTATAAATTGGTTGATTTTATATGCTATGACTTTTTTATGTATTTTGTTACAAATCAAGTAAATATTTACAACAATAAACTATATTAAACTTAACTAAAATACTACATAAAGATGAATATATGGTAAATTCATAAAAAATAAGGATGGTAGGGAATGTGCCGTTTCTATTTCAGATACGCCTTGCAAAGTTTTTAATCCACCATTGTTAAACACGCAGAAAGTTTTGTTAAAAAGATCGATTTATTAGCATCGTATAGGATATCCAGAAAAGTTTAAATCAAAATTTCATTTTACACGTTTGATAATAGTTCCTACATTTCTAGTTTTAATTGATTACTTTACGCGCTAATAAATACAATAAATTTTTCTGAGAAACCCTTTACGTTATGTATGGAATTTCATATTTTAAGAAAGAAGGAATCGTCACTTATACTTAAAATATATCACAAAAAATTAAAATAACTTCTTACCATCGCTAATCATCGGTAGTGATAGCTCTTGAGTAGTATATCTAACGAAATAAATATATTGTTGTCCTTGTCGACCTGAAGATACATGTAGAAACTTAATATATGCGTTTTTTGACTGCTTATGAAAATTAAAAGAATATTCCAGCTGAATATTTTTTCTTGTGAAGGAATAGAAATTTGCTATTGTATTTCGCTTTAGTATTGCAACTCCCTGAAGGTATCTTTAAAAAAATTATGCAACAATAAACAAAAACCCATTGTTTGTATAGCTATGCAATCAACGACTTTTGAAGTATAATGTTGTGACATTAACTTCACGTTCAAAGCAACTTCACAGCATAATAGGTAACGTGTACGTGATGTTACAGCTTGACAACGGTAGAAAGAGTGATGTGCGTGTGACGTCACAGCTTCAGATTCTATCTACCTATAAAGTGGCCCCGGCTACCATAGACATAAACTGCGGGTGTAAGGTGTGAACTATGGCGTTAAAAGTCTAGTACCATTTCCCTCTCAGATACTCGTCCGACTGTATGATCGGAGTCGGTTCGAAGGGTGCATGGTGGGTGTATCCTGGCCATCAAGCAGTGACGTCACGTGTATGTCAAAAATTGGACACGGACTAAACGTCACCAACAGTTACCTCGAAATTCCAACTAACACAGTTACTTATTTTTTTTCAACCTGTGAGTAAAACCTCATAAGCATTGTACTTTATTTGCAGATGTGTAAAGTTATTCTTCACATATTAAAATATATATGAAATTACAAAATAAATTTATTTAACCATAAATAAGTATTTTGAATAATTTGATAATTTTTATTTCTGAAATAAAACGATTTTTATGCTTCAGTTTACTGTAAAATTCTCTTGTGTTAACAAATTTAAATTAAACTTCTACTCCTTCATTTTTTAACATAAACATGTAAGAATGGTGCTTGTTAAATAGAGATATCATTCATTAGAAAAAATTTAGCTGCTAAATACTTACCAATACTAACATGTAACATATATAAACAATGGAAGGACGGTTTGGAGCCACACCAGGATTGGCTTAGTGTCCAATGCATAGTGTAAATTGTTTTGATTTTACAATTATTAGAGTATTTTTTATTGCTTGTCCTTTGCTGAGAATACAATTCGTTTCGATTAATTTGTTTTAACAATTATTCACTGTTAGTAATTCTAACGAGTGCATACCATACTTTCAATGTTTCAAAAACATAACCCATTCCGTTTTGATACAATTTTTTTTACAAAGCCTACGTTTTCAATGACATTTAATAAGTTGCAAATTACTACGCCGCAGTGGATTTTATTTAAGCATTACATTTTTATAACTCTGCAAAATATGTTTTACGTAACAAGAACTCATTAAGTAAACATATAATTAAATAACCAAATAAAATATCTCACCAGTAATCGACTATTTTAATTATTTCTCATTTAGTCATCGAATGTTATGTATTTAAATTAAGACTGTTTAAACAGTATTTTTAAAATTAGGTTTTTAAGAATAATTAAATATTTTACTTCAAGTAATTCTTAGTTGCTTTGTGAATTAAAAGACTACCACTACCCTGATTACAACCTCATCTAAAATTGTAATAATCGATTACACAGAAAATATTTATTTAAGTACCAAAATAATTAAAATTAGGTTATGATGTAGAATAAATTAAGTAGCAGGCTTTTATTGAAATAAGTTGTTTGTTTATTGGTATTAATTACTTTTTCGTAGTTCTAATAGTCTGTCTGATGATCAGCACTACCTTCAATTTCTTGATCGCCAGACTCGTCTTCATCCTCGTCATCACTCGAATTATCCACTTTGTTATTCATTTGTTTTGAGGCATAATTTACGCTTGATGTGGTCGTTATGGAATCTAAAATTAAAATTGACAGTTTTAATAAATTACTCATTATCATTTTAATTTAGTATTACCAAAACAAAGATAAATTTATATACAGCTAAATCAGAACATTTAAAAAAATAAAATGATAATGTCATTTTTAGTTATTAGTACAACCTTTTAAGGCTATATTATAATTAAATGATTTATTTTTATTTGATTTTGCTATGGTCGGTAAAAAGTTAACCCCTGGAAACGAATTACTATTGAAAGGAATCAATTACGTATAAATTGGTCGGAGTAGAGTGAAACGTCAACAAAACACGACGGTTGCCGAATAACACTGTTTAACGATAAACAAAGAAGTTTGCGCAAATATTTTTAAGCGGAAATATGTAATCATATCCTTTAATGCTAAGCAATACGCCATATGACGGAAAAAACTTGCATCAATATCACGTGATGAGCATGTGTGATTGCTTTGTGTTTATATACCCTGAAGCTCGCATTTGTGCGAAGATTATAGTTAATAGTGAAAATTACCAGCAGAGGAAATTGTTGTGTACCTGGATGTAACTTGGTGTATAAAAAACCCTAATTTGACTTTTAATTATTTCCCAAACGAGGGTCAAAGAGTTGAGCATATTAGAGAATCGGAAATGGTGACTATGGTTGATAGAAAGAAACTATGGGAAATCAAACTGAAAATAGGAAAGAGAGTTACCAAAAACATGAGAGATTGTTCTAAACATTTTGGTGAAAAAGATTTCATAACTCCTAGTGATTGCAAGTATTTTGTTTTCTATATTTTATGTGGTTAATAGAATTATCTATCAATCTGTCAGGGGGCTATCAAATACTTTACCTGAAAAATACTGCTATACCAAGTAAAAACTTACCTGTGTCCAGCATTATAACAAAGTCAAATAGTCTGAAGATAGAAGAGGAAAAAAAAAGATATAAAAAACTTATTGAAAGAAGACAGGCAAGTCCTCTTGTTGGTTATTTTTAATGAAGTCAAAAGTAAATAATTATCATTGAAATCATGTCATCCATTGATTTCATGAGGATCACTTTTAATAGCACTGCTCTGCAAACAATAAGATCTGATTATCCAATTATCATCCTTTTTTTCTTTGACACCACAAACAACAATGTGGTTTGCTGCAAGAACAGCTTCACTGTCCACAATGCATCAACTACTTGGAATAGCAGCCAGATAAACAAACATTGAGAACAATGGTAGAAACATATCTGAATTCCTTCCGATATAAAATATTGAATTTAATAACGTTCAAATATCGAAATTTTCGCTAAATTGTATACTTCTCTTAGTATTCACATAAGTTATAGCAAATGCAATCACACTTGGCGTCAAAAACATATATTTTTCGACATAATGACAGCGCGAGAAAATGAAGGTTAAAATGTCGATAAAAGAGGTGAAGGTGTGGTTGGGAGGTAACCAATTTGGTTTAAATCGGCACTCGACATCCGCTTCTTTGGGAATAAAGTGGAAAATTTATTTATCTATACAGGTCTAAATGTCTCTGTCGAAGTTCACAAAAATTTATTATGCAAGATGATTCTAGCTGTTTGTTTCAACTAGCTTTTATCGATTTTAATTCCAGACTTCTCAAGTATGACTGGGCAGGTAATAAAAACAAGAAGACCGGTCATTTTAAGCAATTATTGATTTGGTGTAATTTGTTGAGGTGATTTTATTTTTATTAGACCATACATGTTTTGTAACATAAATACAATATAATTGACAAAACCATTATTAAAATGATAATCGGTGTGAATCTTTTTAAAACATTTGCGGAAATATTTGTATTCGTATTCAAAGATTAGAGGCAGTAATGCAAAACCTTACTTTTTACAACTTGAATCAGTGTACAAACATTGTTGTAAATTCTAGAGATAGTTAATACATGTTTAATAAGTACCTAATTTAAATTATTCTTAATACAATAACTTACCGCAGTTTGGTTTCGATCGTGTACGTGTATTGGCGAATTCTACACCATGTTTGTCAACACACCAACACATTTCTATTGCACTGTGACATTGCATCGGCAAATAATATCCTTGATTATCACATTCTGGTACAAAAACCCCTATAAAATTTGCTATTTAAAACATTGCTTATTACAATGAGCAGTAAATGTCAAAGAGAATACTAATGCAATGACCAGAATAAATATAAAACTATCAGTACAGCATGAGCCTTCCGAGCTGAGAAGACTGGGAGTAAAGTAGGGCAACTGTTAAAGCTTTACAGTCATGCACCGCCTAATCTTAAATGATAATAATGCATTGAAAAACTTTGCACCGAATGGGGGTACTGTAACGTTTTTACTTTAGTAACACTCGGGGTTCGAATTTATTTACACATTTATCAATAACTTAAAAATTTATGTCAACTAGCGAACACAATCATAAACTTTTGAAAACTGGCTAACTCCCCTCCGCGAACGGAGGCCAATTTATTTACTTACCATTGAATCGGGAAAAGACGAGAATCTTCTAGACGTATCCAAACTGTTCTATCGAAAAACGTTACAGTACCGAGATATAAGGGGATCCTGGGAAATGAGATAACGGACGTTATGACAAGATTGGGAGCGGAGCAGCCAGTTACAGGCCCTGAGACGGTAGTGGGCATTCCTAACCACAGGTCAAAGAATATTTTAGACGATGGGAAGAAAAAAAACAGGAAAAGGCGCAGGAAAAGACAATCAAAACTCTAGTTGGCATGGTAACTCACCACAACCACAAAATCTGAGGAGTGGATAGCACATACTGTCGGGTTTGTGGAAATAGAAGTGAAAATGCACTGCACATCATCTGCGACTATAAGGTTCTAATGGGTAAAAAAAGGCGATCCTTAAGTTGCCACTATCGGGGTCCGAAAAAAGGGAATACCAAAATATCAAGAACCGTAAAGGTCACCCCCATAATAATAATAAGTACAACTTTAATTTTTTAATATTAAGACACAATGTTTTCAAAGTTAACACAACCTTGAGTCCTTCATAAAAAAGGGTGAAGTTTAATCCAACGAATTATTTATTGTATACAGGAAAACGTTCCAATAATTTTTAACCGGTATTCAAATATTTTTATGCACAAAATTAAAACTAAAAACAGTATTAAACAATGCTGTAAGAGGTAAATGACTTGGGATTGTAACCTAAGGGTTGTGGATGCGAATCATGTTGAAGATCCAAGTCTATGAATAAAATTAAAATAATTCATATAAAATTTATTACTTAACCATTCATTCATAGAGTTTAAATTAAAAGTGTTGTTCTCAAAGTTTCGCAAGCAAAGCAAACAACGACTATATACAGGATGGCTAACCGAAAACGAAACAGAGCCATTTGCAGGAACCTCGTCAACATTTTAGAAAAATGCTCAGACCCGTCGATTTTTTATTAAAGGGGGACATTCTTTTGCGGTATTTTTGACTCCACTATACTATTGTATAGAGAATTGTCAGATCTTTCAAAAGACATTTTATTCGACCCCCAATGCCTTTTAAAAATTTTGAGGTAATTCCTACCCTCGCTTGGGGTTGAAAGTAGTGGAGTCAAAAATACCGGAAAAGAGTGTCCCCCTTTAATCAAAAATCGACGGATCTGAGCGTTTAATAAAATGTTGACGAGGTTCCTGCAAATGGTTTGGTTTCGTTTTCGGTTGGCCACTCTGTATAGATAACGAAATTATTTTTAAATAGTTGATACCATTCGACATTGATTAGAAAAATTGAAGTTGTTACCTAAAGCCCCGAAGCGTCTAATAACTGATATTATACATATAATATTAAAAACCAACATTCATAATTTTTAAATTACTGAAAGATTATATAAGCACAAATAAAAAAATAATTTTATTGTCCAAAAGGAATAAATTGTATTTTAATTGTTCACTTACCTAGCATTTCATTGGTTACTTTGTGTTTGACAGCAGCGCAGGGTCTTTCTGTAGTTTGAAAACATCGACACCATTCAGATGTCGACACTATTACATCTCTGTCAATATCACACTGTTGCAAAAAAGGTTTGAGACAAATTTCACTTTGATCGTGCTCTAAATCGTACAGTTCTTGTAAAGAAAGTTTGGAATCTGAATTTATATCTAAATGTTGGAACATCCACCTTACTTCAGTTTTACAAAGTGACGGAAAATGAACTAGAAACAAAAAATATATTTTTAACCTATACACAGTTGGACCATTACATTTTATGTCTTTTTGAAAAAAGAAATGTGTGGATATAGCTCTATTTAATATAAACACAAAGGAAATTTAACTTTCAAAATTTTATTACCATCTGTCTCATGAGCATAACATATTTTTAGAATATTTTTAAACTATTGCATTAGTTTTGTTGCTTGTGGATATCCTAAAAATATTTTTAAATCCTCAAAATTCATTTTTATACTTACACCAACATTTTTTTAAGCAATAAATGATTTTAACAGTTTCGGTGTTTATAATGGCTCCATTAGCGATATTTTATCAAATGCTTATCTAATGTACAAAAAAGTTGAAGAAAAATAATTGCGTGTATTTAAGTCATTATAAATTGATTTTCTTGTTGATTTGTAAAGTATCTTTTATAATTGGTGTAACTGTTGGCAGTATTTGTCAAAGTACTGGTAATGAATTAATAGGTTGATTTGATTTTAATTCTAATAATTTTTCAGGAAATTTTGTTTTGGGTTTGGCACAATAAATACTACCATAGGTACCTACAATTAAAGTAAAAGTATAAATTTGATAACTAATAAAATAGGAGAAACATATTTCTGAGTGAAACGTCTTTAAAATTACATCCAAACATACGGGCACCAGGTCAGAAAAGTGGAACATAACGAAATGGTCTATATCGTCTTAGCTTAATAATTACAAAACTATTAATCTAAGAAACATAGATCCAGTGTCATTATTTAGCTTATATAGTCAGCTCGCTATTATGATCTGCGAAGGGGTCGAGCGGGGGAGAGGAACTGCGCAGAATGATCGAAATCGGCGATCTCGCTCCTTTCTGTTCAGTGTATCTCCCGACCCACGCGTGATTTTTTCGTGTATTTATTAAGTTTATTTAGAACGTTCGACTTCAATAAAAAAATTTAATATGGACAATATTTATAGGTAAAAATAAAAAAGCAAGTGTAAAAAAAATATAAAAATGTGTCGGCCTCAGCCAGTGATAGAGCCAATCGGAAATTTAAATCACGGCTATTGTCGAAAAGAGGGGGTCATGGGCCACACATAGGTACCCTAATGTCAAGATACCACCCATACATCTGTAGAAACTGCCGCGGCAAGCTTGGTAAAGCACACCAACACCGCTAGTGTACTTACACCAATGGACATAACGAATGATGATACAATCCATACATTTATTGAATCTGTCATTGAACTAAGGGACATGAGCATCAGTCGAAGTGATGCAATGCAAAATTATTGGCGTGCAACGGGCAAACGCTTCAAAACGATATTCGAAGCCAATCCGTTTGGCCTATGTTGCAGCGTTTGTGATCGACTTTGGTTCAAGAGAGATTTAAAGAAGGTAAAAGCTCGCAACGTTTTTTCTTTAGACAAAATACAATTTCAATCTTTAACACTAAAAGCGACTCGCTAACATAAGACGTTTCACGTTAAACCAACGGCCGTGTGCCGCGACACAGAAAGTTATTTAAAAAGTGCAGTCACTATTTTACATAATATGTTAAAAGTAAGTAGATGTAACTCTGCTGCCCTATTATAAAAATGTATACCTTTAGATTTAATTTTGATTCTTCTCCTTTTAGTAGTATCAGCCATAACAACGGAGAACCAATCCAATAGTCTATTACCCATTGCTTGTAAAGCAGTCTGCGAACATAGCTTGGGAGGATATATCGGGGTTCCAAGTGTGGGTCCATTGTAAATTTTGTTATCTAAAATTTCGTTAAAACCTCGTAGTCTTTCTTTATCTTCGGCATAGAGAATGTTATTGTCCTAAAACAAAGATAAAATTTTCTGATTAATATTTTTATCAACATTATTTATAAATAACTACTGAAAGCTTTGTAGCAAAAATATTTAAAATATTTTAATGAATACAATTAAATGTACATTATAGTATTTTGAACGCTATTTATACACATTTAAATTTTTCAGATTAGATATAAATTTTTTCTATTTTACAATAACAAGTATAAATTCAAATTTCCTGAATATACATTTACCTATTATTTAAATTTTGTCGTTTAATTAGACTAACTATATTCCATGTTTTGTATTTTATTAATTTTTTTGTAGGATTCTTATGTACATCAACTTCAGAAATTTATATTGCAAGGTATAAGATAAACTTAATTTCATATAAATCCATACCTAATCACTTTTCTATTTTGTTAGGTTAGGTTCCGAAAAGAAAGAATAATGTCGACCATCTTTGTAACCGTTTCCTATGATCCCTTAAGCCTCTTCTACACAATCGGCCATGATGGGCGATTACATAGTGGGCCATGATTGCCACTATCATTTTACCGCTATCCACACAATCGTGCATCCCACATTTGTAAATTGTCATCTGTCCGACATGGATGTTATTTGTTATATACAGCTGGTATATGACGAATGTATAAATGGTATACAATATAAAGCAGGCATCCTCACCGTTTCATAAACAAATATGAAATGAGTGATAGGCGATCGTGTGGGCACGTGCACAATCATGGCCAAACTTCCTTTGATGAGTGTCTAAAACGGCCACACGCTCGATATCGGCGATAATGGGCCATTACATGCAATTATGCCCTCTATACAATCGTGATCGCCTGTAATCGCCCATCATGGCTCATTGTGTAGATGGTCCATTACAGTTTTGTTCAGGTGGCACCGTTATTGTTCCCAAAGGCATTTTTTAAACGTCTATCGATCCAAACCTGAATCACGTGACGTTACCAAAAATTGTATACATGAAGTCTTTATAAATTGTCCTGGAAGTAATGTTCTTATTCCCGTGGGATTGTTTCTAACGGAAATCGTGTAAAAAAATGCAAACAATTTTTGCTTCCTTCAATTTTTAGTTTTAATGCATATCAGAAAACAACTACACTCCTGGCGATATGCCTACGACGAACATCTGATAGATAATCGTGCATAATCCATTTCTGGTGATATGCAGATGTCGTGATTAGCGCTCTTCGTGCGGTCCTTTATGTGTACTTGGTAAGAGTTGGGATTCTTAATTTGTCCCTTCAAAGGGCAAACATGAGTTTGCCAGGACCTACTTTCTTTTACTTAACAAGCATCTGCATTATGCATGATTATCTATCAGATGTAATTCAATGCTCGTCGTAGGCACATAGCCAGGAGTGTAGTTGTTTTCTGATATATAATCGACCCACATATACCTAAAGTATAGGTTAACATGCAGCGAAATTAGCTGGTTCTTTAAAAAATCAAATTTATACATTTTTATTTTAACTGTAAAAATAACTTCTTAAAACCATTAAAAAACTAACGTTGATTGTGTGGATTCTATTTTATGATACCAAATATAGATTTCATACTTGGTAGCATCATTTTGCAGATATATAGGTGACAAACAATTAAGATTATGAAAGCACCTTTTCCAGATTCTTAAAAATTAGAAACTGTAGTAACTATCACATTGACACAATTTTACCAGTTAATTTTAATTTGAAAATAGTTTCAGGATTGTAAGGATACCGAAGCAGGTTTTAAAATTTCTTAATTAAAAAAAGCATACACGATAAATGAGTGCATAAAAGAGTGGCTGCATATTCTACCGCAGCTAATCTGTTCGCTTGGTGCGCGAGCTAACTCAATCCAGGTGTTTCAAATATTATCACTGCCGTGCAAGGCTGCTGTTATGTTCACTAGGCAGGCATGTTTGTTACACACAGGACACTTTTTGTTATTTATTTTTTATGCAGAAAATGCATGAAAAAAGACATGTCCATTGTAACTCTTCAAAAGCCAATCCTGGTTTCATTTCATCTTTACCTTTGAATCGAGTGGATTTCAAGGACGTTTGTGAAGATGTCAGGATCGCTAACACATTAATTATTTGTTTGACTTTACAACCAACAAATAAATGAAATAAATCACATAAGAAGAAAAAATCCAGTACCAGTTAAGAAAAAAGTTAATCCTTTAGGTATACTAAATTACTTTGATGATATTTGATTACTTTGAATGATATTTTAAAAAATAAAAATATAACCTACCTTGTTGTACTTTGTATATTTGATGTATTTATAATGTTTGTTATCATATTTAAAATCCTGAGGAGTGTACGTATATAATTCAAATTTTGATGGAACTTTATTCACTTTTCCTCCATTTAACGATTCCCTTCTACCTGCACTTTCCGAAGTAGGTATGTATTTATTTATATTTAATTTTTCGGGTTCCTTCTGCTTCCTTCGGTATTCATCATCTTAAAAAACAAGTTAAATTTTAATGGTCGTTTTGGTAACGAGTTGAAATTAAATATATTGTTAAAAATTGTTATGTTCACCAAATAATTTATCCAAAAATATTAATTTGACATGAAACTGTTCATGTATTTTTTAAAATGATATGTTTTATATTTTAAGCTTTAAAGCTTGTTATCATCGTTAGATGTAGTAAAAACTTTGACTCTATTGATTTACTTGTGAAAAACGAGCTAAATCTTTATATTTTTTAGTTATAATCATCTTTAAAATAGATTTGATTGGAGTTAATGGCAACGAAAAATGTGAAATGGGAAAAATAGGTTTCTTGCATTTAGATTTTATGTTGCGTTGTTTGGATTTTTAATATAAAAACATTGCAGTGCAAATGATGTTACAAAAAATAGTATTATGTACAAGAAATATCAAAAATGGTAAAAAATTATGGAAAAATTAATATTTGTAGTTACATGAATGGGCTCAGGTGCAAAAAAACAAAAATTATAATTGAAATTTTGATTAATACATCTAACCTTAAAAAAGTTATGTTCAATAATACTTGGTAGGAACCGTATAACTAGCGCCCTTTATAAGAGTCACATATAAAAACAAATTCATAGGATGTATCAGCTACTAAAACATAATCGTATAAAATTTCATTACAATGTTTTCAGTAGTTTCGGCAAAATCGATTACGATTTTTTAAAATGTGTATACATTTTTTTCTTCAACGCCCTTTATCTTGAATACGGATGGTGTTACAAAAAATTTTTACCAAGCAAACCCCAATTATTTTTTAGTTTTCTACCTATCCTAGAGACGGGGTCCCTTTTTTTTTAAACACCCAATATTATTTTTTATTTTTTTAATCATGAAATCATCAAAATAGGGTTAAGCTGAAATTTAGGGTATTGAATTATTCTGATTTTACAATGTAGTCATTATTAATGTAATTTGACAGGTCTTTTTCCTTAATAAATCAACTCTACCCTAAACATTTGTTAATTGTCAATTTTTTTGAGTCTGATAATGCATACAAAGTAACTCGCACTTGGCGACATTTAATCTTAATGTTTTACTTCTTATTTTTAATATGTAGTTTAATATTGTTTCTTTCCATATTAATATAAACTAATAATATATTTACCTGAACAAGGACAAAATCCTTTACAACCCACTCTTATGGTGGTACGATGAATACAATTATGATAGTCTAATCTACATAATGAGCTGTACGTTCTGTTATCTGATCCACACAAAAATATCGGTTTTACAACTGGACAAGGTTTACACCTGCGAAAAAATATAAGTAAAGATAGTATTACCAAGTAAATTCACCTACTTACTAATACATATATTTATTTAGGTCGATTAGGTAAATACCAATTTTTACATAGGAAGGCTTCATGGTTTTTTTAATAAATTCCACACTTATTTAAAACGATGACTTCACGAAAATTTATACTTGAAAATATTGTTTTATTAATCGTTCTCATATTATAATGAAAATTTGGTAAAAAAGTAACTAAGTTCGTAGACTCTAAATTTTTCTTAAAAAAGTTTATTTTAATGTACTTATTTTATCATACCAAATAAAAAGTTTGTTTTTGATTGCTATTGTATTAGATAGAATCTACAAAAAGGAAGTTTTTGAAAAATAAAATTATAAAAACTTTCCTTTATAGTTTCTACTATGTTTATGCCATAAGAACTCCTAATCTATTAAACTTTACAATGTGCATCTTCAGACACCTAGGACTTCTCTCAAAGTTTTTATCTGCAGGTTAAATACTAATTTCTAGTTGAAGTTTTATCCATTCTTCAAGAGTTTTACTTTTATCTACCAACTTTTATGTCATATTATATTTAAAAATATCCGCTTCAATAATTAGGTAAAGCTTTTTGTGGTTCTAATAGACTTGTAACTCTAAAATTCTAAAATGTAGTTGTTCCCATTATGCATGTATGTATATCTTAACACCCCAATTGGAGTTGCGCTGCTTCATAGAAGCTTTCTAGATCATATTTTCAGGGCTGATCAGACCCTGTATTGGAATTTTTCCGATTTTGCATTATATTTATCGTATCTTCAGGATTAGCTCTCCATATGTGGCAAAGGTAATTACAGGTCTTATTAGGCTTCTATAGATCCTTATCTTTGTTATCCGTGTCAGTAACTTACTTTTTAGCAATTTTGTATTTGAATGGAATGCTTTATTAGCAGATAGAATTTTTTCATGAATTTCCTGTTTTATCTCCACTACTGGATATCATTATGCCTATATTTAAATTTATCGACTTCTTCAAGAAAATACTTTCCCACTTTAACTCTTCCTAATTCTTTTCCAACTCTCATTATTTTTGTTTTGTCATGATTTATTTTTAGCCCAATCTCTTTTCCTTCATCTATGATTTCTTGCAGCATTGAGAACATCATATCTCTTATTTTTGTTACTTGTACTAAATCGTCTGCATAAGCAACTATTTGGCTTCCTCTCGTTCTTATTGTGCGTTTACTTATTGTAATTTGTTCAATGGCCATATTGAAAAGCGTTGCGGATAAAGAGTCACCTTGTTTAACCCCTTTGTTTATTCTAAATTCTTCCGTTCCTCCTTTCTGCGTTTTAATGTTGACTCTTGTTTCTTTCATTGTTGTACATATAAGCTTTCTCAGTTTAGCTGCTACTCCTAGCTCCTTCAATGCAGACATAAGCAGACACAAGCTAACTGAATCAAAGGCTTGCTTCTTCTTAAGGTTCCATACATACATACATACATATAGTCACGCCTTTTTCCCATAAGAGTAGGAAGAGACCACTTACTTCCACTTGCTATGGTTCTCACACACATCTTTTGCTTCCTCTACTTAAGGTTCCATCTCCATTTAATGAAGGTTGGAAACAATCATAGCAAAACCTATTCGATCTTTTGCTGCTGTAAATAAGAAATGGGCATCCAGGTCGGTCCAATCTCTGTTTTTCAGCCAGGAGTGTTTTTTTCACCCCGCACCACGCCCTCCTTCGATTTTGCCTTCCATTATTAGTTTCAAAAGATCATATTTGGTATTACGAAATATATTCTCTAAATATGATGTTTTTCATTGCTTAATATTTAGTAATAGTTGCCGATCTTGTCGCATTCGCCGCAAAACTTCTTCGTTGGTGGTATGATCTATCCAAGATATTCTTAAAAGCCTACGGAACTCCCACATTTCAAAAGCCTCCAATCGATTCATGGTGTTCACCTTCAATGTCCATCTTTCACAACCATACAACAATACCGAGTACACATAGCAATTCACGAATCTCAACCGGAGCATTAAACTAAACTAAATTAGTAGTGGCTTCATGCTATTAAAGGTAGCTCGTACTTGTTCTATCCTGACATGAACCTCAACCTCAGGATCCAAATCTTGGGTAATTCAGCTTCCAAGGTATTTGAATTTTTGCACTATGTCAATGTTTTTCCTGTAGATTTGTTATGCTGAGGTAATCGTGTCCTACTTACTATCACATCCTTTGTTTTTTCGGTGTTAATCTTTAGTCCTAGGTTGTCCCCGGCATCTGTTATTTTATTGAGCAACCGTTGTAGTGCTCCAGGGCTATCAGCAATTATAACTGTGCCATCGGCGTATCGTATATTGTTCAAAACTCTACCGTTGATCTTAATTCCATCAGTTGTATCTTGTAGTGCTTACACACATTCCAAGTAAAGTTGAATAATAGGGGCGAAAGAACATAGCCTTGACGTACTCCCTTCTTGACGGCCACTGGTTTATTAGTAGTATCTTCAACTCTAACTACAGCTATTTGTTGCCAGTATAAGTTCTTGATTATTTCAATATCCTTTCGATCTAATCCCTTCAGTTGTAGTATTTTTAGGAGATACGTGTGTTTTACTCGATCGAAGGCCTTCTCGTAGTTAATAAAACATATATTGCTGATCTCTGCATTTCTGAAAGTGAACTTTTAGACTATATAATGCCGTCCTAGTTTATAAGCTTGCTGGAAGTCAATAAATAACAATTGTTTTGTATTTGTGTGCTTTTTCAATTATCTGTTTTATTATATAAATAGAGTCTGTTGATGATTTATAAGGTCCCATAAAGCCTTTTCTGTAAAGGTGTGTTACTGCTCAGATACACTGAGCTAGTGAACAATATTTAATATTAGGCTTGGTTAGTTAATCAGCTCTCTCCTGGAAGGAATTGAAAATCTAGAGAAGTGAAGAAAATACAACTCTCTAAATATTAAAACAGAACTCCACACTTAGTTTAAGTTAGTGGATTTGCAAAGTTCTTTTTAGCTCTAAACAAGAATAGTAACACAGAATTATGAAGAACACCAGCACTGATTTAGTAAAAGTCAGAGAAATATCGTAGATGGTTTGTTATTACATACTTGCATTAAGTGACAGCCGATAATAGTTAACAAAATTGTTGGTTTTTAAAAATAATATTGATCATATTTTAATATCAATTATGATTGTGATCCCATTCCGCTACGTGTTCATTCTGTATGAATATTTTATTCTTAACTTGTTGAATAAGGGAACGTACATAATTGAAATTTCTAGAAAACGCCATAAAACTGTTGTAAAGAATTCATTATTCTATATGCGGTCGACAAAAGGTGTGCCGGCTTTTATGACTTTCATATTTTATGGTAAGATAATTAAGAATTAACCTCAGTTACGATTATGGTGTAATCTGAAGACAACCTGCTGAAATTTATTAACATAGGTCTTCTTTGGGGCCAACGATCACCAATGAATTACATTTACTATGTTAATCATTTTCCAAAGTGATGTGAATGTTTGTTTATACGGATTTTAAAGAGTTGGAGATTAGGAGAAACTGAAGTGAGTTCACAAATGATATCAATTTCCAGTTAGAGTTGTATACTGTTAGAGTTACCCTTAGTTATTATGTGTTAAAAAGAGAATGAGAGAAATATTCTTTGGCAGGTCTGGATGTATCTTTTGGATGGAGTCTTGCAGTTTAAGAAATTGTGATAGTGCAGCGCACCAAATTTGAAATTATTCCAACCTTGGCAATATTTAAGCTCTGAACAGTCAGACGAGTAAGATTCTTTAGCAAGCCTTAGTCGTTGATTTAGCAGCATAAGAAATGATGGAAGTACTTCGCCTCAATTATAGGGTTTACACAACTTGGATCTTTTTTGAGGTACATATAACTGTGCTTTTGAAGCATTATATTAGGCCAAGTTAGTGGCTCATAATTTGAATTGAATAGTTCCAATGATATAATAAAGTTGTTCATTGAAGAGCGTCCGTCATTTTTTGTGACAAATATAATTTTTGGTTTAAGAGATTTACACTGTTAAGTAAAATGTAAAAAAATGCATCATTTTAATATGCATTTAAATTAGGTACCTACCTATTCAATAACATTGCTCAACAAATGAGGTAAGGATATTTTTTAAACCCTAAATAAAATAAAAATCTAATAAATAAAGAAAAAAAGTGTCCCCCGCAAGTTAAAAGTTGACGTGTTTCATTGTAATATGTCGCATTTCTGAAATATTAAGGGTGGGTCCTTTTCAAATGAACACAGTGTATATCCTGTTGCAAGCAATTTAAAGGAAGTATTCTTAAAAAATGTTAAAAGCTCATAATTTGTTGAGTGATACTTAATGATGAGGTGGATAAAAGGTATTTTATCAGGATATAATTGGCCTATTTATAAACAATAAAACATTTCTTACATAATCAAATCCTTTAGGTCGTCGTTATCGCCCTCGGGATCATCTTCGCTATCGTAAAATACATCATCCTCTTCGTCTTTTGATTCATCAGGTTCTATCGTTGTTTTTGGAACTACAATATCCCTAAAATAATACTTTATTTATTACATGGCGGTATTTTGTAATTAATGCAAGGTTTTTTAAGATCAGAAAATTTCATTACAGTATTTGATACACAATATAAACATATAGAACTTCAAAATTCGGATTTCTGTTAAATAATATCATTTTGTGTAGGTATTTATTTCTCGGAATATGTCTCATCAAATTTTAATCAAAAGCGGCTATGGATATAATTAGAAGGTCTGCTATTAAAATATTATATAGACAGAAAAACTTAAGATTAGTGACATAATTAAAATATATGGCAACTCATGACAATGTTGAATTGTTGAACAACCCACCACAAATATACAAGATTTTGATTGGACGATAAATAGGAAAATCAATTTAAATGAACTAAAATCAATATGTGTTAATTTCAACAAGAAGTAACAGATCCTCCAATTCTTACTTATAAAAACAATCCACATTACTCTGATGAAAAGAGCATGCTAATAAAAAGTCCAAATTTAAATTATAATACAAACATTTTTGGCTTGTGATCAGATACTCTCAGCTGCCAATGCATATTAGAAAACTTACCTACAAGCAAATATTAAAATTAATATGGCATTCAATACTGGGGTTATACTTAAAAAAATATATATGTATAAAGTATCATCTTCTTATACTCGTTTGAGATCAGAATGATCTGTTAATTCCGGGCTTGCCGTTGTTTTTTCGATGGATATGCTCATATTAAGTTGTCGACTCACTTGGTAGACCTTGAATAGCTGTCGTTGCAAGTCGTCTTCGTTTTCTGCGAATATTGCTGCATCGTCGGCATAGCATACCATGCTGATAGGTTTGTTGTTCATTCTGTATCCCATATTTAAGGTCGCTACTTCTTTTATGATTTTGTCCATAAGAAGATTAAATAAGAGTGGGCTGAGGCTATCTCCCTGCCTGATTCCTCCTGGTACTGGAATGCTTTTTGTTTTATGTTGTTCTTCTTAACTTGAGTGGAATTGGCGGTATTAAGATTGCAGATTACCTTTACTATGTTGGCTGGTGTTTCTTTCTCTATCAGGATGTTGGTGACGTCGTTCAGTACTTTATAAAATGCTTTAGTTAGGTCGATGAAACAAATAAATACCATGTGTTATATTCTATATTCCATATTTTAAGAGTTCGTTTGGTATATTTTGTCTGTTTCTGGTGTTTTTCTGTTTTTAATCTTTTTCAGTTTTTCTTTTATTTCTATCTCCGATATTGTTGCACTTGACGCCGTATAATATTCTATTTCGTGTGTTTTCTCAGCATCGTATAATTTTCCAAAGTATTTTTCTCACGTTTCTATAGCGACTCCTTTGCTTTGAACAAACTCATTAATCGGCTTCTTTCTATTTTTCAACATCTTCCGCACTCTTCTTTGGGTGCCAAATATATCGTGAATATATCGATCATCCATACAGAATTCTACCAAAACGATGTCACCTAACTCCTCCACTGTCACTAAACTAAATATCCATATTTTTAAGTTTTTAATAAAATACTTAGTAATGAATTGTTTGCACGAAATAGGAAATGTGCCAATTTTTTTTAAAATAGGAATAAATGTGTTAAAACTAAATACAAAAAAAAAAACAATTTAATATTACTGAACCAAAGACCAACTACAATATGAATAAATTAGTTGTGTTAATTACCTCTAACTCAGAAAATTCAAAACGCGTTAAGCAGAAAAATACGATAAGAACAACATCTTTAATTAGATTAAAAAGGAAAAATGAATCAGCAAAACAGAGATAAACCTTGAACTCGCAAAACGAGTCCAATTGCAGTACAATCGCTAATGGCATGATCATTATAAAAGGGGCTTCCATTATGGAAAAAAAGATTTCCTAATAGATAATAAGCACGATATTTAACAAGAGTTGCAGCGATTAATACATTCTAGGTTATAGTAAATGAAAAGTAAAAAATGGAACGATAAACCATTTAGGTAGCTAATTATCCCAAAACCAACAATTTTAGTTTATTATTGGAAAACAAAAATAAAATAATAAATTCTCTTCACAGGCATCATGCAAGTCGGTTGACAAATAATTCTCTTCTTACTCTGCTTTTTAATGAAATTGTAAAAGTATCTATTTGCTGCGAGTACGCCCTTGAAGCCATTATTTGATCCGAAGTGATGTATGATTTTTTTGGTATCACCATCATCACAGTCATAATATCTTGTGAGATGTGTTGTGAACTCATTTTATTGCCAGTTGTTGCCCCGCTGAAGTTTAGATCAAGACACATCTTTGTTAGATCCACCCAGCGTGTAGGAGATCGACCACTCGACCAGTGGAGAGATGGAGCTGTACGACTAGTTTCTCCATGTTGTCATACCTGTGAATGTGTCTAAAAAATGTCAGGGCAAGCTTCAGTACTATGGAGGACAGGCGCCTTGGATTACCAATCTCATTTAGAACTGAGACAGCATTCTCCTCTAGCACCACATCTTGAAGGCATCTATATGATGGCGATCAGCCTGTTAGGTATTCCACGTCTTTGACGCTTACAGAAAGATGGAAAAAACCAGGGATCGGACCAGAGATATTTTAGTTGTTTGTTTTAGAGTCAGTTCGATGCATCTGGTCTAGTTTCCGCTGTGTATGTTTATATAGGTCGGATGATCGCCTTGTAGATTCGGGATTTGGTCTCGATTCCGATATGTTTGTTTCGGAGGATAGTATCGTTCCTGTAAACTGAGGTTCGTGCTGCTTTTGCCGCTTGGTTTCTTACCCCCGACTCGATGTCACTGTATACTGATATTTCTATGTCTAGGTATTAAAATTTTATCTTCTGTTGTATAATTTTATCATCCACAACCGGTTTGCATTGGATAGGTGTTTTTGTGTTTTTCAAAACAAATTAATTGTAGTATTAAAAATTAGAATTTCATAAGTTGTACATTAAAATCATTGAATAATAAATTACCTGATAAAAGGGAGCTGTCTGCTCGAAGCCATGTTTTGACAGACATTTAGAAGAAGAAGCCATGACGCTGACGTCAGATGACGCGAAACTATAAGTTTGCCCCCAACCAAATTTTGTTTAAACACGCCTAAAGATGTTTTCGTTTAAAAAATGTCTTGCAAGTCACTAATATAGATTTCAAGTGCAAGCAAATATTACAACATTTGTAGAAATTTCCAGAAGGAAATATTTAATGGTTTTCAAAAGTTAGAGATGTTTTGAAATTTTATTGTATTATTTAAGGGATTGTTTCGTCTAGTTCAGTTATGTTTTGGACAGTAACAACAACCTAAAAATGGTTGATAATAATAAAAACAATGTCCCTTACTTACCCGTTTTTCTTCAGTTCCTTTCTGGAAACACAAACCGCAGTGAAGGCATCTTCCAATAAACAAATTTCTTTTTTCTTGCAATTCAACGGTCTACATAAATCACCTAAAAGGTGTTTAATTAATTTTAATATAAAATTAAAAAAAGCTCAAGTTGCAATAGTACAGTTTTGAATTTTACCAGTTGATCAAAAATAAACAATGTTTTCTCTCAATTTTTCAGAAATAACATATATTTTTGACACAGAAAGACTATTTACAATATATACAATATTACAATTATATACAAAACCATTCTTAGTAAATTTATGAAGATAATTACTTTTTCAACCAATTCGAAGCTAACTCAACTTCTTATCTATTAAGCAAGACTTATATTTACAGTTTCAGAAGCTTCACTAAAAATGGAGGAAATAAAGTTCATAGTCAATGTAACGGAAATGTTTGTCGTTCCATTTATTTTTTTATTTGTTGGTAGCATTGCTTAAGCCGAACCGAAGAGTAAAAAAGGGAAAGTATTTGAGTAATGGCGTCACCACCAGTTTTTTATAATGAAACACCCCCCTTTTTTCCAATTTGCGGATTTCCCTTGCTGAGCTGATTCCAAAAATGTATTACAAGTTGATTCAATATGGTACAGGGTGGACAAAAATGCAGAAGTTGTTTCTTATTTTAACACCCTTTTTCAGTAATTTTGACTCCACTACTTTCAACCCCAAGCGATTGTAAGAATTACCCCAAAATTTTTAAATGGCATTGGGGGTCGAATAAGATGTCTTTTGAAAGCTCTGACAATTCTCTTTACAATAGTCTTTAAATTTTACATTTCCTCCCAATACTTTGAAAAAAATTACATGTTAAAATTCCAATAATTTTAGTTGCTTACTTACTACTTAATTGATTAAATGTTTAAACTGATGACCGCCCGCTTCCATACAATAATAAAGATTTTGTTCAAAACGTTCACGCACATTCCGAAGAATTTCCGGAGTAATTCGACGGCACTCTTCAACAATTCTTTGACGCAAATCTTTCAACGACGCTGGTTGTGTTTTATAGATTTTACTTTTCAGATGTCCCCACAAAAAGGAATCGAGGGGCGATAAATCTGGCTATCGTGGAGGTCATTCAATGCTGCCTCTTATCCCAATCCAATGCCGTGGAAAACGTTTGTCTAAATACTAGCGAACAATCGCCGCATAATGCAGAGGAGCACCGTCCTGTTAAAAATAAAAATGATCTTCGTTATACCGTGTATTATTTTCAAATATATTAGTGAAGGCAGGGTTAATAGCGTCTTCCAGTAATTGCAAATACATTTCGCAAGTCAAATTGTCTGGTAGAAAAAAAGAATCCACCAGACGGTCACCGCAAATTCCAGCCCATACATTTAATTTCTTCGGTTGCTATGTATTGCACCTCGTGTAAAACTCTTGGGTTTGAATCGGACCAATGGCGGCAATTGTGGCGATTTACCGTCCCGTGCAAGAAAAAACTGCACTCATCAGAAAAACAGATATTAAAAAGGAACTGTGGATCGGTCCCTGCTCGCGCACTCATTATTTCGCGAAACTGCAAACGGCGGTCATAATCATCCCCATTAACTTCATGGATTAAACGTATTTTATATGGATGGAATTTAATCTTCTTAAAAATGGTTTGGATGCTCTTTCGATTGATCCCAGACACAGATGCCAGTTGCCTCGTACTCAACGTAGGATCAAGATTTTTAGAACTGATAACAAATCTCCACCAAGCAATTCAAAGCAAAAAATAAGTACTAAATTTATACCATTGGCGTACTTAAATCGAATTAATGACATTTTTACCGTTCGCAATTGTTTGAAAGCAGTTAAAAGTATTGGTGTCAAACATACCGGAAAAGAGTGTCCCCCATTAATAAAAAATCGACGGGTCTGAGCGTTTTTCTAAAATGTTGACGAGGTACCTGCTAAAGGCTCTGTTTCATTTTCGGTTGGCCACCCTGTATAATATAATTATTAAAAGCAACAGCGCAGTAAAATGGCTCATAATCAGATCTGTTGCATCGATAATCGTGTATTAAAAAATTACCCAATAATTTTATAAAATAATTTATATTTATCAATTTTTTTTTATTCAAACACTTATCTAACTTTTAAATAGTGATCTTTATTATGATATAGTCTTGGATGGTGCACAAACACGATTTACAAACACACCCATCTTATCAGTCACGTGCTTACAAAGTTGCATTGCATAACAATGCTTTTTAATTAATAAACTCCTGGACAAAATTAATGCATCAACATATTAATTCATACAAATTACTATAATGAATTAATTTTAATAATTTTTTACGGACATTGGTTACATTTAAAGTTATAAAAAACGTATTAAAATACTTTAAAATTTGTCTATAAGATTGAAATTAAAATTATTCTTAAAACTTAATAACAAAATTGTAAAGTTAAAAAGAATAAATTATGGTGTAAATAGGACACTATTAGCGTGTGTTGCCTCCTCTACTTCGGATCACAGGCTTTATGTGTTTAGGCATGCTTCTGATTAAATTTTAGATGAAATCTTGTAATAGCTGCATTGTCAAGTTCACTCAGATTTCTAGGTACAGGTATTTACGTTTAACAATTTTCTTGATGTGATTCCATAAATGCTCGATCAGATGCTTATCCGTGTTTATTTTTATTTGAGTCAGAAGCATCTTTTAAAATATGTAAATTACAATCCATAAAGGTAAACAAGCAGTTAGGTATACATGTATTGTTAAATTAATTAAACTAAGTATGTCTTGCCCAGTATTGGGCGACGTCGATTGCGTTTGGTAGAGCTGACATCAGATATTCGTGGGTGCATTGGGTGGGGCTCAACAAGCATTCGTACATGTGTGGAGTCGTCTGAGGGTCGCCACAATAGGGTGGAGGTCACTGGGCATACCCATTTGTTCAGGGTGACCCTAAAACTTGCAGTTCCGGTTCGGAGTCTATTACGAGATTTCCAGAATTCCCAACTCTCCTTACTCCCAGCAGCTAGGTTTTCGGATGGAGTCATCCAATGTTGATCTTTGGTGGCTTCACAAAAATCGATCCTAGACTTGTTCGTTTGTTCCTGGAAATCTGCGGTGGCTGTTAGGAAGCTATTTCTTGACTTTTTTGCTTAACCAAATGTCAGAATAACTTTGACGATATCCCTCATCCAATAAAACTGAGGCTCGCACTACCTCTTGTTTAGTTTAATTCCTTACTTGATTCATTTTTCTTATTTTTCGGGGTCAAAAATTAAACAGTCTACTACAAAAAAACGTTTTACTTTCAAGAAAGGCACAAAATATAAGCTTACTTTAAATGTAAATCTATCGCAAGTACTGCACAAAATTGTTTATTTTCTAACAAATTTTTTAAAACTGTAAAACGAAATTGTTATGGTAGCTGTTATTAACAACGAGACAAAATATACATAGCCTATTCAAATACTCGATAAACTTAAAAAATAGACCTAAGAAAAAAATAAATTAATATTTTTGGATAATTTCATATGGTAACGTTAATTTTGTCCAGCAGTTTATTTTGTAACGGTATTCTCAAAAATGTTGTATTATTGTGAGATTATTGTAAAAAGTACAAGCTTCAAATTAATGCATTTTTTTATCGCTACCATTTTTTAGTGAAATTGACAGACTAATGAATATATTTACTAAAAATCCATACATACATATAGTCACGCCTTTTTCCCGTAGTGGTAGGCAGAGACCACTTCTTTCCACGTGCTCTATTCATGCTCGTCGGTTGTTGGTACTCTTGACCTGGTTTTTCTTCAAAACAATGTTGATCTGATCAAGATATGTTCGCCGAGGTCCACCTCTACCGACTTGTCAATTCACACCTTATAAATTTGATCGTCAATCTTTCTTCATTCATCCTTTCTACGTGTCCAACAATCTAAGCATTCCTTTATTTATCTTTGTAACCACATCTTCTTTTACACCACAGCGTTCCCTTATCTCACTATTCTTCACTTTATCCAACCGAGTCACTGCGGCTATACTTCTCAGACTACTCATCTCCGCAGCATTAATCCTATTTTCATGCTTCTTCTGCCAAACCCAATATTCACTACCATACATAAGTGTAGGAACCAACATTCCTCTATGCACAGCCAGACGTGCCTTTTTTGACACTTTCTGGCTGTTCATAAAGCTGTACAGTGCCCCATTTATTTGTTTTCCTGCCAACACCCTTTGCTCAATGTCACTGTCATACTTTCCATCTCTCTTAAACTTTGATCCCCAAGTATACAAACTAATTTACTTGTTTCACTTTTTCACCCTTAATCAGAACTTCACAGTTTGTCATGCTTTCTTCTCTTTCAAAAACCATTACTTTCGTTTTGCTTACATTTATTTTCATCCCTTTGATTTTCAAGGCATCACGCATAACATTAACCATCGTCTGCAACTCCTCTTCAGGTGAGGCTAATATGACTTGATCATTGGTGTAAAAAAGGCATTTGGCGATCAAATAATTCATTTTCAATCAGTACATACTCTCTTTTAAATCTTTTAAACAATCGTCTATGCATAAGTTAAACAGCCACGGCGAAGTCACACATCCCTGTCAGTGTAAGCTCCATTTATCCTGACTCAAGCAGTGGAATCTTCGTAAAGTGATTTCAGTGTCTCATATTAAACTATTGCTCACCCCATACATACACAATGTCGACCACAATTCACTCCTCCCCACTGTCATAGGCCTTTTCCAAGTCTATAAAAACGCAGTAGACCTGATTTCTGGCCAAGAATTTTTCTTCTTCCTCTTCTAAATTCTGCTTGCACATCCCATATTATCTTCTCAGTTTCATTCGTCACTCTTTCAGTCAATATCTTTGCATACAGTTTGCCGACTGCTGTGTAAACTAATACCTCTGTAGTTCTTACACTCCTGCTGCGAACGTTTTGCCTTGTAAAGCTGCACGATAACGGTCTTGCATCAGCCGTCTGGTACGCTACCACTCCTCCAACAAAGGTTAAAAAGGCGGTACAGCAGACTAGTTATGGAATAAGAATAGATCTAATAGTGATTATTATCATTAATTATTTATTCATAAAATTAGGATTATTTTCGTAAAGGTGACCAACCTCCTTATGTCTGTAAAACCCGTATTAACAAACTAACACTTTTACATACTAAAGCATTGTTACAGTGGAATGTTTCACTATTAAAAAGTCTCATAACCGGTTTAGTGGCTCCTACATTTAGTTTTTTCATTTCCAACATGTAACTTCGACTTAAATTTAAAGGATTAGTCTGTAAAAATATGTAGTTTTTATACATTTTTTCTGTCTGGTAGATTATTATGGATTTGTATTTTAAAGAAGTAGTTTAGCATTTTCATTTAGTTTTAAAGAACAAACAAAACTATATCTGCAAATAAAATTGAATTCATTCTTACTTGAAGGATCATGTATCCACTTCTTTTTCTCTTCTGATTTACTGGATTTACTTTCATCCTGAAAATAAAATATTTGTATTAATATAATGTGTGTGCAGGTTTATTATTTTTTAAGTAAATAAACATAAAATGTTGTATAGGTACAGTATAATCTAAAATTATTTAAAGATAATAACTTTCTTAAAACTATTCGAATAATATTTTGATATCCTAACATGAATTACCATTGAAAAACATCTCAAGTGGCTAAATTTGACAAAGTGGGATTAAAACTTCTTTAAAACACGACAATTGCTTAATAACTCTACATGACGATTAGAAAGAACGCAAAAATCTATATGCCTGTACATATCATTTTCATTTAGACCCTATAGTAAAGTAGGCATAGGTATATAGTCTTAAACATTTCTAAATCCTTCGTAGGCTTGAACTTTCTATTTCAGAGATTTAGTCACTGATTGCACAACACACTGCACGATAATAATAAAATCATCTTCTGTAGTAACAGACTTTCGCCTGTCTAAACGAAGAAGCTTCTTACCAACTTCTTTAGTTTGCGAATACCTTGCCAAGATGGAAATTGGATGTTTGGAAAATGTTCCATAAACAAATCGAAAACATGACTTTATTTATGGTCGTGTATTCACCATGTTTACAAAACAAGCTGTTCTGTATTTAACTTTCTATTCCTTGTTCTCAGATAACCACAAACAACATAACCTCAGACTGCTAGTACCAACTAACTTATAGGTATGTAAGTGTTAAGTACTCTAGGTGAAATTCGATCCTTTACTGGTTTTTTGTAATAACTGTCACATTTGCTATGATTTTTAGATAGGTAATCTTGAGCTGATTGTTCATAACCAATGGTGAGAAGAGAAGAAGGGACTGTCTACCATCTAATACTTGGATGCCCTTGATCAATGTTTACGAAAAAGGTCATCTACCCCTAAGAATGATATTAACAGCATCAATTGACACAACCGCCTTTAGCACAAAGAAAAATTTAAGATATTTACATCTATGCAAAGGCCTATGAAAAAAATAGAAAATTAAACAAATACAAATTTAAGATATTTACATCTAACAATGCAAAGGCCTATGAGAAAAATAGAAAATTAAACAAATACTTGGAAAACAAGCTATTCTTTTCACTAGAAAAAGAACCACGAATATAACTCAATTAAAAGTATGAAACAATTACATAAACTACAGTAACACTGTAAAATAGGAGTTAATTTAAACAGCAAACTATCATGGAGTTCCCACATAAATACCCAAACATCCCGTTGTAACCATAATCCATAATCTTCTTTTATAGAAGCTAATTAAATCTTAAAAAAAAATTCTTACTTGTACTGGACGCCCACAATTAGTAATTGAAAGAAATAGAAGACTTTTGGTAAAAATTTGCAACGCTCAAAGAACATTAACACTGCGCGAAATTACCTCTTGTTGGAATCAGCAAACTGGGTTAAATTTTGGAAGGAAGTGTTGTCGGAAGTGGATTTACAAATCTGGAGTTAGTTTTTATAAGGTATATGCTTAAAGGTTGCTAAAATAATTCTTGACATTTGTATTTATTATTGTATTTGTTTGCAGGCGAAAGAAAAACCTTTGTTAACTCAAAAACAAAAAAGAAACTTTTTTGGGCTAAAGAAAGGGTTTTGTGGACTAATGAGGATTGTAGTAAAGTGATATTTAACGATGAGTCAAAATTTGATATCAGTATGGGTGATTGTAGGAAGCGTGTAATTAAAAGCAAAGTAGAGACATTTCAAAAAGATTGTCTAAAGCACACAGTTAAGTTTCCTTAAGGAATTATGGTTAGGCGATGCATGTCAGAATAGGGTCTGTGGAAATAACGCAGCAATATTAAAATATTTTAACAGAATTTTAATACCAAGCATTCAAGTGTTACATCCTAATAAAGATAATATAATTTTTCAACAAGATAGTGCATCTTTACATACTGTTAAATCCACAAAAACATGGCTTGCAGATAATGAGAAAACACCTTAGACTGGCCTTCGGGTAGCCCAAACGTCAATAAATTAAGACACTATGGCATAAAATGAAACAGTGCCTTAGAAATCTCCAATGCACTATTTTGGATCTATCATATGAAACTTTAAGAAATTTAGGACTCATTTCCTGCTGAAGAATGCCAAAAGCTTGCGGCAACAATGCTCTTGCATATAATAGCCATAATTAACGCTCGAGGGGATGTTACGCCATATTAAAATAACTGAAATTTTTTGTTGAAAACAAATAAAATATTGTTATCATTTACTTTTTACAGTTTTTGGAACGAAGTTCTTAAACGCGGCTTACGGGTAATGCGATTTAGTAGAAATCGTCACGTAACGAAATGCATCGGTTGTGCTTTTCTCAAACTACAAAACAAAGTCCAAGGATTTCTAATAACAACTGACTTACGGCCCACCCTATATATTCTAAAAGTATAAAAGGACTACATCGACAAATAAAATTATTGTTTTTGTTGCGGCTTTAATAAATTTAACAACGCTAAGCTAATGACCTTCACTTGACTTTTTATCGTATTTGTTAGTCTGGATCAGCGCAAATGTTTATCTAATATTCTACAAACGAATTGAAAGCTACAAACTACCGTCAGTAGCAAAAGCAAACAGGTACATACGATCTATTTCTACTTTAAAGCATGATATGTTACATCAATTAACCTTTGCTATTGGCGATTTAAACTAATTTTATGTGTAAAGCCTGACCTACTGTTTTAACTCGACAATTGTAGCAAATAACATTTAACAAAAATGTTAGCTATATCACATAGGTGATAGAGATTAATTATTATTGTTAGCGACCACTTACAGGGTGACCCTGCTGTAGGTACCTGGGTACCAGCGAGTGGAGGGAAACAAAAAATCCGACACCATTGCAAAACAGGTTCACTGGACCAGAACCGGTTTTTGGAGTCACTACAAGTGCCGCCAAAACAATTATTTCGGACTGGGCGGAGAGGAAAATACTCACGTACTGGTCCGATATACCAGGGTTGACTCACTCAAAGGCGTTTTTACCTAAACCCTCGAGAAGCACAACTAAGCAGATCCTAGAATGGAACAGGAATAACCTGCGAACTCTTACGGTACTGCTTACAGGACACTGTCGTCTAAGATACCACCTCGGAAAGATAGGTCTGAATCAACAAACGGACTGTCGGTTTTGCTGCGTGGAAGACGAAACTGCTGATCATATAATATAATTCTCCCTATTTACGCTGTCGGAACTTTAAAATACTTTGTATAGTTTACTGCAATATTATTACAGTTTTCTATAATTTTTGCACATTATAGTATGCTCCGTTTTTGGAAGTAATTTACCGGGTGGTGCTTATTAAAAAGTACAGATGTCGTGACTAGCGCTTTTTGCGTGGTTCCTTATGTGTACTTGTTGGGAGTCTGAGCTGTGAATGTGTCTGTTCGAGGAAACCTACCCTATGCTGACGAGGGGCAATTTACCCCGAAACCGGTCCATAGGTGGTCTCTTCGAGCAGATAAATTTAATAGCCCTTTCTCTTACTTAACAAGCACCTGTATATCTTGCTTCCTGTGATGGGTAGTATACACTATTACATATCAGATGTAATTCAATGCCTGTCGCAGGCATATAGCCAGAGGAGTAGTTGTTTTTCTGATATATAATCGACCCACATATACCTTTATTAAAAATAGGTACATACAGCAGTTATAATTCTCGCACCTATTTACGCTGTCGGAACTTTAAAATACCTTTTATAGTTTACTGCAATAATATTAGTTTTCTATATATATATATATATATATATATATATATATATATATATATATAACTCATAACTATTAATTTCATTTTAAAATTTATTTTCCTTAATATAAATTAATATTTTTTTTAGATAGTCCACACTACCTTGATGATTTTTGATGTGTTACATGTCTCTGTGTTTTTTATAAAGTTTACGTTTTCTTCTCGGAGGCTTTACTTTTACCAATATCTGTTTATTATCAAATATATTAATTGATATAGCGCATCCCACGCTTTTGATTGTAAAATTATTTTTTACTTTTTAGTTCGGTTTTCTTATAAAGCTCTTAGTTTTTTTAAAAAAATTAATTATTTTTCATTTTTTTGTTCGGGTTTTTTTCCACCACATTATTGCTACTTATCGACGATTTTCATTTCGGTATTAATTGTCAAACAGGTCTCTCTGTGTAGTGGTCGATGGAGTTTCATCTGACACTCTACTCATAAATGCTGGTGTTCCGCAAGGATCCATTCTAGCACCAACACTATTTTTACTTCACATCAACGACCTATTGAAAGCAACTTCATGTCCCGTACACAGCTTTGCCGATGATAGTACCCTCCATACCGCATTCTCTTCCAGGGCCCCTATATCAGCCCGTGAAACCAGAAATGGACGAGGAAGAAATGTTAACAATATAAATATGGACTTAGCAACAATTCTCGAATGGGGATCCAATAACTTGGTAGAATTCAATGCAAACAAAACACAAGCATGTCTTTTCTCTAGAAAAGCCGATCTCATTGTACCTAACATAACTTTGTCAGGAGTAACCATACCACTGAAGTCGTCCATATCGATGCTCGGTATTACTATCAGCAATAACCTTTCCTAAGAAAATCACGTGAGGTCCATTGCCAAAAGTGCATCCCAAAAACTTGGTTTTTTGTTTCGTGCCAAGAGCTATTTCACCTCCAGTCAGCTGCTTATGATCTATAAGGCACAGATCCGACCTGTACTGGAGTACTGTTCCCATATTTGGAGTGCAGGACCTAAACATATCCTGAAGCTACTGGATTCTGTCCAAAAAAGGGCAATTCGTCTCGTCGGTGATGCCTCGCTTACAAACTCGCTCACTTGTCTGGAACACCGTAGAAAAGTTGGCGATTTGTCTCTATTTTATAGATATTTTCATGGGCGATGCTCTTCTGAAATATCAACAATCGTTCCTCCTTTGGCAGTCTCTTCGAGATTAACCCGTCAAGTTCAGTCTTCACACCCCTTCGTGGTCACTTTGGAGACCTGCAGAACATCACTTTCCAAAGACTCATTCATCCAACGAATTGCGAGGCTTTGGAACTCATTGCCTAGGGAGGTGTTCCCCGAGGCATACAACCTCCAGAAATTTAAGAAGAACACCAACTCCTACCTTCTTTCCCTTGGTTCCCACGATGTTCTCTGAACATTACAGGATATCCCTTTTCGTGGGAACCAGAACATAAAAAAAAAAAAAAAAAAAAAATATGAGTTTGTCGTAAAACGGAATGCCGTGAAAATTTTTTTTCGTATAAAAAAACGCGAGCAGGTATTAAAATTACTAGGATTTAAAATGGTGATATGCGTTAGCGTCATCTGTTGGAGAGTAGTTTAAGCGTCGCTATCTTTTTAAAGAGAATTCATGGGGGATATCAGCCAATTTTAATCCATATAAAACACTTTTTTTTTTATATAACTGATCCTGGTCAGGATCTTTGAAACAATTTATGAAATCATTGTATTGTCATCGGTCCTTTTGAAGTTTTAAGTCGATCCGTTGTTTTTAAGTGGGTGAAAATAGTGTCCAAAGATTCCGTTACATAGATAGAGAGTCAAGCTAATATAAAGCATGTAAATAGCACCAAATTTTGATGCCATTTAGAAGTCGGCCCTTTGATAAGCTAAGCTTTTAAACGTTAATTTTAAGACTATTATGATACAATTACCCTTAACAATAGAAACATACTAGAGTATAATTAATCCTTTAAACGATTTAAAATGTTGTAATAGTGATTCTTTAATCAATTATTGAGTACACTTAATGTATGTATTGAGATCTTCTTAAAGAATAAAGTAATTTATAAAAACGACTAAGAATAACTTATCGCAGAAAAACAAGGTCATTGAGAATGTATATATATTTTAATCTCACCAACATGTGTATCTGTGTAGGATGTATAATTTATGTTGAAAGGTAATTTTTGTTTTTGGTACAATCACGTTAGTATACTTTATTTAAAGAAATATTTGATGAACAATCACCACGCCAATACGTAATACACATGATGAAAACGTTGTTCAGAAATACATGAGTGTATAATTTAGTATGCAGTAACCTGGACGTATAATTAACTTTGAATATCCTGTCAACTCGTGTGGACATTGTGAGTGAAAGGGGTTAACATTTTCGCAATGAACAAATGTCAACCATTTAACAATAATATTCCATGAGGTAAAAGGGGTTTCTACGGGTTTTTTTCAAATTCATGCAATGACATCTTGTAAAAAGTGAGAGCTAAAAAATTTATTGGATTTTTAACACACAATTATCTTCCGAATTTTTTGTATTAATTTAAAATGACAAAAACACTCTGTGTACCGTATGGAAAGATCTCTAGACATCAAAGAGTGTCTTCATAGTAGATGTTTTTAGCAACACTTTCAACAAAATATTTCTATTCTTTAGTAATATATCCAGAGGATGTCACTATGGAAAAGTTGCAAGGAAATGTAAATAGAGAGTTTTAGTTTTATGGTCCTCGAAAGAATGCACTACGAAAAATGGATGGGTCACAAGACTTAGCTGCCTTATAACTTTGGAATCTTGCGGTAATCACTTTCAAACGTTTTCTTTACCTTTCTTTACTTTTAATTCTATAAAACTTTCAGGTATTCCTTTTCTTATTCTTTCCATTTATTCAGATAAATATTTGTATTTTGATATTTGCTTTGAACAGCTCATCTAAAATTAATTTTACGTATACGCCAATCAGGATCAAAACGAGCTCTATCCTTTTACGTTTTTACATTCCACAACCAGTACTTTTTATTTATATAATTTACTCTTTAAAATCCATAAACAAGTCATAATTCATTTAAATTATCACTTCACTTTAATGAATTTTCCGTAGGATTATTTTGGATTAAAAGACTTAAAGAAATTTTACTGTTGCGAAAGATACTACACAAAATTAAAATTTGAACGCTGTCTAGGTTTACATACATGCATACATACAAACATATAGCCGGGCATTTTTCCCGTAGGGGTAAGCAGGGACCAATTCCTTCCACTTGCCACGGTTCTTACACACGACTTTTGCTTCTTCTACTTTCATCAGTGCTCTCATACATGCTCGTCGGTTGTTGATACTTGTTGCGATCACAAATTGCAACACTTCGTTTGATATTTGTTTAGTTCTATTAAATTTTATTTGTTTCCGGTTTAAAGAACCCTCTAGCCGTCCCTGAGCGCCAACATATGTAAATTAGCAACCAACTATAAAATCACAAACAGCTATAAACTTTCCCCTCCGTTCGCGATGTCTCTGGCTGGTACACGGGTAGCTGGCTGCCCTCTCAACGCACTGTCTCGGTTTGGTTTGGCTCTTGTTTTCCGCGTTTTGAGTTCAATGATGTCATGCATGTCAATTACTGTTTGCTCTTTTGAATTGCGATATTTTATTATAATTTGGCGATTTAACCTTTTTTGTGCTACAAACAAGTATTAATTAATATTTAATTTGTGGAGCAAACATGGTAAAGTAAGTTATATCTTATAAAAATGAAATGTTTTTTTGACCTCAAATTTATTTCCAGCGATAAATTGGTTTGTAATGCTTGCATCAAAGAATTTAGCAATGTGCCACGTCTTTTTTTGGTTCTCTAAAGAGTACTCTGCTAGTGGTCTCTCTACTGGCAAATTATGCCCGAGCTCAGCCGTAGAGGGTAGAAGAAAAAAATCTAAAAGTGAGCCGCGCCACCGACTTAAAACGGTACAAGCCGGAAACCCCTAGGTCTTGTAGGCACCAGCAGAGCCACGCGAAAAACAACAAACAATTATGGTGAACTAGTTAAATAAAACTATATTTACAATTACTGCAATATATTAATTAAGTAAAAATGATGTTCTGATTTTTTACAATAAATTCTGTATTTTCGTAAAGTGGTTTAAACGAATTTAATACACTTTCTTAAAATAATATTTAAATTAATTATAACAATCTTCCAGACAGTAATAAAAACCTAATGAGGTACAAAAGAGAATTAAAATAACAAAAAAAAAAACAACAACATGAAAATGTTCACAATATTTAAAATTTCGAAAATAATTGGTTTTATATAAAATTCCTGATAGCAAAAGATTAACACAACAAAAAAGGAAATACCAAATAAATGGACTTGCTACAAAAATAATATTTTAAAACCTTTACAATATCCACATAAATTATATTCAGTGATATATAAATTCAGATTCAGCTTGGAGCCGGTACAAATTTAACGAAAAATAATTTGGTTACTTTTAAACTATTGAAAATTTTATTGAGACGTCACTGGGAGCAGGTACAAATTAAATGAGAATAACTTGTTACTTTTAAATTATTGAAAACACTTAGATCAAGCACATAACTGATAAGTTGATAAAATTAAATTCCATACCATGTAACCAATTGAAAACCTCACTGAGACGTCACGGTAACATCGATGATCCAAGAACCGAAAAACCAAATAGTATTATCAATAATTTCTGCTAAAATTACCAGGCAAGTCTTTATAACGCTGAAATTTATCGTCGATGTGGATGGAACGGCACGTGGTACTTCACGATGGCTTCACTTCATCAAATCCCACAAGTGGTGATCTTAACTCGACACCAATATCCAAAAATATTCACCACATAGGCACGACAGAATGGTCAAGTTAAGAATTAAATGGTTTATCTTCCTAATCCAATAAAGATGGCCCCAAATTCAGCCAGATATGGAAGAAGAAACCGTAGAAGTTCCGCTCCCGTGTTAATATTCAACCGTTCCAAAAACTCTCAACCGACTTCCACCACTGCCACCAAACCAATCCTCAATCCTCCTCGCTCTCAGACCGGACATCAAGAAAAATGTCCCGGGACACGCGTCAGCCAACCTTTCCATGTATAAGTCCCTAGTTCATAAACGCGCTCGTTCGCATCAGTTGCTAGCCCAAGCAAACCAACAATAATATATCTAACAAAACACTACAATCGAGGCCAATAATCAAGGCGAAGTCCAATAAGAGAGACAAAAATGTCACAGCTATCAATAATCGAATTCTATCACTACTACATAGGCAACACTACATACAACGAACCCAAATGCAGACTATAATAATGAAACGGCAGATAGGAGAAGAAAATAATAGGCACCTGACAAATTAACGTTTATGAGGATTTAATGAAAGAGGTGTTTATGGTCGGGGTACTAAAATATTTTAAAATTAATAAAAAAAATAAATTGGTTTTCTTGGTACCTGATAAATTTTTTTTAAAATTTTATATTTGTATGCAGAAAGTAGAGAATAATAAACAAGTGCCTGTATGGTTACCTTTTGCTGATAATTGTTTGGATTTGCCTCTCCCTATTTACTAATTTATCACTCGAAATAAATTTGAGGTTAAAAAAACTTTTCATTCTTATAAGATATAACTTACTTACACCATGTTTGCTTCACAAATTAATATTAATTAATACTTTATTTGTAGCAAAGAAAAAATATCAAATCGGCAAATTATAAAAAGAATGTCGCAATTCAAAAAAGTAAAAAGTAATTGACCTTAACAGCAATACAGCATAACAATCCCTAAACAAAACGCGGGAAAAAGAATCCAAACCAAGCATGGAGCATGCGCAGATTGTGTCACAAGCTTGGAGTATGCGCAGATTGTGCCGCACTGGATTGGTCGGAGTGGTCAGCATGAATGTAACCTTTAATGTATGCTACTATCTCGAGTCGACGCAATAGTCAGTATCTCCAAGGCGTCCGTGATTGGCGGTCGCCAAGAGTGACGCTTCAATTCAATTTATTCACAGCGGTTAAGGATCGCTTTTTTCCTTTCATTTTAAGTTTCATTCCTATTTCTTCACGGCATTCGAATTTTGATTGAATGCTTGCAGCAATCCATTAATGGTACAAGTGCATTGTGTATTTGAAGAGGGAAATATTTTAGTGTTAAATAAAAACCTTTAAATACCAGCGATTTGTGATTTTCAGCCATTCCACTAATTATCGAAGTTGAGTATAATTTCTCCTGTGTACGAAAAAGGGAATAATAAAACCCAGATTCCTACAGTACTCTTGACATAGCCTTTCTTTAAAACAATATCAATCCGATCGAGCTATGTTCGCCAAGGTCGACCTCTACCGACTTGTCCATTCACGTTCGCCTTATAAATCTATTTCGTCAATCTTCATTCATCCATCCTCTTTACGTGTCCAACCATCTTAGAATTCCTTTAACTATCTTTGTAATCACATCTTCTTTTCTACCATAGCGTTTCTTTATTTCACTATTCTTCACTTTATCCAACCGAGTCACTCCGGCTATACTTCTCAGACTACTCATCTCCGCAGCATCAATCCTATTTTCATGCTTCTTCTGCCAAACCCAACATTCACCACCTTATATAAGTGTAGGAACCAACATACCTCTATGCACAGCCAGACGTGCCTTTTTTGACACTTTCTGGCTGTTCATAAAGCTATGCAGGACCCTATTCATTTGTTTTCCTGCCAACACCCTTCACTCAATGTCACAGTCATACTTTTCGTCTCTCGTGAACTTTGAACCAAAGTACACATACTATTCCACTTGTTCCACTCTTTCTTGTTCAATCAGCACCTCGCAGTTTATCATGCTTTCTTATCTTTCAAAAACCATTACATTCATTTTCATCCCTTTGATTTTCAGGTCATCATGCATAATAATAACCATCGCCTCCAACTACTCTTCGGCGTAAAGAAGGCATTTGACGATCAAATAATTCATTTTCAGTCCATACGCACTCTTTTTCAAATATTTTAAACAATCGTTTATGTATAAGTTAAACAGCCATTGCGAAGCCACTTATTCCTGTCTAACACCTTTTTCGATGTTAAACCAGTCCCTGTTAGCTCCGTTTATCCTGATACAAGCAGTAAAGTGATTTCAGAGCTCGTATTAAGCTACTGCTCACCCCATTCATAGACAATGTCGACCACAATTCACTTCTCACCACTCTGTCATAGTCCTTTTCCAAGTCTACAAAAGTGCAGTAGACCTTTTGTCTATAAAGTATATATAAAGTACAATGTGATTTATAATTTCCTGTTAAGTAACCAAAATGCTGTTACTACAATTGATTCACTTCTAATGGTTTAAAATTCATTTATTTAAAGGTGGTGCAAAAAAATGTGTCCAACTGTTTTTTCTTCATTAACTTTTCGTTATAAAATTAATGTTACTTAATTATTTTTACCAACTCTGATAAACTCGATATGTTTCACCCTGTACGTTAAGCTTTATAAGGTTTTAATAACTTAATTTAATTAAAATATTTTAGTAGATTTATCGATGATGTAAGAATCGAGAATAAAAAAATATTTTTTAGTGCGAATAATTGTGAATATTTTATTGGCATTTTGATTTTAAACTGATTTCACAAAATGCTTTTATCGACTGTCCTCCGATTACAGAATTCTTATTTAGTGCTGTCATAAATTTATCGAGCACATTATTTAAATATAAAAAACCTAAAATAAAGTGATTTTTAATTTGTACCATGTTCCAATAAATAAAATTGATTAAAATAAAATTTTAATCAAGCAAAAATCGTTTTATCAGAAATAACCTTTCGAAATGTTATTTTTGTAAACGACCCGTCCCACCTTGATGCAGTATTGAAACCACGGCTGCGAGAAGAAATTGCCAGGTAAAGAACCGGCTTTGTAAAATTTGCCCCGAAGGGGCATGGATAATTTTGTTAAGTACTTTTACCTTTGTTATTTATTTCTGAGTAAAGATCTTCAGCGACAGCTGTTTTGAGGACATTTTAAAATTAATTTAAATTATAAAAATAAAAGGGGATCTTAAAATTATTATTACTTCCATCTCCAATGAAGATTTTTTCAATTCGCCGTAATACCATTAATATTTATTATTATTTTTGAAATATTTAATATTATTAAATGATGTCGGTAATAATGTCTCTTTACATGTAAGCACGTGTAAGAAATAATAAAAACGTATTCTACTCAAAAACTATATTTATCGTAAAGCGTATTCAGAACTATCCCTCGATAACAAAAATTCGTCTATTTATTGTCGAATTATTCTTGCAATCTATTGTTGCTGTCCACAAATTAGACTCCTAGAGGTAATTGCTCGTGTCCCCAAATATCAGCGGTCTCTGCAGGTGGAATGGAAAAAGCATTTCAGAAAGGGCATTTTCTCCCCCCTAAACGACGCCCATGACTCTATATTAGAAGAGATATTTGATTGTTAGCACAAGCTATATATTACCATCGAATATAAACACGAGTTCTTTAAACTGTGCTACTGCTGCCTGTCACGTCATTCTCATTCGTAGTTGATTTCAGGTTGTTTTCCAGGTAGCCACGTTGTTTGACGCTTCTTTCACGCCGCTCTATTAATACAGTAAATTTACAATTTACATTTTCCGTGCACTGACCGCATTGACTATAATTAAAAAACAAATTTTTGTTTATTTTTAGTATTGTTAGATCAGATGTACCTACCCTATCGTATTTTAAAAAGGAGTTTTATACATTTCAAATAAACTTTTTTATTATGAGTACAATAGATTGTTTTATTGGTGCAAAATTGTTAAATATGTCATATTGGAACATTTAAGCAAGTCTCCCAAAAATATTCAAAATTGAACGGTATTCCATTTCGATTAAAACAAGTGTAAAATAAAATCCGTTATTATTGTCTCCTAGCAAAAAAAATTGAGATCAAAGTTGTGTGGTTATACTGTGCAGAAAGCGTCACTTTCGGCCCGCTACGTAAAACGAAGTTGCCGCTTTCCGCCTACAGTAGGGAGAAAAATAGTATACACACCACGGGCATTAAAGTAACAAGTGTCTCAGAACACATGTATGATGACCTCGGCTTCGCTTCGGTCAACGAACATATGCTCTGAGACATTTCTTACTTTACTGCCCTACGTGTGTAATATACTATTTATTTAATGTAAGTAAAAATAAAAGTTTTAAAAGGTTAAAAAAAACTTGGCGATTCTGTTTCTGTTGTCCTATTGTAAACTGTCTCGAGAAGTGCTTAACCTTGGGAGACTAACAATAAAACGAAGAACAGATCAACATTGTTTTAATGTTCATGTTTTTTTTGTTGCTACCACATTTAATGGTTGAATATTATATCGTATTACAATGAATATTAAATTCAAGAGTGACTTGTTCTAATTTAATTTGGACTATAAATATGACGAAAATCTTACCCAATTTTGTAGGTATTTGTATAAAGAAAGCTGACTTTTTTAAACATAGTAAATGTCAACTCCAACGTAGTTGGCCTTTAGAGATTGAAATCATTTAATTTAACGGAATGTGGTAGAGAATGTTGTGAGTTTGGAAGTATTACACGAAAAGACATCTCAAAAAAAATACGACCAAAACATTTCAAGCGTATTTTCTGTTTAAAAGCCAAATAGGTATTAAATTTTTAAATGTATTAAATGCTGCAGTAAATTTTGTTAAAAAAATTTAATTTTTTTTAATTTCTTTCACGAGTTAAACGAACTCATTTACATACATAATAAAACCTACTTATTCACAAATGGCGTCAACTAGACCAACAACAAATTTTCAATAATAAATTATAAACGGAGTTTGCATAATTTTAATGTTTAGTTAATCACTGATGTGTCCATAAAATGATACGATCTCCAATAATAATAATAAGCATTACTTTTTAGTTTATAGGTTTTCTAACCGTTTATTATTTAATTGTTTCATTTTAATCATTATTAGACATTGATGTTTATACAGATATGGAAAAATATTTGTGGAACATAGAAATTTCAATGCAAAACGTTGAAGTGTACGGTATCCAGTCGACCAGCAGAAAATATAATAAATAATCAAGTAATTGACTACAATACTCTAATTTAAATTGTTCCCGTTTGCGACGTTTTTAATCAGTATGAAACTGTTGCGACGGTGTGTACGTCTGACTTATCAGGAAAGAGGCTACACGACGACAATAGCCAAATCATGAAGCAGAGATAATCTCATATCGCTGAGTAGATTTGGTGTAACGTTGGCACAAAGTTGAATAATTTTTTTCCTTAATCCATTAAGATTTTATTTTTCTCAAATTCGTGTCGATAAGCGGATTCTTTCAGATATTCGCAAAGAAAAAAATCATTTGAAGATAAATCGAAAGATCTGGGAGGCCAAAAAATCACGAAGTGAGTGACATCTATTATTCAATGTTTGAACTTCTCTAGGTGTGAACAACAAACTAACCTCCATTGTTTAGAGGGGTGAAAAGTGAACTTTATATAATATTTTGAGCATTGAAAGTGTTATTTTTAAACAATATTTTGTGAAGAATTGGTGTTAATAAACCACAAAATCCGAAAATGCAAAGGATTAAAAAAGGTGATATGGTGATAAATTCGCGAAAAAAATTCTTTGTTTAACAATGCTCTACATATGACAATTCGATTATATCTTTGCATGAATTTTCCTTAAATCCTACGGCAGTATATAAATGGAAGATGATCTTAAAGATAGAAAAACCAATCTCAAAGTTTATGTTTATGTTACGACGGATACTACCCTCAGTGGATTTTTGCTGACCACTGTTTATTGATTGTAACGATTTGGTGCCGGTACCCAGTAATATGGATGCTACTATCAGAAAATGTTATTAAGTTTTACTGAGATTTTTACCCAAACGACTCCCCGAAAGGAATCAGTTTGTTTTTTTTATTTTATAATTTTCTTATTTTAGTTTTATACTTTTTTTCCCCTTTTTTCTTTATGTATGCCTAAAATTTGTCAATGATTTTTATTTGTTTCTGTTTTTTTTGTTAATAGTAATAGTAACCTCTCCACGAAGAAATTGCCGACAAAACCTTTCTTACTTAGCAATTTGCCAATCGTAACACTATTGGTTTTCGGTTGATACACAGGACTCATGTCCAATCACTATGTGTCATTCTTTTATTTTACACCGACTCAAAATTACTTGGCAATCATTAAGACAGCTAATTAAACAAAAGCAACGGTCGAAAAAAAAAGTTTTTAGCTTTCCATTTAACTTTGTTCGACAGCAATAAAACTTCGATAACCAATGGAAAAAAAATTCAAGGACATTATCGTCCTTCGTAAAAAAAATCAATTTGTTTAGTTGTAGAGCAGCTGTATATTTTGTTGTAAATTAGTAATTTTTGATGTATTATTTATAAATCAGTAGGTATATTTCATTTTTATTAAAACATTAATAAAAATATAGATTATTCAGTTTACATCATTTCTATAAAAATATGAGCATCTAAAGCATAAATATACAGGGTGATTATTTGGGAGTTTCAATTAGACGTTTTGGAGAAACTTGACATAATTAAAATCTAAAAATTTGAGGTGTAAGGTTTTCGGATACTCCAAATTGATCTAAAATATTTAGAGCCTGTTTTACGAGATATGACCATTTTTATCACAAAAAATGTCCGATTTAACACCCCGTATTATTATAATTAATGCAAATTTATACATTTTTTTGCATTACGTTTTTCTAGTATTGTGTTTTTTTACTTAACTTGGTCATTTCGTTAATAAAATGATTATTATTGTACAGGGTGATTCAAAACGCATATTTAAATATTTCTCAATTTTCTTAAATGGATTTCTTTTACTGTTCTTTAAGTTTCGTAAACAACTTCCTATGCCTTTATCAAACCGTTATTGGGATATTCAGCTTAAAGAGCGGTAAAAGTTCTGTCTGTGAAAAGTACTCTAAGAAATGGGTGTCCCAAAACACCTAACAAACATCATAAAAACATTATATGAGGAAAACGAAAATTACGTAAGAATTGGAAACGAAACTTCCAGGCCCTTCAAATGTGCAAAAGGTGACCGACAGGGCTAGATATCATCGCCAAGGCTATTCAATATTTACGGCGAAATCATTATGCGCGGAACAACAGAAAACTGTCATGGACGAATTTTCATCGGAGGCAAGAAAATTAACAACCTCAGGTATGCTGACAATACCACGCTAATAGCAGGCGACGAACAGGAAATGGTACAATTATTACAACGATTAACAGAAGAAAGCCGAACGCTGGGATTAGACATAAATCCAAATAAAACCAAGATAATGATAGTAGACAGAGGAAACAAGCTACAACAGTAGAAGATGGAAACAACTTAGCAGACATCGAAAGAACCGACAGCCTAACATATTTAGGAGCCTTGATAAATAACCAGGGAAACTGCGAAGCTGAAATTAGACGACGCATACAAATGGGACGAACAGCGATGACCAATCTAAAAATAATAAGGGAAGACAGACAAATATCGCGAAAAACAAAGATAAAACTTGTACAAACACTAATATTCGCAATATTCATTTATGGTGTAGAAAGCTGGACGATCAAAGAATCAAACAGGAAAAGAATTGACTCCTTTGAGCTCTAGTGCTGGAGAATACTACTTTGCATCATTTGGACAGCACGGAGGACAAATTTATCAGTTATTTAAGAAATTGGCATAAAAGATCGACTGTCAACAATATGCCGACGACGAATTCTTCAATACTATGGGCTTATAAACAAAAGACAAGGAGACAACATGGAAAAATTGATGATACAAGGGAAAATAGAAGGCCAGAGGACAAGGGGTCGCTCTCCCACCAGATGGGTAGACCAGATAAAGAAAATTACGGGAAGACCCTTACAAACGACCATTAGAGACACAGACGATAGAACACTTTGGAAGCAGATCATCAACGTCACATTATAATTATTTTTTAATCTTTAGTTTGATTAACTTGAAAAGCGTGCTTTTAGTTTTTTTTTAAACTATAATTTATTTTTCGCTTTTTAGTTCGATTTGTTTTACTCACTAAAAAAATTATGTATTAAATGGTAAAAGTACAAAAAGAACGTATCGGCCGGGAATCGAAACCGGGCCGCCCGCGTGGCAGGCGAACATTCTACCACTGAACCACCGATGCATTTCGTTAAGTGACTATATGTATGTATACATATATGATATCCACCTTCTGAGCTCATTAGCAATTGGGGGCTCTTGGCGTTATCGCGGTCGTTTCCTGACTGCTTCATTTAGTGGTCCAGTGTGGTGGTGTCAACTTTTTATGATCTGTTTTGGTACAAATTAAGAAATTTTTTTTGTTTCATTCTTGCCTCTATTTTATTTTAAAATATTTAATGTAAAATTGTAAAAATATAAGAATTTTAATCATGTTATTTGTAAATGATTTTTCGTCTCTCTGTTAGTACTAGTTTTTATTAAATTATATTTATTTTTAATTTATGTATCACTCTGTGATAAAATAAGGGTCCAATTTATAAAATTTCTAAATCTTATTTTTGAACGGAGGTAGTATTATTTTTTAATACCAAGGAATTAAAGCCACACGTAACAAAAGAGTAGTTGTTAAATAACGTTTTAAATTGTGTCTGAAATCACAACCAACTTTTTTTAAACTATTTAGTGTGTTTATGTTTTTACAATTATTCACTAATAATTTTAAAATAAAATAGGCAAAGTTGAAATAATTTTTTGGTTTGTACTAAAATTTGTCGTAAAAAAGTCAGAAGCTAACATGATAAAATCAAAAATAAAATAAAAAAACTGGATTTTATTTATAAAAGGAAACTGTAATATCCATGAACCCCAAATATTACTGGAATCGCTTTCGTTACGCAACCAACCGTTCAACTGTAATTTGAATGCAGTTATGCAATAAACAACCAATCTACACATTTCTGATGGTTGTTTTTGAGAATTAGCAAAACATGATAAAATGTTTGAAATAATTTCATACCTAGTTTTTTTTTTATGTGAGCATTGTTCCTGAAAATTTGCAAACGGAATTAATTGGAGTGCAACAATAAAATGAAACACAATTTTGCTTCCGCTAGAAAATAAATTTTTACAAAATGACATCATTCGCTTTCTTGTAAATATGCTCGATAAGGTTGGTGTAACGATGGTCGATTCTACAATCCGCGAGGGCTTGGTGCAAACAACGATGGTCCACTGTTTCGAAAGCTTTTTCGTAGTCCACTAAAACGAGCACCAAAGGCTTATTGTACTCTATGCATTTTTTAATAAGAATTTTTACTGTGTCGAGGTGATCATTGGTGCCATAGCTCTTACGGAATCCTGCCTGTTCGTTTGATTGATGTAGATAAAATTTCGTTGTTAGCCTTTTGGTAATGAGTCTCAAAGAGTTTATAAATCTGCGAAAGTAAGCTGATTGGCCTATAGTTTTGTATTTGGACTATATCACCTTTCTTATGCAACAATATTATGGTGGCCTTATCCCATTTTTCAGGCATTGTAGTATTTCTCAGGCAAGCCTTGTACAGTCTTGTTACTAAGGTATTATGTCGTATCTTACATATGCTAGATAAAGTTATCCTATCTAAACGGCAGTTAGGACATTTTAATCTAGTACTCTATGTGTTTATTTCAGAAGAGTCAATAGGTTTTTCTCACATAAACACAATTGGGAAAATGAGGTAATAGATGTAAAAGATATTTTAATGCAGAAATATGTCAAAGGTACTTTTGCTAAACCAGAAGGACGTTTAACATGCCGTGGTGTCTTTTAAGAAAGAAAAGCAAATCTATTCTCAAAATTGAAGTCACATATACCCGAAACACGTATGAAATTTTGGGAGTAGTTGTCAATTTCTTTACACGAACCTAACGATGAAAATGACTAAAAATATAATTTTAATGTAGCTCTATTGTTCTGAAGTCTTTTTTTTTTCTATTATTAGTTAAGAGTTTATTATAAAAGTTAATTAATTCAAGTTTTGTTTTATTTTGGACTTTTGCTATAGCACATGTAATTAAAATTGAGTACCATTAGGTACATAGACAGATTGTCCTAACTACGGTTTTTTCAAAAATCTTCTAATCCCATAAACTTAAAATAAAGTAATAATATTGTTCGGCTTTGTCTTAGTGCATAACAATGCATTTGTAAAGTTAACAAGAAAACCGTCAAAAACTAACAATTGTCAGCCGAAAATAGATAAAAACCTAATTAACTCAAAATGAACATTTTGCATATGGGACCTTTCTTGTTATGACGTCAGATTTATTAACTTTAGAAAACTAACTAACTTCCGCGAACGGAGGCCAGTTTATATATTAACATTAAAACGAGAGAAGACTAGAAATTTCCAAACTGTTCTATCGAAAATTCGTAATTAGTCGAGAAGGTCACCGGACCGCCCAGATCGCTTATGTAACACATTCCAGTGGCGTATCACAAAATCGTTACAATTAGAATTTATCATTCCGTCGTGTCGCTAATAACCTTTTGGTGGATGCGACTTAGTTTATATTACTGATACTTTTGTTTATGGTGATAAAGGAATACTATAAGTTTATAGGGAAACATTTTTTAGCGTTTGATTTAGGTTAAATTATTGTTTGTCGACTTGGATTTTTTGGCGTTTTAATTTATTTTTGACCTAATTAAAACTTCTAAACATTTATTTTTAGTATAAATTTTATTTTATTTTATTTAATTTGTTATGAATTTTATTTTAGTAAAAATTGTATTTATCTCATGGGAAGCTATAAGTAATAGTTGTTATAACTATAACGAAGACAGCAGCGATAGGGGTCGCCACCTGTCATGCCAAGCTTCCTGTGGGGGCGAAAAGTGGACTGCGGACAGTCACTTTGCTACTTTGAATGTGAGGGGAGGATTGAATGATAAAATTGATGAAATTTACACGATGATAAAAGAAAGACGAATTGATGTTCGTTGTGTAAATGAAACCAAGCGAAAAGTCAAGAGTACCAACAACCGACGAGCATGTATGAGAGCACTGATGAAAGTAGAGGAAGCAAAAGATGTGTGTAAGAACCGTAGCAAGTGGAGGGAAGTGGTCTCTGCCTACCCCTACGGGAAAGAGGCGTGACTATATGCATGTAGGTATGTATGACTTAATTTAATAAAAAAAAATTATTTTCATTTTTTTTCATTTTTTCCACCTATCACTTTAACCTTTTTAAATAAAATTGTTACATGTTAGGATAAACTTTTTTTAACACTTTTATTATTCCTTACAAAAGTTGTGTTGTATTGTGTTTTTGACATTTTTAAATTCAAGCAATAATAGGTAAGTCATTCTAAAATTTAGAACAATAGATATTTACAAAACAATTACCATAGCTTAGTTGCAATAATATAACGCAATAAAGTGATTAAAAAATGTCTAATTTTATTTTCAAAAACTGGGTACTACAAAATTATCTCAAGCTATCGATAACTCAGAAACTACGCGAACGAAACAATTTTACTTCACTTTTTAAACATTGTTTTTAGAAGAGTGAAAACAAGATGTATCTATTCTTTATGGTTGTAATTAATTAAAGTTATTTAAAAATTCTGATTCTTCTTTAAGTGCCATATCTCAGGTCCCCCTGACATTGGCAATTACTTGGGCAAGTCTTTCTCGATTCTGCGCCATTCACGGATGTTCTACTCCTCTACGTCCTTCTGATTACAAAATATTATTAGAAATCGTTTCTCTCCAGAGAGTTTTTTAATTTATATCGTATTTGTCGATTTGACGTACTCTTTGTCATCACGATTATTCTGAAGTAAAGTTGTCGTTTACACCATTCGATTAGTGTCTATCAGAGAATGACGCAAATATCAGAAAATTCAAAAACAATATTAAAGATTATTTTTTCTCCTTCATCCTTTACTGGGGTTATCCGAGGGCTATTATTTATTTTTCTAGAACTGGTTGCGGTTGAAAAATAGCTGTATGCCTACAACTTTACTTGGCCCACGCTTACGTATTTGAGTGTTACTTGGCGCACGCAAATTTTACTTAGCACACGCAAACTATCCTTGTCGCACGCAAATTCGAACCACCAACCTTTCGGTTAACAGCTGAACGCGCAACTGTCAAGTTGACATTACACAAAGTTTATATTTTTATTTCAGTTAATATTTTTGGTCTGGACCCCTGTTTTATGCTCGCGTTCATTCCGCATTCGTAATAAAAAATAGTATGTGCAACCCGTGCGATGTTGTCGATTGCTCACTCGAGCGAATGAACGCTCAACTTCACTCTCGTAAGCAATCGCCAACTTATCGCACTAGTTGCACAATATACTATAAACTCGTGCGATTATTTGACACAATTTTCTACGTGGATAATCTCAACAACACTGCATTGATAAACTTAATGGGGAAGACCACTAAATGTTGGAAACAGCATAATCGTAGTATAAATTACATTCGCCATTTGTATAGGTTGCTATCATTGGTGTAAAGCAGTGTGACGTGCTAGCACCCACACTTCCGTGTGAGACTATAAGGTTATAGCACCACTCACCAGATTCTGGCATTTTTTAATTTTGATTAATATACCGATTTTAAAACGCTGAAGAATCCATTTGCCTAGATTTTGACCCATGATATTGTTTGTACACTGAATCATTAGTTATTAATTTAAAGAGCTTTGGAATGATTTCACCACTTAGTGGTCTTCCCCATTCTTCATATATGGCGATGAAGCACACCATCACCATTTGGTGAATTCAATCGAGGCAGTCGTTCGTTCACGGACAAACGTGAGGGTCATCCCAAATCGGTTGTAGTGCTAAAAAATCATTTATACTGTGCGTGAACTGATAATATGGTCGGCAAAATGACAAAGGATTGTATCTGAAAAATCCTTGTTTTGACATACCAACGATTAAAAGTTCTCGGAAATCCCAAAAATCACTTGAAGTAAATTTCCAATCGAATATCGGCTATTTCTATTGTAGTTGCTAGGTAATTTGAAGCCAAATATCCTTTAAGGGTACTTCAGACGCCCTTCTGTCAGTGCTCCTTTGGATTTATCATTTTAGTTACGTCTCTTAGCGATTTTCATTTCCACAGTGGATAATCAAGTTCTATATTAAAACAATGATGTTATATTCTTTTATTCACTAAATTTTTAAAAAGACATAAAATAATTCAAAAAACACCAAAAGCATTTGCTCAAGTTGTGATAAAAATAATGCTAAAGTTGTTTATGACAATTTATTATTTACAAAATAATTGATGGAGACTAAACGTACACTCTAACAAAAACAAACCAAGGAAAATTTTTCTTTATTGACCACTAAACAATGACTTAGCCTGGTAACAAATTTGTCTTTAACATTTTGTAGTATACCGGGCGTTACGTTCTGCATTTTCTGCCTAATTCGAGCTTTTAAGTCACGAATAGATTTTTAATTACCCCATAAAAAGAAGTCTAACGGGTAAAATCGGGTGATTTAGCGTGCCATTCCACTTTTCCCTATTCTCCGATCCATCGATCCGAAAATGTTTAAAAACTGGCGCACAGCTATAGCAAAATGTGGCGGTGCACCATCCTGTTGAAACCATTTTCTGCGGTCTTAAGTGTTGGCAATTTGGATATCAGGGAAAAGCTGGATTAAATCGGGAAATAATGTTTTTTGCATAAAATCCAACGCAACCAAAATTAAAATAGAAAAAACGGTTTCAAAAGGGTTTAGAGTGGACAATGGCCTAAAGCAGGGATGCTTTCTTTCACCGACGCTATTTAAAATCTACCTGGAACAAGCCTTAAAACCGTGGAAACGGAAGTGCAAGGATATGGGTATCCCACTAAATAACAACTTTATACACTATGTGTTTTGCCGACGACCAAGTGGTTTTAGCCCAGGACTACGAAGACCTAGAGTATATGACCCGAAAGTTAATGGAAGAATATGCCAAAGGGGTCTTGAAGTTAATTTAAACAAAACTGAATATATGTGCATAGGCGGGATACAACAAGACCCAGTCCTTAAAGACACACAGCAAAGAATAAAGCATACCAGCAAATATAAGTATCTGGGAATGTATATTACAGTAGACGGTAATACTGATGAAGCAATAAGGGACCGAATAACCCAAGGACGCAGAGCCATCAGCCTGTTGAATAGTGTACGGTGGGACAAAAATATTTCGAAGGCCAACAAAGATCGGATCACCAACAGTATTGTTAAAAGCATAACCACATACGGCAGTGAGGTATGGCAACTGAAACAGCGCTCGGAAAATGTGTTAAGGGCAACCGAAATGGACTTCTGGAGACGCGCTGCGGGAAAGTCAAGATTGGAAAGAATCAGAAATGAAAGGATTCAAGAAATTATGGAGGTCAAACATACAATAGTAGAGGATATTCAAGTTGCACAACTCAAATGGTATGGACACGTTCAGAGGATGAATGAGGACAGATAACCTAAGCAAATCTTAAACTGGACACCCCAAGGAAAAAGAAAAAGAGGGCGACCCAGAAAAAGCTGGAGAGAGGGTATCGATAATCAAGTCCGAGAGAAAGGCCTAGAACAGGATTTATGAATGGAGACTGGAGATCGGAAGACGTCGAAGAACGTTTTAACCCGAATTTATATATATTCTTGCATCCAATTTGGATTTCATCAGACAAATATCGGGTGTTTTGCCGGTTAACATGCCCGTTAAAAAAATTGCCTTATCCGAAAATAAAACGTTATCAATGAAATTGTTATTTAACTTATTATCGTTTTGATTCATGTACTCACATACTTCAGTTCTGCGATCACAGTCATCTTCAGCCAATTCATGTATTAGACGTACTTTATAAGGATGGTACTTTTTCTTCTTCTTCTCTTGTAGTACTACAAACCTTGGTGGGTCTTGGCTGACTGCACGATCATTCTCCATCCTTCTCTGTCTTGCATTAATTCAGGATCGTATTCTATTCCTATCGCTCTAAGATCTGCAACTATGTTATCTCTTCATCTCATGCGTGGTCTTCCTAGAGATCTTCGCCCTTTCAGATTCTGATCCCGAACATTTTAAATTTTATGGATTTTAAACATGGATCAACAAAATAAACTTACTACAACAGAAAACCAAACTGCAGAACCCTTAGTTGAACACACTACACACAAAGAAATTATCAAAGCTGTCAAAAAGCTCAAAAATAGGAGAGCACCAGGCAAGGAGAACATACCAGCAGAGCTGCTTAAATATGGAAAAGAAACTCTGCACAGGCACCTACATAGACTTATTACCCTCATATGGAATCAGAATGGTATTTTGCCTTTTTAAAAAAATTTGATACGGAAGACTTTCCAAAACCCTAGATAATCCTCGCACTGTATAGTGTGGATCGTCTACTGCCAACAAAATTACATTTGCATTAAGTGTAGGTCTACCTTGCTTCGGTACACACCTAACGTGTCCTAATTATCTGTATATCCTTTTTGTTCTGTTTCCGTAAATTGAAAGATACGTTTACAATCTGGGTGCATTTCATGAAATAATGTGCATACCTCTTGTTGAGTCCACATCCTATCGCCAACACCATGTTTTCTTTTCTCATAATAAGAGTGGTATTTAGGGAGGATATTACGATCCTTGCACATTTTTATTAATTTTTTGTACACGGCGCTACTAATTTTCAGTGTCTGTCGATAAGCTTTTGAGTCGTTGCTGATCCGGCGTCCACCTTTCGGTTGCTTGATGTAATTAGTTGTTGGCTTGCGTTAGATCTCCACCAAACCTACGTCGGATTTTGAGTAGGGTGCCATACAAACTCTCCTCCATGGGACTGCCTTTTTTTCTTGCTAAGACAGTGCCGCAAAAGCAATTATCTGGTTGTGTCTTGGAAAGGGATAAAATTTGATCGAACACATCGAACCTCCTAGAGGTATTCTGATAGGTAATTTTATCGTAGCACTACGATTGTGACAGATACGTCCATTTGACAATGGCTCAAAGAATGGCTCGGTTCGATTGGTGAGAGCAGACGCTCCGAAACTAAAATGTCGATGCTTCAAAAGACATTTATAACATTTTAACAGATGACAAATCATGTATTTAGACGTATGAACCCAAAAAATAAACAGCAGTTGACCGTATGGGTCTTCTAACCATGCATTTAAAGAACAAAAAATTCTTAATGGTATACAACCATTTGTTTGCCACAAGTCTTTGGGGAAATCGGCTCAAACAAATGGCTATTTGAGGACTTAAAGCATCGAAATACCTCCGAAATACCCAATAAATTATTTTTGTTTTACTGCCAGGTCAACTATTTGAAACACTGGTATAGACATTTGATGGTTGATACCATCTTCAAAGACATAACATTGCTTTTCAGATCGAGTTCAGCGCATGGAATTGAGTAATTATCTTTGTGAAGAATATTTGGAAAACAATAAAACCATTTTTAATAATAAATATTTGTTTCGTTTGTTATTCCAAGAATAAAACAGAACTTAACGTCAACCTTGTTATTTTAAAAAGAAAAGGTAATGATGTCGAAAATTCGAATTATATAGCTATCATACGAGTCAAAAAGCTTTAATTTTTAGTAATAAAAAAAATCAATTAATAATGTAATAGCTACTTTTCCTGGAAATTTTGTATTTATCCTTTTAAAAATTTTCAGTATCATAAATGAGAGCTTTTCATCAAATTGATTGACTTTCGAGTTTTTCATTTGTTATTGTTAAATTGAATATTCTCTATGGGTAATCCGCATTTTTTAAAACCTCACTAGATTATGCTGTCAGCTCATACTCTCCACACGTACAAAAACTACAGTTTATGCTAGAGTCATATAGGCACATACAAGTGACATCATTTACAATTAGATACGACGTTAGTTTTAATCTTAAAGAACCGATATTTTTTACGCTGACACTGTGCTTCGAGCTAATTCATTTAATAATAAAATATTCAATTTGGGCATGCAAGAGATCCATGGGAAAAACCTGAGGGCTAAAACCGAGGGTAAGCCATTGGTTATATCAGGTGGTATTACTAATGTACGCATCCCATCGCCCCCCATAGAGGGACTACAAATAGCTCTCAACCACCTTTGGATCTCCTGATCAAAGATCGGGCCAGGAACACTGCATACAGACTAAAGTGTCAGGGTGGATGAAGGAGCAACGGGATTGGTCACACCAAGTTTGAGTCCCTCCGCAAACACCCCTTCACAATAAAATCGGATAAGATTCCGAAAATTACCTTGATAGGAAAGAACGATAAAACAAAAATACTAACCAGAGAAGACTGGTTGAAGAAAACATCATTCACCAGCCCAGGAGTGAAACGATGGTACACTGATGGATCAGGGTACCAGGGACGCTACGGGGCAGGTGTGTTTGGAGCATCCTGCAACCACAGGGATAGCATACCACTGGGGAAATACGCCTCGGTCTTTTTGGCTGAGGTCTATGCTATACTCAGGTGCGCTACGCACCTGACAGAAAACAGAGTGACCAACAGCGAGATTGATATTCTCACTGACAGTCGCGCGGCCATTGGGGCCCTCGTGAGTAACACCACAACATCATCGGTGGTGTGGGACTGCATGCAAGCCCTCACTGAGTTAGCGACGGTAAACAAAGGGCACACAGCGATAAATAGCAACGAGGTAGCCGATGAACTGGCAAGAAATGGGACCCTGGTGGAACCAAGAAGCCAATTGGTCGGATTGACAATTGCCGAAGCGAAACATGAATTGAAACTAATCCTTGAGCAAGAACATATCGCTCAGTGGAATGCAAATACTGGCTGCAGAACATCATGACAGCTGATGAAAAAACCTCTCCAGAAGAGGGCAGACGCACTCTGGACGATGAACCGGAGTAGGCTAAGCAGCACACTTGGCCTGCTCACTGGCCACATCGCACTAAGGGCGCACCTCTCCAAACTTAAACTTGCGGCTGAGAAAAACTGCCGACTATGCGACGAAGAGGAAGAGAGCAGCATACACAATCTGTGTTGCTGCCCGATGCTAGCGGTGTACAGGTACCAAACCTGGGGCCACATGATAATGGATCCAAGCGATCTAATAGAGACAGGGCCAACAGATATCCTGCGGTTTACCAAAACCAGCGGACTGGAATTCTGATGCCCTGAAGACACAGCGGTAGTCACAGACGATCAAAGATCTAGATGACATAGGTGCCTATACCAATGGCCCAACCGCAAAAATGTAATGTAAAAATACTCATTTTAGTTGTTATTAAATGGCAGTAAAAATATTCTAATAATGGAAACATTAAAATTTTGATTTAATTGGCATTTCAATCTGTTCAAATTCCCAATAATATAGGGTAATTAGTAATTATAGTTTATTCTCAATTGCCATCAGTCCAGTATTAATAATCTTAAATATTTTATAATCCGAGATATATCATTCCTGTTATTTATTATAATATTATATATAATATTTTACTAATTTTTATGTTAGGTAGGTACCTATATTATATTTATTTTAACTATTTTAAAATGTTTCTTTACTTAAATAAAATATTTCTCATACTTTAACGGCCTAATTTTGGTCCATTTAGACATCTTTGAAAAAAAACACGATTAAAAGTTCTTGTTCATATTGCCTAAAAGTAATTAGGGCATAATAAGTAGTCAGTCATGTTTATGACTTTATGACCTATCTTACGTGATCAATGGAAACTGGGACATCATGTTACTTTTTACAAAAGATTTGCTGTAGGTACCACATCTAACGAAAATATTACTGAAATGGTACAGATATGTGAACTATCAATAAAATTACCTTTTTAATGAGATACTTATTACAACAATTAGTAGTGGGGGCCTAAGGGCGGAGTCAAGTTGAAGTGTGTGACAACAAAATGCGTTCTTCTCAAAACATTATTGGAAATAGAGATTGTCTCAATTGATTGCTAGTAACAGCTCAAACATTATTTAATATAAAAAACCAAGCTGCTATTTTATTGATTTCAAATACGCGAATAAAAATATTATTTAAAATATGTACAGTTAAATTTAAAAAAATGAATACATCCGATTTAGTTGGTTTTTGAGTTGGATTAACGAAATTTGTATCAAAAATCTATTCCTAATATTCATAGAAAAATACCTCCTGTTTCATCTATTCCATTTTTAGTGCTAAATTGCATGGGTGTTTACCTGTTATCCAGGTAAAATATGCGTTTTGTTTGTAGCTATATTAATCGCAAGAATAAGAATAAAAAAATGTATTAAAATCTTACCTCTTCGGCAAACTCGAAATCTCCTTCGAATTTTCTCTTCTTTTTGGCCTCCAAAGCCGAAAAAAGCAACGCGAACGAGATCACAAATACAATTAACTTCATTTTTTCAGTTCCGAAATGTTAACAATATCCACTAATTATACACAGAAATGTTTATATCAAATGGAATAAGAATAAAGTGGTAATATTTGAAGCCATGAACGTTGTGGTGACTTTTTGATTATTTGATTCTGCTGTGCTGTGTGTGATGTGCCGTGCCTCCTTCGGCTCTTTTGCGACGTTGCCGATAGCCCGAAACGTAAAAAAAGGGTTAGCAGGTTAACAATGAAATTCTAGGACGACGCAACATTTCCTCACTATTTTTAATCATTTTGTTTTTAACAATAAATATTTTTATAAAAATTTGTGCACGTGTAAAATATTATTATTAACCAGACATACATTCCAACAACAACATATATTTAGTTGCTAAGGGCTAGAAATTAACCATTTTTTTGTATTTTAATAAAAATTCCCAAGAGTTACAAAACTTCCATTTACTTGATTGACTTTTTAATTTAATTTAATATTTTAGAAAGAAGTAAGTAGGTATTTTTTTTACAGAAAGAAAACTGATTCGGACGTTGTTATATTTAAATATGTAGGTACCATATAAAATGTTTTAGGATGCACATTTAGTCAAAAAAACTTGAGATAACATTTTTATATATAATTTCAAAGAACTTTTCCTTAACAAACTGTCGGGAAAATACCGGGAGGACGAACTTTGACTCAAACTCTCATATTCGTTAGATGAAGATAAGATGTTTTTATTGTATTAATATTTAAAATATTTAGGTTTTAGTTTGGGGAATTAGTTTTCTAGTTATTGATAAAAATCGTGTTACACTTGGCGTCAATGCGATCCTTCACACGGAGATTGCGCCAAGGATCGTCTGTGAGCACGAAGAGTTTTCTTGTGCAGTGCAGGATCTATGTAGGGTATTGGAAGGGACGGTTTAGAGACAGAGACAGAGGATGAATTATCGAGGGTCAAACGGAATTAGAGATGGAACAAGTTACACCATGTAAAATATTAGTTTTCCAGTATTATTAATAATTTAATAAGCAGCTTTGTTTTTAATTGCAATTATTCTAAAATCATCATCAGTGGCACACTCAGTAATATTTAAAAGGTGCAAAATAAAATAGTGAATAGAACATTACAGTTGTCGATTTCGCAAGGATATTGCACTGAACAATCGAATTTGAAAAGCCGGATTTAGAATTCATTAGTTTATTTCATTAAAATCAGAAATGCGAGTGGATCCTTTATTGACATAAAACATTGTCTATCAATATTAATACGTTAATTAGCCAATAAATTAAAATTACATTTTGCATATTTCATATAATACACAATATTTAATGACTTTCCGTAATAATGCATGAATGACCAACATTCTAAAATGCACTTGCATTGATTGGATTCCTCTGCATCAGAATAAAACAAGAATAATTTATAGAAATCAAACTGAGAATTCCACACAGAAGTGTAGGTCATCAAACCGCGAGGTGTTAATTGAAGGAGAAAAATGAGTGGAACAAGTAAATAAGTTTGTATACTTGGTTTCAAAGTTTACAAGACACGGAAAGTATGACCGTGATATTGAGCGAAAGGTTTTGACAGGGAAACAAATGAATGGGGCACTGCATAACTTTATGAGCAGCCAGAACGTAGGTTCCCATAAAAAAAGCAGGACTGGCTATGCATGGAGAAGTGCTGGACCCTAAACTTATGTATGGTAGTAAATATTGGGTTTGGCAGAAGAAACATGAAAGTAATATCAATGCTGTGAAGATGAGAAATATAGCTGTAGTGACTCTGGATAAAATTAGGAATAGTTTGATAAGGGAATGCTGTGGTATGAAAGAAGTTGTGGTAACAAAGATAGATACAGTAATGCTTAGGTGGTTTGGACACGTATGAAAGAAGAATGACAGATTTATAAGGCGAGTGTTAATTGGCAAGTCGGTAGAGATCGACATCGGCGAACGCATCTCGATCAGATCGAAATTGTTTTGAAAAAAAGGCCAGGCCAAGAGTACCAGCAACTGACGAGCATGTATGAAAGTAGAAGAAACGAAAGATGTTTTCAAGAATCGTTGCAAGTGGAAAGGGGTTGCCTCTGCGTACCCCTACGGGAGAAAAGGTGTGATTTTATGTTTGTACCTATATATAAACTTCACTAACAAGAGGGACCAACATCTATTTAACTAAATATTGCTTGGTTAAATAATATTGCTTAATTTAATACCTTTAACAAAGTATTTGGTCTCACCGACACAAGGATACAAGTCTCATGTTGGATAAAATAAATTGTTTCAATACAAACAAATTCTAAAATAAATATTTAGCTTTGGGGCACTACCAATCATAGAAACATTCAGATCATACATTTCCAAAACAAAGCACTAAAGAAAATAGTCAATGCTCCTGACATTTCATTAATACATTAATTTTAATATTAGCTCACTCCCATCGAGTCTTTCAAATTCAAGCTTTTGTACAAAATCTCTGGCTTATTAATTCAACTTTGCAAAATTAAAATATTATTAAGTTTTTTCTATATCAAGTAACAAGTTCTTCAATATCATCTCAATGAGGGTACCTACTTCGCTTTGTAATTCAACAACCTTGCGAAAAACCTCCTTTGCTGGACACTGATAGAGATTCTATAATATCTGCGCTGGTTATTTCAACAGAGGTTCTATAATTTTTTTTTTTTTTTTTATGAAAATAGTCGCAAAAAGGGTAGACCTATCGTGTGGGCCGCGGACGGCCCGCACTGCGACTATTAGAAGGGGAAGGGATTATAGAAAGGAAATGATTGTGGACACGCTTTTTAAAAAGTTGCAGGTCATAGTTCTCTGGAAAAACTGATTTTGGAAGCTTGTTCCATTCCGTAGCAGCCCTGTAAAAGAAGGATTCTTGATGAAGATTGGTCCTTGTAGTGTAAATCTTGAGAGTAAATGGGTGAGACTGATCAGCGTGCCGAGTTTTTCGGCCGAATGTGGCCAATGGTGGTACAAGAGTTTTTATTTCTCTGGAGCATCTGCCATGGAAATATCTGTAGAGCAATGACTAATCATTTATAATGGCTGTCCAACCATAAATTTTTATTTAATTTCGCCAAAAATTATCAGCCCAAAACCACTCTCTGGTCAAAATAAGTAGACAAGCTGCAGATGGACAACTTAAAATGGTTCAAGAATAAAATGGTACCTCATCAAAATTTATTAAAAATTAAGTAAATACAAACATTTATCAATTTAAACATTTAGAAAAATGTCCAAGTGGTACCAGGGAAGGATTACAGAGGCACCAATAGATGGCTCCAAGTGAGCACAATTATTGAGACATTTCTGGAATTTTTCTGATTGTCCCATTAGTTTATATAAGTTCGTGTATAGCCGTGCTGAGTCAGCTCAATTTTGAAACAGAGGTAGAGGAGAATAAAATACCACTTATACGTTACCCTCATATAATTTCCTAGAGAGATTAAATCAAATTGTTGTTTAGTGTTTTTAGTAAAGTGACTTGCAATTTGTTATATAATAACAAAGAGGAGCACAGAAACTACCAATGCAGAGATTGACGTGCATATACTCGGGAGAGGCTGCTAAGCTTAATAATTTAATAAATCAATGTTTCCCAATACCCTTTTAGAATATCTTGCAACATTACCCGTATCGACGGCTTCGCTAGAAAGATCGTTTTCAATGTTTAGATATTGAAAAGAATATATATGGAATTTAACTGGCCCGGGACGGCTAATGAGTCTTGCCCTCTTAAAACTTTTAAAGAAAATTGATAGTACAGATGTCTTAAATCGCTTTTCCGAAGGAAAAATAGAACTACTGTAATAAACGCGAAAGTTTGTGAGTATGTATGTATGTATGGATGTTTGTTACTCTTTCTAACTAAATTAAATTGACACCTGTCAGTGTCAAGTGTGTATATTATGTTATTTTGAAAAAAAAATACATTTTAGTTATTTACTATAAAAATTGGATAAAGGCATCATAAAAATATTAGTGTGTAAGGTACAAACGAGTGCGTAGAACGAGTAAGCAGATTTAAGCACACGAATGAGTATTAAATTTTGGTATAAAGATAGGTGGATAAATTCCTTAGAGAAGAAAATGAGCTACACGAAGTACTAATCTTACATAAGTCGCGGGTACCATCTACTAAAACAATGTTAATATAAGATTGATTTCGTTACTATTTTGTAAATTAAAATATTTAAAATTAATAAATATTTACATTTATTTATTTTTACTTTATTATATTACGTAACTGACCGGTATCGGTGCGAAGTATTCGCACTGGTCACCTCTAGTAATATTATAATTATTATTTTTAATATAAGATGTATCATTAAAAGTAATAATTTCCTAGTTACGCCGCTGCCTACAAGTAATGCATTTTGAAAATTGTTAATCAATATTTTTTAATCTGAAACAAAATAACTTAAAAAATGTATTTCGGCGTTTTATAAATAAACACTGCGTTATATAATTCGTTTGGATATAATAAGTCAATATACATATATTACATATTTTCTAATATAGAAGACTAATTTGCTCTACAAATTTATTGCGCAGTCCTAACCCTGAAAATAAAAAAAATTCATTAGTTCGATACAAAATGTTTTTTTGTAGTGTAAAATGTAAAATAAAGCAAAAAAATTCCAACTGAAAAGCTAATGTTGAAATAACCTAATATTTTAAATTGTCTCGATTAACATTAGATACTTTACTGTGTGCGTGTTTTTTTTAATATAAAATTAAGTAAGGTATAAAATACAAGAGTATAACAAGATTAATTTATATAGTTTAAAACAAATAACAAGCAAAAAAAACATACTTACTCTTCAACCCAATTAGCTTTGTTCATTTATTTCGTATTTAATTTTTTTTCTAATTTTCCCTCACTATTTTCTACTATCATATCATCCTATGCTTTATCAAATCTGTTCTCTCTCTATAATTAAGTCTCAGACAAGTATCCGATTAACACATACTTTTTAAGAACAATTTACTTTTTTATTACATAAGTCTTTCTTTCAAAATAAACTAGCATTTTTTGTAATTTCTCGTTAGTCCTTATATATATCAAAAGATAAATGTCAGTTCCTCTATTTCTTTTACTTTGATGTGTGTTTTTTAACATCTCTATAAAATACCACAGCCTTACTTTAACGACAAATTTACATTTGGAATTAGCTTGAGGCTACCTTCTCTTCGTGTGGCCAGAGTTTAGGCACGAAAACAAATAGTAACTCATTTCGCATTTCATGAGTAGGTACATAAATTAACAAATGCAAATATTTACTTTTTAAATTATAAGGAAGTCCTATTTATCTGAATAAAAATTTTTTGCCTACACTTTCATATTCTCCCACCAAAACTATGAAACGCAATTACGGCATCATGATAGGGTCTGTCTAAGGAGTTTATACAGGACCTGGTACGCCCCCAGAAACACCGCGTTTCAAAATTATAGGCACTTTTATAGCCTATTTTACCTCTATGGAAAGTTTCCGACTTTAACGTAAAGATGGCAGCACTCGTCAATAAAAGCTAGGGAATGTGGTTGCGCATCTTTTGACAGGAGCCATGTTGTTTAGAGTTTAAACTAATCCAAAAAGTGTTGAACTGTACAAACGTATTTTGTATCTTCTTTTACAGCTCTGCCTCATTAAGACGCCATGGCGACGTCGCCAGTGGCGCAGGCCTGGCTATTTCTGGCATCCGAAGGTCGACAAGTCGAGTGGCCATGGCGTCTCGACAGTCAGTCCGTTTACGTCGTCAGGAATGGATGTAGAAGAATTCGCACTTCTTTATCTACGTCGCAGAAAAATGGAAAATAAAAAGAAAAAAAAGAAACTATGGGTTCATCCTTTTGTATCAGATCGAAGCCGAAGTGGTATTTTTTTTAAACTGTATGGAGATTTACGAAAATATCCTGAAAAATTTTTACACGTCGTCTCCCAACCTTTAATTTTTAAGTTACGATTTGAATAATCATTTGATAAACTATCTCATAAACAAGGAAGCTTTTGAATTTCTATTATAAATTTTTCAGCATCGAAACTCATTTTTTACAACATCAAATACAAATAAATTATACTATATTCCGAGCGAGCGTCCAAAATGGCGACTGAGTGAGCGAGGTGCAGTTTACATGTGTACATTATAGTGGCAACGTCGCCAGGCCTCCAGAGTATCCAGAAGCCACGTAGGGAGCTGTTGCATAATTAACAGCAAAAAATACGTTTGCGCAGGCGCAAGCGGATCAGTTCAACACTTTTTGGATCACTTTAAACCCCAAAGAACATAGCTAGGTAGCCACCAACATTTCAGCCATTTTGGATCCGCATTGCGTATAATCTGGTTGCGCATCTTTTGACAGGTACTTATCAAAATTTCCGCCATTTTGGAAGCGCGGTTGTTGTTTGATAATCGTTTGAGTGAGTTAATGTAAGTGTTTTTTTTTGTGAAAACGGAAAAAATCCGGTATCGAACTATATTTGTTTTTGAAAGGCAATACGCAAATCAAATATGAGTTGGACGCTGTGTAAAGGGGACTATGCAACATCATTTACCACCGCGAAATTTTGGGCAGCTTAAACTCTTATATAGGGTGATCCATAATTATTAGGACATATGCTAAGGGCGGTTGATTAGGACCAAATATGCCTCATTAAAATATTGCTGTGGAAAAAGATACAAGGCGTTAAATTTTAAATTTTGTTTTCAGTTTTTGCTAATAATTTTACTGTAAATTTATCAATTGTTATCAAAATCGGCAGAGAGGCATAACTGTAGAGAAGGAATATTATTTTTTGTATTATTTTACATTTTGTTATGGGGCGTCATGCGAATGATTCCTGATGATGAAATCGACTGGTAACTTTTTTGACGAAACTTTTTAGTGATTTTGATTAGAAAATACGACGCAGACATCATTTTTACGTAATATTGGTAGTCTTGTTTAATTAAACACGATAATTTCATCCGTTTTCGAGAAAAACCAATTGAACAATCCGGAGTCTCAGAAAGGGATTTCAAATAGGTATTATTTAATTTATTAAGAATATGCTTTGGACTGTCAGATAATTGTTACTGGTAAATGTCATTGCTTGAGAGTGAATTATTGTTGCTGTGATATTATGGTCTATTGTTGCATTTTTTTAAAGCTATCATATTCTTTTTCGATTTAAATGCCTCGTCACAATCATTTTACGAATGAAGAGATGCGGGATATGATTTGTGTATACGCACAAGAAAATGTTTGCAGTCAATCTGCAGCAAGAAGGTATGAATTGTTATATCCAGGCAGAAGGCAACCAAATCACAAAACTTTTGTTCATCGTATGGATGAAACCGGGTCATTTCACAATAAAAATCAGGGTGGTCGTCCGAAACAAATCACACCTAATCAAGAAGATGAAATTTTGGTTGGAGTAGATGAAAATCCTGCAGTAAGTTCACCTCAAAGCAACAGAAGTAAGTCAGTCATCTATTATAAGACTTTTAAAGTTTTACCCATATCACTTCACTTCCGTTTAAAATTTGCTTCCAAGAGATCTACGACGATTACAGTCCTGCCAACGTATTCTCAACAAGCATAATGTTGACCGAAATTTTATTAAGAATATTATGTTCACCGATGAAGCGACTTTTACCAGACGAGGAGTTTTAATTGGCGAAACAGCCATTACTGAGAAGAAGAAAACTCGCATGCTATTAAAGATAGACATTTTCAGCATGAGTTTAAATTTAATGTATGATGTAGCAATATAGGCGACCAACTACTAGAGCAATATGTTCTGCCTCCAAATTTAAATGGAAATTATTTTTTTTGCAAAATACTGTTAGTGATATTTTGGATAATCTGTCACTAGATGTAAGAAGGAAAATGTGGTTTATGCAAGAAGGAGCTCCACCATTTCCCATAAGGTGTTAGGAAGTGATTTTAAATGGCCACCAAGAAGTCATGATATATAACTTGCTTGATTTTTATGTTTGGGAACATATGAAGTCCTTAGTTTATGCCAATGAAATTAATTCACGAGACGAACTCTGGAGGAACATGCAAAATGTAGTAGTAATCTTGGATGTTTTTTACATTCTTTGTGGACATTATAATTTTAATTTATTGTAATCAACAAGTCACCATACATCTGTTTCATAACTTGGAAGTTTTTATAGCACTAACAAGTGGTTTTAATTTTTCAAGAGTAGGTACGTTCTAATTTATTCTATATTTGAAGAATTTAATACGATTTTTCTTCTATTTGTGATGAACGTATTAAATTTTAATTGATACAATTTTCAAGTACCTAAGTCAAAAATAAATTAAGTCAATTATTAAAATTCGCAAATTCCATTATTATTATTGATTAGTTAATTATAACATAAAGGATTAGGCGATTAGTTAAAAGCGGAAGTGGAAAATGTTTAAGATGAAGTAATGAAAAACACTACGGATGTTTATGTTAAAAAAAACTTTATTTTTTCAGCACTTTGTTTAGTTAGCATAAACTCATTAAATTGCTTAAAATATAAGAAAAATACTGTTAGCACTTACAAAAATTATTTAAAAAAATATACAAAAAAAATGAAAAAATAAAAATGTTTTTGAATATGTAAAAATAAATCCCTTGTGTTTAGATTTTACTTAAATGAAGATGAATTGGTTTAGTCGGATCGGCGAGGTCTAATTTAGAATTCCTAAAACAAAAATATTAAAGTAATAATTATACGCAAATTATCGCACAATTCGGCGGCATACATTTCTTGTACAAAATATTTTAATTTCCATTTAGAATCAAGTGAGATCCTTGAAATATTCTTAAAAGGATCTGGTTTCATTTGGAAACCTATTTAGACTGTAAAAATAAATGACTTTATAAAAGCTGCGGTTTGACCAAACCTTAAACAAAACCATCAGGTATCAAAATGTATCAGTCATATACTAAATTTGTCATTGAATATGATTTATTTTAGGGTAAGTAATGCATGTACCTACTCCTATTTTCGACAATGTAAATTGTTCTAAAGAATTGTTTTTAGTACCTATTCAAGTTCAAATTGATGCTAATCAGAATCAAAATAACATATTAGTCAAAATCAAATCAAATAGTAAATTTTAACTATTCATTTTGATACTCGTCAATTTTAAGTTGCTTTATCGGTGTCATCAAGTGTGTATTATGTTATTCTGAAAAAAAATAAGTATAATACATTATTACATTCATGCAAGATGCCTTATATAAAGAAGGATGCTGCTGCAAATTTAAAGGGTTTTAGATTTGTGCCACTAGCGTAATCTTGTAAATGTACTGGAGATGGGTTAACAATTAAGAACCAGAGAAACAGCGAGAAGGTAAAGGTAGAGTTAAAATAATCACCGAATACCGTCAATTCATGGAACGTACATTTGAAGAAAATCATAAAATTACTATTAAAGAACTGAGTAAAAAATACAAGACATTTTTTTAATCAATGTTTCTAAGGAACGCGTTCGACAGCATCTGAATTTGAAGAGTAACATAACATCTTGGCTGGTGCTGATAGGGATCGTCTGACTCAAACAGAATAACGTATGCAGAGATTAGAGAACATCGTTAGTGGCAATATTGACAAGCTGTTGCTAATTGTGCAAAATGCATTCCACATATTCAAAGATTTATTCCTTCTCCATTGGATAGGTATGCAAGGTAAGATTTTTTTAAAAAAATTTGTTACTTAAAACTAATTAATGGTTCCAATTATCTATTATGTTATTTACTGTGTCTATTAATATATTATTCAAATAATTGTTTCTCTAACTGCAACTTAAAATTGACGAATGTCATTTTGATTCTAATTAGCGTTAATTTGAACAAGAAAAGGCAAAGAGATGAATCTATATATATTTTTTGGCTATGAATGAGATTATACGATTTATTTATAAAATTATATGATTATTTACGAGGTTAAATACTTTCTTTTGTAGCACTAAAAATTTGTTTATATTGACTGAGATATGGGACTTTAACATCAGCTATAGATAATATAAGTATTAAAATATTGCATAACTGTCAAAAAAATATATATTTTTTGACAAACTAGTGAATTTATATGGGTGATGGCTTCGATTTAAGTTATAGATGATACAAAAATGTTAAAGTGGTAATTTTTTTGCTAAAAATTATTATTAATTACCAGATCGTTCTGTTACTTAATTAAAAAATTATATGAAAAAATGTATGTTTTCAAACAAACAATGAACGATTATACAACATAAGTAACAATAAATATTATAAAACGACATACAACACAGACAAAACAAAATAAAAAATAACAATCGACATACACCCTTTATTAGTAAAATATTTAAATTATGTAAAATGATACTATTGCTTAACAATAAAATTCTAAATTGTAGCTTTCTGAAAGTCTCTTACAATACTTACCATTTAGAGGTATTTTGATTCATCAGAAATATTTCATTTTTATAGAAAAATATATAAATCCAGAAAATATCTTTCGTGACCTACTGATTTTAAAAAAATGATATTAAATTTATACTTTTTCTTTCTTAGATAAAATATATCAAAATATCTCAAAACAGGAATGACATTAGAACTATTGGTAAAAAGACAAAAATTCATTAATTTTTTAATTTTTTTACAAAAAAATATTTAAAATATTAGTTAATACTCATCTTGACGTAATAATCAATCCATGTTATACAAAATGTCTAAAGTCAAGTTACCTAACCATTTCAGGTTTAGCGCAACAAGTTTTTTATTTACCATAAACTAAACGTGATTAAATACCCATAAAAGTCTTTGAGTTTATTTCCTTTAAAATCCAAGAAAAATACGAGAAGGTATATAAAATATTATGTTATTGGAGGATGTCAAAAAATGTGGATATTTCACAATACAAAAAGTTACTTGCCTTTTTGAAACGTTAAATTGACACATACAAAGCAAAGAAATCAAAAGTTTTGACTATGGAAAACGTTATTATGTTTTTGAAAGAGGCTCAGACAATAGATTCTTATTAATGAAAGTGGTACTAAAATTTGATTTAAATGGGGCATGTCGGCGTGCAGAATTATGCAGCTTGACTGTCAAAGATATAGAAGACACTGGGAAAATTTTGGTTATAACTTTACATGATACCAAAACCAAAAAGAAATGTGTATTTACCGTAGGATCAGAGTGCAACGGATATGAAATGTATCATAAGTATTCACAATTGAGACCCAAACAAGTAAATCACAATAGATTTTTCAAACTGTGTTTTATTGATAGTGACAGTACTATGCAGTAAAGTGACAGTTCTATGTGGTAAAATGCCACTTTATTAAACGATTTTAAATTTAGTAAAATAGCAGATTATCAGTCAAAATTCGAATAGAATTATGGCGAAACAATTTACGGTTTTTGCATCACGATTATGCATTATCGCATACTGCTATCATTATTCGTCAATATTTCATCAAAAATCAAGTAAATGTCGTTCCCTAAGCATCGTATGCATTGTGTGACTTTTCCTTTTTCCTCGATTTAAATTACCATTTCGTGGACACCCAGTATAATAACTATTTCTAAGACTGGAAAAAACGTTGGAACAAGTGTATTCTAGTAGGAGGGGATTACTTTAAAGGAGAAACAATAAATTTGAATGAATAAAATATTTTCTGGGTGTTTTATTTAATCAGTCTCGATCGTTTTTGTCCAGTTTAGTATATAACGTTCTATAACATATGAGATGGCACAATTACTTAGGAATGACTAATGGTGTCTATTTCTACCTTCTTCGTAGCCACTTCCTACGTGTTTTACGTTGTTTTTTCTTCAAATAAACGTTTAACCTACAATATTTAAAGCGCCCTCGTCATTTATCTTAATTCGTCTCCCACCACAATCTATACACAATAGATAGTCGATACGTTTTATCTGCGGCGTGTGGCAACCCTACAGGTGTAATAATAAAAATACAATATAATATAAATAATAAACTGTTCGATCGTAGCGTTCTATCGAACTATGTTGTGGTTAACTTCATTGCTTGCTCGTCAAGTTAGCACAAGAAGAAATCCATAAAGTACCGACATTCACGATGTAAAACTGAGTAAAATTGTATACGGATGTGAAAAAATATTTGAGGAAATTTCGATGCAAAACGCTGAGGTACATGGAAACCAGTCAACCAGCACAAAATATAGTAAATATTCGCGACAAACAATCAAGTGATTAACACGACTCCAATTTGAACTGTTCCCACTTCGTCGACATGAGTCTGCGGCGCCAGAAATCAGTATGAAACTGTTAGCGACGGTGTGCACGTCCTACCTATCAGGAAAGAAACTACGACGCATACAAGAGACCAAACAATTTCTCTTCTAAAAATGTGTTTACCTTTACCATAACGGCCCCGAAAATAAAATTAATATTCTACGAATTAAAAAACAAAACATTAACTTCTAAAAAATAAACTAAGAACTCCTAAAAAAAAACATAACAAATCCAACGCAATAAAGGTTCAAATAAACCACCTTGTTGTTCCAAACAATAGCCAAATCTGTAAAACATGGAATTTTGTAAAACCATGATAAAAAGAAAAATAAAAATGATGTTAGAAGACGATATTATGTACAGTGATTCATCGCCCATATCTTCCATAAATTCAGCTCTTGAAGCTCTTCTGAGCGTATCATATTTGAAGGGTTACTAATCATACTAATATTAAAAAATAAACAGAAAATGTAAGTTTAAATTTAACCCATCATAAACATTTAAGACAAGTCATTTCTCTTCAACTAGCAAATTTGGACGACGCCGAGTGCTCGCGATAACACCACCACATTCGGCCATTATTTTCAATGAAAATAATAGCTTAAAAAAACTAAGACAATACGCTTTATAAGAAAACCGAATAAAAAATAATCTCCAACGCGCTTAGGATAAAATTAGAGTATTTAACAAAAAAATCATTTGCAACATATCTAGAATAAAACTAGAGTTATCGAACAAATAAAATTAATTTTACAATCAAAAGCGTGGGGTGCTTTTATGTTTACGTATTCTTCTTAGATACTTTACTTTTACCAATATCTGTTTATTATCAAATATACTAATTGATATAGCGCACCCCATGCTTTTGATTGTAAAAGTATTCTTATTTGTTTAATAACTCTAGTTTTATTTTAGATTTGTTGCATATGATTTTTTTGTTGACTAATTTTATCCAAAGCGCGTTGGAGATTATTTTTTATTCTTTAGCTCGGTTTTCTTATAAAGCGTGTTGTCTTTTTTTTTTAAACTATTATTTATTTTTCATTTTTTAGTTCGGGTTTCTTTCTATTTAATGACAGTGATAGCCGTTTCTCAGGTTCCCTCTCCGGACGCTAAAAAATCAATATGACCGCAATCTATACTACCGCACTTTATTTTTTTTTATATCCTGATGATCCTGGCCAGGATCTTTAAAAAAATGTATGAAATTATTGTATTGTCATCGGTCCTTTAAAAGTATACACAGTTTTAAGTCGATCAGATGTTTTTAAGTGGGTAAAAATCGGGTCTAAAGATTCCGTTACTTAGATAGATAGATACATAGATACAAGTCAAGCTAATATAAAGCGTATAAAAATAAAATAAATTAATTACACGAAATTCACTAGATATTTTATTGGTTTAGTAGTGCGTTCATAGATAATTTATACTCTACGTTTTTAGACCTGATATTATTTTAAAAAGTATAACTTACAATTTAAGGCAATTCTGTATTGTGTATACATCTATAAATGAATAGATCTCTTTAACATATACCGTTTTAAACGACGTTGGAAGATGAGGAAAGAGGAGAAAAATATAAAATAAATCTATTTGCGTAGGGAATAGAGAATATTTCGTTATAATATTTATATAAATACTTTGTATTATTTTTCATTTCGTCTTCTTTTTTTTTATTAACTCACAGCTATTGATCGGCTTCTGTTCCCGGACGAATATAAATTATTAAAACCTATAAAATATGTTTCATTTTATTCACTAAAATATATGTATACAAAAAAACATAAAAATGGCACTTGTATATTTTTTCTAACCAGGGAAGTGGGGCAGGTAAACATTCAGGTAAAGGTAATGAGTTTGGGTATGTATCTGAAAAAAATGCAAATGTTAATTTTTGGAGAAAAACGTTGTTTATTAGGTATACATAGCATAGTATAAATGTTTTTAAAAATTGGCGATTTAAAGTAAAATTATAACAACCACTAATAATCAACATTCTACAAATACCATTGATGATCAAGTTTGGAACTAGAATGCACACATGTTAAGGTAAAAGGAAACGAATATACTACACAAATATTGCTTGAAAACAGTTGTTAACTTTTTTACAATTTAAATTCTACGCTCACAACATTAACACTAATGATATTGTTTACAAGTAGGTACTGAACTATACATTCAATGTTTTTACTCTTAGATTAATAGGTTCTAATAACTCCAATTTTATTAATATATTGATACATTAAAACTGGAAAGTATAATAGTAAAAGTTTATTTTGTGAACAATACCCAAATTGTTCTTAGTGGAAATAAGTAACAGATTTTATTCATATCACAGTTTGACTAAAATTAGTGAATTTTAAATATATGTTGATAATGATTTTTTAAAGTCGTTATTTCTTATCGATGAAGAAAACAATAAATCTGTTTTATTATTTTTTAGCAGTGGGCAGAAGAAAATTTAGGCTGCATAAAAATGGGCAGTACTTTCCCAAAATATACAATTAGTTATCATAATTTTAAAAATTAATTCTTGAATAAAATAATGTATATAAGCAATAAAAATAATAATGACATTTTTTAGTTACATAACCTAATATGTACTTTTATTAATATACCAATTTTGATAAAAATCCATTTTTAGAAATAATTATTGTAATTAAACGGTGGATTAAAAATTAACAGAATAATGTAAAACTACTCTCATTAGGGAATAAAATCGAAGGAATTATTAAATGCGTCAGTTGAAGGTTGGTTTGTTGAAGGAGAAGCATATTTTTACTATTCAAATTGACAAATTAAAAAAAAGCTCTTAAATGTATGTATTTAAAAAAAGTATATAATGTATAGGTATAAATATATTATATTAAATGGGTGACGTGCAGCACATGGTCACTTTTTGACATCGGTAGAAAGGGTGGCGTAAACGTGACTACACTGCTTGAGATGGGTAGTGTTCACGTGGTACAACAAATGATATAACTTTTATAAGGTTGTGTGTTTGGTTAAAAATTTTGGTTTCCTGAGCGTTTTTGGGTTTTTTGAGTTTAAAGTAAGCTTTTTGACAATTATTTAGGTTTAAGGAAAAAAATAGTGTGTGATTAGTTTTTAAAGACTTAACATCAATATTTAAGTGTTATAAAGTAGGATTTATGTTACCTGTAGCCCAGACAACTTTTTGACAGATAGACATAATCTCAAGCTGTGACGTCACATGTACGTCACTATTTCCACCGTTGTCAAGCTAAAACGTCACGTGCACGTTTAAAAACAAATTATGATAGGTAAAGTTCGTATTGTCTAGATGGATCTATTCGTTATTATTGAATAACCTTAACTAGAATATTTAATTTTTATTTATAACCAGTTAAATATACTGGAACTTGAGTTATAGTAATATTTTCGTTTTCAAAATATTTGTTCTCTAATAGATAAAAATAAAATTTTATTTTAGCTGACACTAGTCACTAGTAAACTGTAAAAAGGATTTCTTAAAAGTTAGGCTTCTTTATAAATAAAGAATGAGTGCATTTTTTAATACATCATAGAGGTGTGTAAAATGTTCGAAATACCAACAATATATTTAGTAGGTATTTCTATTTCTACCTGCAGTTTTTTACTTATGTTCTAACAAACATCTATATTCGTTGTTGTTCATTGTTGGGAATATGTATAAAACAATGTTATATATATTTTTTAAGTAATTAATCAAAATATGCTGCCAATTTAATAAAATCATAGTTGCAAGACAAAAGTGCAATTTTTGTATTTAAATATATGATATTCTTCCTACCTTATTGAAAAATTGTAACATATCTATTATTTATGTACAGATATATCATATTATTTTAAATAAATCTGTAACAATTTAAAATACCAGAAACATTTTTTTTTGGTAACAAAAATAAACTCTATAAATTGTTAAATACGATTTTTTTAAAATAGAGTACATTGTGTTGTAAAAACACTTGTACTTAACATATACCTACTATTTGTACTTACTAGCATAATAAACCTATGAACGGTTCTATTTAGATACTGCATTACATTTAGGAAAAAATCCTTAGATTAAAATTAAAAATAAAATACAAACAAAAAATCAACAACAAAAGAAATAAAACAATAAAACAAAACAATAATGCACACTTACATGTGCTCTGGATGGTTCTTGATACAGCTAATAAATTCTGCTGGTGGAAGTTGACCATCGCAGATTTTGTAAATTGATGTGAACAATGGAAATCTGGAAAAAAAAATTATAAATTTTAAAATTTGCATACTTTATTAACTAGCTGTAGCCCGCGACTAATTTGGTTTTATCTTAATATCTTTAAATGATGATAACTTTTTTTCTTGACATCCGAGTAAACATCAAAGAATTTCTTTATAGACCACCATATATATGAGTTTTAAAAATGAATCGTGACATCTAGTGAACTTTTGAGGAACTAAACTTTAAAATTATGCAAATCAGATGGATTGTTGTAATAATTTCTACAGCGCGTTCTAAAAATAAACAGCGCCACCTAGTGATTTTTTAGGGACTAAACTATAACACTAAATAAAATCTAGCCGAATTTATTTTGTTTTTTTAAACGTTGTTGTTCGTTTGTGATAATGATGATAAGAATAACTTTTGATGGAAGGCTTTTTGTAAGTATGCACTTTGACTTGATGAAGTCTATTGTGTCCCCCCTGTGGTTAGAGCTCTCCTCCAACCTTAGTTGTTTTACCAACTTTATGAAGCTGTTGGGGGTCCTGATGCTTCACTCTGGCTTAGGTTTTTCTTTGCCTAAGCACAGGATCCGGGACCTTGCCAGTCCCTTGCAGTGGCATAGGACATGTCCTGCCATCTCTTCTTCAAAACAGTGGAACGAAGTTACTATTATTTTGTAATTATAATATATGAGACATATGTTTTAGTTCGAATTGTGATTAATGGTAATTAATTTGTTTATGAAAGGAACATATGCCGTTGTTTATTTCTATAAATAGAAATAATACGAAATGTATTTGAAAACGGGTTTTGTTGCAATACACTGACCGTGTTCGCGCACACGGTTTTGTGTATGCGCGCCCCACTCATTGAGAAGAGTGGTGGAACCGAGAGTCGAGCATTCGAAGAGAGTCATTTGAAAATTCAGTAGCCGTTCAGCGAAGGACCAGCCAGCCACGGAAATGCAAATTTTAAAAGTTACTCTATTTTCTTTATTAGAATGGAGTGTGGAAAATGTTATTGCATTTAGTCAAATCTTTCTGAGTATTCGGATTTTTTTAAAAACTGGTGTATAATTTTAGCAGTCGTTGATATTTACATGAAACAGATTTATTTATATTAACGTGAGTAACTTTAAAGAAAATTCTGCACTTCACACTCAATATTTTTTTGTTAAATCATAATTCTAAGCTATTTTTTGGTTCACTTCACAATAGAATACTTACTTATCTTCCATCTGTTTAGTTTTCAACATGGTGTTAACTTCCTCAGCAGTAAAAGGTCCTTGAAGTTTTTGACCATTGAGCATTTCGTCTTCCAATTCTTTGATACTTTTTCCAGTTCTGACAAAAGCTTCGCTTACTTTTCTGTTTCTACCTCCATAACAAGTGGTTATAAGATCGGCAACACCACAACTTTCAAAGAAAGTTGCCAATTTTCCACCTGGATAGAATACATCGACGAATTTAACCATTTCCATAAGACCCAGACGAATGACAGCTGCTTTTGTATTATCTCCAAGTCCCAAACCGTCTACAAAGCCAGCACCGCAAGCAACAATATTCTAAAAATGTATTATTAGTACATAAAATAAATTATTTTTAACAAACACCAAAATACCAACCGATAAAAATCATAAAAAAGTAAAGAAAACCCAGATTAAAAAAAAATTGATACATTAAATTAGCTAGCACACAATATTTTTTCAATAATATCTGTGTCATTTCCATTATTTTTTACTCGTTTATTATGAGTTTCATTAATAGAAAATATATGACAAAATTAAAGGAGTGCATAAAAAAATTAAAAAAGACTAATTGTTGCATTAGAAGTACTTTTAGAACTACAAACAAACTAAGTTCAATTTAACAAGTACAACACCAATAACAAAATGTATTTTAATTATAGTATGTCGTCAATGCAATAATAAGAGATCAACAGTACTATATCCATTTTAAGGATTTTTAATTGTATGTTTTTTAGAATTGATAGCAAATTTTTCAGTTTCTCATTTAGTCACATTCAAAAATTCAATAAAAGAAAAAAGTGCCTTTCGTAAATGCACAAAAGATTCATTAGGAAATAAAAAAATGTTAAAATTAAATTTAATATTTTACGAAAGTGTGGAATTGTAATAAAAATAAAGAATATATTTGAAAGATGATAGATGTGTTATCTGCAATAATGAATTTATTCCATTACTTTGAGGGCTTTTTACCTTAAGAGCACCACAAACTTCAACTGTGTCCTCATCATCCACTACAACAACTCTGAAGTAGTCCGTTTGAATGATGTCTCTGAGAAGAGGTCCTATTGAGATATCGCTACATCCTATTGTTGTTTCGCAGAATTTTTCATCAGCTACTTCGCCAGCAAGATTTGCTCCCATAAGAACAGAGCATGGAATTTTTAAATGACGAGTGATTATATGAGAGATAAGATCTATGCCACCTCCTTTCGCACGATCGAAACCCTGTAAAATATTACGCCATATTGTTTAACCTATTTAAAATTTCCTGGATGTTTTCTAATTATGATTATCTTAAAATATTTACTTTTATAAGCGAAAGTGCTACAGCATTCGGTTTTATTTTTCCTAAAAGTGTGGCACACAAAGTCCTTATAAATTGATGAGGAACTACAAAGATTAAAACATCCGCATCTTTAGCTGCTTCTACAACATCTGGAACGGCGATCTGAAAAGCAAAAATAAATTTTATAAGTTCGTGCAGTGGAATTTAATATTCTGTAAAACAAAGCATTTAAAAGTGAAATTTTTAGAATGGATCATGTTAAATCTTTATTTCTACTTTTTAATAGAACATAAAATTGTTTCCAAGAAGGATAAAGCATTAAACAGTAAACCTTGAAAGTTTCAATTAATTGTACTATATTTTAATAAATTATCCGCGTTTTTTTTCATCAATATTTTAGCACCGTCATCAAGTTAAAAATTTAGCATTTAAAATATATTTTTTGCATTAGTAGTGCTTAAATTAAAAAAAAATGTAATCTATTATTTTAACTTTTATATTTTGCCACTAGCCAAGTATAACCATTTTTAATTTTATATTCTAAGTTATAACCTAGTTATATAGACAAAATAATTTACAATAAGAAACAAATCATAATCAAAGTATTAAAATATTTACTAATAATATTTTATCATTAGATTTTACTATATTTGTTGGAAGATTACTTTACATAAATTAAAAAATACTATTATTTCAAAGTGAAGTAGCTTTTATTTAACTAAGACCAACTCTTGGAACATGGACACGAAGAGAATCTACAAGGGACTAACTACATATTTACAAAACTTATCCCAACTAACGTTTCTTATAAAAATATTAACGTATGGCTTGCAGATGTTGAGAGGGGTTTCAATGATTTCTTTATCTACACATAATATTCCTAATAGTTTAATTTTTGTTTATTAAATATAAATAAATATTCCAATCATTTTAGTTTTAGTTTACCTATTTAAAAAGTAAAATGAAAAATATGTTTTTACCAAAATACCCAGAATTTATGTTAGATTGAAATACTAATAAATTTTTCAAAGCTTGCAAATGCAAACTTACAGAGTAAACAATTTTGACTTATATTATAATAATACATGCAGAAAAGATCTTACAAGTATATAATACGTTGTTTTTCTTGTGCGATATTATATTATTATACATTAAAAAATATTTTTTGAAATATCTAATATGCGACACCAACAGTTTAAATCGCAGTGTTGAACCCAAAATTTTTTTTCAGATACCTTTGCCAAGATGTCTAAATTTAAAATCATATGGTTCGATGATAAAAAGTGTAATTTACAATTTAAGTACATATCAATAAATAAAAAAATTTCTACATACATACATAAAGTCACGCCTTTTTCCCATAGGGGTAGGCAGAGACCACTTCCTTCCACTTCCGCTACGGTTCGTACACACATCTTTTGCTTCCTCTACTTTCATCAGTGCTCTCATACATGCTCTTCGGTTGTTGGTACTCTTGACCTGGCCTTTCTTCAAAACAATGTTGATCTGATCGAGATATGTTCTCCGAGGTCGACATCTACCGATTTGCCCATTCACACTCGCCTTATAAATTTGTTTCGTCAATCTTCCTTCATCCATCCTTTCTACGTGTCCAAACCATCTAAGCATTCCTTTATCTATTTTTGTGACCACATCTTCTTTTACACCACAGCGTTTTCTTATCCCACTATTCTTAACTTTATCCAACCGAGTCACTCCGGCTATACTTCTTAGACTACTCATCTCCGCAGCATTAATCCTATTTTCATGCTTCTTCTGCCAAACCCAACATTCACTACCATACATAAGTGTAGGAACCAACACACCTCTATGCACCGACAGACGAGCCTTTTTTGACACTTTCTGGCTATTCATAAAGCTATGCAGTGCCCCATTCATTTGTTTTCCTGCCAACACCCTTCGCTCAATGTCACTGTCATACTTTCCATCTCTAGTAAATTTTGAACCCAAGTACACAAATTCATTAACTTGTTCCACTCTTTCTCCCCTATTTGAAACCCCACAGTTTGTCATGCTTTCTTCTCTTTCAAAAACCATTACTTTCGTTTTGCTCACATTTATTTTCATCCCTTTGATTTTCAGGGAATCATGCATAACATTAACCATCGCCTGCAACTCCTCTTCAGATAACGCTAATATGACTTGATCATCGGCGTAAAGAAGGCATTTGACGATCAAATCATTCATTTTTAATCCATACGCTCTCTCTTTCAGATATTTTAAACAATTGTCTATGTATAAGTTAAACAATTGTCTATGTATAAGTTAAACAATTGTCTATGTATAAGTTAAACAGCCATGGGGAAGCCACACATCCCTGTCTCACACCTTTTTCGATGTTAAACCAGTCCGTGCAAGCTCCGTTTATCCTGACACAAGCAGTGGAATCCTCGTAAAGTGATTTCAGTGCTCGTATTAAACTACCACTCACCCCATACATAGACAATGTAGACCACAATTCACTCCTCACCACTCTGTCAAAGGCCTTTTCCAAGTCTATAAAAGCGCAATAGACCTTCTGACTTCTAGCCAAGAATTTTTCGACTATACCTCGTAAGGAAAAGACCTGATCCATACATCTCCTTCCTCTTCTAAATCCTGCTTGCACATCCCATATCATCTTCTCAGTTTCATTCGTTACTCTTTTGATCAATATCTTTGCATACAGTTTGCCAACTATGCTGAGTAAACTAATACCTCGGTAGAAAATTTCTACCACCTAATATTATTTCATTGCTTTATTTGTTTAGGGTTTTGTGTTTAATATTAATTGAAAATAATTTCATAAAAAATTGTTTTCTTAATAAAACACATTATGCAACTGAATAAAGTCGTTTATATTTGTAAATTACCTAGATAATTTCTAAAAAAATCAATATAAAAATAACTTTTTTTCGCGAATTACGACCCAACTAGTTATCATTTATTTATCATTTAGTTATCATTTATTGAACCTTACAACCTAACTAAAAATATCCACTTAATATTTCTTATCACTTGATAAAATATTATCACTAACATTTTTGATGAACACTTAAAAAATACTCAAAATAATTTTCTTTTAAATGTGACAAAACTTAATTGTAATAATTATTCCTGTTTCCAAATAACAAGAGCTTTTAAGGTAATTATAATTTTATGATAAAAACACATTAAAAAAATCAGAGCTATCATAATCTTTACCAATTAATATTGAATACCTACTACTATTACTACCAAAAATAATTTACAACTTTATCGTTCAAACCATCAATCTTGTTAAGAGATTCATTCATTTTGATTTGGACTGATATCTCATTTATTTTATTTTACAATAAACCATCAGACAGTTACGCTAAATAAAAAGAACAAAACTTTATGGAATACTAAGTATTGAAACACCTTATAAAGGTTGAACTACAAAAAAATAGTTATACATACATATTAATGTGGTAAAGTAACAGAAGCGCTAGCACAGATAAAATATTTACAGGACAAAAACGAACTTTCAATGGGGGATACAGGAGGAGTGGTGAAATAAGGTAAAGATAGAAACTCTCATACATTTTAAATGATCTTGAACTGAATTAAAACGAGTACTCTTATCATACAAGTATTTTTGTGGTAAGTTCAGATTTTGATATTATGCTAAACTGCAAAAAGGCAGAAGGGGAATTATGTTTACAAATTATACATAAAACAATTTAAAAGACTGTTTTTTTAAATAAGTTATTTCTTATAAGTAACAATATATTTAAATTAAAAAGGAGATACCCATACTACTATTTTGTTAAGATATTTTAGGAAGGTAAATAAAAATATGTTAAAAACATTTTAAATACATATTCATTCTGCTAAACATACACCTCTAAGGTCACCTACATGAATATGTATGTTTATGTAATGAAGGTTTTACAAAACGACATGGCGATATTTAGCTTTTCCTTAATTGTATGATACCGTGTTTTAAACCTAACAAATATCGTCATGCATTCCTAGGTAATAATAAAATATAAGACAGTTTATCTAACAGTGGTGTTTTAAACATTTTTTTAAAAATACTTAACATCACACATTCATACAATAACCATAATGATAACTATACTTGACTGTTTTGTGACCTTGCTTTGCAAAGGTGTGTTTGATTTTCAATTTACAATCATTAAAAATGGTTTCAAACAATAGTGCAATGTCTAACATAAAGAACATATGGCTTAATGAAACCTTCAACAATAAACTTTTGTATATTATAATTATAGAAGAAGCAAAACAATCTTATAACAATTATGCTTAAAAAGAAATATATAAGCAATATCAAAATCATACGAGAAACAAAAGTTTCGAGCCCATAAAGTGTACATCAGCACCAACTTTATTTGAACTCTGGTAGTTTTATTTTTTTCTCAAAAAAATCTTACACTGCACTGGCCCTGCTAACAATAAGGGGTGTTTATTTGTCTAAAACAGTGTTAAACATTTGTAGTAGTGATTATATTTCAAAAGTATTTTAACAAAATCTTCTAACAGGTTTGTAGGCTTCATACCAAGGATTCACTAGAAATAAGGTCCAGATAAAATTTAAGTAGCTCTTTAGTTGGTAACGTGAATAATTATTTACAAGAGCAATAACAACATAGCTTTGAATTAATAATAAAAAACAACAGCGGTGAAACAAAACATAAATATCACAGGGGGTTATTAGGCTACAATACAGATTCGTCTCAAATACCTATGAATGGGCAAACATGTCAACTACAATTAATAATCAATGTACTGATCACTACAGTAGCTCTGCAATGTGCTACAGTTACTGAGAAAGTAGTTGTTGTAGCTCATGATACAGACATTTTAGTCTTACTAACATGTAGATCCACTGCTGAAAACATTTGGTTATTTAGGCCTCAATCTGGTTCTAAAAGGGCGAGTATGTTTAACAAATCCAAACAACGGGAGATCCATCAAGAATGCAAAGATGTTCTATTCTATCATGCAGTGTTTTCAATGACAGAAATGCAACCAAACAACAAATTGCAGCAGCAGGACTTTTATCATTGCTTTGTATGGTAAATCAAAGAATAAAACATTGGATGAGCACATATTTTACATGTACCACCAATATACTGCTAAGAAAGGGCTGCAAGCAAATTTTGATTTGGCTACGCTACCATCAACATCAGCTGCTGCTTCCCAACACAGTTTCTGTGTATATAAACCAAGTTTAAAAATGGCTTGGAAATGATTTAGATCTGTGTCATTGGGGATGGAGTTTGGCTGACAATTCACTGCAACCTATACCAACCACTCTTCCACCAGCAACCGAGAGAATCATGCATGTTATTTCTTGCAACTGTAAGAAGTAAAAAGCTACTGTAGTGACCTACACCTGCGGAGCGCCATTGGGACATATGCTAAGGGCGGGTGATTTAGACCAAAATATGACGATAGGACCAAATATGCCTTAATAAAATATTACTGGTCTCAGAAGACCTCAGTGCGCAGTATTTTATACTGACGGCTCTAAACTAAAGGGGAGAGTAGATAGTGGTGTCTTCTCAGAAGACCCCTCACTTAGCCTGTCGTTTCGTTTGCCTGATTACTGCAGTGTGTTTTAGGCCAAAATGACAGCCATTACCGAGCCAGCTGTTTGTATACTCCGCAATGAACAAAAGTTCAGCAAGATATCCATTCTTTGCGACAGCCAGGCTGCTATTAATTCACTGAACTGAGTCTACTTGACCTCTATGGCAGTTGTGCAATGCTGAGCCACCCTGAATAAGCTAGCAGCTTAGTTCAGAGTTCACATTGTCTGGGTACCCAGCCACAGGAGCATAACAGGCAACTGTAGGACGGTTGAGCTAGCAAGAGAGGACACCACCCTTCCATCTGTATCTGTCTTATCTCAGTCAGGAGTACCGATTGCAAACGGCCGGCACCTTCTGCACACTAAGGTAGATCAAAAAGCCAAACTGAGATGGCAAAATGAACCCACATGCACATCATCGAAGCAGATTTGGCATAAACTGGATCTACGTCAAATAAATTTTAACCAATTAATTATTACACCTACCCGCTTAAATTTTTCACGCATACTTCTAGGTTCATCATCAAGCAGGGTTGTTCGGCAATCATCGGCAACTTTAATACCTGCTCACCAATTAGAATCCTTGTTTATAGTTAGAACGATTATAATCTTACCAAATTATTATTTTAAACTAGTTTGTTCATTTCACTAACACATCACCTTCTGATGTAAATGTGATAGAAATGTCTTATTTCGTTTATTCTCGGACCTTGCTAATAAGGACAACAAGAGGCTCTACTGTATGCAATATTATACTTTGTAACTTTAGAAACTTTTCCATTAAAAAAATAATTTACAGATAAAACCTCTAGTTTGTGAAATTGGCTGCAAACTTTTTTCTACTTCCCTAAACATTCAACCATTCAAAAAATATTAACATCAACATTCATTTGAATATCCACTGTGCATTACCAAAATGGAATATCTTGTAAAAAAAGTACACTTTGTGGAATTTTTAGATCCAATCATTTTAAAAGAAATATCATCTATTGTCGGTTAAATTAAATAGCTCCCTGTATGTGAATTATTTATGTACACTATAAATAAAACGGGAAGTAATATTTCCTTTTCAACTCTACGTATTTTGTTGTATGGTGAAAGTAAAAGACATTTGTAGGTCATTCTTTATATTATCAAAACAAAACGACAAATTGACCTTCACTACAGGTTTAACATACTCCAATTAGTACCACTAATATTTACTTTTAATTTCCTTATTTCATAGCATAGTTTCTGAACTGCACTATTTTTATAATCTTATTTTAAATTTAATAGACCATTAGTTAAACTAATATAAATATACATTTTAAACTTTTTAACTCTGTAAATAAAAGACCTTCAAATTATTATTGACATTGATATTTAATCTTATTTTCCATGGATTCAACAACAGTATTTGTTATTTTATGTATGTAGATAACAAAATTAAAAATAAAGCATTTATTTATCACCAGGTTTTAACAATAACCTGACTAAATTCAACTTTTTTTGTAAAAATACATCAGTTGCAAGTCACATGTTTTTGATAAGATGTATTTCTAATAAATGTCCGTTTTTGGGAATATATCTAATACTATAAACAAAAGTTTCTTTTTATAAGGTTGTTAATTCAGCACTGTACAACTTAATATTTGCAGATTCCAATAAATTAGTTACAATTATTTTTTAAACACAAATAAAGCAAGAAAACTAGAATGGAATATTTATTATATTACTTGATATAAATCAAAAGGTCTACTGGGGTTTTGTAGACTTGGAAAAGACCTATGATAAAATGGTGAGGAATGAATTGTGGTCGACATTGTCTATGTATGGGGTGAGCGGTAGTTTGATACGAGCACTGAAATCACAAATATTCCACTGCTTGTGTCAGTATAAACGGAGCTTACCCGGACTGGTTTAACATCGAAAAAGGTGTTAGAAAGGAAAAGGTGGCTTCGCCATGGCTGTTTATACATAGACGGTTGTTTAAAATATTTGAAATAGAGTACGTATGGATTGAGAATGAATGATTTGATCGTCAAAGGCTTCATTTACGCTGATGATCAGGTCATATTAGCATCATTTAAAGAGGAGTTGCAGGCGACGGTTAATATTATGCATGATACCCTAACAATCAAAGCGATGAAAGTAATTGTAAACAAGACGAAAGTAATGGTTTTTGAAAGAGTAGAAAGCACTGCGAAGTGCTGATTGATGGAGAAAAAGTGGAACAAGTGAATGAGTTTGTTTACTTGGGTTCAAAGTTTACGAGAGACGGAAAGTATGACTGTGACATTGAGCGAAGAGTGTTGAAGGAAAATAAATGAATGTGGTGCTGCATAACTATGGGCAACTAACATGTGTCCAAAATTGGATGTGTAAAGAGAAGTGCTTGGTCCCTACACTTATGTATGGTTGTGAAAGTTGGGGTTGACAGAGATGAGTAGTATAAGAAGTATAGCCGGAATGACTCTGGTGGATAAAGTGAAGAATAGTGAGATGAGGGAACGCTGTGGTGTGGAAAAAAAAATGTGGTTACAAAGATAGATAAAGGAATGCTTGGATGCTTCTTTCATCATTAAAGAGGATGGCTGAAAGTAGATTTAAGAAACAGATTTATATGGCGAGTGTGAATAGGCAAGTCGGTAGAGGTCAACCTCGGAGAACATATCTTGATCAGATTCACATTGTTTTGAAGAAAGACCAGGTCAAGAAAGAGTACCAATAACCTAAGAGCATGTATAAGAGCGCATATGCATGATTCCCTGAAAATCAAAGGGATAAAAATAAATGTGAGCAAAACGAAAGTAATGGTTTTTGAAAGAGAAGAAAGCATGACAAACTGTGGGGTTTCGATTGAAGGAGAAAGAGTGAAACAAGTTAATGAGTTTGTGTATTTGGGTTCAAAATTTACCAGAGATGAAAAGTATGACAGTGACATTGAGCGAAGGGTGTTGGCAGGAAAACAAATGAATGGGGCACTGCATAGCTTTATGAATAGCCAGAAAGTGTCAAAAAAGGCTCGTCTGGCGGTGCATAGAGGTGTGTTGGTTCCTACACTTATGTATGGTAGTGAATGTTGGGTTTGGCAGAAGAAGCATGAAAATAGGATTAATGCTGCGGAGATGAGTAGTCTGAGAAGTATAGCTGGAGTGACTTGGTTGGATAATGTTAAGAATAGTGAGTTAAGACAAAGCTGTGGTGTAAAAGAAGATGTGGTCACAAAGATAGATAAAGGAATGCTTAGATGGTTTGGACACGTAGAAAGGATGGATGAAGGATTATTGACGAAACAAATTTATAAGGCGAGTGTGAATGGACAAATCGGTAGAGATCGACCTCGGAGAACATATCTCGATCAGATCAACATTGTTTTGAAGAAAGGCCAGGTCAAGAGTACCAACAACCGAAGAGCATGTATGAGAGCACTGATGAAAGTAGAGGAAGCAAAAGATGTGTGTATGAACAGTAGCAAGTGGAAGGAAGTGGTCTCTGCCTACCCCTATGGGAAAAAGGCGTGACTTTATGTATGTATGTATGAAAGTAGAAGAAACGAAAGATGCCTAATCTTATGGGAAAAAGGCGTGACTATATGTATGTAAATGAAAAATTTAGGTTTTAATGATAATTTACTTATTTTTCCTTCATATAAATACAATGATTTGTGTTAATAAAGCATAATGGTTTGAAGAAAAAAAACTGGTTGAAAACAAATTCTTTAGAACTATTGATGCTTGTTGATATTTATGATAAAAAAAATTTCATTCAACTTACTAGTGAAATGAAAAAATATTTAGAACAAATGATTGATTAGCACAATGATGATAATTACATAGATAAAAACATAAGTAATAATTTAATTAAAATAAGTCTGTACATGAGCTTATTTAAAATTATAAGTCAAAATTACTTTAAGATTGAAGATTACACATTTATACGAACCATCCTTTTTATGTTTATTAGTAATTTTGAAACTGTCGTAATAAACCAATTTTAAAGGGAAATTAGTGGATCTTATCAATATTATTTAGCACAATAGAATTTTTCAATATAGGTATTAAGGATAGATAATATACTAAAAAGTATTAGAAACAAGAAATCGATGTTAAAACAAATGTCAGAAACAAAAGCATCATTATAATATACATATATAAAATAACCCACATTAATCTCAGACCATGTTAAGTAACACAAAATGACAAAAAATATATCAAAAAGTAATATCAAATATTATAACAAGTGGGTGATTATATAGATTGAATTTGTATTAACTACATCAAAGGGTTAATTTTCTTTTAATGAAAGGTATACAAAAAAAAGCTTCATATATTAGTATTGGTTAAAATTAGTTGCAACACTTTTGAATTTGCATAATATGGTATGTGTCATTTAATAAATTTATAAACTTAAAATTTTGATTAAGTAAAATTAGATTTGACTTTAAATAGTTTTTAAACAATTGGCAAGTACATTGTTGAGCTAATGTACTTGGCTTAAATAGAAGGTCCTTGATATATTTGCAAAACAGAAGAATTTACACTAACTAAATTAATTTTCCTTATCTCTAAATTTTGGATTATGTCCAACTGTAGAAGTTTACTCATATGTATAAATCAGATGAAAGTAGTAAAAACTAATAAACATTTTATATGGTTTACTTTGGTGACATTAAATTATGTTAAATGATGTTTTATTTTATTTACAATATTGTAAATCTCTTGCAAGTAATCTTCCAGTGTGTATATGTATTTATTGTGTTTTAGACAAACTTAAATCCAAGATATTTATTTGTTTGCTCGATAATAAGGTAAAATGTTTAAAATTGTACACATATTTATAAGTTTAAAAGTGAGGAATAGATAATAATTATCCAAACTTAAATATCTAAAGTACAAGTTGGTACTAATACTTTCAAAGACACTTAAATAGAATTTAAACTGTATAAACTCTTGCAACAATGATAATTTTTTAGTGAACAATGATTAATGTTAATTGTCATTATTGCTATTGATATCTGTATCTGATAAAAAATTGATGTGGCTTTACCTAACATGATTTATTGCTTTTAAAATTCTATTAATATTAAGGTACAATATATGAAAAACTCAACATAAGCAGTAATAAAATTGATCTTGATAAATCTAAACCAATTTAAAAAATAATGTATAAAAATAAACTCTTGTTTAGTATTTTTCAAAACATACTATGTTGTTACAAAAGATGCAAATACTTATATATTTTCATAATTTGATGAATTCATAACCCATGACAAAATCAAAATAATACTTATGTCAATAAATTTAAAAAAAAAATTTTTTAACATGGTTTTCTCATGTGCTCTACTTATTGAAGATAAAAGAAACTATTTTGAAAATTTGTATATTATTTGATTTTTGGTCTCCATTTGTTTATGTAATCTAATTAACTATATTATTAAAATTGGTGTAGCAAATAACTAAAAAACGTACACATTTAAATTAGCTTATTTTTGTTATACTTACTACATTAGCTGGCAACTTATGGCCTGGTAAATATTTAACATTTTCATGGGTGTGATTAATAATATCTGTCAGCTTTTTTCCATTTATTATTTCTTCATATACATACATAGTCACCTCATTATCCAGATTATCCAATCTTTGGGCATTGTAACCAACAATTTTCGCAATAGCGGATCCCCTGAAATATTTTATTTATATATAGATCGAACCTCACAATTAAAGTAACAATAGCCAAGGTTATCATTACCTAATAAGTTAGGTTATAAAGTTAAAATTATAAATGAAAAAACGAAAATAACAAAAAATTATTTTACCAGTTCCCACTGCCGACTATACAGATTTTCTTAGGTTGTTTACACTCGCTTTGTGCCATTTTGACTTTATGAAATTTAAAATTTGAGGAGAAACAACCAAAGAACTGGCATCCAAACCTACTTGGATGTAACTGTTTTAATTTAAATTTTCTGTCGAGTGATATCGCTACACAACTATGACGTCGTATTTGAATAGCGATAACCCTTCCAATTATATTTTTAATACAATTTATTGAAACGTAGTATACCATGTGGTAAAGCACTAAAGCAGATGCAGTTGTTTAGAATTACATAATATACCTTTAAAAATTTAAAATTAATTTTACTCGATTTTAAAATATATACCTATATAATAAAAATTATTTTATTGTTAATAAGATGATCTGTAAAAACATTGAATGAAAAAAAAAACTAAATTAATTGTTTAAAAAAGTTTAATCATTCAACTTTTTGAAACCTACAGTATTCATTTTATGGTGACTGAGACTGACTGACTGGTAATTATATTTAATATATTATATTATTATATAAAATATTTGTACCAGCTCTGATTGTTGATTTATATATACCTACAAAGTTATCTATTTATGATTATAACACATAAATACCATTGAAGATGAAAATGCAATATCAAATGAAAATAAATTTCCAAAATTACTCCATAAAAAATTCGATGAGGAAATGTAAAAAAATGTATTAACATAAATCCAAAAGAAAATAGATGATTGTTAAGAATCAAATTAAATGTAAAAATTCGTTACTCATATTAGTTTATCTATGACCGATTGAGTTAAATTTTGGTTCCTATGACACCTTTGATATGAACCACAGACTACAAATAATCACAAAACACATCATGTAGAGACACAAAACACATATCATTAGACTGAAAACTCTGCAATAAATGTATGTAAAGTAAGCTAAAGAGTATATATAAGGCGCCATGGTTAAACCATATAATCTAATTAAAAATGTAGACTTCACGCAGTTTCTGGTCAAAATAATTATTTTTTAAAATATCTTGGTTTACATAAAAAACCTTAAATAAGTTTAGAAATGTGTGTATACGTCAAATGTTTGAACAAGAGTAGATAAGTAATTATTGGGAAAAATTTCAGTTATTAACTTACAGCATTGACTTATTTTCATAATATGATGTAGTTAAAAGGGTAATATTCTATCTTTTCAATAAAATAAAACATATTAAATCTAATCTTTTATTAAATACAGAAGTCGACTCGTATCGCTATGGGGCGGTGAATGTCTTTGGAGAAACTTTGAATCACAAAATTTCTATCGCTGACTAATTAATCAAATTCAAAGTCCGAGTAAATACCTTCTGAAAAATATGCAACATAAAATACACTCGTAGTCTACTGTCAAAGTAAAGATAGAAATAAATAGCTTACAAAACCCTTCCGAGTCAGCTTCAAACTTGCTTTGAGGAAACTAGGTATAACTTTAATTTTCTATGGTTTTATATTTATGATAATTCCAGAGATAAAGGGAAAAAATTTCCCAAAAATTTGGCATTAATATTTTTTGGATTAGGTAGTCTATTTTTCCACTTGAACTGAAATTGACAATTGATGTTAAGCATATAATCATAGAGTAGAGACGGTAAACATAATTAGAAAATTGGATGGAGGATAGAATAATAATAGAGAACTGAGTCCTGTTCTAAAAAGAAGATTAGCTAGCATCCTCTACTGACCGAGGCGTCTATTATAACAAAATTTAACGTTGCCAAATGTTTAATTTGTTATAAATAGCGGGAACTTTTCGAATGAAAATTATGAATTGCATAAACATGTTATTTTTGTATGTGAATTTATTAATAATTGAAATTTTTAAAACTTATCAATACACCACAGTACAAATACTGGAATAATATGTTTTTGCCAGTACTACAATACTATCACTAATGTGCTTTTTAGACAGATAACTATTTATATGGGGGACAGTTCCGTGTGGGTCCTTTGCATAGATGACTCCTTAAATATTGCAGTGCTTGTTTTGAGTGAATAAATTTGTGATATTGAACAACAAATCTAACAATCCTATCGACTCTAATTCCTATACCCTCAAAAATTCCTCTTGGTAACACATCTTTTTCGCATTTTTTCATATCAAAACATTTCCAATTTCACCGACCCTATTCGAAATACGTCTAATCTAAGAAATTCTTTCTTAATGTAATACATCTATTTCGAGTTTTTCATGCTAAACACAAACCTAACCCAACACATATACCTAGGGACCTATAAATAATAACCTTAAATTGCTTTGAGAAGATTTTTTCACAATAGAAACATTAAACTTGGTGGTTGCAGGTGAAGTAAAGTACTTATTTCAAAGAGATTATTAGAGAAAGATAATTAGTAAACATTGATAAGCAAACTCCTGTATTTTTTCAAGCAACGGTTTGTTAGAGCTTGTTGATTTTTTTACAGGATATGACTCATGCTGGCGCAGAGTTAAAATTTACAGTTTGACTGTCGTCTACTAAGCGATTTAAAAATTTACGCATTCGATTTGCAGAAGCGTATGGAGCAAATCGACTTGGCGCGCGTCTATACAGCTATTACACTATGAACTATTACAGTTCTACTAATCGAATAGTTAAGTCAATGTTTTTGTTTTTCACTTAAATAATTTTGTTAGGTGCAACGCGCACATATTTTTAAGGTCATAGAAGGTAAGAAAATCAAATACCTATAATCTAATTAAGTATTATTTGTAGGACAAAAAGCAGGTTTCTTTTTTTCACGTTTAATTATGTCCTGTTCTTACAATTTTTGGAACTTATTTTTGATGTCTAACATTTTTCCTCTCGCTTTCTTGCAATTTGTAAGAGTGATTTCGTAAAATGGGACGGAAGTATGTAACAGGAAGTCACGGAAGCGCGCGCTACTTGATTTGACGAATGAGCGCGTGGTGGTAGAGTTGGCCATCAAATCTTCTTCTTCACGTGCCGTCTCCTCTTGGTAGGTTGGCTATCATTATGGTGATTCTTTCTTTGGATGCGTACCAACCAATTTTCCGAGAGGTCGGTACTGTCAGCCATAAGCTGTGCACTTAAGTTACAGTGTTGTGTATAAAGTTTGCTGTTATATGCGTAAACTATATAAATAAATATTTACTGTTGATAATAAGTCTTAATAAAGTGCAGATCATTGATTAAAAATTCAAGTAAATAATAATAAATAATTATTCGAATAAAATATTTCAGTATTTACCTTTTTTAAATTTTGAGGTTGATTTATGTCACTGCTTAATGGTGACAGAAAGGTGAGATGTCAAATGTTACACATCATATGCGACTACTGTAAGGCTCGCTCGTTTTTTTTAAATGTAAAACTTTAGCCACAGCAACTCAATTTTAATTACACTCCATTTTATGGTCATTTTATCCTCATGAAATTTTTTTTTTAAAATCCTCCTAATCCTTTATGATCCTTCTAACTTCTACTCTCCATCAGAGTTGTCTATGCCTGTATTTATCGAAATACTAATCTAACCTTAAAGTTTTTCTTATTACTATTTAACCAAAAAGAAGAAATCTGGCAACGTTGGATTTTGTTGTAATATATTCATCCACCTCTAGTAAATAGTTTTACTCAGAGACAGTTTATATCTTTTCTCTATGGTTGATACCAGTGAAATAAATGTCATTTTTTAGTCCGTGATGTTGGAAGTCGTTTATTAAATTGGTTCTGTCGCTTTGGGTTTTTGATGAAAAGTAAACAAAATTTAAATAATAAAGCTTCAGTAACATCTTTTAATTAAGACATTATTTTCAAACAATGAGCACACAACCTAGCCCAGCAAATCAAACTGTAGAAAGAGAAAAAGTTTATATTTGGATTTTGGAACTAACTAATCCGGATACTAGAGAAAATGCTCTTTTAGAATTAAGGTGAGTGTCTTTTTTCATGTTTTAGTAAATAGAAAAACCTAAATTTTGCTTTAGTAAAAAGAGAGAAGTTGTACCTGATTTGGCTCCTATGTTATGGAACAGTTTTGGAACTACCGCAGCTCTACTTCAAGAAATTATTAATATTTATCCAGCAATAAACCCACCTACTCTCACAGCACATCAATCAAATAGGTAATTTATAAAGAGTTAGCTTAAATTTTGGCATGACGTTTTTACTTTTGTAGAGTTTGCAATGCATTGGCACTTCTTCAATGTGTTGCATCCCATTCAGAAACAAGATCACAGTTTCTGCTGGCCCATGTACCATTGTTTTTATATCCATTTTTACACACTTCTTCAAAAACTAGGTCATTTGAATACCTGAGATTAACAAGTTTGGGGGTTATTGGAGCATTGGTAAAAGTGAGTAACTGTAAGACTAACTAATAACATCAATAACAAATAAGTAGGTATAAAAAAGATACAAAACTTTGGTGTGATTGTTAATAAAATTACAATTTTGTTTCAAATAAAGAGGTTTAAATTTATTTTGCATTAAGTTTTAATCCAAAATTAAGGAAAATATAAAAAGGTGAAAGTTTGGCATAAAATTTAGTGTGTAAAATTATAAGCACATAAATAACTTAATTTAAAATTATTCTTAAATGTTTAAAATATATACATTAAAAAAATTCTATTTAATTTCTGTTTTTAATTTTAAAGTGTTAATATTTTGTACCAAATCAATTTCTCAAAAACCAGTCTACTTTTTTTTTTAAAATATTGCTATAAAAAATTAATTATGTTTTTTTAGACTGATGAGCAAGAAGTGATAACTTTTCTTCTAACCACAGAAATAATTCCTCTGTGTTTGAGAATTATGGAATCAGGATCAGAATTAAGTAAGACTGTTGCTACATTCATTTTACAGAAGATATTACTTGATGATAGTGGTTTATCATACATTTGCCAAACATACGACAGATTTAGTCATGTTGCTATGATTTTGGTAAGTACATATTTATAAGACAAATTATGATGATACATTGTGTATATTGGGTTTAATAAAATTAAATTAGTGGGTTTATACAGCCAATAAGATGAAATAAGAACAAAAATAGACTTATTTATACGAGATGAATTAAATTAAATAAGAATTAAGAATTAACCAATGAAATTACCGCTTATTTGACAATGAGGTTCATTTTTATTTCCAATTTCACTCTTTAATTTGTGTTCTGTGTGTACTTCAAAACAATTACACCATATATAGATTTTAATTCGGAACTATTATTTAAGCAAAAAACAAATGAAAATACAAAAATTTTTAGGGTAGAACGAAATTTAAAAGAAAGATGAAGGTTAGTATAGCACAAACAGAGTATCTCTGGCACAAAACAATTTTGTCTAGTCATGCACACATTCATTTTCAAATAAAATAAGGTAAGAGTAGAGTTGACTGACTATTATTTTATTTCTTATATCTTATTTTATTTTGCATTTCCATTGTGTTACATATGTTCAACTTTCTTATCTTATTGGCCATATAAACGTGTAATAAAAATAAACAAATGCAATGCTTAAATATATAAAACCATAAAAGAACTATTATGGGCTTTGAATTATTTAAAGGTAAGATGAGTGGGCCAATAAGATCCACAAGAACTTCTATCTGTACTTACCTTTACCTCATGTAGCTTCGAATTTTCAATGAAAGTGGTCATTTATACATAGAACCTCTAGGTTGTGAAACTATGGAAAACCATTCTTTAGAATAGATATCTATGGGAGTATTGAAAAAATATTTATGTAAATTCAGGGTCTTTTTTGAGTTTTTCCTGGATGAAGTTATGCTGTTTTGTAGATAAAGGAGCAGTGCACTAAATATAAGAACAATATTTTAAGTTTAGTCCAATTTGTAACATTGCTACAGTGGTAGTTTCTGGTTCTAAACTAAAAAATCATATTAACCTGGATCACCATGCAGTTTTTTTTTAATTAAGGTTTCTGTGTTGACACATTCCATAGTTTTGTGTAGATCTTTTTAATGGGTGTATAATTAGGGGTGAGGGTTTTCAAAACTTTTTTGCAATAGAAATTTTGAAAAAGAGAACTTAGCGGATACTTCCATATTTACCCACCAACAGAGGGTCTCCATGGGAATCAGAAAGGTGCGCCGTAAAAAGTTAAAGGCACCTATGTGTTAAGTCAATGGGAAAACATTTTTTCCTCATTTTTACCTAACCCGACGACGTAACCTACACTATAAAATTCATTTATTCTTTATTCACTTTATTTAGTTGGATACATTACTTTAATTATATTTAACAGTGTCCATTGATTTAATTTATTACATTTTACATATTTGCGATACTATTCTAAACCTCGTAAAGTTTGTTTTCAAAGTGCTCTAGTCTGTCAGTCCAATCACTGCTTCGTTATATGAACCATTCGGTCGTAATTTATTTGCTGCAGGCGTACCAATTTCATAATGTTTTGCTAGAGGTAGTGTCATTAATGGATGATTCTCGTATGGCCACATACGAACAATCAGATGTCCAGCTGTACATTAGAATCAATGTCCTGTCTATTTTAATCTTGATACCAGCGTAGCAAAGAATGTTGTAGCAGCAGTACGCTTGATTTTGCCATTTGCCACATCTGAATGAACCAAACATACCACAGTTAGCATTAAGTGTTATCGCTCATCTATCAGTTGGGCAGTCCAGTGTGCTTCTTAAGAGGCCCTGTTCTGCAAACTTTTGACTGTGTCATCCTAAATAATTTTAATGATTTGAAAAAAATTCATATTAGTGCAGGTTAGGTTTCATGTGAGTGGGATGCGTCTATTGTGGCTTACCGCTAGAGGTTACAGTTCACCGCCCAATCCAGTTCTTATGAAGTTCATGGTTGTATAAGGTGAGATTTTCCTGAAATCGGTAGGTTCTAAGCTGGTGAAACCAAATATGTTGAACCTTATTCTTCTTAGGCAAATGTATGTGTATGCTTCGTCTTCCACGCAGCAAAATCGACAGTCCATTTGGTCGGTTCAGACCTATCCTTCCAGTGGTATCTTAGATGACAATGTCCCCTTAGAATTAGCAGGTCGTTCCTACTACATTCCAGGATCTGCTTGGTTGTATTTTCTGAGGATTTAGGTAAAAATGCCTTCGATTCTGTCAATCCTGGTAGTGCGTAAGTCTTTTTCTCTCCGCCCAATGTGAAATAAATTATTCAGCACTTCTGGTGACTCTAAAGACTGGTTCTGGTCCTGTGAACGCAGATTCGGCTTCCTTTTTTGTCCTGGTGCCCAGAGCTTTAAGCTAAGGTTTTCAGGAGAAAAATTGGAACGTGTTCTGAGAAAAATTGGAACGAATTTTGTCTCCATCATGATGTATTAGGGGGCGTCTCATAATTTTGTTGGGCAAGTATGGAGGTGTAGCCTAAACTTATTCTTATTTTTAGGGAAAAATGGTTATTTCTTTAGCCAAGGAACCATCAGCTAGGTTATTAAAACATGTTGTTAGATGCTATCTTCGTTTATCTGATAATCCAAGGTAAGTATTTATTACATTTTAAAAAATAGTAATATAAACGAAAAACGCATGAGAACTTCATATTTAACACAAAATACATCGGGATCATGTAAAATTTTTTTCATTTTTACGATTAATTGACTAAAGTATAGAATATATTAAGTACATGAGAGAAAATATAGATAAATAATTTTTGTAGTTCCAATTACTTAAAAAATGGATTTATAAAGAATTTACATTTTGAACATTGTTTTTTTTTAATTAATCATTCAAGTAATTTTTAATTGTATTTAAAAAGTATGAAATTAAGTAGATGCTTTAAAGAAATATTATCAATTACATGCTTTATTAAACAGATGTACAAATGCATATTTTGTAGAAAAAATTTACTAAGCTCAGAGCCGGAGCATACGCAACACTTAGACGCAACTAGGTATTACTCATGCTATAAAAATTTGTATACTTTCTTACTTTTTCAATAAAAGTAACAGTATACCCAAGTTAATTATGTTGACTTGGTTCTTCTACTAAAATTATGCGCAACCATCAATAAATATTGGCATTTCAACCTGCTGAAAATTTTATAAGCAACACAAATCAATGTAAATTGGCAGTCATTGGGACTTCCGACAAAAGTGAATAATTAAAGCTTTGAAATAACAGTGGTATTTGGATTTTTAAATTAATTGTAGAATTAAAAATTTAAATTCCATAATTTGTAAGTTAAAATCATTAAATAATATATAACCTAATAAAAGTAGGCTGTCAGCTCAAGGTCACTTTTTGACAGACAGATAGAAGAAAAAGAAGCTATATTATTTTGTCACTGCTGCTGTCACCTACATCGAAAACTTTATGGAGGATAAAGATAAGAACAATCCTATAGCGCCCAAAATTTTGAGAAAGAGGATAAAAGGTGTGCATTTTTTATTTCATTTTTACGAGAGATGGAAAGTATGACAGTGACATTGAGCGAAGAGTGTTGGCAGGAAAACAAATGAATGGGGCACTGCATAGCTTTATGTGCATAGAGGTGTGTTGGTTTCTACACTTATGTATGGTAGTAAATGTTGGGTTTGGCATAAAAAGCATAAAAATAAGATTAATGCTGCGGAGATGAGTAGTCTAAGAAGTATAGCCGGAGTGACTCGGTTGGTTAAGGTAAAAAAATAGTGAGATAAGAGAACGCTGTGATGTAAAAGAAGATGTGGTTACAAAGATAGATAAAGGAATGCTTAGATGGTTTGGACACGTAGAAAGGATGGATGAAGGATTATTGACGAAACAAATTTATAAGACGAGTGTGAATGGACAACATATCTTGATCAGATCAACATTGTTTTGAAGAAAGGTCAGGTCAAGAGTACCAACAACCGAAGAGCATGTATGAGAGCAATGATGGAAGTAGAGGAAGCAAAAGATGTGTGTAGGAACCGTAGCAAGTGGAAGGAAGTGGTCTCTGCCTACCTCTACAGGAAAAAGGCGTGACTATATGTATGTACGTAATTGTTTTATTTAAACATTATTGCTTATTTATTTTTCTTTGACATACTTCACTTCATCTACACTGCTCGTCAAAATTAACGCATAATTTTAAAATTATATTTTCAGTGTTAATGAATAAATTTTTTTAAGGTCAGTATTTGTATTCTCATAAATAAGAAATGTGGATTTTTACAAAAAATAAATTGCAATTGAAGTAACAGACATCATAAAAAAAACGACATACTGAAAAATTTTTAAATTTCAAAGAAAATAGGCTAGTAGCGAGTATTGCCTTATCTGACGCTTATTACTGCTTGACAATGATCTCTCATACTACGAATTAATGTTCTTATTTGCTCCTGATCAATCTGATCCCAAATTTCAACCAGTCGCAAAAAAAGTTTATCCAATTTGCTTGGCGGGTTGAGGAGTTGTCGTAGTCGCGTCCCTCTTCTTCTTGTGCCTTATCCTCAGTGGACGTTGGCGATTACTATGGCCCATCTGATTTTATTTGCTGCAGCCCGAAATAGATCCATAGATGTAATTCCTGTCCATTGTCTTAGATTTCGCAGCCACGATATTCGTTTTCTTCCAGAACCTCTTTTGCCGTTAAGCTTGCCCTGCATAATAAGTTGAAGTAGGCTATATTTCTGGTTTCGCATAACATGTCCGAAGTATGATATTCTAAGCATGCGTCTGTAGCACCACATCTCAAATGCTTCCAGACGTTTACATGCAGCGTCGGTCAGAGTCCACGCGTCTCTACGATGTCCCAAACATGTTCTATTGGGCTGAGAGCAAAATGTAATCTTTCATTTCTATCCTGTCTGGTCAATAATAGACCAGTGGGTGCCCTTTCAGCGCGCAGTCCATTTGCTGCAAGTCTTCTTATTATCGTACTTTGGCTGATTTTAAAGGTGTAACGATATAAAAATTCATTTTGTGACAAACCTTTGCCTTAGTGTACGAAGTCGCAAAAATCAGTCTTGATTACGAGTTATAACCAATCTACGACCTTGGCCGGGTCTTCTTGCGTAACTCGCAGTGACAGCAAAACGTGTTAAAACTCTAAAAATGGTTAACTGAGTGACATTAAACTGTTCAGCGAGTTCAACTTGATTATATCCTTCTTTGCGAAGAGTAACGATTTTAATGCAGTCCGATTATGCCAAATTTCGACTTTCTCGTTGCCGATGATTTATTTTAATAGAAAATACTTAAATATACAAAGTACTTTAAAGATTTAGCAAAAAGTATTTAAAATAACGAACTTCGAAGTAAAATGTTATCATGTTTTGTATTTAATTTTAATTTTAAAAAATGATCAAAAACATCGCCGTTTTTGCAGTTCTACCGATAAATCATTACAATATACCGGATGTGAAAGATATGTATTATTACAAAAATCGAAACATGAAAATTATTTGAAATGCCACGATTTTTAAAATTATGCGTTAATTGTGACGCGCAGTGTATAATGGTTAAGTTCAGATCTAACCTCACAACTACCAGCCCCACATTTATATACCAAATGTTGGTGGACACATTTTTAATAAAAGTCCCATGCAAGATTGTTCTCCTTATATCTTCTATCCTCCATATTAAACTAATTAATCTAATAAAAGCGGGCTGTCAGCTCGAGGCCACTTTTTGACAGAGAGATAGAAGAAGAAGAAGCCATGGCGTCACCCATCTGTTGCTGACGCTGACGTCATGTGACGCAAAACTTTAAGTTTGCCCCCTACCAAATTTTGTTTAGACGCGCTCAAAGAAATTTTCACTTCAAAAAATGTTGATCGTATTGTTTTGGTTTGAGAGTCGTCTTTCACCTATTAACTGGCAATTATTATTTGTTGCTAGTTGCTTACTGCTCCGATCTGAGAACCGTTTTAAGTGTAAATACATTTTAGGGCAAGAGAGGCTCTTAGACAATGCCTTCCAGATCAATTAAGGGATAACACGTTTAATGCTTGCCTTCAAGAAGATAAATCTACAACACATTGGTTATCGCAGTTATTAAAAAATCTCGAGTCCACAGCAGCAACTGATCCTCGACAAGTTGGTATATCACCTTTAACTTCCCAGTGAAACAAAAAGGAAATGTTGAAGCAAAAAAAAATCGTAAAAACATATTTAATTTTGCAGTATTTTATTTGAAGGTAAACAAAACTGTCGGAGAATAATAATTTTACTGAAAATAACTTCGACCTATTTATTAGTTTAAGATTGGAAATATTCAATTTTAATATTAAAAAAAACTAATTTGGTGTATTTTTAGTGAACAACTTACCTTGCTTATTTAAAAATCTCATATGAAACATAACATAACCCATATAGTACAAAAACTAGAATAGAACGTTGTGCTTAATCCGATTTCTGTAACTTCGTATCATTTTTCCGATAAAATGTCAGAATCGAGACATCTGAATATTTCTATTTTCTAAATTGTTTTAAAATAAATAAAGTTTACATAAAAATTCTAATAAAAAAATGATGAAAAAAAATTTATTTTTTCAAGTTAAATTTATCTTTTCTCATAAAATTAAAGACGAATAAGTTTCTGTAAAAGCTTAAATTTGAAAATTTATATTAAAAAAAAAATAAATTGAAGCTAATTGATGCAATTTGTGTGTAAATATTAAATATTCTAGAATAAAAAAAAACTTAAGTACAGTGTGATAATCTATGTATCCAGTCAAATATATTTAGTAGCAAGTAATTTTCTAGTTATGAAATTGTGTATAAATGTGTATATATTTTTGAAATATTGTAATTAGAACATATTTCATGCAGTTCGTAAGCAAAGATTAAATAATTCAGAAGTAAAAAATTAAGTACCGTCAAACGGGGTCTATTGGGACAGACTTGGGGTATTTTCATGAATATTTTGCCTCAGAAAAATTGATACATTTCGGGAAAAGTAACCGCAGCTATTAACGCTAGCAAAAAATTCCTCAAGATGTCATCATTGTTATACTGATCATTTTAAAAGCCTCCTGTATGAGGTATGAGTACATGTTCTTCTAAACAATCTCTTACGTATCTATCAGCGTTAAGGCCACCTCCTCCTAACGAAATAAGATATGCCACCCCATACCATTACACCTCCACCACCAAACTGTACCCTAGGAGTAATACAACACTGGGCATATGTTTATCCAGGTGTTCTCCATACTCTTTGGCGACAATCAGGCGAATACCTCGTAAAGTGGGACTCATCTGTGAAGAGAACGCACCGCCAATCGTCTATATTCCAGTCGGTATGTGTTCTGGCAAATTCTAATCGCTGCCTTCTATGTGCTGCATTTAATAAGGGGCCTGTAGCCGGGACATAAGATGATCAATTCTGTTCGTGCAACCTTCTCCGTACATTATCGGGATAAATTAAAATGCCACGAATATTTGTTAACCTTCTGAGCCAGTGTCCGCTCTCGTGTCACTTGTAGCCGAAGAAACCGCTCGTCAACTGCATTTGTTGTTCTTGGTCTTCCTTGTCTAGGTCTTCTCTGAATCTTTGGATTGCATCATATACTGTACTTCGACGGACGTCAAGCACGTTGTTAATGTAACAGCCTGAGCTGCTTCTTCTGGACTCATTATCGCATGATTCCTAAAGAACCAACCTATAATTTTAAAAAAATTTAAACAAAATCGAATGAATGGTTCGCAAGAAAACAACTCATAATTTTGAGTTAATTTTTAGTGTCCGGTTAATTTTGCAGGTGAGTGTATATTGGCATGTCAGGTACTGTCCATTGACAGCTCTCTGGATTCATCTATTGAGATCTTCAGGCCATTTTCTTTTAAAGTCTTTGAGTTTTCGAGTGGTGGGTTAAAGAGGTCATATACGAGTTGATTTCCGAGGTTCGATTCTGGGTTTTTGTATTTGTTTAAGTACGTTGTGATGACATCGTTTATGAAGGGTACATTGAGGCCAGTGTTCTTCAAATTTGGTTGCGTTTGTGTCGACTCGAGCTCAAACTGTACTTGTCTTCGTTGCATTTATAACTCTTCACTTTTCTTCTCATTCTTTAAGATTAATCTTTTCCTTTACAAATCAACAGTACTACTCTTTGATACTAATCGTCCTCCTTTGGAAGTAATTGGTTAGTCTTTTTATTTAATAGAATGTATGCTGGATGATGGCTGACGTTCACCAGGTGTGGTGCGATGCATAGATCCAGCATGTGATGTGATTGTCTGCCCTAAAAATTATCCGGCCACACAAAGTCTGTCGACATCGATCTATTTATTCCTGCTCTATTCCGTGTTGGTCTATTATTTTCCATGCAGCAGATCACGTCGGGGTCACTAAATGTTTTGTGATGAGCAGTCTTCAATATTAATAAAACTTCTTCACAAATTAAAAAAATGTATTTCCCTTTAATTCCAAACTGACATTTTTTTCTGACATTTCATTACTTTTTTCAAACAAACTATCATACAGGGTCCTTAAAATAATCTAATTGTAAAGATTCGACAGACAGTAATCATCCTAAACGTCTTAGGTCTGAGGGATTTCGGTATCAGACGGCTTGCTGCAGCCCAGCCTCATAGTTCGTTACTATATGCCCAAATTGGTTGCAAGATACAACGGAAATAAAACAACATTTAGCTATTTATAGTAGAGGTCATCATATAACAGAATAAAAAATTACGAAAATAAAAATAAAACGTATGTGGCAATTATAAAACAAATTTCCATTATATACAGAAGTAAAAAATAAAACTCCTTAAATATTAATTTTAATTGTGTATTTTTTGGGCACTCGTATCCTCCTGGTCTCGATTAATTTGGCTTGGGTGTGATTTGATTCAGGTCGATAAAGAACGTATCTTTCACTGCAGAAAAAACAAAGCAGGTTTTTCTTTTTCTGTTGGAGTGAAGAAATGTTACCTCGATATTTCTATCAAGGCATTTGATTTGCCCTACAAAATATTTGTTTTAAACTGAATCAATAAAATCTTAGATGGAGAGATTTCCCTTAGAAATCTCAACACAATAATCAATCTTTTTCGTCTTCTGGTTCATGTTCTAAAACGAAATTTATATCAGGATTAACGAAATTCTCGAGTGGAGTCTCTACTGGTCCAGTTTCGCTTGTTGAAAATAATTTGAAATTTCCAGAATCAATAAAAACATTTTTCTTTTTCAGTTGATTTGGTAAAAATTCTGCATTCATTCAGCAAGTCTGGAACAATAGCAGTTCATGCATGCGGGTCATCTTTCTCAAGATTTTTTTTCGTGAGGTGTTTTAACATTATTTCTATCAAGTAGGAAGATGCAGTTACACGAAATTCGCTTGTAATGTTCTAGCTCTTCTTCTTCTTTCTCTATTTTAGGCAAATTGCCTGTTCATTCTTCGCAGCATGCCTGCGACTTTAATCAATGGTAAGATTGTCGCTCCATATTTTCCGTGGTCTTCCTGTACTTCTTCCCATTGGTGATTTGTCCCGAGCTATCCTTACTATTCTCCCTTCATTCATTCTACTTATGTGCTCATCCCATTCGCGCTTTCTGCTCAAAACCCAGTTATTAATGTTCTCCACCTTGCATGTTCGCCTTATATTGTCGCTCTGTCCTCAGCGTTTTTCCAGTAATTTTTGATAGATCCTCATCTCGCTTGTTTACAGGAGCCTTTTTGTTTTTGTTGTGTCCGGTCGGGTCTCTGCAGTGTAGGTCATTATGGGTCTAATGACGGTTTTGTATATTCTTGACATGACCTCGATGAAAAAGAAAGGTTCTAGCTCATTTTTTTCTAATTTAATTATTGCGTTATTCAATAAAGATGAAAAATATTGTGGTAATGAACCCTTATGTTCTTTCTTCCAATTCAGTATAATATCAAAGTCTTTTTTGTTGGCCGAATACAGTTACATGATAGTCACTTAGTCCTGATTTATCCCGTTTGATGGTATAGTATTTATCCAGTCAAAAACATGTAGTAATTTTCTGGACATAAAATTGTGTATAAACGTTGATTTATTATAATTCAAAAAATATATAATCTTACTAAAAATTATAAGTATGAACACTGCCAAATTTATTTTGGCTTTTTGCAACATCTTCAGTAACTCTTGCTTATTGAGAAAATGGTAACCGCTTTTAAACGATTTGTTTTTGGAATATCCATAATATTACCAATTCTTTTATTTTATTTGGGAAATATCTACATGTATAAATATAAATGAATGTGTTTTTTTACCAGAATATATTTATCCTAACGCCATTTTTAACTAAGATATTTTTGAAAAAATTGTGTCTTGATAAATTGGAAAAGTTTATAATTTTTAAGTAGAAAGTAATTTAGTAATGTGGTATAGCATTATTTTATCTCTTTTACCTCTTAAATTAGATTGTCACGTTGACAAGTATTTAATAATTAAAAACTGTATCAATACAAATATATACTGAAATAGTCTGATGTTTTTTAATAAAGTGGTTATTTCCATAATAAATAGAAGAAAGTGAATTTTGGCGACCGCAATTAGCATAATATATATTATATATATTTATATTTTTTTGTAATTAACTTTTGTTTAATTGATAATTCTGTAATTGTTTGCATATATTGTAAAGCTTCAAACGTATTTTCTCAAAAATTAGGCTCTACAGAAACTGTAGATCAGGTTAATTATAATTTTTGTGTCAAAGAGTCAAACTTATACAGAAGCATGTCGTTGTTTTCTCACTTTGTCGTTTTTAACGGACATAATTAATTTTTACAGTACATACATACTATACTGGATAAAAAGAAAAGAATCTGATTAAATAAAACACATAAAAATATTTTATTCATCCAAATTTATTGTGTGTCTCCTTTAAAATAATCCCCTCACTAGAATACACTTATTGCAATGTTTTTTTCCAGTTTTTGAAATTTTTTTACCAGTTTCCGGTATAGCCTTCAAAGTGGTTTCTATTGACTCAAAACTATGTACACGAATTGGTAATTTCCATCGAAGAAGTAGTAAGTAGTCTCGTCAGAATTCGCAGGTCATTTCTACTACATATCAGGAACTGCTTGGTTGTGTTTCTCGAGTGTTTAGGTAAAAACGTCTGTGTCAACCCTGGTTGATTAGACCAGTGCTTGAGTCTTTTTCTCTCTCCGCACAGTCCGAAATAATAAGTTTTGACAGCACTTGTGGTGACTCCAAGGACTGGTTCTGGTCCTGTGAACGCAGATTTGGCTTCCTGTTTTGCGAGGATGTCGACTTTTTCATTGCCCTCCACCTCCTGGTGCCCATCGCAGAGTTATTCTGTTGTTCGCACCAACACATTCCAGTGATTTGATGGAATTCCATACAAGCTTAGAATTTAACTTGTTGGAGCTCAGTGCAGCCTGGCTGTCTGAGATGATACTAATATTTTTATTCACTACATAGAGGTCTTTTGCACACAATTCGATTGCGAAAGATTGTAGCATACCTACCAAGGCTAGTAGATATTTCAGTCTTTGGTTTCCTGGTGAAAACACCGGCCTCAACTCCTCTAAGAGAATATCTAGGGGAGGGGTGGACATAGCTTCAGTTACGGCCAGGTATGCCAGTCGCCTCAGAGTAGTATAAACGAATATATTTTTGAATTAATTATAACTTATGTCGTTGAATTAATTTGTCCGATTGATCAATTTTGATAAACGCTTAATAAATTCTCGTGATAAAATGTTTTATCTGGATTGTTTAAAATTTGGAAAAATAAAAATTTAAAATATTTGTCAAATTTCAAAATTATCAAAATTTTGTGCTGTTACAGTAAAAACTTGGAATATTATAAATTTTGCATATTATAAAGAAAACAGAAACATTCTAAAAATAATTATGGTAATTTTATTTATTTTCATAATAAAAATAACATTTTCCCAGTTTTTTCTTAACGAAAAGTGTACTCTTATAAATGTATTTTCTTTTTCTGAAGTATTAATATTCCTGACTTAAGGTATAAACCTATTTGTATGTTTTTAAAAATTTTTATTTTTTTTTGTTTGATGTTGATCTATCAAATATTTGTTAAATCGCGAATTAAGGCTGTATAATTGAATTGTGATTTAAAGAAATGTATTTGTATAATTTTTCAATAAAATTTTTATGTCACTGAAAACTGTTTAACTGAATTTAATAAACATGCCCGTTCGTGTGAATCAAGTTTTAATTTCAGATCACAGTCAAAGACAGTTAAGAAAAATTTAAGTAATCTTAATTGCGTGAATGGCATTACTGCGGTAGACAGGACTAGACTGATTAAATCGATTTGACTTTTCTGTGATCTGCTTGCCTGTTTAATCCCGTGACCCGTTGTTGTGAATTGAGCTTTATTTATTCCTCGCGAAAACTGCAAAACAACTTTTTCGATATTCCTATCGCAGCCAATACATGGCGACGATAACTTCCAATTGAAATTTGCAAGCCTATTTCACCTCGTATTTCATACATTTAATTACATCAGCAATTACCTTTTTCAAGTGAAACTTCTTTACGTGCACCGTTCGAAAAAGAAATACAGAGAGTGAATCGGCAAAAACGTGACGTCATCACTTTGTAATCTTACGAGAATGCGTGCCGTTGCTGCTCCGCTTCCACTCCGTTCTTTTTTATATTTTCGGTCTCCTCTTTGTACGATGCTTCGTAGTCCCCACTACTCTACCGTCATATACGGGCCCGTACACGGACAATCGGAGGATTATTTGTGTATTTTTATTTATGTAAATATTTTAATCTCAATAATAAATTAATTTTGCAAGTATGCCGAAAACTGTTGCTGAAAGGAGTAGTGAATATCAGCGGAAAAAAAATGACAACATAAAATAATTTTTAAGTTTGTCGAAAAATAATAAACCTTACATTTATCCTAATACTCTTGATACCATCGCACTATCAGAAAAATCCTACGAAATCTTGACTCCAATAAGGCAGTAGGACCAGATGGAATTCCGACAATTGTCCTGAAGATCTGTGCTCAGGAGCTCACCCCAGTTGTCTGTAGACTCTTTAAGCTACCATACAGGAAAGGAATATTTCCGTCCATGTGGAAAAACGCTAAAGTCCAACCGATTCCGAAAAAAGGAAAGAAGACTATTCCTGCGAATTATCGCCCTATTAAATTGCTCTGTCTTATTCAAAGTTATGGAAAAGCGATCAACATAGAACTCATCAAATATCTGGAGAAATTCGAAATAATTCATGACAGACAATATGGATTTTGACAACTTCGGTCTACTGGAGATTTGCTGGCTTATGTCACTCAGCTCTGGACAAACACTATTGAGAAGTTTGGTGAATCCCGTGCAATAGCCTTGGATATATCCAAAGCCTTCGACCGCGTTTGGCACCATGCATTGTTAAGCAAATTAACTTCCTACGGTCTCACAACCAAATTGCGCCAATGGCTCATAAGCTTCATGCAAGATCGCTCCTTACATGTGGCAGTTGACGGTATTTCTTCTGATGCGTTGAAACCAATGCCGGGGTCCCACAGGGTTCCATCCTGTCCCCCACCCTATTTCTTTTACACATCAACGACCTCTTGAAAACCACCACGAACCCCATTTACAGTTTCGCAGACGACTGCACACTTTTCTCAACTTTCACATCCTATCGGCCACTTTCGGCGAATGATACAAATAGACTCGGGCAGGAACAGATTGACTCCATCAATAGAGATCTTCGAGTGGGGAACCAACAATCTTGTTCAGTTCAACGCCCAGAAAACGCAAAGCGCTACGTTTTCCAAGAAAGTGAATTCCTTAAATCATTCCATCACAATGTCCGGAAATACCCTTAATACCCTCCATCTCGATTTTGGAAGTCACAGTGTCTAATAATATGTCTTGGCATGACCATGTTGCTAACATAGATAGATACATACATACATATAGTCACGCCTTTTTCCCGTAGGGGTAGGCAGAGACCACTTCCTTCCACTTGCTACGGTTCTTACACATATCTTTTCCTTCCTCTACATTCATCAGTGTTTTCATGCATGCTCGTCGGTTGTTGGTACTCTTGACCTGGCTTTTCTTCAAAACAATGTTGATCTGATCGCAAAGTCAGCAAACCATAGGCTAGGTTTTCTGTGAAAATCTAGAAAATTTTTTACTCCTGATCAACTGTTGACGACGTACAAGGCTCAAATCCGACCTCTACTGGAGTATTGCTCGAACATTTGGGGTTCAGCACCAAGACATTCTCTTCGTCTTCTAGGTTCCATTCAGAAAAGGGCCATTCGTTTGATAAACAGCTCGACTCTCACAGATACCCTTCACCCACTAGAACATAGAAGAATAATTGCAAACCAGACATTACTCTACAGATATTTCCATGGTAGATGCTCCAGAAAAATAAAAACTCTTATACACCACTGGGCACATTCGACCGAAGAACTCGGCACGCTGATCAGTCTCACCCATTTACTCTCAAGATTAACACTACAAGTACCAATATCCATCAAGAATCCTTCTTCTACAGGGCTGCCACGGAATGGAACAAGCTTTCAAAATCAGTTTTTCCAGAGAACCATGACCTGCAACTTTTCAAAAAGCGGGTCCACAATCATCTCCTTTCTATAACCCCTCCCCCTTCTTATAGTCGCAGTGTGGGCCGTCCGCGGCCCACACGATAGGTCTACCCTTTTTGCGACTATTTTCAGTAAAAAATAGTACTCTATATCCAATCTCAATCTCTCGTATGCTTTTTTTCAGAAGTTTCACTTCTGCCGTGTGGGAATTGCACAAACACACACTTTTTTCTGTTGTTTTATACCTACCCATTTTATATTTTAATTATTAGCTTAATATTTGTACATTTGTATTTCACTTATTAACAGAATAAAATAAAATCAGGATTAACCTTACCCTGACTGCTTCTGAAGTTCGACTTTAAATTTTCAGGAAAGCTAGGGCAATAAAATAATACTTAGAAATTTTTAAGACGAAAAACACCTCTAAATTCGCCTATCCTCACAAATTTCTCTCGTACCTCTTTTTTGTATTTTTTATTAAAACAAATACAACCTGATCTAACGATTGTTACCTATATTTTGTTAGATTGATGGGATTAATATTTTTCAGTTTTTTTGAAAATTTCAAATCTAACTTCTGAAGCAGTCAAATCTAAAATCATGTGGTTGGTATTGGCTTGAAAAATGGCAAAGTAATAGAAAAAAGCATTTATGCAACTCACTTTACACTCGGATGAATTTCAAACTTTCAAAGAACATTTTGAATAAAAAATGAGTCTTAAGAAATAGTTCTTTGTTTTTATATTTCAACAATCATAGGCAAAATATTTTCTTATTATTATTCACTTTCCAAAACTTTATACAAAAATTATAAAATTTGCCTATCTTGCATAAATGACGAAAAATCGACACGGATATTCGTAGTTCTTGGGTTATCCGGTACCCTTCAAAAAGTTAGTTCAATACATGGTCGATAGTTGTGTTACGCGCCAAATCTGCCAGACTGCTTGATTTTTTCTCAGAAAATTTGATTGGATAGCGATGTTTTCCGATTGAAAACTTTTTATACCGTATCGGAAATAGTAATTATTAGAAACTGGCAGTGTAGTGTGGACAATTTCGTGGTGAACGTTTAATTATAATAGATACATTAATACGGACTATTACTTTTTACATTATATGATTTAAAAGTTAGTGCTGTGAATCTGAAAACGTTTTTTGTGGACTCTTGTGTGATTTTATGGTTTTGTTACGTCGAAGAAAAAAAGGTATGTTTCTACCATTTTTGTTACGTATATTTTAATATCACGCAGTACCTAACTATAGTTAAGTGATCCACTAAAAAATACTTATTTTTTCTTATGGATACCAACGTTGCCGAGTTTTTACATCTACAATTAAAACAAAAAAATATTAACCGATATTATGGTATCTGTCAATGACAAGTATCACGTGAACTTTTTTTGGCAAGTGCCGTATTGCGAATTTTACAATGTAGGCATCAAACAGCAATCGGTATTGCCAGATGGCATAGTGTGGATGTGGTTTTAACCATTGTTTAAAATATCAGATATGTAACGAAAATCTCGATAAAATACATGGCATCGTTGGAATCAATTTTCGATTTTTCCTTTTTGCAGGGTGGCCTACGGCGCTATTAAAAAACCACAAACAATTCGAACTGTCGGAAATGCATAAAATCTGATAAATAGAAAATAGTATTATTTTTTATACTTTTTTTAACAATAACAATCTTCGAGCTTAATGTGTTGCATTAGAAACTATGCATTACTGACAATTAGTATTTTATGTAGATATATCGTTTCGTAATTCTTTTAAATTATCGTGGTCAAAAATAAATTACTGGTTAATAATATGTCCAGTTCTAATTAGGTACATTTCATATTTTCTAAACTCAGAGAATGGGATTTTTTAAACCAAGTTGCTGATACAGGGTGATTCTAAATTGGAAAGACAAACTGTGACAGTAATGTGTAATATAATTTATTGTCATTTATAATCAATTACAAATATTTATAATTTAGATAAATTTTGTTTGAATGTACAGAAAGTGAAGTTTCACTTCTGTCCTGGGTTCCCCGACCCAGTCCATTTTTTCGTTTCAGCAAAGTAGCTCCTACTATTTAGTCTGCCCATTTTAAATTTGTATTTGAATAAAAAAATAAGCCGTCACGTTACGCCTGGCAGATGTGAAACATGAAAATTAAATGTTATTGAAAAATAATTAATTGAGTTTTATTTATAAGAAAAGGATGCAATGAAGGGGGAATACACAAATATTGAACAAAGTTAAAATTATAGAAACAATTTTTTTAGTTTTATGTTATCAAGAAATTGTGTTCGGCAGAAATGACTTAGATTAGAAAAAAAATGTCAGCAAATGACACCATTATAGATACAATAAATGAAAAACAATTAAAATGGTACGGACATCTACGAAGAATGAGCCGAGAGAGGCTACCACTGAAGGTTCGGAATTGGACAACAGCAGAATGAAATAAAAGAGGAAGACCAAGAAAAAAATGGATAAATGACATAGATATGGAAATGGGAAGGAAAGGACTGCAACAAGGCGATTGGAATGATAAGGATAGATAGCGTTTAGGATGCGAGAAGCGGCAATAAGCTGCAAATACTCGCTATATATATTATACAGTGTGTCCAATTAAGTCGGCATCATATGGGAAACTTTTTTATTTTTAGTTTTATGAAAAAAAGCTATTCTTTATAAAAATTTATGCGTAGTCTAAAACTTAAAATACAAACATTAGATATATATTTTTTTAAACCGTATACGGGTTTTGTCAAAAAATATGAATTTTACTCAAGAGTAAAGTACCCTTTATTTTAAAAATAACAACAATTGTTATAAAACAAAGTTGATCATGATTGAAAACTATTGTCAGATATCCAATATTATCCATCTACCATATTTAGAAGAGCATTTCTGAATCTCAAGCCGCTACCCTGTGCCAAGCAACTTAACATTCATCAGCGGGAAAGGTTTACCAAGTGTTATGTATGGTCTATTCTGTTGTACTCTTGCGAAACATGGACGCTCCACCAAAAAATTATTGACCGCATTGCTGCATTCGAGATGTGGCTGTACAGACGGATGCTCAAAATTCCGTGGACAAGCCGAACTACCAACGAGAATGTACTCATCAGAATAGGGCACGATAGAGAGCTCTTAACTACCATCGAGCGCCGCAAACTGGAATACTTGGGACATGTGATGCGTGGACCACGTTATAGTCTGCTTCGGCTTATTCTGAATGGCAAGGTCGAGGGAAAAAAATGGATAGGCCGCAAAAAGCTATCCTGGCTTCGAAATCTCCGACAATGGACAGGTTTAACTGCTGAGGAACTTCTCCACGCAGCTCAAGATATAGATACAAAGAAGTAGTCAATATGGGAGTCGTCAACGCTTGAGAAAGCAAGACACTGTAAGAAGAAGAATATTTTGTTGTTTTTATTAACTTCTGACAAATTATGTACAAAATCTACCTAGCAATTTGTATATAGAACGATATTTAATCTAGAATGCACTGACGGCAAACGTTAAATCGCTAGTTAGATTTTATAAAATACAAGAAATGGCAGCTCTATTATTTTGTGAGGGGAAAATTGAAATAGTTTTGATTGTGGGATTATCTGGATTATTTCTTATGGGGCCACTTAAAATATAGGGTTTATCAGCAAAAACCTTTTCGAGATATTAATCATTTAGAAAGGATAATTACGGAAGCATGTCAGGAAATTACTGAAGATAATATGATCAAGAATGTATTAAGTAAATTTGATAAACGAACCATTAAATGTCTAGAAAGAGATGGTGGATATATTGAGGCTTTAGTGAATTGAAGCAAAATATAAATTATTTTAATTCCAATTACTTATTACGTATTAGTTAACTTATTTATCTTTCCATTTGCAAAATAAAATATTATATGTATGCATTAACTATTCAAATACAATAGAACATTGTTACAGAACTTATTTATAAACTGAAAAGTTATCATGTCATTTTTTCCAATAAAATAGCTGTTGTGTTATTTACAAAATTTGCATAATTTATTTATACCGAAAATTATTAAAGATCGTTTTTCATGACGGATGGATAATATTGAATATCTGACGATAGTTTTCAATTATGATCAACTTTTCTTAATACCAATTTTCGCTTTTGTCAAAAATAAAGGTACTTTACTCTCAAGTAAAATTCATATCTTTTGACAAATCCCGTATACGGCTTAAAAAAATTGATATCTAATGGTTGTATTTTAAGTTTTAGACTATGCACAACTTTTTATAAAGAATAACTTTTTTTCATGAAACTAAGATTAAAAAGGCATGCAGGAGATTCGTGCTAGAATAGAACAAGCTCGTGCTTCGTTCCTGAAGATGCGTAAGGTACTTTGCAGCAGAAATTTAAGCTTGCCTCTGCGCGTCCGAATGCTTCGCTGTTACGTGTTCAGCATACTGTTTTATGGAATGGAAGCTTGGACTTTGACGGATGCGATGTGCAAAAAATTGGAGGCCTTTGAAATGTGGGCGTACAGAAGGCTATTAAGAATCTCCTGGGTAGAAAGAGTGCGTAACACCGAGGTACTTCAACGCCTCGACAAGCAGCTGGAAGTTCTGTTTACACTAAAAAAGCGCAAACTGGAGTATTTTGGTCACATCTTAAGGAATGACAAGTATCGACTTTTAAAGCTTATTATAGAAGGGAAGATCGAAGGACGAAGAGGCCCGGGTAAAAGAAAGATATCCTGGCTAAAAAACTTAAAACAATGGTATGGAGTGAGCACTACCACATTGTTCCGCCGAGCTGTAGACAAGGTTCAGATAGCGCTGATGACTGCCAACGTCCGAGGTGGACAGGGCACCTAAAGAAGAAAGAAGAATAAAAAAGTTTCACATATAATGCCGACTTAATTGGACACACTGTATGTTATCAAGACAATGTTATTTAAATAAAAATATACATAAAAAACAATAAAACAATTTTTTAATCCCACCTCGTCGAATTGAGGCACGCAGTGCGCCTTTTAATAACATTTTTTGGATTAGGTAATAAATGAAACACCGTCCTCAAAAATATTTCTTTTAACATTATTCGGAACTCATAATGTTGCGATACGCAACTTGATCTTCATACATCTTTAAGAACACTTTATATTTTTTATTATGATATTCTATAACATCCTTATTTGGTTCTACTACTTGACCCTCACCACCCATAGTTTTTATGGCAGCAGTCATGTCAATAAAATGACTAGCAGCACAAGCTCCCAAAATGGCGGAACCAAGAAGAACTGATTCTATTTCGTTGGGACACACTGTAGGTAAATTGCAAACGTCGGCTTGGCTTTGTGTGAAAATTGGATTCTTGCTGAGACCGCCGCAAATAAGCGTCGATTTAATATCATTATAACCTGCTGCTTGAAGGGTCTCGATTATGTGACGTGTTCCATACTGGAAATGAGATTAAACTTATTTAGGTACGAGCCTTAACAACTATATTTTCGGACTATAAACGTAATGATAAAAATATATATTTATTTAAAAATTTTTTTGTTATTCTGATTAAAATATTAGTCACATACTTTCCACCTAACAAAAAATCTGATCGTAAGGAATTATTATACGTGGTATAAAAAAATGGTGTGAATCTCGGGACGCCCGACAGAAGTAATAATTACGAATGATTTGCGTAGAAACTATTAAATATTAAACGTATTTAACGTAACAAATGTTTAGTTTATTATTAGAATAAAAATGATCATTTGGGATTATGAATAGATACATTTTTTTTGGTCAATTAGTGACATAATCAAAATTTTTAAAAAAAGTAATTTATTTAATATAAAATATATCTTATGTATAATAATTAACATTCTCCAATGTATACAGTTGACCCGTTTTTATTTACATTATCATTATATAAGCCTACAAAAGTAACAATGGGCACGGCAGTGCATTTAGGTTCAAATCTCCGAGCAACTTTTATTTTCAACAAACATGATGTCACAATATAATTTGTATATCTAATCTTAGACATTTGAAGTAAGAGTGCGTGGCGGCTGAATGATACAGCTATCTGTTTAGCACGTCGGAGGATTCAGGTTCAAATCCCCGAGTATCCAACTTTTTTTAAAAATATCGTTACGGTTTTAAGAACGCGACCACGCGCCCAAAAAGTTCACAGCGTGTCATGAGAAGTTATCACTTCAAAAATAACATCTCTCCTAAGATTATGTGTGTTTGGTTAACAATTTTGATTTTATGAGCTTTTTTTGGGTTTTTTTTTGAGTTAAGAGTGACCTTTATGATAATTATTTAGGTTAAAGGAACAATATTGTGTTGTTTTAAGCGATTTTAAAAACTAAACATTAATTTTTAAGTGTTAAAAAGTAGGGTTTAGGTTATCTGTAGCCGAGGCCACTTTTTGATAGATAGATAGAATCTTAAGCTGTGACGTTACATGAACCTCACTATTTCTACCATTGTCAAGATGAAACGTCACATGCACGTTACCCATTATTATACAAGCACTTATTAATAAATCTAGTGTGCTTTGTGCAACAGATGTCAGTTTAGGTTTTATCATTTATATTTGGATATAAATTTACAATAAAATGACGCGTGGTATCTACAAATAAAAAACTTCAAAACATTATAATTTCTTAGGACAGCAGAAGAAAGTCAATGCAAAAATGTTCAAATTTTTAAATAATTTAAATATTGCCAAACAATCGGGGGTATTATAAAAAAACATGGACAGACAACTAGTGTTAATATTTATGGTAAAGGTACAGTGTTTAAGCGTAGTGATTCACGGATGGTGAAATGTGATGAATATCGATCCGGGATTGCATCCGTTTGTTAGTTAAAAACCGTTTGGTTAGTGGCAGACGTTTCGCCAAGATCTCACTTGGCATTTTCAATGTGTAGTTTTCGCTGGTCCTCAGTTCTCGGTCCTTAGCCGACCAGCGAAGACTACGCATTGAAAATGCCAAGTGAGATCTTGGCGAAACGTCTGCCAAAAACCAAACGGTTTTTTACTAACAAACGGATGCAATCCCGGATCGATATTTCATCATATATATATATATATATATATATATATATATATATGTTATTTTATTTATCGAAATTTTTCCAACGAATAGATGCATTTACAATATCAAAATCAGATAAAAAAATGCGATTTAAATCATTTCTCCATTTTATATAGATAAATTGTAAATTCCGCTAATTAATTGTCATTCAGCTAGACATATTTTTTAAAACTAGAGGATCGTTTAGTAAAGGAATAAACTTATTAAGGCAAACGGGGGTCACATTGAACATTTGTTACAAGAGTTTTCTAAATTTTGTTTATGTGCTTTTTGATATTTTCTTCTTAATAAAATTGTTCTTTTATTTAGATTATAATATTTTCAAAACCACAATATCAAAATCAGATAAAAAAATGCGATTTAAATCATTTCTCCATTTTATATGGATAAATTGTAAATTCCGCTAATTAATTGTCATTCAGCTAGACATATTTTTTAAAACTAGAGGATCGTTTAGTAAAGGAATAAACTTATTAAGGCAAACGGGGGTCACATTGAACATTTGTTACAAGAGTTTTCTAAATTTTGTTTATGTGCTTTTTAATATTTTCTTCTTAATAAAATTGTTCTTTTATTTAGATTATAATATTTTCAAAACCACAATTTGTTTTTAATTGTTTGATGCATCTATTCGTTGAAAAAATTTCGATAAATAAAATTAGGTTTTTTTTGTTAATAAAGATTGAAGTTTAATTCGCGTAATAAATGTAATCCAATGAACTAAAACACCGACATAATTAATACACATTGAAATCAAAATCATTGTGCAGCTTCATGTTTAACCCAAAATATCTCGAAAAATAATAACTTTATCGCCATAGAGAAAAAGTACAATATTCACGTAGAAAGTATTGGATAATCGAAAAATTGTGATAAAATTCCAATTCCGCCAGAGGCGTAGAATTCGGGAGGGATCAACAAGTCACTTGCCCCTGTCGTACGCCTCTGGTAGTAGCCAGAAACTTTCATTTAACATAATTTAGTCGGATGTATAGTATTTACACTCCCCACTAAATATGACAATAATCGAATTGTTTGAAAGTACTGAGCACAAATAATTTTTAAATTTTCGAAGAAAACAGGAGACACATTTTATTTTGGTGATTTGGGTTGAATTTTTATATTTTGAGTTTGGGATTCAACAGCTTAAATATTTCCAATTAGGAATGAAACACCCTGTATATAGTTGTTAGTGCTCGTATATTATACACAAACTACTTACCGAAAGTGCTTGTACAGTGGATAAATAAAGTAACGCTAAATTTTCTTCATCAGATGCCAACGTAAGACCACATAGCTGAAAAAATAATGAACAAAAAACCTTAGATCTGAAAAAATATTTATAAAAATACGTACAATTCCCTTTAACGAAGGATCGGCAATTGGAGATCGGTTTCCATGGAAATCAGGCCAAACGTGAAGATCTTTTGTAAGAAAAGCTACATGTTCTAGATTGTTTTTCTTTGCCAATTGCTTCAAAACATTACTTAAATGTTGTTGAATATGCCTGCAATGAAATGCAAATTTGTGATCGATTCTCCTACCACCGAATGTTTTCTTAAGAAAATGTTAAATGTGGATTATGGGTTTTTTAGTAATAATACTTCTTGTTAGTACTTAGCCTCACCGCTCGATGGCGCCACTATCACAACAGAAATTTACTATCGTCTAGTAGATTTTCGTAGATGGCTACTGTTGAAATTTAAGCCGAATCGGCCTCGTTGTTTTGTTTTGACCGCGTGTGGAAGCCTGCGTGTCCGCGGATTTTGAAAAAATGGAAAAAGAGCAATATCGGTCGGTGGTTCGATTCTTGTTTTTGGAAGAGAAATCGCGCAGCGAAATCAAAGAGCGCTTGGACGCTGTGTACAGTGACTTCTCTTCTCCTTCGATGGCGACCGTCAAAAATTGGTTTAACGAGTTTCAACGTAGTAGCACGTCAGTTTTTGATAAGCCACGCCCAGGTGCCCCGAAAACGGCTACCACGGATGATAACTAAACAAAAAACCACGATTTCGTATTTGCAGACCACATACCGCGTGGGTCATATCCTGCATAAAATTTTGGGCATGAAAAAGCTGTCGGCGCGATGGGTGCCGCGTTTGCTCAGTCCGGACAACAAGCGCAACTGTGAGACCACTTCAGAGCAGTGTTTGACGCTGTTTAAGCTCAATCCGAATGAGTTTCTGCTTCGTTTCGTGATCGTCGACGAAACATGGATCCACTGGTACACATCAGAGACTAACAGTCGAAACAGTGAACTTCACCCGGCAAACGTGCTCCGAATAAAGCGAAGACTGTCCTATCGGCCGGAAAGGTGATGGCCACCGTTTTCTGAGTTTCACAAGATGTGATCTACATCGACTACCTGGCACAACGGTTACAGGGCTGTACTATGCCGAATTATTGTGCCGATTTGACGCCAAATTGAAGAAAAAACGGCCCCATTTGGCGAAGAAAAAAGTGCTCTCCTACCATGACAACGCACCGGCTCACACCTCCGCCCTTCCCAAGGCCAAATTGGTCGTAGTTGCCCCACAGTATTCTCCAGATTCGGCCCCGTGCGACTTCTTTTTGTTTTCAAACTTGGAAAGGTCACTCGCCGGGCAGAAATTTGAGTCGAATGAAGAGGTCATCGCCGCCACGGAGGCCTACTTTGCAGACCTCGAGAAAACGTATTTTTCAGACGAGTTAGTGTATCGAACTAAAAGAAAACTATTGAAAAATAAATCGCCACTATTTAAAAAAAAAATTTGTAGGCTAAGTACTTATCGGATTAACATTTGCATACAGTAAAGATTAAAATACCAACGAAGCTCTTTACACAGGATGACCCAAAAATTAAGATTATAAATTATATGTGAAAGAGGACACTTTTTTGAAAATGTTTTCATTACAGATGAAGCATCTTTTCAGCTGGGTTACGGATACTTAGCAGAGCTAGACCTACGGTACAAAAATCAAAATGTCCAATAAAGATTATGGTCTGGGGAGAGATTTCATCACGTGGTGTCACTGACTTGAGCATTATTAATGGTACAGTAGATAGTGTACGCTACTGTACAATTCTGAATAAAAACCTTATACAAACAACGAATACTTTGTTACCAGAAGGTTGGAGATTGCAACAAGACAACGCACGGTGCCACACTTCCTTATTTATATTAAAGAAATTGGATGGAAAATAACGGGATTGCAACCATATTATGGCCAGCAGCTTTTCCCGACTTAAGTCCCACCGAAAACATTTCTAATGAAAATTGAAGTGGAACTGGCAGCCCCTCGAACCAAAGTTGAATTAGTAGCCTGGCAAGTTGTTACTGATGCTCACGCATCAAACGTAATTGTGGGCATTTCTCGTCGACTTCAAAGGTGTTTACGTCTAAATGGTGCGTGTATTTGCAAGTAAGATAGTAATTTGTTTTGTAGAAAATATTATAAATTGTTTAAATAAAAGTATTATTATTTGTTGATTTTTTTTCCAATTCCAAATACTTTCTGGTCGTACTATAGTATTACAATATATATGTTATATTTTTTAGTTGTGACTTACAAATTTCCTATTTTCTTCTTAATTTCTGGAGTAGCTGGATGAGTATCAATTATGTGATCAATAAGTTTTCCTGTTGCACTTTGTCCACCTTCATTTAGCCACATTCCTGGTACCATGGCATTTTTGTATGGTCCCCATATTCCTGGAGTAAAAGTCGCCTTTTTCGACACTGCCATGTGACAAGTAGATGTGCCACAAATTAATCCTAAAACGTTTATTTTATAGCAAAAATGAATCACATCTATTTAAATTTCTTGGAATTTTTCTAAATTTTTGAAATATTTTAATAAAAGTAAAATTATTGATACGCCTACGGGTTGTTTAATAAATGGTACACTTTCAAAAATAACGGTTTTTATTTATAACTCACAAATTATGATTTACTAAATTGTTTCCAACTCGCTATCTATTTTTTACTAATTTTTAATAACTTTTTTCCTTTATTTTCTATTCAGTAGGTATTCATTAACTTCTATTTATCATTTAACCAACTGTCATCAATTCAACTAATTCTCCGCAGCTGATACGCGTTCTTATATATCGTCATCGAACATTCCACAAATCTCCAGAACACACGAATCTCGAATGAGGGATTTTGGCAAATGCGCCAGAACATTCTCGAGAGATTAACTGGACAGGTCCGGTCTTTTAGATGTTTGTCGCGATTCGTAACATTAATATTGATTTTTTTCTATAATTTGTTATAATCCGTTCTTTCTCTTCCTGGAAATGGTTGATGATAATATGAATAGTCTTTAGGCCCACAATTATTCGGTTCTGACCGTTAACTACTATAAATTACATTTGATTATTATCTTGTTATCGTTATCAAAAAAAATCAAGAAAGTTTAAGAATATCTTGAATCTTTGAAAGCATTGCAAATACTTTCTCCGGGTATTTTATAGAAATTCTTGTTAGATGTGTAAACCTAGAGGCATCTATTGACATCTCTTGGAACCTTCCTTAATATGCCTTTAACATTTTTGTATCCAATTAAATATTGTTGCGAGAAACTGGACGTGTGGAAGGTCAACAAGAATCTTTGACTAAATTATCTTCATCTCAGAAAATGCAGACTCGCACAAGTAAGTTGACCCAAACGTTGCCGACAGTTGAAGGGCGATTTGCCTTAGATTCGGATATTTATCTTCAGATATAAAACCCCAAAATTTTGTATCAAATGCTGTGGCTTTGAGATGTATATCTGTTGAAATCTGCAACAACTCATTTTCAACAAAACATGAGTCCATGTTAAATTGACTTGCTATTTCGGTATCTAATTCCTCAATGATTTTGCACGAAACAGGATAACTCATAAATGATGTGATATTTGCCAATTTACTGAAATCATAAAACTTGTTTCGAATTGACTCAAAATATTTGATAATTCGGCCTCAGAAATATGATAATTCGACTGAAGTTGCAACTTACTTTTAAATGCGTTTATTACGCTTATCATCTCAATAATAGTTTTTCCTTTACCTTGAAGCTCCAAGTTAATGGTGTTTAAATGCATTGTAATGTCCGTCAAAAATGCCAAATCTGTTCGTTTTTCAGCATCTATGTGTCATCACTTCTTTCGTCCAGAAAAGCTGTTATTTCGGGCAATAATTCTTAAAACTTTTCTAGGAATTTCCCGCGACTCAACCACTTGACGTCCGTGTAAAGAACTAAATCAGTGTGTTCAGCTGACTCACTATCTTCCAACTGCAATTTAAAGAGCCGTCGTTGCAAGCTACGTGCACGGATGGAATTAACAATTTTTATTGTAATGCCCATAATCTCCTCCATGTTTAGAACTTTTGAACACAAAACTTGTTGATGTATAAGGCAATGGAAGGGGAAAAATGAAGGGAAATCGTCATTAGCTCGACACAATGCCACAAAACCAATTTTGTTTGCAGTCATTGCTGGTGCTTCATCGGTTGTAATGCACACTAATGTATATATTGGTAGCTTGTAGTTTGCTACAAAATTGAAGAAAACTTCATATATATTTTCGCCACGGGTCTTTCCTTTCAGAGGAATCATTGTCAAAAACTCTTCCTTAGTCGACATGTCATTGAGTACCAAACGAATAAAAATACACAGCTGGGCAGTATCTGTCATATCGGTGAATTCGTTGAACTGTAAAGAAAAGTATGTATTTTCCATAATATCATTTTTAGTTTACCTGCCATGTCCTGACATAATGACTTCAAAACTATTTGTGACAATTAGACGACATACCTGAAGTTTTTTAATAACAGATATAATCTCTGTTTTATTTTTAAAATCTCCAAATATGGCTCATCCGCTTCAATAAATGTTTCCTTCATAATCGAACCATCTCCAAATGGTTTCCTGTGTTTCGCCAGCTTTTGATTGTTTGGCTGGTCTTGTGAACATAGTTTGTTCTTTTTTCAAACAAGTTATCAAATTTCGTTTTCTTAATTCACTCTGTGGGGGAAAATCCTTTTCATAGTTTTTATGAACCGTCTTATGATGCCTCTTAAGTTCGCACGCTTAGGTATTGCGACTGACGCACGGCAAATGAGACGAATGCATTTATCCTTTAACTTACAAAAGAAAAATTCTTCCTCCCAATCATTATTAAAATGATACGTTTTACTTTTCTTCGCCGCACTCATTTTGTAATATTTATTAATAAACTTTGTATCGACGTATTGCCTTCCAGTTACAACTCAGACTGACTCCAATTTCTGCAGGCGCAATTTTATATCAGTCTCAAATGTTACCGTCAAATACGCCGCCCGAAGTTTCTAGAAAAAGTGACAGAAATAAAAAACGCGACTTTTCTTTGACAGGTACCGCGCGATCCTTTAATAAAAGAAAGTTATGAGGGGGCTATTCTGCTCCAATTGTGAATCGAATAAATTTTAGTAGTTCATTTATGAAATTTGTTTTAGCTACCTTCCTACTAAAACAAAATTTGTGTAAATAGTTCGGAATTATTTCTCGAGATCGAGCACACGCGATCGACCGTTTGAGCACCTCTGTTCTACAGGATCCTAGTGGGACATTGAAACTTACATAGATAAGTAAATTTGGTATTTATTGTACCTACTTTATCTTTTATAATCTTTTAATTAATTTGATTTTATAAAAATTATGAATTATTAAATAATTCCTTTGCATACAACAAAATTTAAAATGTCGTTTGTTATTCCGAGGCTCATCAGCTTTTTAACAAACTTTATCAGTTCATGTTTCCAGAAAGGCGAACAGTTCGACATCGCATAGCCGTTGTTTGATTAAAATTAGGGTCATGTAAATATTAGTTAATTAGCGCAGATAGGAATCGTGTGCACTGACGAATAAAACTGGTCCAAAGCAACAGAAGGATTTATCCAACACCTATTTCCATTGTTCCAGATGACCTACTTAAATACGGATTTCTTTGACACTTCGCTTATTTTTGTTTTGCCACGATTCCTACCGGTATTCTCAAACATTATATACAGGTTTAATTTAAAGTTAGCTATACAAAAACACTATTACTTTTTACTCGTAATTAATAATATTGATTTTGTTAAATATTAATTATTAATTTTCGAGGAACACACATTATTTTATTAAATTTTTGTCTCGTTCTGAAGCTCATAAATTTACTTGTTACGTTTTGCAATTAAATCTAAACAACGAGTAGATTTTTGCTGGCCCGTCGTCAAAGATTTAATACTATACAAATAGGAAAGTTTTGCAATACATCTCTATTTATTTGATTTTTTAAAATTACTTTCATCACAAGCAATACACATCTCTCCATCCTCCGATACCAATTTTTTAACCAAATCTTTCACGTCTCGCTAGGGAGTATGGCACACTCGTTGTCCCAACCCCTTAAAAGTTTCCCTTTAAGCTTTATTTTCACGTGGAAGAACAGTGCAAAGTCGCAGGGTACAAGGTCTGGACTGTTAGGAGGGTGCTTAAGCACCTCCTTACAGTCCTCCTCCTCAGTCCTTTAGTGGTCAAATATTCGGTGCAAGTTTTCGCGCGGTGAGCTGGAACGTTGTCATGATTTCATTGTCCATTCTTTAATTTTGTCGAAAGTTCTTCAGCGTACCATATAGCTGTGACTGTCTTTTGTGTGTCCCAACACGACGCGATCCACAATTCCACTGGATTTAAAAAATACAGCTATCATTTTCTTCTTTACTGATTTCGTCATCTGGCACGATGTTGTTCACATACCGAGATTGTCTCTTATATAACACTTTCAGCGTCTCCAAGCACCATTTCACACGTCGTTTTATCTGTTCTTTAGTCGGACTATGCAGCATCTAGAGAGAACAAACTTTCTTCACGTGCAAATGATCGTTCACAATCGAACGAATTGCTGGTGCATTTAGGCCTAAGGTTTCTTCAATCTGGTGGTAGTTATTCACCTGTCTTCGTCAAGCATTTTTTTCACAGCAGTGACGTTTTCCTGTGTAACGGATTTGGTCGCCTCTCCGTTCTCTCAGCTTTCCCCAGATTAAAATTTCCCCTTTGGAATTCTCTATACCACCTGAATATAATGTTACGATGTTGTCAATCATCACTTAGTGCAAGAGTCATTTCTTCTAAGCACTGGTCTAGAGCGAAGTTATACCGCAAAACCACCCGAATATTATTTCGTGGCCAAGATGCCATTGCTCGCACTTTAAACTATCACTGCTAACAAACAACTAAGCCCACCGGCCTGGCGCAGCGGATAGTGTTCAAGTATGAACACGTCTCAACATGCACCAACACTCAGACCCCTGCGTTATGTGGTTACGTCATATTGAAAAACTTTCCCAGTTACCTTTGTAACTAAAATCTTAATATTACTTATGGATAAATCACTTGTGGATTTTTAAAAAGTATTGTGCTTAAAAACAGCCGTAAAAAATTGTTTATTTTTAGAAAAATAGAGAATAGAATTCTCATAACATTTAAGTATTGATACTTACCAACGCGAGTTTGAAAATCTGAATCAACACCCGGTGCTCTGCAGCCTATTAAACCGAGACCGCCTGCATGAGCATCTATCATTGAAGCGCCAACAGGAGTACCAGCTAAAAGTCCAAGCTCTTCAGCTGCTCTTCGAGATAATCCATTACCAACGGCTGATCCCGGCGGAAGAACAACGTTACCAATTTTTTGCCAGTTGTTTTCAGCTAGATCCTCCAGACCTATCTGTTGAAAATATGATTTGTTCCATTCTTCTGGACCATCCACTGGCATTTCGTAGGTCCATTTACACACTAGAGAACAAGAGGATCTAAAAAATAGCCTGAGTATCAAGGGTGAAATGGATGTTTAAATATTTTAGAAGAAACAGTTGTTTCAATGAGCGAAAAATTATCTATCATTACAAAAATGCAGTTAACTAAAATATTAGCTATACAGTGTGGAACAGCTATATGGAATAAATTCATTATTTCAATTACTGTGCATATTTAAAAAATATCCCCAAACACGTCACCGTCACCTTACCTAATCAATGTCCGGCAGTATCTCGACCTAATATTTCCAAATCAATGGATAGAGAGGCGAGGATCTTACACTAATAGACTTCTTCTCATGGGGATATGTAAAAAGTTTGGTTTACAAAACTAAACTACTAGATTTAGCTCCCTTAAGAAGAAAAAAACGCTTGCGATTAGATTGATTATACCACAAATGTTAGAAGACAGTTTTATTTGGGACTAGCTGTTTCCACGTCTTCTTCCGCGTGGAATCTTTAAATAAGGATAACTTTTTTTTGACAACCGACTTAACATCAAATAATTTTCTTTTAGACCACCATATGCGTTTTAAGTTTCTATAGCACATTCTAAAAAGAAATAGCGCCCCCTATGATTTTTTAGGAACTAAACTATAACACTAAATAAAATTTAATCGAAAATTTTTTGTGTTTTCTTTTTCTTTTAAACGTTGTTTGTTTGTGTTGTGATGTCTATAGGACTTCGACGACTTCGGCTTCGCCTCGGTCAACAAACATTTGCTCTGGGACAATTCTTACTTTACTGCCTTAGGTGTGTAATATACTATTTATACATTTCAGGCAAAAACTGTGTGTTTTGTTTATCATAAATGAATGACTCGAGTACATGCTGAAGGAGATAAATTGGAATAACTTGCGAGTTAATATAAATGGAGAAGACTTGAACCACCTTTAGGTTTGCCGATGATACTGTCCTGATTTCGGATAGGATTGACAAAGCTACACAGATGCTAGACGATCTAGAAAAAGCGTCAAAAAATAGCCGGATTAAAGATCAATTCTACAAAAACACAACATATGACAAATCTGGTGATGAGTGGTAATTGTAATGTATTAGGATCGCCGTGTATTGTTAGGTCCCTTGTTCGTAGGTTTGTTGAACTCTCGTTAATTAAAAAGAACGTCGAACTTAAAAATATGTTTAATTTAGTTTAGCAATTCTACATTTTAATGTCGTGATCTTGACCGTCACTGCAAAGCAGAGCAGCGTAACGACCGATCGAAGTAAAACAATAACACACTATTCATTCCGAGACATCTTGGTTGCGAAATAAATACGAATGTCTGGCGACACGTTCTAAGTGAGTTCAAAGTTATTCCCGTGAACGGTCAACTGGGTTCATTTATTAAACCTTTTTACATGTTTTCCTGGCTAAGGGCACTACAGTAATATTTCCTTGAGTGGACACAAAGTATCGTCCTACAAATATCTTGGTCATGAAATTCGTGCGGGTCGAGACAACCAACCAAACTGTTAAGTTTCAAAGAAGAATTGGACTCACCTGGGCAGCTTTTGGAAACCTAAAGGAGGTATTCCGGTCCGACATCCCGGTATGTTTAAAGAGAAAAGTGTTCAATCAGAGTGTCCTGCCTGTTATGACATACAAAGCGGAAACACTTACTCTGACAAAAAAATCCATTAATAAATTACAAGTGGCACAACGAGCTATGGAGAGAGCCATTTTGGGCATTTCCCTAAAAGAGAGAATCCAGAACAACGAAATAAGAAGAAGAACAAGTGTAGCTTGATTCAACTAAAGCATAGTAGGCTATTAGGATGTTGCCAATACGTTCGAGGTGATCATTCTGAACATATCCTACATAATTTTTTTTTGTCTAATGATAAACATTTTTAAAAAAAATTCTTAAAAATATCACTAACTCATTATTTTTTTAAAGATAAAGAGCTGAAAAGTCAAATAGAAAGAAACATATTAGACGAATGTGCTCCGGGCTGCAGAAAATCGTGACTAATATTGCAATAATCTATGTTTTCGTTGAATAAAATTGTCTTCTAAAAAGGAATGTACAAATATATAGAATTTTTTATTTTTTTTTACCGTGAATCCGATCCAGTAGCTCTCCAAGTCAAAAAATCCGGTAAGTCAAAAAAATATCCGGCCTTATCCCAGCATTGTTTTTTTAGATTATTTTTGAGCCATAGTAGTTTAGGCGTTTCCATTTCAGGTGAAATTTTACCGCCGACATAGTGCAAAACACGATGATTTAATTGATTAATTTCTTCTGCTTCTTTCACCGCTCTGTGGTCTAGCCAAAGAATGATGTTCTGTTCGTTATTTCCTAAAACAATTAAATCAAACATTCGAACAATATTTAAAGCAAGAAAATGTTGCTACAAGCTTACGAACAATATTAATTTTTATTATTTTCCATTCCCAAAAAATTAGAACCCATAAAATATAAAAAAAGCCATACTTCAAATTAATCGGATTAACTTTTATTGACAATAAAAGTACCTTTTACAAATAAATACTAATTGCATCCGTGCTATTATCTCCAAAGGACTGATTAGCTTGTTGAAACCAAACCGAACTCCGGGTGTTTTATTTGAAAATGTTAAAATTATTTGTGTCTATTGCTTTAAAACTATTCGAAGTATTATTGTCATATTTGGTGTGGAGCGTAAGTACTATACACCCCACTAAATTATGTTAAATAAACGTTTCTGGCTACTACCAGAGGCGTACGATAGGGGCAAGTGACTGGTTGATCCCTCCAAAATTCTACGCCACTGGCAAAATTGCAATTTTATCACAATTTTTTGATTTTCCAATACTTTCTACGTGGATATTGTACCTACTCCTTCTCCATGGCGATAAAGTTATTGAAGAAACAGAAGAAAGTTACTGTAAGAAACATGTTGGTCAAAATAAACTCGTTGCTGCAGTTTTTTTAAATCTGAAAAGAGCATTCGAGACCATCAATAGGAACATTTTGGTTGAAAAACTAAAATACCATGGTATAGTATAGCATTATTAACAACAATAGTGGTAAAACTACCATATTATAACGATTTGAAAAGCAAAGCAAAAGAAAGAGATCAGACATATAAGATTTTTTAAAAAACATTCTCACGAAAAAGAAAATCATTTTAAAACTATTAGAAATGAATATGTTGCTTTGCTAAAGTTTAAAGAAGTTCATTATGAAGAAAAAATTGGTATAAATAAAAATGATACCAGTGTGAGAATACGTGAAATCTCCTATCAAACCAAAAAATTACAGAAAATTCCTTCTTCCTCTTGCTCTTTTTCCAGTCCATGGTCTCCATTGTTGTATCGTGGTATTCCACCTATTATCCTTTTGTCTGGCGTTATGACCTGCGAAGTCCCATTTTAGCAAGGCTATATGTTGACCTGCATCTTTGACTTTTGTTTGTTTTGTTTCTTAGCCCGTGCGGGTTGCTAGTCCCCCTTTCAGGCGCCTCCCCCAGTATCACGCGATCCTTTAATAAAAGAATGTTATGAGGGGGCTATTCTGCTTCAATTGTGAATCGAATAAATTTTAGTAGTTCATTCATTAAATTTGTTTTAGTTCCTTCATACTAAAACAAAATCTGTGTAAATAGTTCTATATCGGAATTTTTTCTCGAGATCGACTCAAAAATCAATCGCGATCGACCGTTTGAGAACCTCTGAAATAAATGACCAATCATTTATCTATGATATCTACAATCAACGGATTAAGGCAAAAGAGGGCCTGAGACCAAAATATGTAGGGGGCCCTCAAAATTAATTTAAAGTAATTTTTAAGTATTCACACACCTGATCTTTTTACTTAAATGAGATACCTAATCTGACTTCAACTATACTAGCTCTGTAATTGAACTCTTTTTTGATAAAAAATATTCGTGTACTTTTTGCAATATCTAAATTACTTGTTTGGTAATTTTATCTAAATTTTAAATACTCGGGGCCCCTTTAATGATAAGGCCTGTGCTGTAGCCCCCTAGCACCTATGTTTTCTACATTCAAACAAAATAATAGTGTGTAGGGATTCCCCCAAAAACTAAATAAATAGGTTTTTATTTAGGAACGTCTAAATTAGTTATGAAAATAAAAATATCTTCTTACCAGATGGACTTACAGATAAGGGCAAACCGTTTTTATCAAAGCAAGCTAACGAACACGTCGCATCGAATCCGATTCCTTTTATGTTATCAGGTTTCACGTTCTTGGTAATAATCTAAAAATAAAACTACACTTATTTTGAATTCAAAATGATGATCCTTTAACAATAGTTGGAGATAGAAAACAGATTATTAAAATCCTGAACCATATCAGTGGGATTACGATTGTGAGACTATCAAATTTAACACAGAAAATTATTAGATTAGAGTTCATAGCCTTGTTGAGATAGATATCAGTCCCCTTTTCAGGAGGAACATGTGGGATCTTTTATGCGGCAATATTTATTTACTCTTACATTATTGCCTGGTAATTTATTTACTTTTACAATTATTGATTATCTAGAAATGTTTACTTTGCGACACATATTTAGTTTTCAACAGTGATTGATTAATTGATTTGTTATATTTTGTGTAGACATTTATTTACTTTTATATTATTTATTATCCAAAAAAATTTAATTTTGTGTAAAAAAAATTAACATAAATTTTATTTCCTTAATATGTTTTTTTCGAAAAAGTAATTTTATTGGAGGCGATCTTATTTGTAAAGCAAAACGATAGCTTGCCTTTTTTAGGAATATCACTATTAAAGATTTTATATTTCATCCCCATTCCACCCCTTTCGTAGGGGTGCTTACAACATTGGAGATATCGCAATCAAACTTACCGACCTTAAAAACTACGACACTAATTTTTATATTTCATCCCCTACCCACCCCTTCCGTAGGGGTACTAACAAAATTAGGAATATTGCTATCAATTCAGCCACCCAAAAACCTATGAATTCGATACTAATACCAGCCGTTTTTAATAGTTTTTAAATTCCATCCCTTTCTTACTCCTATCGTAGGGTTTTTTTTCTCTCCATTGAAACTGCAACTGGTCAAGTATGACCAACCAGCAATTTTGCTTTAAAGTACTTAAAAACTAATGACTGAATCTAAGACATCACCCACTGGTTTTTCTTAGCTTTTACCTCACCAATCACTTGTTTGTTGTGATAACTACTTCTTATACACTAATCACTTTACAGCACTAATTCAGAGGGCTTCACTCTTTTTAATCGTCTCTGTTGATCCCGGTTGTCCAAAATCTGCAACACTTCAATGTTGTGGTGATTGTGTAGCCTAGCCTCGTACTTCTTGGCATATCGTTTGATTTCCTCAGCTACTGTTGGAATTCCTAGATCCCTGTGTAGATCGCAATTTTTAACACACCATGGAGCAATTAGTATTTCTCTCAGCACCTTGTTTTGAAAAATTTGTATTATAGCTATATTGCTAGGTTTAGCGCATCCCCACAACTGTATGCCATAGGTCCTTACAGGTTTTAATACCTGTGTATATAACAGGAGTTTATTTTGGATAGAGAGGTGCGATTTCCTCCCAAGTAACCAATACATTTTTCTATATCTGAATTCAAGTTCTCTTCTTTTCACTTTAATGTGTTCTTTCCAGCGCAACTTAGCGTCTAAATGCATTCCGAGATATGTTTGCCAGTGGTTTGCCTGTTATTTAAGAATATGTTTTGATGATCTATACAAGTTTTATTTGTTAAGTTTACATGGGTTGTTTTAACCTCGTTTAGCTTGATCCGCCATTGTTTCGTCCATTTACCGATTTTATTAGTCGCTTCTCGTAATTTATTTGATGTCAGCAATTTTTTCTTCTACCGTCAACACAGCCGTGCCATCGGCAAACATTGCTATTTTCGTGTCATTAGGTGTTGGGATATCATATTTATAAAGAAGATATAGAACTGGCCCAAGAACGCTACCTTGCGGCACCCCAGCGCATATATCTATTAAATCTTAGTAAATATTTTCTTGCCTTATGTTCTGTCTGAAATATATGATTTAAGTATATCTGAAAACTGTATAGGTAATAATTTCCTGAGTTTATATTCCAGTCCTTCGTACCAGCCTATCGTAGGGGTGCTAACAAAATTGGGAATGTCACTATCAAACTTAGAGTTCCCGAAGACTATGAATTCGACACTAATATCAGCCGTTTTTGATAGTTTTTACATTCCATCCCCTTCTCATTCCCCATCGTAGGGATGCTAACATCACTAAAACCACCCCTGATATGTATAAAACAACTTCTGAAAATTTCATCCCATTCGGCCCAGCCGTTTGGGACATTGGGACGTTTGAAGGACATAGGTGCATACATACATACAAACATTTTTTCATTTTTATATACGAGTATACAGATTTACTGGATATGTGTTTATTTCGTGATATAATGGGTAAAATATTTCGAATATTACAAGCAAAACAATATTTTCATATTTATAAATAAACTACGTTTTTAAAACGATATTTAAGTATGTTTTAATGGTAAACAATCTTATCTATGCACCAATAAAACTTACCTTAACACAGCTGACAACGGCATTCCAAATATCTTCAGTGGATTGTTCATAAAAGTCGATTGGTATATTCCAAGTTTGTGTACTTTTAACAGCTGACTTAATAATTTCACCAAATTCAGTTACCAGAGCTGCTCTTACACTACCTGTACCCACATCAACACCTGCAAAATATTTAAGGTGGTATCATTAATAATTATAATAATAAATATTTACAATAAATTAAAAAATAATAATAATATCGTACCAATGAAAAATGTTTCCTTGCTACTAGTTTTGTCTGTCATATTGTTAATTTAGTTAACGCGAATGTAACGAACCATAAGAATCAACTGAACATTGCGGCATCGGTTCAAGGTCTGTTACATATTTTAGTACGGTATTGCATTTTGATAAACCGTAAGTAAGAGATTATCAACTATAAAAATGTCCGATAGATGACAGTCTTATCAACATTTTTAACCAAGTATTTTTTGACAATAATTACGGCATTAACAATCTTATACGATTCGGTAGATTTCTCATGAATTTCAATCTTGATTACATACAGGGTGGCCAACCGAAAACGAAACAGAGTCATTTGCAGGAACTGTTATAATTCTATGATTCCTAACCGGAAGCAAATAATTTTTAATATACCCATTTTTAAAACGCGACGATTCTCTTACAGTGCAACAGAAGTAGCCTCTAACATAACAAATATTCGGCTGAATATACTTCACATTCGTAAACTTCTTCCTCCGATTGTACTTGAGACTCACGATTACTGAAAATTTCGTCGTCGCCGGTCGGATCGTTATTCGAATGTTTTCGTTGTGCGCAGATTTTGTGATCTCTCGCCCGCCAAGCTACTTCTGTTGCACTGTACATCTACTCAACGGTCAGAACGATCGGGAGTCGCCCTAACTTTCTCGAAATATACGGTCTCCGTGTGGTTACTTAACAACTAAAAGAGTCATAAAAATACGACCCTTAAGTTAACATCCTCTCATGTTTTTTTCCTCTAACCCAAGTAAATTAGTTAAATATTTGGTGTGGTGCGATTTACTAGAAATTGTAAGTGTCTAATTTAAGTTTATCAATGCGGACAATCCAAAGCTAACGGTTCTGATTACTGGCGCCTAGTAGTATGTTACTTGGGATAAATGTAACGTATCCAAAATCCTATTTAATTTAGTATTTGTAGTTTTATCTTTTTACACTCGTAACCTTTATTAATTATTTGTTCATAAGTAACTGTCCAATCAGTCGGATGACTTATGAAATAAAAATTCAACGGGGCGTGCGACAAGGGTGTATGTTGTCACCACTTCTATTTAACATATATTCAGAAGAAATATTTAATAATGCGTTATGTGATTCATCAGCAGGAATTCTTATAAATGGTAAACGAATCAACAACATCCGATTCGCGGATGATACAGTAATATTTGCCGACAAACTAGAGGACCTACAAAATATGATGAGACAGCTTTCAATCCACAGTCAGGAATATGGAATAGATATAAATATGAATAAAACCAAATACATAGTGATAAGCAAAAATCCACCATCACCCAGACAGCTTATTATAAATAATACAGATATTGAAAAGGTAGAGACTAGAACATATATGGGAACTACAATCAACGAGAGTTGGGATCATTCTTTTGAAATACGTTGTCGAATAGAGAGAACTCGTGCTGTATTCCTTAAAATGTCGAAATTGTTTAAATGCCACTTTCTGAACTTAACAACTAAAATACGACTTCTCCGATGCTATGTGTTTCCTTTGCTCCTATATGGAGTTGAGCCATGTACTGTAACAGATGCAGCCAGTAAAAGGTTGGACGCATTTGAGATGTGGCTGAATCGACGTATACTAAGAATCACATGTTACAAACAAAAGAGTACTCGATATTTTAAACAAGGAAATGGAGATCATGAGTACAGTCAAAAGTCGGAAATTGGAATACTTAGGACACATCATGAGAAACAGCGAAAGATACGGTCTGTTGCAGCTTATCCTACAGGAAAAGGTGCTTGGAAAGAGGGGACCAGGCAGAAGAAGGATCTCATGGCTTAAAAACCTGAGAACTTGGTTTGCAACCTCCACCACGGGTCTATTCAGGGCCGCAGTTGATAAAATACCCTTGAACCAAGTCCCTCCATCTCGATTTTGGGAGTCACGGTGTCCAATAATATGTCTTGGCATGACCATGTTGCTAACATCGCAAAGTCGGCAAGCCAGAGGCTAGGTTTTCTGTGGAAAGCCAGAAAGTTTTTTACTCCTGATCAATTGTTAGCGACGCACAAGGCTCAAATCCGACCTCTACTGGAGTATTGCTCGCACATTTGGGGTTCAGCACCAAGGCATTCTCTTCGTCTTCTAGATTCCATTCAGAAAAGCGCCATTCGCTTGATAAACAGCTCAACTCTCACAGATACCCTTCACCCTCTAGAACATAGAATAAGAGTTGCAGACCAGTCATTGCTCTACAGATATTTCCATGGCAGATGCTCCAGAGAAATAAAAACTCTTGTACCACCATTGGCCACATTCGGCCGAAGAACTCGGCACACTGATCAGTCTCACACATTTACTCTCAAGCTTGACACTACAAGGACCAATCTTCATCAAGAATCCTTCTTTTACAGGGCTGCTACGGAATGGAATAAGCTTCCAAAATCAGTTTTTCCAGAGAACTATGACCTGCAACTTTTTAAAAAGCGTGTCCACAATCATTTCCTTTCTATAATCCCTTCCCCTTCTAATAGTCGCAGTGCGGGCCGTCCGCGGCCCACACGATAGGTCTACCCTTTTTGCGACTATTTTCATAAAAAAAAAAATAATTATTGCCAGAATGATCGCCAACGTCCGGTAACGGACAGGCACTGGAAGAAGAACTGTCTAATGTAAAAAACCCTTTTCTTTTTATGCTCCATTTCACAACTGGCTATGTTGCCACATCGATTGCAACGATTGTAAATAAACGAATGGATATTTTTTGTAATTAAATTTAACTCTTATTAACCTTGTTGTCAATCTATTCATGACGTTAAATTTGGGTAGTGGTCCTTCGTTCTTACCTACAGTGTAGAATAAGCAGATATTATAACTATAGTTTATTTTCCATTCCCTAAACTGGCCCTTATCGAAGGAAAGTCTGCGAGTATCTACAGAAATCTCGTCAACATTTTAGACTTGTCGATTTTTTATTAAAGCGGGCCACTCATTTCCGGTATTTTTGACTCCACTACTTTTAACCCCACGCGATGGTAAGAATTCCCGCAAATTTTTTAAATGGCATTGGGGGTCGAATAAGATGTCTTTTGAAAGCTCTGACAATTCTCTTTACAATAGTCAAATCGACCTGTTTCGGGATTTTTTCATATTACTGCTAATAATGAATTTATGCGTTACTTTATGAACGCACTGTATAAACATCTTCAGTTAAGAATGTTCGAATTAAAATTGTTAAAACACGTTTTAAATTTAAACATTTTATTAATTAATTGATAAGGTTAAAATTTTATGTTACATTTTTTAAGAAACAAATATAAATAATTTCGCAAATTGTTTGGAATTTATAAAAATTACACATCATTTATAATAAACATTTATTGTTTGTTGATAAAAAAGTAAATACAACGCAACAGAACGCCAATGGTATCAGGAAAAATATTCAAGTGTTCAAATGCTCGAATTTTGTCAAAGCCTTCAAGAAATTTTCATCGAAACTGCTCTCCGGATATTCTCTTGCACGAATTACGTTCGTTAATCTCGTCCTGTCTAAAATCACCAAAAATCCAATCACTAGCACAGCAAAAATCACAGAGGCGCTCAAAATAACTGATTGCACTGATTGCATCGCGAAATTCGGCAAGAATAAGTGCGATTCCTGACGATGCGACATCAAACAATCAAAAAAGCGATAATTTTGATGTAACATATTTTGTTTTCGTTCAAAAATATGTGGAAGAATTGAGATTCTGAAATCTTGTGGCTTTTATACGTTTCCGATGGGATATACTTGTTCATTTTAACAAAAGTGTCCGTCACAGGAGCAGCGTTGCATAATAAAATGTTGGTTGTTACAGTTGTTTCCAAAAAAAAAACAAACGGCGAAACAATTAGATCAATTATTCTTTAACATAGCAATTATTTATTTATACAATACCAATAATCTTGTCGGTCTTATAATTTTCTTTAAAACCAACAATATATGCACAAGGTGTGACCAAAAATGAGATCATGAGTTTATTTGAATATATCTATATACTATTATAAAACTGTAACAAAAGAGTGTCAGCACGTTGAAGACATTTATAACAGGTTACTTACTACATGTCCCTTACTCCAAGTCACTGATTTTTTGATTTTTTGTCTGTCTGTTTACTTGAACATCACGCAAAAACTAAAACTAAATTACGTCAATTTCAAACTTCACTTATATCTTGATCATCAACAGTCCGAGCAACTCATTAATCTATTTTCATTATCTTTGAGGAGAAAACCCGGAGATTTGTTATTCCTTTACAAAGTCATAAATGGTAAATTAAAATGTCCCTATCTTCTAAAATAAATTTTTAAGTACCCTCACGCACCACTAGACTTCATCAATCATTTTACAACCCGTTCCATCGCTCAAACTATGGTTATAATAGGTGCCTATCCCGAATTCAAAGATTCTCAAATTTTTATAATCAATTAGATTTCTTCAGAAAGAAATGTAACCAGACCAGCCTCGGCGATAACTGTTAAATTATAAAGAGCTAGTGTGCTTCGGATCACATACAGAACATACACTATGTAATTAATCGACTATAAAGTGTCGACTTGAGGCCACGAAGACCATGCTGCTCTATACCACTTAACGTTGAACACTGCCGAAATCGCTTAGCTTGTTATCGTGCCAGAGTAGGATGGAATGATGAATGGAACAATGTAACGTTTGCAGACGATTCAAAAATATGCCTTCATATCGATTCACGACGAGTGAGAGTTTGAAGAGGACCTAGAGGACCAGTTCAGCCGGGTCGAGTTCAAGAAGTGTATCCCTATGGAGGTGGCGGTATCATAATTTGGGATGGGATTTTTTTGGGTGGTCACACGTAGCTGTATTTAGGTAAAGGCAATGAAAGGTCTGATATATCAAAATGATATCATAAATGGCATTGTTAAAGACTACAGGGATAATTTAAAACTCAATTTCATGTTTCTGGATGACAATGCGCAACCACATAGAGCCAGAATTGTGCTTGATGAGTAACGAGCCATTTTGCCTGATGTTTGGGATCACTTATCACAACAGGTCATTGATAACTGTATAAGAAGTATGCCTAGACGTATAGCAGTAATTGGGATTTAGAAAAAAAAATATTGATTTTTTTTATGTATTTTAAAACTTTTTTATTAATTATATTGATATTTATTGCGAAAAACTAAAAAAAAATATTTTCAATTAATTACACACAATTAAAAATTGATAAAATTTAAAAAAAAATCACGTGACTGTGAACGCGCCACGATTGGTCACCGAACTTGTGACGTCATAATGTTAAAGCAATTCCATAATAGCACAGCGTTTACGGCTATTATGCTTGACTTGGCAAAAATATCTCCAATTTACTACAAAAAAAAACAATTTGTTAGCTATGTGTGATAAAGGATTTATAAAAGCAAATTCAAATGATATTCCTGATGTTGATATTTTTATGATAACTAATTTTTTTAAAAATCACGTTCGTTTTAATTCTGCTGAATTTCGAGGTGCCAAGACATCAAGGTAAGTCTGTTAAAAAATAATATTCTAAATGAAAACATTTAAGTATTTATTCTCTATTGAATACATACATACATACATAAAGTCACCCTTTTTCCCATAGGGGTAGGCAGAGACCACTTCCTTCCACTTGCTGGCTTTCTTACACACATCTTTTGCTTTCTCTACTTTCATCAGTGCTTTCATACATGCTCGTCGGTTGTTGGTACTCTTGACCTGGCCTTTCTTCAAAACAATGTTGAGCTGATCTATTAAATACAATTAATAATTTTAATCTTTGCTCTACCTCCCATAGTAGTGTAATAAATATAATTTTCCATAAATCATAAGAATTATTCCAATGTTATTATAACAAAAAAAACCATAATATATTTTTTAATCTAGTCTAGTACATAACCTGTTATAAGATTATAAAAATATCAAATTGAATTCCAATCATTAAATAAAAATACATGGATTTATTATTTAATCGCTTTAAATTATCAATTTGTTAATGCTACGATTCTAAAGGTTTTGATTTGGAGCCCAGTTAAAAAAATTAATTACTGAACTCTACTTATTCGATCTGTACACTTAGATAAATAACAATTAATAACAATATTATTATGTAATACATCGAAATGATCTTGACAACAACAAAAATTCGATTTTGTTTTGTAATAATCTCGGTGCACTGCTTAAAACCATTTCTTTCGAAGTTTTTCATCTTGTGGAACATTTAAAAACATTTTTTCGGGAGTTGTTTTTATAGTATTCGTACATAATGGTACAAAACAAGAGAGATAACTTTTGAGGTTCGACATTTTCGATATATTTTTGAGTATTTAACAATGACAACAGAATTTAATAGATCAAAAGTCAAAACATTGTACTTATTATCTCTGTATGCTACAATGGGTAAAAACTAACATTATGACGTCACACGCGCTCGGGTTTGTTCGGGAGCTGTCGGCGGGTCTTCGGTACTGGATTCAAAAAATTAACTTTTATTTTGTTATAACTTTTTAATTATTGCGAAAAAAAATAGTTTTATAATAAAACTTATACATGATCTTTCCATTTATCAAAAAAAAAATATTTAAAAACCGAATTATAAATAAGCACCGTCACCATGTGGAATATTAGTATTTTTCACATTGGACTTAATAATTTTTGTTTCGTCTTTGTTACGAATTTCAGCTGTTGTATTAGGATGTATCTACGAATTCATTTTGAAGTATTATAACTCTAAATAATAATTTTTTTTGAAAAATAAATTTCTTTTGAACTTTTTTTCAATATCCCTAAACTTTTTCGATGTGTGTATATGCTCGGAATATAGATTAGATCGGAGTGGTGATAAGATACACTATGTGCGTTGGTATTACGTTAGTTACATAGTTTTCTATTCCTACTCGAGCATTTTGGTTCAATTACAAACTTTCTATGCTTCGTATGTTTTACTTTGTCGAAAGCTTTCTCATAATCGATAAAGAACAGCAATATGGTTTTTGTGTGATCCCAATAGTTTTGTCCTAGCACTTGTGTTGCGACTATTACTTCTCTTGTTCGTAATCCTGGCCTAAACCCAAACTGCGTCTCGCTTAGTGTAGTCTCGCATGAACTGTTTAATTTTTTCTGTAATATTTTGATAAATATTTTTAGCGTATGATTGATAAGACTTATAAATCTATGTTTCTCAATTGGTCCCACGTCGATATCATTTTTTGTTCTCGAGATAATCGAGACGAAAAATAATTCCGAATGCACATACGAACATACGCACATTCACACAAACGTCCACTTATAAACTATTGTAATCGATCTGGGGACCTTGAAATATCAAAATTCTGGATTCGCAAAATCGGACCCATTACTATAACTTCCCACTGGGAAGTTAATCATGCCGGTCAGGTGGATTGTTGTAAACATTTCTATAGCGCGCTATAAAAATAAACAGCGCTACCTTTTAATTTTGTAGGAACTAAACTATAACACTAAATCAAATCTAACAGAATTTAATTTGTATTTTTTTTTTCGTTTTTTTTTCTTTTGAACGTTGTTATTCGTTCGTATTGTGATGTCTACAGAACTTCGACGATAGCAATTATTATTTTCCTCGTAACTTCTCAGGTTAGAAAGATCTTTAAATGAGAATAACTTTTTTTTCTAACATCCGATTAAAATAAAATAAAGCCTTTTACTGCTCCTAGCGAAGTCTATCTTACAATGAAAACCGCATTAAAATCCGTTTAGCAATTTCAGAGATGTGCCCGGACACACAAACAGACAGACAGACAGACAAAAAATTAAAAAATGTGTGTTTATGTTTTGGTAACATGAAAATAACCTTAAGAGCTTAAAAAAATGGATTTATTTCGAAATCGCAGACAATTCAACCTTATTTATATGTATAGATTTAAAGGGAATGTTCGATTTACACGTGTTTTTTTTTGCAAAAATGGTCCGCGCTACCTGAAGAAGGATTAAAGTTATAAAAATCCTCGACCTGACCAGTAGAAAGAAAGTTAGTGGTCTAAATAATTGATTTTTTTATTTAAGAAAACCGAAACTGTTTCTATAGTTACGTAAAAACATAATGTAGGTATGTAGGTATAGGCGCAAAAACTACTGAACCGTTTCGTTGAAATTTTCACTGTTGGTTTTCATGCCAGGAGTGTTTATTTAGACAGTGAATGATTTAACGGCTTAATGTCTTTTCATTTAGAATATATTTTCCACGGACTACTGTATTAAGAGAGAGGTTTGAATTAAATCCGGTAGGTAGTGGTGTTGTTTTGACAATTGGATTTATTTACATCCTCACTTTCGTAAAGTAAGAGATTAAATTTTGTGAAGTTCCGTTGTGTTAAATGTTTTGTATAAGTATGTGTACTGAACTTGAAGAATCCATGTTTTTTCACTTATAATTGCACGAGAGGTTTGTACTTTATCGGGTGAATTTGGGTTGTTTAATGAGAAACTGTTGCCTAGCAATGCAAATGCGGAATAAACGCGAGCGTAAAACAGGGGTCCAGACCAAAAATACTAACTGAAATAAAAATATTGTTACGATTTCTTGAGTCCGTTGTCACGTGCCTATTTTTTTTTCTTTTTTCCCTTCTACCGTTCCATTAGTAATTGGGTCTCTGATAGTCTGGTGCTCGTAAATAGTTTTGCATACCGTATTTTGTTTTAACTTAAGTATATCATTCGTTGTAAATAGTGTTGCATACCTAGTAGTGATAGGATTTAATTATTAATGGCTGTGACATTTTTGCTAATCAATGGAGATGGAGTGGGGGTTTTGTTATTAGATTTTGCCTTTATTTTAGGCCTCGATTGTCGTGTGTTGTCAGCTATATTATTGTCTGGTTTGCTTTTCTGTGTGGATGGGCTGGCTATCAACACGGACGAGCGCGATTATGAGTTTGGAACATAGATTTGCGAAGATGGTTGGCTGACGCGTGTTCCGTGTCATTTCTGATATCCGGCCTGGGAGTGAGTAGTTGGAGAGAGTCGCTTGGTGTCAGTCTTGGGAGTCGGTAGTGAGGATTTTAGTGTCGTCGTGTGATATTAACAAGTGTGCAAAACCTCTACGGTTTTCTCTTCATATCTGGCTGTATTTGGGCCATCTTAATTGGATTTTGAAGAAAAATCATTTGATTTTTAACTTGGCCATTCTATCTTACCTTCGTTGTTGATATTTTTGGTGTCGAGTTAAAATAACCGCATGCGGGATTTATTTGAGGGAAGCCATTGTTGATTAGCACGTGCCGTTCCATAACCATCATCCATATCGACGATAAATTTCAGTGTTATAAAGACTTGCTTGGTGTTTTTAGCAGAAATTATTATGATAATACTACTTGGTGTTTCTGTTTTTTGGATCATCGATGTAACAGTGACGTCTCTATGAAGTTTTCAATTGGTTACATAGTATTGAGTTTAATTTTATCAACTTATCAGTTATTATGTGCTTGATCTAAGTGTTTTCAATAGTTTAAAAGTAACAAATTATTTTCATTAAATTTGTTCCTGCTCCAAGTTGAATCTGAACGTATACATTACTGAATATACATTATGAAATTATTGTGATGGTTTCAAATTATTATTTTTGTTGCAAGTCCATTTATTTTGTATTTTTAATCTTTTGCTATCAAGAATTCTATATAAAACCAATTATTTTTGAAATTTTAAATATTGTGAACATTTTTTTTATTCTCTTTTGTACATCATTAGGTTTTTATTATTGTCTAAAAGATTGTTATAATTAATTTAAATATTATTTTAAGAAAAGTGTATTAAATTCGTTTAATCCACTTTACAAAAATACAGAATTTGTTTTAAAAAAAAATCAGAACATCATTTTTATTTAATTAATATATTGCAGGAATTGTAAATATAGTTTTATTTATTTAGTTCACCAAAATTGTTTGTTGTTTATCGTGTGGCTCTGCTAGTGCCTACAAGACCTAGGGGTTTCCGGCTTGTACGGTGGCGCGGCTCACTTTTATATATATATTTTTTCTTCTACCCTCTACGGCTGAGCTCGGGCATAATTTGCCAGTAGAGAGACCGCTGGCAGAGTACTCTTTAGAGAACTAAAAGACGTGGCACCGTCTCTGTTGACCCTTTCTGTCGCGACAGTGCGTCGGCCACGATTGGGAGACTGTCGGCGCGGAGAACAAAAGGAAACCTGCAAATTCTCGACGAGGTGTTTCGAAAAGGGGTCTGTCGCGTTCGCGAATAAGGTCGAAGTATGATTTACAGGTATAAAAAGGACACCAGCCGCGGACAGTTTTAGTTAAGTTTTAAAAGTGTTTATGGTTTATGCAATTTAAATACTTATAAAAAGTTTTTAATCTAAGTGATTTATAAAAGTAGAATTTATTGTATTGGAATAAACATTGTTTTGTTGCTGTATTCAGAGTTTAAAGTTACCGAACCCAAGATAAAACTAAAAATCGTATCAATATAAACTTTGTAATGTCAAGTTGACAGTTGCGCGTTCGGCTGTTATCCGAAAGGTTGGTGGTTCGAATTTGCGTGCGACAAGAATAGTTTGCGTGTGCTAATTATCATTTGCGTGCGCCGAGTAACACTAAAATGACGTAAGCAAGTAAACTTGTCGCACACAGCTATTTTTCAACCGCAACAGCGTGCTCTAAGATACTACTTATCCTGCATGAATAATAAAAATATATCCTTGGAGTACTTAAAATTTCATACACGTCAAAATGACCGTTCGAAAATTAAAAGCAAAAAATGATTTTAAAATTCCAACTATGGAGGGTGTAATGAAAGTTTTACCCTGCCCGGTTGGGCGGCGAATGTATTGCTAAAAAAAATTGTACACTTTATCTCTGGAAGGAGATCTGGATTTATCAGTGCAGGGCAAATGGAGGAAATAAATAAAATCAGTTCACGGAATAATTTATTGTAGATTTCCACCAATTTAATTGAACTAACTAATAGTTGAGAGATAAAGTATTTTTTTCTAGAGGGAAACCCGGACACCCGATAAGGACTAAGTTCCTTACGCTATTCGACAAAAAAAAATTTTTTATTTTATTTTGATCAAGATATTTTCTAAAAAAAATAATTCGCGTATAAATTTTTAATTATTATTGCGGGCCACTTCGGGTCAAATTATAATGATTATTATACCAACATAAAAAAAGCATGGTTATTAATTTTATTACAGTCATTACTCATTTGGGACATTACGAAAATGTATGGGTCAGTGGCACGCTCATCCACCACTGGGTGGCATTAAACTATCACTGGGGGGCACTAGTGCCCTCTACTTTATATGATAAAATTTGTTCTGTTTATCCTTTGTTATGCGTTCGTAAAAACATAAATGTTTTCGTTTGCGTATGCCGGGTAGTTAAAAATTGGTATTGATGATTCTACGTACAGGCATTTTAACGATCAGTGAGCAGATGCATTATTTGCATGAGCAGGCTTAATAATAATTATCGACTGGAAATTGGTTGTCAATTGCCATACGATGATATCGTCTCGTCATAAATAATGTCGATGCCATACTTGTCAGTAACAACACTGCACGATGCACGTGCTAAATCTATAGTTTACCAACTCTCTGTTATAGATAAAGTTATCGGCAATTCGAATATTTTTATTGTCGCGAAATAATCGTTGAATGCCTTTTAAATAAATTAGTTTGGTAAACATCACAACTCACAACATAGATATTTGCTGTGAACAAGTATCACGAAAATGCAATCTATCTACGATACAATTTAAAACAAACAGCAAGAAAGTTTATTAAATTGTCTACAGGTCTTGATGGAAGGTATCCAATTATTTTATTTCTCATTTTACAATTCCTTTTAGCTCCTTTTTTGCTCTATTAACTAACATTTCTTTACGATTCGATAACCAATGTGTACAAATTTCTAAAATCGAATTGCAAATATACAACTTGCAACAATATTTTCGGTTTTGTATTCGAAAAGAATCCCAAACAACTGGAATGAATCCATAACCATCATCCTACAGAAGAAAGGTGATAGAACAGACCTATAACACTCCTTAATGTAGTTTATATTTATAAGCTATTCACAAAAATACTAACCACTAGGCTAACAACAAAATTCGACGGATACCAATCGAAAGAACAGACCGGTTTCAGAAAGGGTTTCAGCACGAACGACCACCTATTAACAATTAAAATCCTAATAGAACGAGCCAACGAATATCGCGTCCCACTGTATATTGCGTTTATTGACTTGGAAAAGGCTTTTGACAGTGTTGAACACTGAGCAGTGAAAAACTCGCTAATTAATAGCAGAATAGACTACAGATACAAAGACCTAATAACCAACATATACAGCGAAGCAACAACAACAATTAAAATCCATGAGGGAACAAGACCAATACACATAAGAAGAGGTGTCAGACAGGGCGACACAATATCACCTAAACTTTTTAACCATGCCCTAGAGGATGTTTTTAAAAAATTAGACTGGGAAGAAAAAGGTATAAAAATATGTGGACAACACCTGAACAAACTAAGATACGCAGATGATATCGCCTTAATAACAGATAAGAAAGAAGAACTGAAGGAAATGCTGGAAGAACTGGATAAAAAAATTTCACAATACCTCAAAACCAAAGTATATAATCAATGTGTACTCCCTGTCCTCACCTATGGATCCCAAACATGGACACTTAAACAGAAAAACATGCTTAAAATAACTAAAGCACAAAGATTAATGGAAAGACAAATGTTACATGTAAAACTGATAGATAGAAACGAGTGGATAAGAAATAAAACGAAAGTAAGAGATGTTAGAAAAGAGGTAGCAAAACTAAAATGGAAATTCGCCGGTCACAATATCAGACAAAAAGACGACCGATGGAACAAATGTATTTTAAACTGGAGACCCTGGAAAATTGAAGAAGTAAAGGAAGACCTCAAATGAGGTGGGCGGATGACCTGAAGAAGCACTCTGGAACTAGGTGGATGAACATGGCGACAAACAGGGAAGAGTGGAAGAGACTGGAGGAAGCCTATATCCAAAGATGGACCGAAGAAGGCTAAATAGATAGATAAATAGATTGGAAATAAAGTGACGAACAATGGGACTGGGCTTAACAAAAGCCCTTTTGTGCCATCCTTAAGGGTATTTACTGTGTCACTTCTTTGTCCTAAAAGAAATAAACCGGCAGGTGCGTTAAAATATGCTCGGACAGCCAAGTGAAAATTAAAGCCTAGCGGCTCCGATTGACTCTAGGTTGTAGACAAACCCCAGAGGCATTGTCGAAAAGCAACAAGGTCACTCTTGTCTGTGTTCTTGTAGGTATTCCCTTCTGTCTAGACAGAGGAGCCATTCGGGGCTGGCTCAGGGACCAGAACCTAATGTACTAGAAAATAGAAACCAAAGACAAGTGCAGACAGGCATGGGCACTCATAGGGAAATCTCCCCGGGAGGGCATAGCCAGAAGCATTACGTCGCTGAGTAAGAAGGATGCCAGACTTGCAGTACACATTCTGACCGGTCATGGTACCCTTAGATATCACATGCACAACCTGTGGCATACCAATAGCCCTAATTGTGGATTGTGTGGAGAGGAGGAAACCAGCCTTCATGTCCTTCAGCCAATGCCCGGCGTACGCCGGATTAAGGCAATTATCGATTAATGACCTGCTCCTTTTTTGGAGGAAGGCGGGTATAGCGGATCTCTAATGGCTATCACGGGGAGACACAATGGATGGTTCCGGAAAGAACCACCCTCCAGCTTATAATTATTATTATTAAGTGAATGTAAGCAAGGCAAAAATAACGTTTTTGAAAAAGAAGATAGCATGACAAACTGCGAGATGATGATTGATGGAAAATGAATGAGTTTGAATATTTGAGTTCAAATGTTATGAGAGACGGAAAGTATGACTGTGATATTGAGCGAAGTGTGTTGCAGGGAAACAAATGAATGAGGCACTGCATAACTTTATGAGCAGCCAAAACGTGTCAAAAAAGGCACGACTGGTTGTGCATAGAGGAGTGCTGGTCGCTACACTTACGCATGGTAGTGAATGTTGGTTTTGGCAGAAGAAACATGAAAGTCAGATCAATGCTGCGGAGATGAGCATTCTGAGAAGTATAGCCAAAGTGACTCTGATGAATAAGGTGAAGAATAGTAAGATAAGCGAACGCTGTGGTGTAAAAGAATAAAGGAATGTTTGGTCTTGATTAAACAGATTTATAAGGCGAGTGTGGATGGGCAAGTCGGTAGACGTCGACCTCGCTGATCAGATCGACATTGTTTTGAAGAAAGGCCAGGTCAAGAGCACCAACAACCGACGAGCATGTATGAAATCGCTGATGAAAGTAGAAGAAGCGAAAGATGTGTGTAAGAACAGTAACAAGTGGGAAAATAATGGTGTTTGCCTACCCCTACGGGAAAAAGAAGTGACTATATGTATGTACGTAAAAATTTCTGAATGTGACTAAATGAGGCAGATTTTATTGCTTCTTGTAAGTTGTTTCAAGCTTTTATAATATAGCGAAGTAAATTAACAATAAATAAATTAATAAACATTTTATTTCAAGATTTTTTTTAAAAATCCAAAATAAATTAATTTAAAATACTAACAAAGTACGATAAACGACTATTTATTTGTTTAATGCAATAATCTAATTTTAATTTACTAGAGCATACTCTAAATAATTTTTTAAAATAATTTTTTAGATGTAAAATTTTTAAACAAATTGCGATAATTTAGTTTTAAACTGATTTTTTATATATTTGCGAAACAGTCAAATCCAATATTGTTATAATTTGTTACTTTGATTATATAACGGTAACGAATTCCCTTGAATCACATCGTAATTTGAGTAACCAAATGACTCTTACTTTATATTTTTAAAGCTTCATTTACTTCTGTTTATTAAACCACGAATTTTCGCCGTTGACGCCAATTAATTATGCAAAACGAAAGTTATGCAATTCAAACAATAGATAAAATGTTCAATGGTCTAATGCCGCGTTTACACATTCGTGCTCGCGCTGCGTCTCGCTATTCGTCGAAATGTTTGTCGAATAATTCGCCAACTGTGCGTACACGAGTGTCCGTTCACATATTCGCGCGAACATTCATTCGATTGTTGAAAAGCAAAGATGACGATGCCTTGGATCCCATATTAGGCTTTGCGACTGATATAATTCTATAAACTGTAAAGTGCGCTTGTTGGTTCAATCCATATTTGCGATATTAACGGTACGGGCACTCGTCGTGAACTGAAGTGCGCATCAATGGGTAAATATAGAGCCCATGTTGCTATTCGTCTCATTTGACTCGCGCTCGAAATACCACCATAAACGCGAGCAACGAGACGAAGCACGAGGCGAGTAGCGAGTATACCGTTCACATATTCGTGCTCGCGCTGCGTCTCGCTATTCGTCTCGCTACTCGCGCGAATGTGTAAACGCGGCATAAGACTAAACTATTATTGATAAATTGTTTTTCTGTTAAAATTCCAGATTCTTTTTGCAGTTTCTTTTGACATTGACTTTAAATATTAATTATTATAAACTTAAGATTTTAAAAGCAGTTTGATTATTGTTAAGTATTTAATTAAATTTTTTGTATTTATCACTGATTTGTGTTTATCAAGCGAGAAATAAATTTAGCGATATATTCTCTTTTAACTAGTACGTGGCATGCAAACTACTTATGTATTCATTAATTATGTTATTGTTAACGCAAATCAATGTTCTAATATCATTTGATAAAAAAATGTTTATGGGAACGATGACCATCAATTATACAAAGCATTCTTTATAAAAAAAACGCAAATAATATTGTAGTGATTATTATACATTTATTATTTGTTTCTTCGGATTAATCTACTGACTACTTGTATCTCTCTCCTGATCTAACCCTCGTAAGGGTGTAGTGACATCATGTCGCGACTCTTTGAACGAGATGCTTCCAGGACTTCCTATTTTGGGCCTGATGAACGGCATTTCCGATAGAATCTTCCACAGCTTCGGCCATCTCACCTTATCGAATGTCTTTTTAAAATCCACAAAACACAATATCATTTTTACGTTGAATTTTACTACTACTTCTATACTAAGTTTTGAATATTTAAAGACTTACGGAAGAAAATGATGTAGAGAGGGATTTTACTATCTTTGCACAACCATATGGATTTTCATATCTCCATAGGTTTAGCTGGTTCACTATGTGAGTCATTTATTTTATGCACTTTTCTTATTTTATATTTTGGATCACAGTTTCAATAGAACAACTTATTTTTATCACTTTTTTTAACGACGGAAAACAAAAAAAGTCAATTATTATTTTAAGTCCACTTTTGGATATGCAAGAAAGATATATTTTGATTTAACACTTATTAACACTTACGAGAACAAGAGAACGAGATTTTTATACTTAATTTTTTTACAATAGTGTTTTTTATTTTGAGACTAAAAGTATGTACTATTTTTCTTATTAGACAATTGAAAAATGTTCACCGTCGAGAGTAAGACATCAACGACTTCTTTCGAGAGTGTACTATCAACAACTGCTCTTTTTTCTAGAAAATATAGCTTGCTTTTAATAGGGCACTTGTGTTTTACATCAACCAAGGATTGTACGTATCTGAATATTAAACACCTGTCCATGTTATGTCGCGACACTGGGTTGCTTATCATTTTAAATGTGGCGCTGTCTAGGAATTTCTATCCCTCTTGAAATAGCACGCAAACGAGTTTTACAACAGTGAGTTTTACGATATGGAAGTATTAGATATAAATAACAGCTTTTATTGGAATGTTGCAATGTGGGGGTGTAGGGGTATTATTTGTAACAAATTTCATAACTATAAAAACGACCCAGTCTTATTGGATTATTGAGAACCGGATCCATAGACTGAGCATGGGGACTAACCCCTCTTCATAGACTTTTGATGAAGGCTGGCCCCTCTTCATAGATTTATCATCGTACGGTTTAATCAAGTGATTAATCAAGTAGAAAACTATTTGAGAACTAAAAAAGCGTGTCGGGAAAGTTCAACAGAACCTTTTTTAAGTTTAGCTGAATGGTTGTGCCGCACAACAGTCTGGATGGCAGTAAAGATTTTTAATTTGGATTTAATTGCTTTTGAGGGTGAATTGATAGTATTGCACAACAGACCAGATTTTGGAACTGCTTCATCTACTCTAAAAATACTGTTATGCAACGTTTTTATGAAAATACTTTAAAATCTGTTGAGGTGTTGAAAATTATATGCACCATGCCAATGACAACGGCAGAGAGTGAACGGTGTTTTTCTACTTTAAAGAGGATACAAACATTTTCCAGTGACTTAGCGATGTGTTCCAATGAAAAACAATTAGTGACGTCGACAGCAAACTTCAATGAATTAGTTATTGATCATTTTGTTTATTGCAAGGAACGGTGAATGGGTATTTTTTTAAAAAAGTTAAATAACATGGTGAGGTTAACTTTTTGTAGGTACATATTCTTTTTTTCTGTACTTCAATTTTCAATATTATTAAAATCGTGATGAAATTGGGGTTTTGGATGGAAATATTTTAAAAAATTTCTCCACCCTCCGTTTTTATGTTAGTTTCACCTGTATCTTGTTTGTTTGCTTGTATGTATGTTTGTAACTGGCTCTTTGGCCTCGATTTTGCCCTACTTTAAGCGATCATTAATTTAAACTTTGCACACTTGTTAAACAATGCAATAATTCGATTAAAATATCCGATTACCCTGATTAGTTTCACCAGGGTTCATAAATTTCTTCAGGGATCCAGCATGAGAGTAAGAGAGATAGAACTAGTATGTGAACTACGCATGCGCGCAGAACAAATATTAATCATCGCATCGGTGGTTCAGTGGTAAAATGCTCGCCTGCCACGCGGGTGGCCCGGCCGATGCATTTTTTTTTGTGCTTTTACCATTTGATACATTATTTTTTAGTGACTAATTAAATCGAACTAAAAAGCTAAAAATAACTTATAGTTTAAAAAACTAAAAAACACGCTTTTAGAGTTAATCAAACTATAAAGTAAAAATAATTCTTAACATAGGAATAAAATTACTGACAAGAAAATTATTGTCAATGTTCTAAAAGCGTGGGGTGCTTTGTATGACATTTTTAAACTAACTCTGCGTTTCGAAATAAAAGCACCACACGCCTTTAAAACAGTGTTATTAATTTTCTCGTCAGTAATTTTATTCCTATGTTAAGAATTATTTTTTACTTTTTAGTTTGATTAACTCTAAAAGCGTGTTTTTTAGTTTTTTAAACTATAATTTATTAAATATATTTTGGATTTAGAGAGGTTTTGTTAGGTTTGCTAAATATATATTTTGTAGGGAAGTTTTTATTTATTTATTATAAATTATTTAATTTTAGAAATAAAAATACTCCGTTAAACAATTTTTTCGCATTGATTTTTAATTTTCGATTTATTTAGACGTATATTATTTATCGAATGTTTCATTTTAAGTAGGCTAATAGTTTTCCCGTTGAAATAACTATATTAGTAAAATTGCACATGTTGATTAGCAATTATTATAAGTTATTCATAATTAGTATTATCTTTGTTTTGTGACTATTCACGTATACAATAAATAAATGGCACAAATTGTGTATATAAGTATTATGACACTGTATTATTACTTTGACATTCGGTTTAGAATTTTTGCTAAAAATCCTAAGCTGAATTATATTCATATTTTATATACAAATTTTAATACATTCGTTTTTTTTAAAGAAGTAAAAATAAAATGTTTCAAAAAACTTGAATACATAATGAATTTTAAAAAAAGTACCTACTAACCAAAGTTCAGTATAAAAGTAGGACTGTGAGATTAAGTGGATGGTGTTGGCAGGAAAACAAATAAATGGGGACTGCATAACTAGTGAATGTTGGACTTGACAGAAGAAGTATGAAAGTAAGTTCAATGCTGCGGAGATGAGTAGTCTGAGAAGTACAGCTAAAGTGACTACGATGGATAAAGTATGGAATAGTGATAGATAAAGGAATGATTAAATGGTTTGGACACGTAAAGAGGATGGATGAAAAAATATTGATGAAACAAATTTATAAGACGAGTGTGAATGGGCAAGTCGGTAGAGGTCGACCTCGGCAAACATATCTCGATCATATTAACATTTTTTTGAAGAAAGGTCAGGTCAAGAGTACCAACAACCGACAAGCATGTATGAGAGCACTAATGAAAGTAGAGGAAGCAAAAGATGTGACCATATGTGTGGTATGTGACTATATACATGTGACCATATGTATGTATGTATGTATTTATAAAAAATCCTGAATCATTAATTTTAGATTATGAAATGACACCAAGCAACGAAAACAGTTTATCCCTTCATTAAATACCCTTCGCGTGATAGTTGTAACTCCCAAATTTTTAAATGTATAGTAGGTGCTACAAAACTCCGTTTAGCTTTTGAAAACGTAAAGAACAAAATAATTAATTAATTAATCCGGTTTATAGCGTCTTTCGCCTTCCGGTTCCCAGTTGCCAGCCTCTTCGGTCAGTCCAATCTCCTGGGGCTAGATTTCTTTCGGACATCGCTTTCTGAATGCCCCCTATCCATGTTGGTTTTGGTCTACCTCTTTTCCTTCGTTCTGTTGGGGTCCATTTAAGCACTAGTTTGGGTAGCCTTTCATCTGTCATACGTTCAACATGGCCGTACCATATAAGTTGTCTTCTTTGGATTTCATCTATTATAGTTGTGTCGGTCTTTACAATTTGTCGAATTCGGTCATTTGTAACCCTATCGAGACGTGATATGCCAGCAGATCTTCGCCAGAAATCCATCTCCAGGGCTAGCAATCGGCGTTCTAATGTTTTATTAAGTTGCCACGTTTCACAGCCATATAGAACAGTACTTTGAAATATAGTATTATATATCATATGTTTTTTTTCCTAGATATATTTTTTGCCCACAACAGCGAGTTTAGGCATCCTATAACTTTCTTTCCTTTTAATATCCGTTGTTCTATTTCCTCCTCAGTACGACCTTTACATGTGATTTTTGTACCCAAATAGGTGTATTCCTTACATATTCCTATTTTTGCATTGTCCAGATCCAGATCTGTTGTTGAACAAAATAACATAACAAAAAAGTTATGTTCAATAGTACTTGGTACGAACCGTGTAACTAGCGCCCTCTATGAAAGTCAGATATAAGAACAAATTCATGGGATGTATCAGCTTCTAAAACATATTCGTATAAAATTTCATTACAATGTTTCCAGTAGTTTCGGCAAAATCGTAATAAATGTGTAGGTATACATTCTTTTTCTTCAACGCCCTTTATCTTGAATACGGATGGAAAATTTTATACTAAGCAAACCCCAATTATTTTTCAGTTTTCTACCTATCCTAGAGACCAGGTCCCTTTTTTTTAAACACCCTGTATACACAATATTTAAAATAATAAATTTATTTCATTTCGCTGGTCCACACTGTATGATGAATGATCACTAGTAAAAAATCATATTACAGTATGTATTGCATTAATTTAAAAATTCTATCTAGCTTCTTAATGAGTCATTTTTATTTTGGATATTTGGATGATCTAAGGGTGCTGCATACCCCGTATATTCCCAGTGAAGCTTAAAATTTACATAATGTGTCAAGTTACAATAACACCTTTATTATCATTTTTTATGTATAAATATTTATACATAATTATATTAGATAAAATTATTGACTCATATGCGTCTTATTTAATGTTAAATATTTATTTAATGTTTGTAAATATTTTTTTCGCAATTTATTTTCTAGTAACCTTGATTAACATGTTATCCATTTTTTTGGTTCCGTTCAAAATTCAACTGCTAAATTTTTCTAACAATAACCAATTATTGACACAGTTTCTGATAGAGCGCAGATAACACGCAGTCGCGGTGAGTTAGGTTCGCGGTGAGCTTTGGTGAAAACGTCGGCAACGTTGCCAGATGTTACGACTTTCATTAAATACAAAGAAAAACTGATACAAAGCTTTCAAGGGATGTGACCAACTATTTTTGAGACAAAAGGAGTAGGAGTACGCGGGCGTCAAAGAAGGATTGGTTCTCAAATGTTTCTAAATATTCCAAATCCGAATGATACTGTTTTTTAGGTCTCTAGGTATTGTATTTTGGATGCAGGCTTATTGAACGCTGAATAAAATAATTGTTTTTTAAAGAATACAAAGAAACATAAATTGTTCCAATGGAGTACCAGAGGAGTAAACAGAATATAAAAAGAGTACAATTCATGAAAAAGAAGTACAAAACTTCCCTAAACAGTACGTTATATTTTTTTCTAATATTATAAGTAAGGTAAATATAGTATTTACTGTGAAATTAAAACCTTTATTTTTTTGAAAACAGGTAATAAAATCACTTCTCAGATGAAGTCAAATTAATTTAACCCTTTGATTAAATACATACATACATACATATAGTCACGCCTTTTTCCCGTAGGGGTAGGCAGAGACCGCTTCCTTCCACTTGCTACGGTTCTTACACACATCTTTTGCATCCTCTACTTTCATCAATGCTCTCATACATGCTCGTTGGTTGTTGGTACTCTTGACCTGGCCTTTCTTTAAAACAATATTAAACTGATCGAGATATGTTCGCCGAGGTCGACCTGTACCGACTTCCGTCCATTCACATTCGCCTTATAAATTTGTTTCGTCAATCTTTCTTCATCCATCCTTTCTACGTGTCCAAACCATCTAAACATTCCTTTATTTATCTTTGTAACCACATCTTCTTTCACACCACAGCGTTTTCTTATCTCACTATTCTTTACTTTAACCAAACGAGTCACTCGGTCTATACTTTTTAGACTACTCATCTCCGCAGCATTAATCCTATTGTCATGCTACTTCTGCCAAACCCGACATTCACTACCATACATAAGTGTAGGAACCAACATACCTCTATGCACAACCAGACGTGCCTTTTTTAACACTTTCTGGCAGCTCATAAAGCTATGCAGTGCCCAATTCAATTGTTTTCCTGCCAACATCCTTCGCTCAATGTCACTGTCATACTTTCCATCTCACGTAAACTTTGAACCCAAGTACACTCTTTCTCCCTTAATCAGAACTTCACAGTTTGCCATGTTTTATTCTCTTTCAAAAACCATTACTTTCGTTTTGCTTACATTTATTTTCATCCCTTTGATTTTCAGGGCATCATGCATAACACTAACCATCGCCTGCAAAACTCCTCTTCAGATGATGCTAATATGACTTGATCATCGGCGTGAAGAAGGCATTTGACGATCAAATCATTTATTTTCAATCCATACGCACTCTCTTTCAAATCGTCTATGTATATGTTAAACAGCCATGGCGAAGCCACTCATCCCTGTCTCACACCCTTTTCGATGTAAAACCATTCCGTGCAAGCTCCGTTTATCCTGACACAAGCAGTGGAATCCTCGTGAAGTGATTTCAGTGCTCGTATTAAACTACCGTTCACCCCATACATAAACAATGTCTACCACAATTCACTCCTCACCACTCTGTCATAGGCCTTTTCCAAGTATATAAAAGCGCAATAGACCTAAATCTTGCTTGCACATCCCATATAATCTTCTCAGTTTCATTCGTCACTCTTTTAATCAATATCTTTGCATACAGTTTGCCGACTATGATGAGTAAACTTATATCTCGGTAGTTGTTACAGTCCTGCTGCGAACATTTTCACTTGTAAAGCGGCACGATAACGGCCTTGCACCAGTCGTCTGGTACGCTACCATAATTATAAATAATACTATGCACATCAATCAACTGGTCAATAGTAACATAAAACATATATTTATAAATAGTAAAATAAAGTAAATATTTAATAAAGACTATTTTACAATGCAGGTATGGATTATTATTTGACGTATTCTCTGCGATTTCTGTAAAAGTAGATGTTGAAGGTGTATTGGACGGTATTAACGAAGCCCTTCTCACGAAGTTCATGGATGTATAGGGTAAGATTTTTTTGAAATCGGTAGGTTCTAGGTTGGTGTAAACCAAATATGTTGATTATCTAAAGGGGTTTCATACTTGGAGCAGAAACGGTCGATCGTGGAAACTCACAGTACAGACTTCTATTACTTTTTTTAGATATTTTTTAGACTTACAGCCCTTAAGAATTATCTAACAACCCTTTCAAGCTACTTTCCGCCACTGCTATAGTATACACCCTTCATTCCCTGGCAGTGATGGTAAGGTCCACAAAACGGCTGTAGGTATATTAAGCTTTCTTATGCATGCAGTTCTAGATACGTAGCATTTACCAACTGAAACGATCATTTGTGAGCATTTAGATTGTGGAAATTATTTCCATCAGAGAAAACGGCGTAATGATGATTCAAGATTGTGAGATTTTCTTTTCGACCATTTGGCAACATTGGTCGTCGATGTTCTATCGCATTCGACGCGAACAACCGACGATCGCCGCGCTATATCAAAATAATTCGCGGTTGCCTGCGTTGCAGCTTGTAGTGCACTGTAAGCCAACAAATAATTCACGATCAACAAACAAACGGCAGACTGCAAACGGTAACTCAGTTATCACCAAGCAGTCGTTGCGGTAATTTTATATCCCTCCGGTGAATAACAAGTGTCTGTCTGTATTGAAGTTCTTCTCGATCGTCGGTAGTTTCCTACGTTAACAGTTATTAGTTTCGATTCGAATTAAAGAATACGGTGATAAATAAACTGGATTTTTGTTCTGATATGGTGAGTTAATTTGCCAAACAATTTTCAGTTTTTCTGTATCGTTAATTTTCCTAGCGACACAAAGAGAGTTAAACACTCAAAAACAGAATTTACAAGAAATAAGTCCCTACTATCGTTTAATTTTTGTTTTTAACATTAAAAATACATAAGACCAATTGAATAAAACGTTTGATAAATCTTTTGCAATAAAAAAAAACCATTTTATAAGAAACCCCACCAATATTGATGATTTATACAATTTTATTTTTTAAATTTAAAAAAATTGAAATAAAATTAAAGCAATTAATTTTATGTTTAGTAATAATTAACACATTTTTGTAATTGACAAAAAAATTTCAGCAATGACATTTTTATATTATACTTCGTCCAGGTTTTTTTTTATTAAATTTTCTGGTTATTGTATTAGAGAAAATCAAATATTTATAATTATTGTCTGGTGGTGTTTTTAAAATTTTAAGTCAAATGAGGTATTAATATTGTGATTTTCGATCGGATGATTTTAGTCAATATTTAAATCTTCATTTCTTTAAAGATACAGGATTTATTTTGTGTTATTTTGGTGTTATGTTGTTTTAAATATTGGCCAATATTTATTTTATGACTGTACTGTTAAAATTTTGTTAGCAATATACATTCACAATGACATTTATACCACTTTTCCTAAGCTGCATAAAAAGACATGTTGGATGAGTGCTTGTAGTTCCTGGCACAGTAATACCAGACTTAGTGAAAATTACGTGCACTTAATTGTGTGACATTTGCTTGTAACTAAGTAGATATTCATTTGTAACTAGGGCAGGTGCAAATCATCAATAAATGTTAGCGTGCATGGTTTTTAAAAGAAACTTTCAACTTAGGATTTCCTTTGTTGATATTTATTGGGGCTTTAGCAATATGGTGGTGAAGGGTTGAGTCATGCAAATGTCCACTATATCGCTTAGGGTTGGATTCTCCGTTTCTATATCTCCTTCTCTCTCGTTGTTTATGGAATCTCCTGCAAATGGAATGGACAGCACAAAGGATAATACAACTAAAAATAATATTATTCTTCATGTATTGTGTTTACCTTAAAAATAAACGTGTCAACTATAAACACTATAAAATGGACGGTAATTTTCTTTGTTGTACGGTTTTACTACAAAATTTACACGCTAATAATAATATTTTTAGCAACGTAAATTAATATTACTAGCAATAAATGGTATTGTTATTGCTTTTACTTTGATCTTAACTTAACTAGATCATTAACGCTTGTATCAACATTTATAACAAAAAATGAATTAATCCTTAAAGAATGTGGCTTAACAGGTATATTATCGTTACGATATATGAGCCCGTCCCTGTCGACTGTCGCCTTGAGGCGACAGCGCGTCGATCACAATTAGGGGAAAATGCATGATAGCCGTGGGCGATTCTCGAAAGGACCAATAATTTCGGATAATGTCCAAATAGGCATTGATTTGTTGAGAACATTGGTTTACAGATATATAAACAAAATCACAGATCTAAGTTTTTAGTTTAGTTTAAGTTTTGAAGTAATTATAAAGTGTTATACAGTTGTGAATATCTAAGTGATTTGTAAAGTAACATTTATTGTGTAGGAATATAAGAATAAAAATTGTTTAGTTATTGTACTGAGTGTTAAGAATCATCAAACCCATCATCGAATACTTCGCACCGATAGCGATCAGTTACGTAATATAATGAAAAGTAAAAATAAATAAATGTAAGTATTTATTAATTTGAAATATTTTAATTTACAAAATAGTTACGAAATCAGTCTTATATTAATATTATTATCCTAGATGGTACCCGCGACTTAGACTGCGTGAGATTAGTACTTCGTGTAGCTCATTTTCTTCTCCAAGGAATTCATCCATCTATCTTTATAACAAAATTTAATACTCATTCGTGTGCTTACATAACTCGTGCTACGTGCTACGCATACAGCGGCCTTTCTAAAAATGTCAAACCTTTTTAAAAGCCACGACCTTAATCTAACAAAAAAAGTAAGAATGCTTCGCTGTTACATGTTTCCAGTGTTGCTTTATGAAGCAGAATCGTGGACACTCACTTAATACTCCACAGAAAAGCTTGAGGCATTTGAGATGCCTCATACTTAAAATACCTTAAACAGCCCACGTCACAAATGTAAGAGTGGTCGAGAGAATAAATAAAGATATGGAGATCATAAAGAAGATCAAGACTAGGAAGCTTGGGTACTTAGGTTCCAAAAAAAAAGCGGATCTGCTGGCCGAAATGTTCAGCTTTAAGTCAACCCTCGATACCAATGGAAAACAACCCCCAACGATACCTAGAATAAACGCATCAATGCCTGAGGTCACTATCCGCCATCGCACTATCAGGAAAATCCTACGAAACCTTGAAATTCCGACAATTGTCCTGAAGACCTGTGCTCAAGAGCTCACCCCAGTTCTCTGTAGACTCTTCAAGTTATCATACAGCAAAGGAGTATTTTCGTCCATGTGGAAAAACGCTAAAGTCCAACCGATTCCGAAAAAAGGAAAGAAGACTATTCCTGCGAATTATCGCCCTATTGCATTGCTCTCAGTCATATCCAAAGTTATGGAAAAAGCGATTAAGACAGAACTTATCAAATATCTGGAGAAATTTGAGATAATCCATGACAGACAATATGGATTTCGACAACTTCGGTCTACTGGAGATTTGCTGGCTTATGACACTCGGCTCTGAACAAACACTATTGAAAAGTTTGGTGAATCCCGTGCCATAACCTTGGATATATCTAAAGCCTTTGACCGCGTTTGGCACCAGGCATTGTTAAGTAAATTATCTGCCTACGGTCTCCCAACCAAACTGCGCCAATGGCTCTTGAGCTTCATGCAAGATCGCTCCTTACATGTGGCAGTTGACGGTATTTCTTCTGATGCGTTTAAAACTAATGCCGGGGTCCCCCAGGGTTCCATCCTGTCCCCCACCTTATTTCTTTTACACATCAACGACCTCTTGAAAACCACCACCAACCCTATTTACAGTTTCGCAGACGATAGCACACTTGTCTCAACTTTCACATCCTATCGATCACTTTCGGTGAATGATACAAATAGACTCAGGCAGGAACAGGTTGATTCCATCAATAGAGATCTTAAAGCAATCGTCGAGTGGGGAACCAACAATCTTGTTCAGTTCAACGCCCAAAAAACACAATGTGCCACGTTTTCCAAGAAAGTGAATTCCTCAAATCATCCCATCACAATGTCCGGAAATACCCTTGAACCAAGTCCCTCCATCTTGATTTTGGGAGTCACGGTGTCCAATAATATGTCTTGGCATGACCATGTTGCTAACATCGCAAAGTCGGCAAGCCAGAGGCTAGGTTTTCTGTGGAAAGCCAGAAAGTTTTTTACTTCTGATCAACTGTTGACGACGTACAAGGCTCAAATTTGACCTCTACTGGAGTATTGCTCGCACATTTGGGGTTCAGAACCAAGGCATTCTCTTCGTCTTCTAGATTCCATTCAGAAAAGAGCCATTCGCTTGATAAACAGCTCAACTCTCACAGATACCCTTCACCGTCTAGAACATAGAAGAACAGTTGCAGACCAGTCATTGCTCTACAGATATTTTCATGGCAGATGCTCCAGAGAAATAAAAACTCTTGTACCACCATTGGCCACATTCGGCCGAAAAACTCGGCACGCTGATCAGTCTCACCTATTTACTCTCAAGATTGACACTACAAGGACCAATCTTCATCAAGAATCCTTCTTTTACAGGGCTGCTACGGAATGGAATAAGCTTCCAAAATCAGTTTTTCCAGAGAACTATGACCTGCAACTTTTTAAAAAGCGTGTCCACTATCATTTCCTTTCTATAATCCCTTCCCCTTCTAATAGTCGCAGTGCGGGCCGTTTGCGGCCCACACGATAGGTCTACCCTTTTTGCGACTATTTTCATAAAAAAAAAAAAAAATGCGGAATGGGAAACGTTATGAGCTCCCTCAGCTGGTTCTTTAGGGGAGTCCTAGGACGGAGAGGACCTGGCAGGAGGAGAATATCTTGGTTAAAGAATTTGAGAACTTGGTTTGGTACCACAACAGCCGGCCTTTTCAGGGCAGCTATTTCATACCCGTTAACGGATGATCACTCAAAGAAGAAGAAAAGATTAATGATAATGATGCCTTTATCCAATATATATAGTAAATAACTAAAATGTAATTTTTTAAAAAATAACGTAATACACACTGACAGAGAAACTTAAAACTGACAGGTGTCAATTTAATTTAGTTTATTGCCAATTTTAAATTGCCTAATGCCAGTTAGAAATTTATGTAGCTAATTTGATTTGTTTTTTTTTTTATCAAAATTACGTCTTGCATTATATTTCTCATTCAAGTTAATAGTAACGGTTCTTCGTCTTAATTTGGTTAATTTTCTGATAGTGATTATCAATAATCACAAGTTTAAAAATATGTTTAATAAAAAAATTTGAACACGAATGATAGATACGTATTGTGTTTTTTTATCAAGTTAAGGTCGTTATATTTCTTATTCAAGTTTGCGTGTAGTATGATATAAGAAATATACCAAGGCGTTTGTCAAAATTTTCGATTACCTTTAAAGCGGAGACAGATTGAAAAATAATGGTCATTTAAATGTATTTGAATTTTCCTACTTTTATAAAAATATTTCCCTATAAGATTGGATTTATAATTTTTTTTTTATGAAAATAGTCGCAAAAAGGGTAGACCTATCGTGTGGACCGCGGACGGCCCGCACTGCGACCATTAGAAGGGGAAGGGATTATAGCAAGGAAATGATTGTGAACTCGCTTTTTGAAAAGTTGCAGGTCATAGTTCTCTGGAAAAACTGATTTTGGAAGCTTGTTCCATTCCGTAGCAGCCCTGTAAAAGAAGGATTCTTGATGGAGATTGGTCCTTGTAGTGTCAATCTTGAGAGTAAATGGGTGAGATTGATCAGCGTGCCGAGTTTTTCGGCCGAATGTGGCCAATGGTGGTACAAGAGTTTTTATTTCTCTGGAGCATCTGCCATGGAAATATCTGTAGAGCAATGACTGGTCTGCAACTCTTCTTCTATGTTCTAGAGGGTGAAGGGTATCTGTGAGAGTTGAGCTGTTTATCAACCGAATGGCCCTTTTCTGAATGGAATCTAGAAAACGAAGAGAATGCCTTGGTGCCGAACCCCAAATGTGCGAGCAATACTCCAGTAGAGGTCGGATTTGAGCCTTGTACGTCGTCAACAGTTGATCAGGAGTAAAAAACTTTCTAGCTTTCTACAGAAAACCTAGCCTCTGGCTTGCTGACTTTGCGATGTTAGCGACATGTTAGCAACTTTATTATTCTATCTATTTTAACAATTTTTCTTTTCTTTGGTGCACACCAAAAAGTTTGCAAGTAAAAATATGATTAGTCCTGTCACCAAAATTTATTTCCTTCTCCCATTCATTTATAATCAAATTTATTTCTCACGTTCAACCACTAAAAGGAAACACAATTATTTAAATATTGTTTTGTTACAAAGAGGAAACATTGTGCTTAATATTGCACGAAATCAAATTAAAAAAGTAATCATAGATGTTTTTTAGAAATTGATACTTTCCACAGCTAACAATAGTGTAAGTAATTTACGCAGAAAGGCTGTCATTCATTAAAATTAATTAGGATATTAAATATTAAAATATTTAAAAAAAAATATGTTAATTATTTCGCATTAAATTTGCGCGATATATATACACGGATTTAAAAAATTCAAGACAAATATTGTTTCTGGATTAAGCCCAATGTTATTTCTGTTTACCCTGTTTATCGTTTGTCCAATGGATAACAAGTTCCTACAATCAAAATGTGTACCTAATGGAGGTAACGAATATTAACAAACAACTAGATTTGCTGCTGGCAAATTTAAAGCCGTCAAATTCTAGCATGATTCTGGCATGTACATATACTTTTGTCTTTGCAATACAGGCTCTCACGGAGTGGGATATTTGTAAGAGAATGGTATTTTTTTTCTGTCGCGCCGAATGCTTTTACAGCCATAAACATGTAAGGTCCGACTGATAGTATTCTTTAAACTACAATATGCTAGAGGGTTTAAAAGCTAACCTGAGTATTTTGGCAGTCTCTCTACAAAAATAATACATTTCACAGTTTTGTGAATACACATGATAGACACTTATCAATAAGTAGCGCTAATTCTTAAAAATGCTCTTTGTATTCGTTTCATTTAATTACTTTTAAATTTATTCTTTAAAATTGAGTCTTTATTATTGCGCCCAACAGTGTCTCTGAACATTGTAAAAAATATGCCAGTTTGAAATTTTTTTTATCTAATTTATAATAACTTATTTATTTTATACATATAATATTCTTTTACTTACATCTTTTAAAATCATAAAATACTCGGTTTGTAATTTCTTTTATACCCGAGTTTTTTTTTAAATATTTATTATTTTATTTAAATGCTTCGTTTATTGAAAAATCGACTAGTTTTGTTAAAAGATTTTTAAAATTATCTGTTATAATTGTTCAATTCCCGATACAAACAAAATTTAATTTTACGCTAAAACCACAAGGTTAAAATTTAAAATTATAAGCCTAAAATTTAAAATTTATTGTAAAAATAAAATATTTTACAATATTTTATAAATATCAGTGGTCTGGGTGCGACCCAAGAGGTCCACACGACTAACTTTCCAATAGAAAGAATGAAAAAATACTTTATGTTTTGTTGTTATAATTATAATTATTAAAATTATTATAAGTAACGATTTCAAATTGTTTATAACAAATTATAATTATAATATTCTGTTTATGTCAACCTTATTCTTTCAAACTTTTTCTTATCATTTCATAAGCGGGAGCTATTTTCATTTGTTAGTAACAATATTCAATTGTTATAAACAATGCTTGATAATTACATACATACATATAGTCACGCCTTTTCCCGTAGGGGTAGGCAGAGACCACTTCCTTCTACTTGCTACGGTTCTTACACACATCTTTTGCTTCCTCTACTTTCATCAGTGATCTCATACATGCTCGTCGGTTGTTGGTACTCTTGACTTGGCCATTCTTCAAAACAATGTTCATCTGATCGAGATATGTTCGCCGAGGTCGACCTCTACTGACTTGTCTGTCCATTCACACTTATAAATTTGTTTCGTCAATCTTCCTTCATCCATCCTTTCTACGTGTCCAAACTATCTAAGCATTTCTTTATCTATCTTTGTAACCACATCTTTTAGACCACAGCGTTCTCTTATCTCACTATTCTTTACCTTATCCAACTTACTTGATTAACTCTATTACATATTTCCTTTTGTTTATAATTATAATCTACACACAATAAAATCTTAATAGGTTACGATTCCTCGCGGAATGCATTCTTTATAGTTAAAATGACTACGTATAGCGCAAATTAATGTAAGTACACCAAAACTATAAAAACAACGAAAGTTTGATCTGCATCAACCTGGTTATCCATTTAAGAACCGAAAATCTCACTTTCACAAATCGGCTAATTATTTACTAACTTTCTCTATTATTTATCGTTTTTATTATTGATGAAAACTTATGAATGCATTTGCAAAAGAGTCCCGAGGATGCAGAAGAATTTCTTAAAGTTTTGAAATACATATTTAAAGACAACCTTTCTTAGATTTATACACATCTAATATTGTTACGAGTGTACTATAATGCTGACGTTATGACTGTTCCACTCCGATCTAGAAATGAATTACTACCGGAAGTAGGATTAAATGTCAACAAAAAACGACAGTTGCCGAATAACCCTGCTTGACTATATAGCATTTTTCACGAATATACGGTGGTTTCGGATTATCGTTAGAAACTCCATAACCAGTATTTAACTATACAGTTAAAAAGTACGAAAGTAAATTTCGACTAATATTTTAAAACAAATTTCGTAGGTAAAGAATTTTAATTTTATAAGCGATTTCTTGTTTGGAAATTAAGGGTCAATAGGGTTTAAGTTTAAAAATGAAGACAAATGAAATGCTTTGTGTGAAAAAGCTAGAGTCATGCACAAAAGAATTGAATTTTTAAGAAATTATACTCACTGTAAACAAGATTGCTCTTCATTTGTTTATCTGGACGAAACTTGGATTTTTGCTAAAGGTGGAACAAAAAAAATTTGGCAGGACGATAACATAGAGTCTATAAAACACACCGTCGGTGAAGTAAAAAGACACATTATTGTGCATGCAGGTGGAAAGCATGGTTTTGTTGATGGGGCGAATCTTTTATTTTCGTCAAAATCAAAATCGGCCGATTATCATGACATGAAAGAGAAACTATTACCATAGTAACATGAAACTATTACCATCGTAACATGAACCATCTGTTATTGTATTAGATAATGCTCCTTATAATTCGGAAATTTTAAATAAGCAACCAACAAACTCCTGGGCGGTACAGAAAATAAAGAATGGTTAACGAACAAAAATATTTCATTTCCACAGTATTGCTTTAAGCCGGAATTATTATCGATAGCTAAAAGACACGAAAAAAAACATTTACAAAGTGGATCAAATTATTCCCAGCTGTGGACATCGTGTGCTAAGACTTCTGCCTTACCATTGCCAATTTAATCCCATCTCTAACATTTCTGAGCCAAGAACACTTCCTGTGTTATATAGTACTTAAAAAAAACCCATGAATTTTTTCATTACTATCTACCGTATGTTTTTCGAAAAATATGATTTTAAAATAGCATGGGTTTTTATGGCCAGTTTCAGATTTTGGTGTTTCTCGAACAATTTTTGCTTATGCCCCACATGCACATTTTAAAAAAGTTATATTATAACGATAGATTGTATTTTTAAGAATAATTTGGTAAGTTTGTTTAAGCATCTTACCAATAATTTTACCAAGAAAAACTTTTTTTTAATAACTGTGTCATAGATTTTGTAAAGGCATTATAAAAAGTACATTTTGCAGCATTGCTTATTGAAACAATTAGTTCGTGAATTATCTGTCCAATGTAAACAATGAATTTATAAGTTAACACGAGTATAATTTGATAGAATAGTAAAAGATTCTTAAAGAAAAATGGATGATTATATTATTTATAACTTAAAAGGAAGTTTATGTGGATAAAAATCAAAATTTATTTGAATAAAATATCCAACTACAATGACATAGACAATTTAACACTAATATTAATTTTAACAATTTCTTGCGTGCCTTTTCTGACATTTTCTGGCTGCTTATAAAGTTATACATTCTTTGAACCCAAGTAAGGATAAACGGAGCTTGCACGGACTGGTTTACCATCGAAAAAGGTGTGAGACAGGGACGTGTGGCTTCGCCAACTTATATACAGTGTGGAACAGCCAAATGGAATAAATTCGATAACGAATAAATGAGAGCGTGTTGGGAAAACGCTTGGACACGTCGATTTGTATTTTTAGATGCGCATTTTTTTCAAAATAATTATATAGGGTGTGTCATGTGACAGTGGCCGATACCAACTTTCTTATTTTAAATACAATCCCCTGTATATTATTTATTTTTTGGATTCTTCGAAAAATTCTAGACATAATTCATGTACAATGTCCCATATCTATCTTCAACTGTTTCGGAAATATTAAGTGTTTTCAGATGTATTACAAAAATTAACATTAAAAAAAGAAAATTATTTTATTTCACAAACTCGCTGCATTACACTCAATACTTATTTCCCATTTAGCTCTTAATATTAAGAAAATAAGCAAAAACCATTAATGCGTTCCTTTTTACTGATATGAAATAAAAAAAATACAAAAACAGTTTTGTCTATTTTCGTATAAAACTCATAGTCTTAGCAACTTGTTGTCTGTCTGCATGATGAGAGAGGAACATACGCAATATCCTGAAAAGGTTAATGTTTGGGCAGGAATTGTTGGAAATCATATCGTAGATCCCTTTTTCATTGATGGCAACTTGAATGGAGATAAATATTTAGAACTGCTCCAAAATAATGTCGTGCCAACTTTGACAAACTTATATCCTGATCCAGCAAACCCACAAGTTCCTGCCAATATACTATGGTTTCAGCAAGATGAAGCACCGCTCCATTACCAAATCAATGTACCTGAACCAAAATTTTCCAAATCGGTGGATAGGGAGGCGTGGATCGATAGAATGGCCAGCACGATCTCCTGATCTGACGCCATTAGACTTCTTTTTGTGGGGATATGTCAAAAGTATTGTATACAAAACTAAACCACTCGACTTGCATTGACTTAAAAAGACGAATCACGCTTGCGATTAGATCAGTCACGCCTGAGATGTTGAGTAACGTTAGAAGACATTTCTATACCAGATTAGCATGTTGCCAAGACGTTCGCGGCAAACATTTTGAACATCTCTTACATTGAAATTAATGTTTTTTGGTTTTTTTTACATCATTTGTGAAATAAAATAATTTTCTTTTTTTAATGTTAATTTTCGTAATACATCTGAAAACACTTAATATTTCCGAAACAGTTGAAGATAGGTATGGGACATTGTACATGAATTATGTCTAGAATTTTCTGAAGAATCCAAAAAATAAATAATATACAGGGAATTGTATTTAAAATAAGAAAGTTGGTATCGGCCACTGTCACATGACACACCCTATATAATAATTTTTTTTTGAAAAAAATGCGCATCTAAAAATACAAATCGACATGTCCAAGCGTTTTTTCCAACACGCTCTCATTTATTCGTTATCGAATTTATTCCATTTGGCTGTTCCACACTGTATAGACGATTGTTTAAAAGATTTGAAAAAGAGTGCGTATGGATTGAAAATGAATGATTTGATCGTCAAATGCCTTCTTTACGCCGATGATCCAGTCATATTAGCGTCAGCAGGCGATGGTTAATGTTAAGCATGATGCCCTGAAAATCAAACGGATGAAAATCAATGTAAGCAAAACGAAAGTAATGGTTTTTGAAAGAGAAGAAAGCATGACAAACTGTGAAGTTTTGATTGAAGGAGAAAGACTGGAACAAGTAAATGAATTTGTGTACTTGGGATCAAAGTTTACGAGAGATGGAAAGTATGACAGTGACATTAAGCGAAGGGTGTTGGCAGGAAAACAGATGAATATGGCACTGCATAGTTTTATGAACAGCCAGAAAGTGTCAAAAAAGGCACGTCTGGCGGTGCATAGAGGTGTGTTTACACTTCTTATGTATGGTAGTTAAATGTTGGGTTTGGCAGAAGAAGCATGAAAATAGGATTAATGCTGCGGAGATGAGTAGTTTGAGAAGTATAGCCGGAGTGACTCGGTTGGATAAAGTAAAAAATAGTGAGATAAGAGAACGATGTGGTGTAAAAGAAGATGTGGTTTCACTTTTGTCCAAGCCCTTACGCGATCATTACTAATTTCATTTTGGTAGGGTAATGACATTAAAACTGACCGTGTGAGGGGCGCTTAAGAACCTCTCCTACATTTTTTCGTAACGTTTTTATAGTTAAAAGGAAAAAAATTAGCAAATTACTTTTTATGATTAATAAAATTAAGTTACTCAAGTTCTCAACTTTTCAGAAAATTGTTAGGTACATCATTATATTTCAGCGTTGCATGTCCAAAAACTGACTATCATGCCACACATTTTTTTGGTCCTAGGTGAACGACCGTTAACATTTTAACTATTTTTGACGATGGCCGAGTTCCGTTTAACACGATGCAAGACTATGATACTAAAATATTTTAATTCAAACTCGAAACGTTACACAAGTTCCTTGCGTTGTTTTTACAAGTACTTAATTATGAATTTAGTTTCCAGTCAAACTTGGTAATTATCCGTTTTATACTTGTACATTGTATTCGCGTTAAAATGTCATTTCGGATACTATTCGTTTTAATCGTAGATAAATCAACCTAAGTATTTGTCATGGTAATAATGAATTAAAATTCCTACTTTATAATCTAGTTATGAAACTTTTGGAGAATTATGTTAATATTAATAAATATACTTGATTTAAGTACATCTTCGAATGTGTTAATTGTATATTCGCGAGAATTACGAAGGGTGCGGCATCTGGTGTGTAATTTTCGAACCGCTCATCAGGTGAACAACAAACAACATTGTCAGCAGATAATTAATAGCTCGTTTATAATTTTTCCATTCGAATTTTTAATTATTTTTCAACAGTTTTTGGCTGTATTTCCCCATACTCTAAATCATATTTAGTAATTAGGTAGCTGTCGATTATTCTTTGTACTTGTCCAAACCATTCCAGTAATTATTTCTTAAAGAGGTTTCGGCATCAAATTGTTTGCTAAAAAAAATAAATAAAATTGAATTTACTTAACAATATATAGGCCAGTGATGGCAAACCCTTTTTTGCGTGAGGGTCAATTATTTAATTTAATTTTTAAATTTGACAGTACAGATCGGACATACTTAGATATGTGTGGCAAAAAAAATTGGCAGTCATTGGAACTGTCGACAGGAGTGAAAACTTAAAATCATGAAATAATAGTGGTTTTCTAGGATTTTCAAATTAATTGTAGTATTAAAGTTATAATTATAATTAAAAATATCTATAGTTGAATTCCACAATTGTAAAGAGTGACTCATATTGTAGAGCGATTTTATAGGCCAATCGAATTAGACGTTTACCCTCTACCATAAAGTTGTTGAGTTTTTGAACACCGAGAAAAAGAGAAAGATTCAGTATTAATTAATAAAAAAGTAAGTGGGTTCTAACAGAAACTGTTTAATCTTTTACAAATTTACAAAAACCTTCTTCTTTTACTCACTCTCCAAAGACTATACGTTCAGGTAGTTTCATAAAAATTGAGAAAATCGCTATCTCTATTATATATTTTTTGTTTATTAATTATTTTCTCATTTTGTTGAAATATTTTCGTTAATTTGACTGGTTTATTTTTAAAATGTTCACATTTCTTCTAAGCAATTAAGGGTTCGATGCTAAATGAAACGTTGTCAGCGTGTATGATTCAACTTGAAGGTATCTGTATGGTTGTAGTCATATCTTTCTCTAACAGTAGATAATAATAGAGTATTAAAGCTACGTTATTGGCAACAGCGCCATTTAACAGGTAGTTTTTGTGTCTTGGATTTTATCGCTAAGGAAGTTTCATAAAGGTGCTGCAAGGGTTTCTTAAAGCAGAGACCGACATTTTTTTTTATTATTAGGGGAAGGCGTTTTTATGTTTAGTTTTTATTGTATATTTTTACGTGCAGAACTCATCGTCAAAACTCATAGATTTGAAGTTTGTAATAAACATTGTTTCTATTTCTTCGTTGATCTTCGATATAAACTAAGCACGATGTCATAATATATATATATATATATATATATATATATATATATATATATATATATATATATATATATATATATATATATATATATATATTATATCAAATATGTAGTAGATGAAATGGCGCGAAAACTAGGCGTAATTTTACTTCGATTGCCATCCTACCACTGTGAGTTAAATCCATAGAACTTGTATGAGCTCGAATAAAACATAATGTAGCAAGGAACAATGTTACTTTCAAATTAAATGACATAAAGAATCTGCTTAGTAGTGCCGTCAACAAAGTAACCTCACAGTCGTGGATATAATGTATCGATTATGTAGTGAAATAAGAGCAGAATATGTGGAAACTTGATAATTACCATCAAACTCGTAGTTGTGGATCTAGACGAAGATACTACTGGTAAATCTGAAGAACACATAGACGACTCAGATTGGAATAAAGTTAACTTTTATCTGCTCATATTTTTTATATTTAATTGAAAGAAGTATTTAATTATTATTATTTATTATTATTTATTACTATAACTATCATCTCAAAAAACTATTACAGTATAAAACAGGGATATACATTTGAATGTATTTAACTTAAAACTAACATGAATAATAGGAAGACATGTAAAAAAAATTTCGTAGTAAATTTATTCGATAATTATTATTGCCAGTTTTCGTCATCTTGGGTATCTTTAAAATAAGAAAAGAATGTTTGTGACATCTAATTAGTTTTAAAATGCTGAAGATTATTTTTAATAATATAATAATAACCACACGCCTATGACTCGTTTCCTTTCCACTTGGACCCGCAAAGGTCTATACATTTGTGGTATCCTACTAAAGTGATTTATCAAGGAGTATTTTATTGTATTACCTGAAGAAAAATTAGATTAAATTGTTTAGTTTTTGTACTGAGTGTTATAAATTATTTTACTCTAGACTAAATATCTGTAAGATATATTTGGATTCACCCTGTATGCAAGGCGAGTTTTTGGAGGCACACGAACACATCTGGAGATCAGGTATCTAAAGAAAAAGGACAAGAAAGACGGCGGGTGGCGGTAGTCTTCATGAAGGGACGAAAATAATTAGTCTCATTTTTGTTATCGAGGATTAGTTTGGATACGCTTTACGATAAATATAGTTTTTGAGTAGTTTTTATTATTTCTTAAATATCGTAATATTACGTTTGACAAAATATAAATTTTTACAAAAAAATCAGAGCAAATTTTTCATTTGTTTAGTTTGCAACATCGTTACGTTGTCTTCTTATCACATGTTTCGATTATTGTTTTCTTTTTCTTATAAATAATTAATATATTGAATATATTTTATTTTAAATACTTCATAATTATATATTCATTGTTATCGACCGTATCATTCGCAGTCCTGCAATTTTTTTTTATTTGCCAAAGTCTTCGTTATCTCACAGTTTCAGTTTACCTAGAAGTAAAACAATCTACCAGAAGAAAATAAATATAATCTATTCTGCAAATTCTGTTAACGTTGCTCACAAAATTATGTTTCTGCGAACGAGATACAATCGGGGGTTTTTAACTATCGATATTTTAAAAAGCGAATTTAGCTCGGTAGGACGATAAAATATCTGATAATCGATTGACTCACACATGTGCGGTGATTCACCCTGTATTGTGACTACTGCTTCAAAGAAAGCATGTTTTATCGACTTTAAAATCGTCACGAATGTCGTCATTGTTGATGTTAGTTTTATAAGGAATTAAAGACCAATCGACTTCCGTTTTAAAATAACAGGTTATAATAGTTTACCAACTACTTTATACACGAGGTCTAAAAGAAAGTTCTAGGACTCGTTGCCTTGGAAATACACAATTAAAATGTCTGATGAAAGTAAAAGAAGCGGAAAATGTGTGTAAGAACAGTAGCAAGTGGTAGGAACTATGGATATTCATATAATTATTTTAAAAAATCAGCTTTCAAGCAAGACTCGTCTCGTTTTGTCAAATTTCAACAAGTAAGTGTAGTAAGGGCTGCATTCTGTCTCCCATGCCATTCAATCTCTATTCGGAGATATTCATTGAAGCTCTTGATGTTGCCAGTGAAGGAATCAATATAAATCGAGTTAATGTTAATAATATAAGATACGCCGACGAGACACTAATTGTAACGAACAACGAAGAAGATCTACAAAATCTAATAAATAAGATCGCCGACATCCGTACTCAATTTGGCTTAAAACTCAATGTCAACAAAACAAAATATATGGTCATCAGTAAGGCACGTGGTATCATGATCGATGGCGCGCACCTGGAAAGAGTGCATAAATTGGTGTGTCTGGGTAGCAACATCAACGATCAATGTGACCCGAGCATCGAGATCAAAACCAGAATAGAGAAAGCCAAAGTCGCCTTTATAAAAATAAATAATGTGCTAACCAGTCACGACCTAACTTTAAAATTGAGAATAAAAATTGTACGCTGCTATGTGTTCCCAGTTCTCTTGTATGGCATGGAGGCATGGACACTCACGGAAGTAATGCTTAAACGCGTCGAATCATTCGAAATGTGGGTGTACCGAAGATTACTAAAGATCAGTTGGGTGGACAAAGTCAGCAACACTAGAGTTCTCAATCGCATGGAAAAAGATCTGGAAATAGTCAAAACTATCAATCGACGAAAATTAGTGTTGGAAATCAGTACTTCCAACCGTTCAATTCCTCTTTGAGAAATTCCTTGATTTTTAACACTACTCAGTACGGTCCTGACGCCGACAAAAAATCATCTAAAAACACGTGCATTTATCATACCTCTAGAACATTCCGAAATCGTTGCGCGCAATTGCAGCAAACAACTATACTGTCACGTGACAAGACAGTTACGATTTTTGACCAATAAAAAACACTGAATTCAACGCGAGAAAGAAGCCACGTTCGAACCGGCTTCCGACCTCTCGTCCTCGTTCCCTTTTAACAGCGAGGCGATGCACAACGCTCGCTTTAAGAGCACTGCTTTCAAACACCACGTATAATCAGATTAAATTAATAAAATTAAAGCCAACAACCAGTGAAATTATTCTGAAGATACAGGAGGTTTGAAACTGTAAGCTCTATGTATTAAATTACACAATATATTCTCGATGACAAGTGTGTTTTTTTTATTTACTGTGATAACAAAATTCACGGCGATAAAAGGCAGTAAACCCTTTAGCCTATAGTAGGTAAAAAACAGATCGAGCCAGCTTAACTGAATTATCAAAGATATCCACCATCTACGTTTGCGGAAGACGTCGTTGAATAGCAAAAGTGAGTCGATGTAACAGAGATTCCGGTGGTGAAGCTGCCCACACCTCAGAGCATTTCTCCAGCTTGTCAACTCCCTACTGCCAACTTATCGTCGTCGTCGTCGTCGCCGTCGTCGCCGTCGCGCAATTAGAATATTTTGGTTATATTATAAGGCACCCGAAAAAATATTATAAGGGGGAAAAATACCAGGCAAGCTGGGCTCAGGTTAAAGGAGAACATTGTGGCTAAAGAATTTGAGGTATGGGTAGTCTACAGTTCAGCTTTTCCGAGCCGCTGTCAACAGAACAATTATCGTCAACATGGTAGCCAACATGATAACCAACGATCGTTGAACGGTCATGGTACCAGAAGAAAAAGTATGGTAATAAGAGATGCCACGAATAGTGATTTTGCCGAATACCGACTGTTTGGCCTCGCTCTCGGTCAAAACGTCGCTAGTGACAGAGTACGACCTGTCTCATTGCCTTGTGTGCGGTAGGTAGTATTTGCTTCATTTGCGAGTAGATCGTGTCACGACACTAATTATTTTGTTTATTGTCACCAATGTCATCAAATTATGTTACCAATAGTCCTTACGACAAAAAGCTTTACAAAATGACACCATTTAATAAAAAATCGCGGCAGTAGTATGTAAAGTGAGAGGCTCTTTTCAGAATCAGGTATACGAAGGTGGTCTAAAAAGTTTCCGACGTGAAGATAGCAGCACTCGTCAATAAATGTAGGGAATGTGGTTGCGCGCCATCATTTACCACCTTGAAACTTTGGGAAGCTGAATTTAAACGTGGCCGTATCAGCTTGGGAGACGATGAACGTTCTGGACGTCCAAAAACTGCAACCATTGACGATAACTTCTCCAAAGTTCGCCAAATGGTGCTAAAAGACCATCGAATAAAAGTGACAGAGATAGCAGAGGCTATGAATATGTCCAAAGAACGTGTTTGTCACATTAAATCAAGAATTGGACATGAGAAAGCTGTCTATTATTTTCTTGAAAGTTTGGCCTATATAAACATTTGTTTTGTTTTGTCTATGTTATTTTTAATATGTTTGCCTAAACTGTTGTTGGTTCTATATGCAATGTTGATATTATTTTGTTTTAAGAAAGAAGAAATTTGTTCAGATAATAGACCAGAATAAGTGATAACTTTATAATGTTGATTATTTTCTTTTTTTCTAAAGTTTATCAGAAAGAAAATAACATTATAAAGTTATCACTTATTTTGGACGATTTTATCTGAACAAATTTCTTCTTTCTTAAAACATAATAATATCAATATTGTATATAGTTTAGTGTTCAACGACGTAGATACTTACTAAACTAACGTCTAACGTCTGCAGACTTTGTCCACTTTTGGACAAAGGGAGATACACATGCAACGGTGTGTAGATGGGCAGGGAGGGTGTATTGAATGGAAGCATAGTTAGATTGTACTATTTTGAAAATAAACTAGCATCATCGTACTAGTCCTAGTATTTTATTGTCATTCCTTGGAATACTACTTTACTACTTCGATAATAAATTAAAAAATATACTTTTAAAAAGCACATTATAGTGTTCCGTTTATTTGTGTTCCCTAAATGAATTTTTTAAATGCCACTTGTTACCGCCCGAGACTAAAACTAGAGTCCTAAACAATATTTTTTTAATATTTTAGATATATTGTCTCGAAAAAAATAATTATTCATCTTTCAGCAAGTCCAAATTTTATGTGATCTTAATACAACTCGTAACGCAGAGACCTGTTCGATCGGGAGGTTTTTTATTTTGAAGATATCACATCGGTCGTGGTTTGAATCGCTATTATATGCAAGGCGGTCGTAGACGATGAATATGAGCATTTTCATGTCTGCTAGAATGTATTGTCCTATTAAAAACCTGATTCGACTGGAATCAGAATTCGACGATACTCACCTGCTGGGAGAGGTACTAAGCATACAAATATTTCAAGGCAAACTATCATCGATTAACGTGGTCCAAGGGTCAGTCTATCACCTGTATATTTAGTTATTCGACTGTACTTCTATATGTTTACAAATGACAATCTTTATGATACCCAAAAAGATATACGAGGTACTTTGAACAAAGTACATACACATAGTCACGCCTTTTTCCCGTAGGGGTAGGCAGAACCACTTCCTTCCACTTCCGCTACGGTTCTTACACACATCTTTCGCTTCTTTTACTTTCATCAGTGTTCTCATACATTATCATCGGTTGTTGGTACTCTTGATCTGATAGCCTTTTTTTAAGACAATGTCGATCTGATCGAGAAATGTTCACCAAGGTCGACTTGCCCTTTCATACTCGCCTTATAAATCTGTTTTTTCAATCTTTTTTCATCCATCCTCTTTACGTGTCCAAACTATTTAGAAATTTCTTTATCTTTTTTTCACACCACAGTGTTCCCTTATCTCACTATTCTTCACTTTATCTTATTAAACAAAGTACAGTAATTTTACCAACCTTGTGATCTCTGGTCCCCCACTGTACTGTGAAAACTCACAGCGAGAATACAGTTGGCAGAACGAATTTAGTATTATAGTAATTGTGGAGGTGGTGTGGGACTGCGTGCAGGCCCTCACTGAGTAAGCGATTGTAAATAAGGTCACTCTTATATGGGTTCTTGGGCACACAGGGATAAATGGAAACGAGGTAGCCGATGAACTGGCAAGAAATGGGACCCTGGTGGAACCAAGAAGCCAGTTGGTCGGATTGCCAATTGCCGAAGCGAAACATAAATTGGAACTAATCCTTGAGCAAGAACATATCGTTCAGTGGAATGCAATTATTGGCTGCAGAACATCAAGACAGCTGATAAAAAAACCTCTCCAGAAGAGGGCAGACGCACTCTCAACGATGAACCGGAGTAGGTTATGCAGCACGCTTGGCCTGCTCACTGGTCACATCGCACTAAGGGCGCACCTCTTTAAACTCAAGCTGGTGGCTGAGAAAAACTGCCGGCTGTGCGGCGAATAGGAAGAGAGCAGCATACACATTTTGTGTAGCTGCCCGATGCTAGCGGTGTACAAGTACCAAATCTGGGGCCGCATGATAATGGATCCAAGTGATCTAAATGAGACAGGACCAACAGAAATCCTGCGGTTTGCCAAAACCAGTGGACTGAAACTCTAATGCCCTGAAAACACAGCGGTAGTCACAGAGGATCAAAGATCTATATGACATAGGTGCCTATACCGATGGACCATCCGCAAAAACGTAATGAAATGTAAAATTGTGGAGGATACCTCTAGCATAACAAAAACTTGCACTTGTTTATGACATTGTCTGTAAATCTTGGCTATTACATACCATCTTAAGCTGTGACGTTACATGCACGTCATCCATACCACCAATGTCAAAAAGTGGCCACGTGCTGCACGTCACCCGTTTATATTGCTATGGTCGGTAAAATTATATCGTACTCATAAATGTTGACTTTATTGGGAAATAAAGATAAGAAATAAACCATGAAGTAAAATCGCACATTCTAGACGCTTTTGTAGAAACTTATAAGAAAAAACCACCGACAACAGCATGTTGGGATGCAAATATACATTATTTAGGACTCCTTCAAACAAAAAATTTTCTTCGAAAAAACAGACTAGTAAAGGTTAAATATTAATTGATGGTACAGCATAAGGAGCACAAGAATTAATAGCACTCGGACTAAATGAACAGACTTATTAAGGACCAATTAATTCCTACTGCGTTCCGCTTCAACACAAAGGATAAAAACAGTCCCTTAATATATTGATGACTGTTACAGAAACAAAAAAGATTTTAGAATTATTTAAATGAGATAAACAAAAACATATAATCATTCAATAAACTTCGCTGTTTTAAAAGTGAAGCTATGAAGCAGTAACAAGACTTACATTGAACGGGAAGTTATTGGACTCCAAGTTGTTGATACTAATGACATAAATAAAATAAATACTAGCCATTTAACATTTGACGACAGAGGATTGAATTAGGTCAAAAAATTAATGTTATTTTATTTCCGATAAAAGCTAAATAACAGCTGAAATAAAGGAAACAATTATCTCTGCTGACAGATGTTATTTTCTATTAATGCCTTAATTCGAACGTCTTCGATAGTTATTCGATAAAAATGGAAATACAACGAAAAAAGTAGTACGTTATATAATTAATTTAACAAAAATTTTATATGTGACACTTTAAAATTTAGCTGTCCAAATATACACCTAGTCAACACTGTAGTGACCCGTGAACCTGACACTTTCAGAAACTCCACGGAGGCGAGCCAATTGAGCGTGTAAACAAGTTCAAATTTTTTTTTTTATGTTCTGGTTCCCACGAAAAGGGATATCCTGTAATGTTCAGAGAACATCGTGGGAACCAAGGGAAAGAAGGTAGGAGTTGGTGTTCTTCTTAAATTTCTGGAGGTTGTATGCCTCGGGGAACACCTCCCTAGGCAATGAGTTCCAAAGCCTCGCAATTCGTTGGATGAATGAGTCTTTGGAAAGTGATGTTCTGCAGGTCTCCAAAGTGACCACGAAGGGGTGTGAAGACTGAACTTGACGGGTTAATCTCGAAGAGACTGCCAAAGGAGGAACAATATCTCGGAACATCTCTTAATGAAGACTGGACATCCGATTTAGACATATAATGTCACATAGAACAAGCTCGAAGTGTGTTTGTGAAATTTAAGAGCGTTCTCACAAACGCAGACTTTGACTTGGACCTCAGAGTGAGATTTATAAAGTGTTACATCTGGTCAGTACTTTTATATGGACTGAAGGGATGGACCTTGAAAGCGACCACAATGAACAAACTGGAAGCCTTTGAAATGTGGATATACCGCAGAGTACTTAAAATTCCATGGACGGCACAAGAAACAAATAAGAACGGTCTTAGAAGAACGAAGAAAGACAAAGAACTACTAACGAAAATTATGAAAAGAAAAACAGCCTACCCAGGACACATAATGTGTAACACAAAATACCAATTATTACAGGTAATTATCGAAGGAAGGTACGAAGGTAAGAGAAGAATGGGAAGAAAAAAGATGCCATGGTTACGCAATGTAAGACAATGGACCGGACTAAGAACGATATATGACCTAATACATACATTAAGAGACCAGAATAAAATGAAAAATGTGGCCGCAAACATTCAGTAATGGATACGCATGAGAAGAAGTCCAAATATTCCTTTTTTCTTCGTTTTTCATTCTTTAACTACGATTTTATTGCTCCGCATTGGAGTGCAATTACCGATAAATACAGAGTGGCCAACCGAAAACGAAACACAGCCATTTGCAGGAACCTCGTCAACATTTTAGACTCGTCGATTTTTGATTTTCCGGTATTTTTGACTCCACTACTTTCAACCCCAAGCGAGGGTAAGAATTACCCCAAAATTTTTCAATGGCATTGGGGGTCGAATAAGATGTCTTTTAAAAGATCTGACAATTCTCTTTACCATAGTCTTAAAATATTACATTTCCTCTCAATACTTTCATAAAAATTACAAGTTAAAACTTCAATTATTTAAGTTGTTTGCTTACTACTTAATTAATTAAATGTTTAAACTAATGACCGCCCGCTTCCATACAATAATAAAGATTTTATTCAAAACGTTCACGGACATTTCGAAGAATTTCCGGAATAATTCGACGGCACTCGTCAACGATTCTTTGACGCAAATCTTCCAACGACGCTGGTTGTGTTTTGTAGATTTTACTTTTCAGATGTCCCCACAAAAAGAAATCGAGGGGCGATAAATCTGGCGATTATAGAGGCCATTCAATGCTGCCTCTTCTTCCAATCCAATTTCGTGGAAAGTTCTGGTCTAAATACTGACGAGCAATCGTTGCATAACGTGGAGGAGCATCGTCCTGTTGAAAATAAAAATGATCTTCGTCATACTGTGGATTATTTTCAAATATATCAGTCAAGGCAGGGTCAATAGCGTCTTCCAGTAATTGCAAATACATTTTGCCAGTAAAATTGTCTGGTAGAAAAAAAAGACCCACCAGTCGGTCACCGCAAATGCCAGCCCATATACTTAATTTTTCCGGTTGCTGTGTATGCACCTCGTGAAAAACTCTTGGGTTTGAATTGGACCAATAGCGGCAGTTGTGGCGATTTACCGTCCCGTGCAAGAAAAAACTAGGTACTAGGTACTAAATTTATACCATTGGCGTACTCAACTCGAATGAATGACATTTTTACCGTTCGTGATTGTTTGCAGAGAAGTTTCACATTTAAAATCTAATTTCTCAATAGGGTATGGGAGGAATTTTAAAATTTAAAGACTACTGTATAAAGAATTGTAAGAACTTTTGAAAGACATCCTATTCGACCCCCAACGCCATTTAAAAATTTTTGGGTTAATTCTGACCCTCGCTTGGGGTTAGAAGTAGTGGAGTCAAAAATACCGGAAAAGAGCGTCCCCCTTTAATAAAAAATCAACAGGTCTGAGCGTTTTTCTAAAATATTGACGAGGTTCCTGCAAATATGTTTCGTTTTCGGTTGGCCACCCTGTATAACGTGTCCTCTGGATCGCACTATCATGTAGCATTAAAATTTAGATGACAACAGAAAAGTAGGTAAGTGTGTAGCACTTTCAATAATGCACCTTGCTCATTGATGCTGATGTTTTACTACCAAATGCACGAACAATATTTTAAGAAAGTTACATTAATCTGCGTGTTCATTAGGAATTCTTCATTTCTAAATTACCTACCTCATTAATTCTTCTCTAATAACACATCCACTTATTGTTTTATCTGAAGTAAATATATCCTGACGTTTAAATAATAAAATTTATTCTTGGGTTCGTTAATTTATAACACTCAGTACAAAAACTAAACAATTTATTCTAATCTTTCCTATGGTAATACAATAAGCTGTTATTTAATAAATCACTTCGATATTCACTATACTTCAACTTTTTAAAACAATCTTTTCATAACTATATCACTTTTTAATTCCTTTTTGCGGCACGCGATCTTTTTTATAGGTATGAACCAACGTTCCCGACAGAACGATTTCTTTCTGGAATTATTACGAATATTGTAAACATCGCAGGTCTCCAATTGCCTCCCGCGGCTATAAATGTCGGGCGTTTGCTACCGCCGAAAATATAACATCCCTTTACGAATGATTCCCGTCGCCTCAGGCCAAATAATAGGACAGAGACGGACCCGTAGACCACAATCCGTAACAATATTAAAAAAAATTTGCCTTTTTTTTTCACTAGTTCCATTAGTTTTTAATTATTTTTAAGCATTTATATATTTTCAAACTAAAAACGATTTTAATAGATGTTTAAATTGAATTTTCGAGAATTTTTATTTTATACTTAATTTTCTCGAGCCAAAATTCGTCTCAAACGAATGACAAAACTTATGTTTAAATATGAAGTATAAAATAATTAAAAAAACTGTACAAAGCTCAAAGAAGGTCAAGTTAGGAGTACATATACTTTCATATTGTTTTTTCCAGCTGTGCTATAAGCACCACTCTTACCTTATGTACTCTTACACCGTGCAGTTACAAAACTTCCTAACTAATACGGTTATCTGTGAATGGAGTCTTCGGATTGTCGAACCGATGTGTTCCCCCTCTTTTTCTTTACCTTTTACACTTTTGGATCCGATTACCGGGAGAAAATATTATTCAATTTACACATTTAAACTTCCATAATACTTTTCCGCACTTAATCATTGCTCATCATAAAAAATATAGTAATAAAGTCATTAAATATACAGATAATTGGATAATGGACAAAAACAAATAAAAAAAGTGCGTGAGTGTCGTAGTATATTATTATTGATAAACGTATAATATTTTCTCTCACGTTTGTTTTTGCATTTTTCGGCATTGTCGCTATTTTTTGATGTTCTTTTTAGTCAATTTGTCAACTAATTGGCTATAAAAAAATAAGAGTCGTAATATATCATTTTTGGGTTAAAAATAAATTATTCACATATTGTTGCACTTTAACTCGTGACACTTACCTAGCGTCATTGTTATTATCTTCTAAGCCACTATCACAACGCAATAACAAGAGTTATCCATAGCGCGTATGCTATGCTGTGCCCAGTCATAGGTGCGCGCTTATTGGTTCAAGGCAGCCAGAAAAATCTAAAAAATGACTGGTACTAAAAAAGAAATTAAATAAAATAGTAATTAATTTTTGAAGAAATAAGAATTAAAATGATGATAAACAGTAATAAGCTTTATTATAAAAGTCATTTCAGGATTGTTGCGTGTAGTGATATTTTATACAAATTTTGAAGAAAGAAAAGTTGAACATACACTTACCCAGATGTGGTGCAAAATGATTTCTTCTGATATTCCAATTGTCTTGCTGAAGCAGCGGTGGTTATCGGATGTTAACACTATATTTTGTAACAGTGGCGGTGATTGGAGTTGTTAGCACTATATTTTGTAGAAGCGGTGGTGATTGGCGGCGACGGTAGCTAAATAAGCAATTATTGCGAATTTGCGTATTTCTCGAATGAATGTAAGCTTCGTCCTTCTGCTGCGTGAGGGCGCGATAGAAGTGCGTAGTTCAATTGGATTATTGTGTGGAATATTTGAATATATGATATTTGAGTAATTCGTAAATAAAGTAAGTTTCAGAAATAAAGTATTTTATAGAAAACAATTGAATTATAATTACAATAAAAAATATAAATAATTTTAGTGAACGAAGACTAAACAAGGATAAATGATTTAGGTGATATTTAAATAAATTTTCTGGTAAACTTGGTATATCATGAAATATGTGTGAGCATGCGTGATTTATATAAATTAGATTAGATGGCTGAAGTTTTTCTTAGCCTAAGCACAGGAACCGAGACCTTGCCAGTCACGTGCAGTGACAAAGGCGTCGTTCTTCTTTAAGACAGAAACGACATTCTTAGCCCCTCCTAACCTACAAAGGTGTTTGCGGAGTCAGCAATGTACTGTCACTCTAAGTCTAGTAAAGCTAAGGTGGAGCAGGTCTGCCGTAGTCGCATACGAGGGTTCTTTTATGAACTTTTTCGCGTGCCTCTGACCTGTGGATCCATTCCATTTAGCCAGCGCATCCACAGTGGGATTCCAGCCCGTTTTGGCCCGTGTATCTGCCTCGTTTCCTTCCAATCCCGAATGTCCTGGGATCCATACCAGTGTGACATTATTTGTGTCTGATATATCCTTCAGGGCATTCTAACAAACTATCACGTTTCGTGAGGTGATAACCGAAAATGCTAATGTCTTTTTAGTTTAGCCTTCTGATGAATGTTAATCTTAATTATTACCGTGAATAAGATTACTACTCACAATTTTGATATTGTTCCATTGAGATCAATAGAATAAAAGTATTAAATTAATGTATTAAATTTATTTCTTTATATTTATATTAAATTATCTAATCAGTGATTGACCTTATATATTTATACACCATACTAACTGACCAATGACATATCAAAATATTGATTAATAATGGTAATATAATATAGTAACCCCTTTACAACCACGTATTTAGCCTGTTTTGACTAATTGTTGCACATAAAAATAATAGATTTATATTAATCATAAAATTGTATAAACGCGACTGCACACTAAAAGTAATGTGTAAATTAACTTTATTTTCGGGAGGTTACTTTATATAAATTAGGAAATGCTTTGCTTTCAAAGTAACGAATTTTTTTTTAACTGAGATGAACATTTGAAGGGTGGACATCATCTTTACTCAAAAAAAATCTACAAGAGACTAACTAAAAATTATTTACAGGAACTTATCTCTACTAACTAATATTGTAAATATATTTAGTGAGGCTTGCAGATGTTGTGTATGTCTTTTCCTTACGAAGCATATCCGAAAAATTCTTTCTTTCTTTCTTTATTTCTTTCTCTGTGGCACTACAACCCAGGGTAGGTTTTGGCTGCCTTCATCACTTGTCTCCATCTGGGGCGGTCTTCTGCGGCTTTCTGCCATGAGTTCGGGTCCACTCCTATTGTTGTGAGGTCTTTCCTGATGTTGTCCCGCCATCTCAATTTTGGCCTTCCTAATGATCTCCTTTCTTGCAGTACTTCCTCCCAAACTGCTTTTATTAGTCTCGTATTGTGACTCCTCTGGACCTGCACAGCGCATTCGGTTTTCCTTTACTTCCTGTACGATATCTGGGCTATCATACAACTGGTATAGTTCAGCGTTCGTCCTTGTTCTGTATCGGCCAGTTTCAGGGTTCCGGTGGGGTCCTTATATTCTACGTAATATCTTTCGCTCGAACCGTCGTAGTACTTGGGTGTCATTTACTGTCATGGTCCTGCATATGTTATAATCGGTCTTATGAAAGTCTTGTATAAAGTGAGTCTTGATTTTGTACCGAGGTTTTTAGACTTTAATAAATGTTGTACAGCGAAGTAACATTTGTTTCCTTGGGTGATACGGTGTTTGATCTCTTCATGTGTGTTGTTATTCGCTGTTATTGTTGCCCCCAGATAGTTAAATGCTTTGACATGTTCAAAATTGTATTCGTTCATTGTCACATTTTGTCGTATGCTAAAAATCAAAAGGTCTACTGTGCTCTCGTAGATTTGGAAAATGCCTATGACAGAGTGGTGAGGAATGAATTGTGGTCGACTGGCTGTGTATGGAGGAATGCTGAGGAGTTAATGTTGGGTTTAGCAAAAGAAGCATAAAATTAAGATCAATACAGCAGAGGTACGTAGTTTGAGAAGTTTAGCTGGAAGTATAGCTCCGAATGAAGTGAGAAACAGGAACGGAGAAAAAAGGAACAATGTGGTATGAAAGAAGATAATCTCACAAACATAGATACAGGAATGCTTCGAACACGTAGAGAGCATGGGTGAAAACAGATTGAAGAAACAGATTTATGAGAATTGGCAAGCCGTATCTTGATTAGATCAAAGAGAGGCCAGGTCAAGAGTACTACAAGCAACCAACAAGCATGTACCAAAGCGCCGATAAAAGTAGAAGAAGCGAAAAACGTGTCTAAGAATCGAAGCAGGCGGAAAGAAGTGGTATCTACGTACCTGTATGGGAAAAGGGCGTGACTTTATGTATGTACCTACGTACATATAAAGGATTTCAATAAATTTTGTGTCCCTAAAAAAAACATGTTTTATTACTCTGTTTAAAATATCAGAAGGAAATTTTCTAGACGACTTTTATTACTTTTCCGATTTGAATAAAGTTAACACAATAACAATTTATTTTTAGTCTATTAAACATAAAGTAATATTCCAATACTTTTTATAAAAATAATGGTTTTCTAATGATGATGAACCTAAACCGATACAATCATTATGTATACAATTTTATTTTTGTATTTAACAATTAAAGTTTTCCACGAAACAATTTATCACAGTAATTTTCCAAAAGTTACAAACATTTCATTCCACGGGATAATTTTTATGTTTAAAAAGGTTCACTGTATATTATGTGTTCTAATAGTGACCAACTTAAAAAGACACACTTTACCGGGTGTATCAGCTGTATTGTGTCAAAGCTATATCTTAGTTGTTTTAAATCCAAAATTTTAAACGTTTTATACAGACCTAATAGGAAAGATGCAAATATAATATTTATGTTTATTTTGTCAATAAACTGTTAAAAAAATGTAATTAAGGTCCACTGCAACGTTTTTATTTTAATTAATATTGATTTTTAACAATAACTACTAACTAAACATAACTTGCAACGTAAACATTACAGCGCAGGCAACGAAGGCCAAATTTCATGAAATAAAAAAATAAATACAAAAGTTTTGAAATTTGGTAATAATGTTTATTATGGCTTACTATTAAACGTGTTAAAAGTCCTGAACAATTGAAGGTGCGAAATCGCCGCCATCTTAGAAAAAAGGTGCATTTTTATGGTTTTTGTTGTATAACTCTTTAATTATCGTGTTAATTGGAAAAATTATTTTTACAAAAGTTGGAGAGAATTTAATTGCCTTCAAAAAAGAACATAGAAAGTCATATTTATTTCTATTAATTTTATTAAGTCAAAGTTTTGTTTATTTTACACAACATTTTTTAAACTCACATCTTTATGTACGACGCTTCTTAACGGTTTGACTGATAGTTGGGTCATCCTCAACCACATCAGGATGAACCGATGAACCGGCACCAAGATCAATTCGGCATATCCGAAAACCTCAAACCTCAAATTTTCAGATTTTAATTATGTCAAGTTTTTCTAAAACGTCTAATTGGAACTCCAAAAGAATCACCCTGTATTTATACGTGGAAACATTTTTGTTTTTACATAAATAAAATTAATAATAAATAAGGGAGAAATTTATTTTTATATCCAAGATAAAAAAAATAAAGTATCAATATATTTGTATTAAAATCAACATTTTTTTTATTTTTTTAAATAATAAATTACCAATTATATAGAGTCATCGAAGGCGTATGCGACCATGTTTTTTGATAGTGTGGAGACGAGGGTAGCCCGGGGATGTCTCCAGGGAGGAGTACTCTCTTCCCTATTTTGGAATGTAGTGGACCTGCGGTCCCCGTTTCTATGGGTGAACACTGCAATATAGTGAGGGTACAAAATACCTCGGGGTCTTTCTGGACAAGAAATTGTCATAAAATCCCCAATGCAGCATATCTCAAACAAAAGCAAAATGATGCAAATGATCACAAAAAGAGTCATTGGAAAGTCTTGTTGAATGAAACCGAAAATAGCTCATTGGCTATATATGGCTGTGATAAGACCCAAAATAACATATGGCTCTATTTGTCCGGGAATGTTCCCGAAACCTTGGCTAACCATAACAAGGTCACTTTGTTGTTGGTGCCAGGGCATGAAGGTATTTTTGGTAACCAAGAAGCGGACAATCTAGCTAGGCGGGGCTCTAGAACACCATTTATTGGGTCAGAACCAATAATAGGGATACCCAATAAGGGCGTTAAAGCAGTAATCAATGACTGGGTTCACTCTCAGCGTCAGCTGAAGTTAATGCTGAAAAAACCCTCACACAAGCAGCAGGGAAGCTGCACCCTCACATAATCAGGCAGGGAAGCTGCTCTCGCTAAGTACGGAAAAACTTAGAACAGTTGTAGGGCTTTGTACCAGACACTGGTTTTTAAACAAACATTTGCATAATATAGGCGTGTCTGACACAGAACCTATATGCAGATTATGTAATATGGAGGAGGAAACGGCCACTCATATTATCTTCGAATACGAAGCCACCGCTCAGTGGAGGCACTACCTGGGGTGTATACAAGACCAAAGGAGTGATCCACCTGGGGCAATAGCAGTACATGAGCTTCTACTCCTTAACAGGAGAATTGAAGAAATGGGACTGATCCAAGGAGCTGGAAAGGTACCAAAAGCAGACAATGCTGCAGTGCCTAGAGAAAATTAGACCTCTTTCACATCTCCTATTTATTTATTATAGAATCATATAATATTAATATAAAGTGTAAAAAAATGAAATATTTTAGAGAAAACTAATTAGTTGGTCAATTATTCCATTTTTTTAGAATTCCATCTTTCAGAATTTCTTTCAACGGCTTTAAATGAGGTAGCATGATTTTAGTCTGATCTAATTGTCTTTTATGTTGTAATGACGATTTCCACGAGTTAGTGTTATTGTAAATATCATTAATATTTTGTTAAGGCATTTTTTTATTTATTATGAATTATTCGTAAAATATAAAACGCGATGTAAAAAATACATAAACTGGGATAATATAAATAAATCATAACGCATTCAAAGCAACGTTGCCATATCGCCAAAATGAATATATTCGATAGTATCTGTGTGTCGATAATTCTGATTTCTGACAATATGAAATGCTCGTATTATATACTGTAGCACGCTGGAACTATCTTAATGTAAAGCATATTGTGTTTTTAGAATAAAGCTGATCGAAAATATGTGTTTGTTGGTTAGACTAAATTTTAAAATAACCCTCGTAGTTTAAAAATGTTGAATATCGTATTCAATAAAAATGCCAAGTCATTCCAGCGATTTAAAATTAGATAATGTACATATCAGGTTGAGTGACGGAGCAAATCTATGTTGTGGTTAAAAAACAAGTTACTTAATGGATTTTATGTTTAAGTACCACGGAACCTAAATATCAAAAATTGCACAACGTTATTTTTTTCATGTTGTTTTTTGTTTCCAATCGTTAAAAATTCTTCAACGAAGAATTTATAGGTACTAATTATTTTTTTCTGTAATAGCTATCAACTTCTTTTGATGTTCTTGTCTTTTATTTAAATCTTGTTTATGTAAGTCTATTCAATTCATAAGGAACAATGTAAAATTGTGAATAACTTACATCAACATAATATTCGACAACTCCATTCCTTGCGATCTTTGAACATAAGAACAAGCTTTGGCCGAAAATCAATTTAACATAATGGTGTTAACATACAGGGTGTTTTAACGAAAAATGGACCCACAAGAAACTCGGAAACCAAGAGTTTCTTCAAAATTTAAAAAAACACTTTTATTGGAAGAAACAAATTTTATTGGAAGCAGGATAAATTTTCCTACAAAATTCATACCCATCATTTGAAAAATAATTGAATTCTCAACACAACATTCTATTTTTTTTTAATTTATGAAAATTTATGAAAATATTTTAAATTTAACTAATTTATTTAATAAATATCAGTACATACATATAGTCAAAGCCTTTTACCCGTAGGGGTAGGCAGAGACCACTTTCTTCCACTTGCTACGGTTTTTACACAAATCTTTTGCTTCCTCTACTTTCATCAGTGCTCTGGCCTTTCTTCAAAACAATGTTGATCTGATCGAGATATGTTCGCCGAGGTCGACCGTTGCTGACTTGTTCATTCACACTCGCACAAATTTGTTTCGTCAATCTTCCTTTGTTCATCCTTTCTACGTGTCCAAACCATCTAAACATTCCTTTATTTATCTTTGTAACCACATCTTCTTTTACACCACGGCGTTCTCTTATCTCACTATTCTTTACTTTATGCAACCGAGTCACTCCGGCTATACTTCTGAGACTACTCATCTCCGCAGCATTAATCCCATTTTTATGCTTCTTCTGCCAAACCCAACATTCATAAATGTCAGTAATCGGCATTCTGTCACAATTATCTGTCACAACTCTGTAAGATCTGGAGGCAGAGTGACGTATATTTTTTATTTAAGGTGTTTACACAAAAAGAAATCCAATGGCGAGAGACCTGGTGATCTTGCTGGTCACTCTATTGGACTTTTTCTGCTAATCCAACGTCCTGGAAAATTTTGGTTCAAAAACTGTCTTACGCGTCTATCATAATGTGAGGGTGTCCCGTTCTGTTGGAAAATTAGTTCGTCCTCTAAAAGATTATCATGTCTCAATGTGTCAGTAATCATTGGGTCAACAACGTCTTCTAACAAATTCAAATAAGTTGTTCCATTAAGATTTCCGTCAATAAATAATGGTCCAATGGTCCCTACCCATACATTTAATTTCTCAGGTGTTTATGTATGTGCCTCTACGAATAAATAAGGATTATTCTCACTTAAATGGTTTTGTTAACAAGCATAATTGTAAAAATCCTCACGTGTTACGACAGGATAAAACTCAGTTTCCAGCGAAGATCAATGCAATGTATGGGCTGGTATTTTGGGAAATGAGATAATTGGACCTCTATTTTTTGACCAAAACCTAACGAGAGAATTGTACCTGCAATTATTAGAATATGAAATTGATCCACTTATTACTCAGTTATTAGAAAGACAAGTTGATGAACAGGGACATATGGTGCTAGATGAACATAATATATACGTTCAACAGGACGGAGCTACCATACATTACGCACTAACTGTGAGACAATGGCTAGACGAAAGATCAAGATATTGGATTGGCAGAAGAGGTTTTAGAGAATGGCCGGCAAGATCTCCGGATCAAACACCACTTGACTTTTTTCTGTGAGGCTATTTAAAAACATTAGTTTACAAAAATTCTCCCGAAGACATCGAAACACCATAGCTTAAAATAACTTAAAAATGTAGACGAATTACTAGCGAAACTTTGCAAATAGTTCGAAAAGAATTTGAAAATGGGTTGCCTACAATATAACGAAGCACACTTTGAACAGTTACTGTAAATACATTTAAGGAGCTGTTAGTAATTAAGTTCATGTTAGTTTCTGTTGTAATTTTGCTATGTTTAATGTTATCATAAATCGATAGAATAAATTGTTGTTTATATGGCTGATTTCCATTTTTCTTGGGTTTTCATTTGATGTATTACAAGGGTTGCTATTTGACACTTTAAAAAAGGGGTGGGGGATGTTAAAGGGGTGCCACATCGAAACAGCATAATAGCATTTTTAAACCTTCCACTTGATTTAAAATTCGACGTGTTTTTTGTTTTTCTTACATTTACGCAAAATCAAAAGTTATTCGGACTTGCTGGTTTTAAAATGAAAGCACCGTAGTTAGTTGCATATGCAGAATAGTTCTACGTGCAGTTGATAAAGCCTTGAACCATGTACATAAACAGTAATTTCTGTTTTTATTATTTAATTGATTTTAACATGCTATATTAATACGAGCACTGAAATCACTTTACAAGGATTCCACTGCTTGTGTCAGGATAAACGGAGCTTGCACGGACTGGTTTAACATCGAAAAAGGTGTGAGACAGGGATGTGTGGTTTCGCCATGGCTGTTTAACTTATACATAGACAATTGTTTAAAAGATCTGAAAGAGAGTGCGTATGGATTAAAAATGAATGATTTGATCGTTAAATGCCTTCTTTACGCCGATGATCAAGTCATATTAGCGTTATCTGAAGAGGAGTTGCAGGCGATGGTTAATGTTATGCATGAATCCCTGAAAATCAAAGGGATGAAAATAAATGTGAGCAAAACGAAAGTAATGGTTTTTGAAAGAGAAGAAAGCATGACAAACTGTGGGGTTTCGATTGAGGGAGAAAGAGTGGAACAAGTTAATGAATTTGTGTACTTGGGTTCAAAATTTACTAGAGATGGAAAGTATGACAGTGACATTGAGCGAAGTGTGTTGGCAGGAAAACAAATGAATGGGGCACTGCATAGCTTTATGAATAGCCAGAAAGTGTCAAAAAAGGCACGTCTGGCGGTGCATAGAGGTGTGTTGGTTCCTACACTTATGTATGGTAGTGAATGTTGGGTTTGGCAGAAGAAGCATGAAAATAGGATTAATGCTGCGGAGATGAGTAGTCTGAGAAGTATAGCCGGAGTGACTCGGTTGGATAAAGTAAAGAATAGTGAGATAAGAGAACGCTGTGGTGTAAAAGAAGATGTGGTCACAAAGATAGATAAAGGAATGCTTAGATGGTTTGGACACGTAGAAAGGATGGATGAAGGAAGATTGACGAAAAACAAATTTATAAGGCGAGTGTGAATGGGCAAATCGGTAGAGGTCGACCTCGGAGAACATATCTCGATCAGATCAACATTGTTTTGAAGAAAGGCCAGGTCAAAAGTACCAACAACCGAAGAGCATGTATGAGAGCACTGATGAAAGTAGAGAAAGCAAAAGATGTGTGTACGAACCGTAGCAAGTGGAAGGAAGTGGTCTCTGCCTACCCCTATGGGAAAAAGGCGTGACTTTATGTATGTATGTATTAAGTTGATATTAAGTAATATATCTAATCTATTTTGTTTTAATAAAAGCAATGTTTTTACCTTATAGTGATCGATCAGTCGTACTAATTCTGAATAACTGTATAACTGAATAACTTTTAGCTCTTTTGCAGCAGCGAATAATCCCTACCCACTAGAATATCCTTCCAACGTATTTTTTAGTCTTGGAAACAGTTATTATACTCAGTTTGCGGTATAATCTTCAAGGCAGCAAGCGTATTCTTTTTGTATAGCTTTAGTTTGCTCAAAACGATGTCCAAGAAGCGGTAATTTCAATCTAGGAAATATACGGTGCTTGCAGAACGACATTCACTTGATTTTTGAGGAAATACTGATTAATAATGATGGCAGTATCTAATGGTGCATGATCCTGGTGCAAAAACCGTGAATTGTTTCGCCATAATTCTGGTCGTTTTTTTACGAATTAGACGAAAATGTCTTAAATAATATTTTCCATGATTTTGTTGATGTTTTCGTAATTAGTTGAAGGTGATGGCCTTCCTGAACGAGGTTCGTCTTCGAGTAACGCTTTTGTACCATCCTTCCAACTGTAAATGTCTTATCTCAGTAAGGAGTACCGATTGCAAACTGCCGGCTCTTCCTGCACAGCAAAGTAGTTTAAAAAGCCAACTTAAGGTGAACCCACATGCACATCATCGAAACAGATTGAGCCTAAACTAGATCGAACTAATGGTTTAACTCTATACAGGGAGTCCATTGGAAATGCGATCGCGGCCATAACAGAACACTGGGCAGGTGGATCCCATGCACGGTGCATGGGAATCGGAGAGCTACAACACGACTTCAGTAGAAGCTGTCACGATGAGGAAGAGAAGAAACAATGTTACATCTTCTCTGCCACTGCCCTGCCCTACGCAAAAAACGGCTTTCTATACTAGGGCAACCGAACTTTGATGACTTACCTGATCTCACCTCAGTTAGCATTAAAGAACTCACACTTTTTATTCTTCTTCTTCTTCTTTCTTTTTAATTAGGCTTGAAGCCTGTTTATCTTCATCCGCCAGCCTTATATATTGTCGCTCCACCGCTTTCGCGGGCGACCCACACTCCTGTGTCCTATAGGTGACTTGTCTCTTGCGGTTTTTACGATCCCCCATGCGGTCAATGTGCGCGCTCCATTCTTTTTTCCTGTTTTGGGTCCATTCGTTGATGTTCTCTACCCCACATCTGGTTCCATTGTCTTTGCTCTCCTCTCTGTCCCATAAAGTTCTGCCATCAATTCGTCTCAGTATTCTCATCTCCGTTGTTTCCATGAGCCTTCTTGTTTTTTGAGTTTCTGGCCTAGTTTCCGTAGTGTTTGTCATTATGGGCCTGATAATGATTTTATAGATCTTGCTTTTCACCTGGGTGTTAATGTTTTTGTTTTTCCAAATAGAGTCGTTCAGACCACTTGCCACTCTCGCCGCCCTTGCCGTTTGTTCTCTTACTTCCGCTTCAACGTCACCATGGCTGGACAGTTCTATACCCAAATATTTAAACTTCATCTCCTGTTGTATGACCTCTCCATCTACTTCAAGGTTGCATCTTAACGGTGCTTTTGATGTTGTGATGCAACGTGTTTTTGAACCGGATATGGTCATGTTGAGTGTTTTAGCTGTTTGGTTAAACTGGTGGAGGAGTTTCTGTAGATCATCTTCGTTTACTGCTATTAATGTGGCATCGTCTGCATAACACAGGATGTTAACCGTTTTATCTCCCATTTTGTAGCTCTCATAGTACGAACTTTTTTTATTATCTCATACATTATAACGTTAAATAGGAATGGGCTCATCGAGTCTCCCTGGAGAATACCGTTTCCAGCTGGCATGGGTTCGGTAAGTTCTTCGTTTATCTTCGCTCGGATTTGATTATCCTTGTATATATTTTCTATTGTTTTTATTCGGTTGTAAGGGGTTTTTCTATTGTAGAGGAGATGTATGACCCTTTTTATTAAAAGGTTCTACTGGTTCTCACGATAGAGAGGGAAGGCACCGCCGTCCATCACGGTACCACAACGGTCCAAAAGGCCTAAGTGGGTTCCCTCCGAACCGCCGTTTTAACCTAACCTAACCCAAATACTTAAATTAATTTTATATTTATTTTGGAACCATGGAACGTATCTCTTATAATGCCATACAAATTACCATTCCATATTCACGGTTTCTATATTCGCGACACATATTTACAGAACGTATAGCCCGCGAATAAGGAACTTTTGCTGTGCATTAAATTTGCCGTATTAAATGAACAATCTGAAATAATAAAAACAAAGTGCGGTTTAATTCGACAAAAAATGGAGACAATCAAGTTTGCAGCACCTAAAAACGAATCAAACCGAAAGGTTCAATGAAATGTTAAGCTATATTATAAAATCCATTGTATTTTCAAATCAATCGTATTTCATAGTCTTGTTATTAAATTTCACGAACTTAATTAAGGCGGCCGCGTTAATAGACACACATAAATTTACATTTAAATGATATTTTTATTATAATTCCATTTTAAAGATTTTTATTCTTTTTCGCACATTCTAAATTTTATAAAATTTCACCAAGCAGTCCACAATCGTGAGAAAAGGCACAAGTGATCACCAGCTATCATCAATTTAATCTTTAATTTTTACATAGATTTAAATTTTTTTTTCCAATTTTTGAACTATACTTTCTACCATTGGTATAAAAATTATAAAACCAATCTTGCAGGTTTCGTTAAATAGAATCAACAAATTGTCCGTAAAAATGACAGAAGCTTTTCCATAAGCAACACCATTGAATATTTGCAAAATACGCCAATGAACATCCCAGAAACCAACTCCAATTTAATGCTTCCAAAAGACAGTTTTGTCTATGTATGTACCTAAAAAACAATGTCCTTACTGCGTTTGTGTGATTATGAATTATTAAATTCTTTTCAATAATAAGGGATTTGGTAGGCATTGTTTTAACAAAGAATTTAATTTGGCTTCAACATGTATGTACAGTGCAACAGAAGTAGCTTGGCGGGCGAGAGATCACAAAATCTGCGCACAACGAAAACATTCGAATAACGATCCGATCGGCGACGACGAAATTTTCAGTAATCGTGAGTCTCAAGTACAATCGGAGGAAAAAGTTTACGAATGTGAAGTATATTCAGCCGAATATTTGTTATTTTAGAGGCTAGTCACCCGCCAAGCTACTTCTGTTGCACTGTACCATAGTCGTGACGGTGGCTAATACACAGCATTTTACCCTTTAGGCAGATTATCCTCCAGTGCCGGAACACAAAAGGCCTCTAGTAACAGGGTTAGGGAGACAAACCCCGACCGGCACGAAAAGTAGAATGAAATGAATGACGGTTGATTCTGTTACTTACACTGGGTTTATACAGCAAATGTGATTAAATAAGAAATAAAACGAAAATAGACCCGTTTAAACAGATGAATTAAAATAAATAAAAATTAAGAATCTACACATATAAAATTCTTTGTCCTGAATGACTGACTGACGGATCAACACATATCCTAAACTGCTGATCGTAGAGACCTAAAACTTTGAGGATGTGTTCTTTGTATGACGTAGGCATCCGATAAGAAAGGATTTTCCGAAATTCTGCCCCTAAGGGGGTGAAAAATAAGGACAAAGCTTGTATGGGACAACGCGATTACTTGGTCCAATCTACTTTAAATTTTGCATGAACATTCTTTAACAGAATTGATGGAAGACGTTTTTCGTATTTTATTAAAACTCATCGCCTAACGGGGTTAAAAAGGGGTAGAAAGTTATTTTGGGGGTGATTTGCATCGAAGTTGATATCGATACTTCTTAGTACTTTTGAATTAAATTACATTTCATTTTGGCACGTGTTTGCAAACTAAATCCGATTTTATTTAAAAAACGTTGAACTCACGTAAAAGCTCTTGGTACAATGCAAATTGCACCGAAACCCCACTTTGCAATATACCCAAATAAAGTAATATGGCAGAAGTACTCCGCAAAAGAAATTAATTGTTTTTAGGATGAGAGTACTATGGCTCATAAAGGGGTTTCTAAGCCCTAAATAGATCTTTATAAGATGTTAGGAATAATTATTGTCAAATGGGAGAAGTTTATGTATTTTTAGCAGTGGATTTCCGGCAGACTTTACCAGTAGTTCCCAGAGGAACGCGAGCGGACGAAATTAAAGCGTGCGTGAAACAGTCTTATTTGTGGCCTTCAGTGACAAAACTGAGCCTTACCAAAAATATGAAAGTGCATCTCAGGGGAGATGTTACTGCCGGACAGTTCTCAGACCTGCTGCTTTAAATAGGGAATGGTGATTTCCTGGAACTGAATAATAATATAATTTTTCCTACATCATCATCACTCAGCTATAGTAGTCCACTGCTGAACATAAGCCTCTCGTTTATTTTGCCACTCTGCTCTATCTTGAGCCATTTGTATCCAATTACCACAGATTCTTTTGATGTCATCAGTCCATCGTGTGGGGGGGCGCCCTCTACTACGATAAGCTTCGTGCCTCGGACGCCACTCCAATAGTTTTTTAGACCTACAGAGTTAGGTAAAATTGTTTCCACTGTAGAGGAGCACTTCTCCAGCTGATAGTTCAGGGAAAGATCGGTGGAAGGAGGAATATTGGAAGACGCCGTGTGTCTTGGCTTAAAAACTGGTTTAATTGTAGCAATGTTAAACTATTCCGAGCAATTTCTTTTCGTTTGGAAACCTTTTTAAAAACCACACATTGCGCGACGTCAGCATCTAGGTACGAGTAGTCCATTAATGACAATCAAACCAACCGAATTTTTTTTTAAGTTTTTAAAAGTGTGGTGAATTGCCTTCTATATTTTCTAGCCCGAAATGTGCCTTGTTACCTAGGACACTAGGTATTATGAAACAGTTGTAACAAATTTGACTCGTCAAAAGTAATTAGCTTTGTTAATAAAATATACCTTTTGGAATATCAATTCTTCATTATGGTAGTAATACTACAAATGTAAGATTTGAAAGTGTTAATTATGCAATTAAAAAGAGAGTTGCGTAAAAATTTAATGAATACGGCGATAAAATTTAAAAAAAAGTAATAATGGAATTAAAATTATGTACTTTATGTTGTACGTCGGCAGATGCTCATTCGAAGATGTTCTTTTCGAACATGTTATTTATATTCGTATGCGATTATTAGCTTCGTGTTAGAAAAAGTAGATAGAAATTGTTATAACCTTCAACAAGGACAGTTAATTTTCACAGATGATTGTAGGTAGGTTATTTTTCATTAAATCAAGTACATATCCAATATCTGACGCACCTATTTTGTCATTATCTATTTTTGTCAATTTTGCACTTTTCCAATTAATAATGAATTAATTAATGAACACAATTTTATGTGCTTTAGCTATCGGTAAATTATTATTAAAAAAATATGAATAATATTTCTAAATGTTTCATTACGTCTATCCATACGAATAATATTTGTTTGTAACTCCAAACAGACAAGAAAGAGAGTTTATATTGCATTGTCATTCAGTTCTAAGCTATGTTTAAAGTTTTAAATCTCCAGCTCACTTGGGAAATTAGTTTAAAATCGATTGCAAAATTTGTACCAGACAGACAAACAAACAGACAAAACAGCCAGTTTATATTACGTTGTCATCCATTCTGAACTATGTTTAAAATCTCAAGTCACTGGCTTCTCGAAAAACAAAGAGACAAGAAAGTGAGAGTATATTGCATTCTTATTTGGTTTTAAGGTTTGTTTGAAGTTTTAAATCTCCAGCTCACTTGGGAAATTAGTTTAAAATCGATTGCAAAATTTGTACCAGACAGACAAACAAACAGACAAGACAGCGAGATTATATTGCTTTGTCATCCAGTTCTGAACTATGTTTAAAATCTCAAGTCACTGGCTTCTCGGAAAACAAAGAGACAAGAAAGTGAAGAGTATATTGCATTCTTATTTGGTTTTAAGGTTTGTTTAAAGTTTTAAATCTCCAGCTCACTTGGAAAATTAGTTTAAAATCGATTGCAAAATTTGTACCAGACAGACAAACAAACAGACAAGACATCGAGATTATATTGCGTTGTCATCCAGTTCTGAACTATGTTTAAAATCTCAAGTCACTGGCTTCTCGGAAAACAAAGAGACAAGAAAGTGAGAGTATATTGCATTCTTATTTGGTTTTAAGGTTTGTTTAAAGTTTTAAATCTCCAGCTCACTTGGGAAATTAGTTTAAAATCGATTGCAAAATTTGTACCTGACAGACAAATAAACAGACAAGACAGCGAAATTATATTGCGTTGTCATCCAGTTCTGAACTATGTTTAAAATCTCAAGTCACTGGCTTCTCGGAAAACAAAGAGACAAGAAAGTGAGAGTATATTGCATTCTTATTTGGTTTTAAGGTTTGTTTAAAGTTTTAAATCTCTAGCTCAATTGGGAAATTAGTTTAAAATCGATTGCAAAATTTGTACCGAACAGACAAACAAATGTTAATGTTACATTGTCATCCAGTTCTAAACTATATTTAAAGTTTCAAGTCTCTAGCCAATCCGGAAGTTACTTAAACAAAATTTGTATTGAACAGACAAGACAGCGAGTTTATATCGCACTGTCTTTCAGTTCTGAGTTATCTTTCAGTTTAGGAATTTAATAAAAACAATTTGAAGAGAATATTACAGTTGCTATATTTTAAACTTTTATTTGAATTTTTATTACGTTGTCAGTCTGTTTTGACTGCTTTGTTCGTGTAGGGCTTTTAAATAGTTCCAAGGAATATTATTATACTTTTGCTCTAATAATTTTCTCCATCGGTAATATTTTACGACGATTACACCGAGTGTGTGTGTGTGTGTGTGTGTGTGTGTGTGTGTTTGGAGAGGGTTGGCATTGGAAAAATTCCATTTGCCACAGAAATATGATAAGGGATGAAAATAAATGTGAGCAAAACGAAAGTAATGGTTTTTGCAAGAGAAGAAAGCATGACAAATTGTGGAGTTTCGTTCGAGGGAGAAAGAGTGGAACAAGTAAATGAATTTGTGTACTTGGGTTCAAAGTTTACAAAAGATGGAAAGTATGACAGTGACATTGAGCGAAGGGTGTTGGCAGGAAAACAAATGAATGGGGCACTGCATAGCTTTATGAATAGCCAGAAAGTGTCAAAAAAGGCACGTCTGGCGGTGCATAGAGGTGTGTTGGTTCCTAAACTTATGTATGGTAGTGAATGTTGGGTTTGGCAGAAGCATGAAAGTAGGATTAATGCTGCGGAGATGAGTAGTCTGAGAAGTATAGCCGGAGTGACTCGGTTGGATAAAGTAAAGAATAGTGAGATAAGAGAACGCTGTGGTGTAAAAGAAGATGTGGTCACAAAGATAGATAAAGGAATGCTTAGATGGTTTGGACACGTAGAAAGGATGGATGAAGGAAGATTGACGAAACAAATTTATAAGGCGAGTGTGAATGGACAAGTCGGTAGACGTCGACGTCGGAGAACATGTCTCGATCAGATCAACATTGTTTTGAAGAAAGACCAGGTCAAGAGTACCAACAACCTACGAGCATGTATGAGAGCACTGATGAAAGTAGAAGAAGCAAAAGATGTGTGTAAGAACCGTAGCAAGTGGAAGGAAGTGGTCTCTGCCTATCCCTATGGGAAAAAGGCGTGACTTTATGTATGTATGTATGAGTGTGTTAATATGTTAAATATCGAGTTTATTGTACCTCAAAAAGTTTATTAGTGCATCAAATATAAATTTTTCATTAATATTGAGTAAAAACGTTAAATTTACAGGTAGGGTTATCTTATTTTGGAGTAATAATTCCATAAGTTTAAGGCGACTTCGGTGGTACTTGTGACACGCAAAAAATATATGATTTAAATCAGCGACAGATTCATTATCACACCGAGCTTAGTGAGAGTAATGAGTGTTCGAGTCATCTGCAATGAATGGAGGTTATAATTCTGTCTTCATAATACTTGCTTCATAATTTTTTTTATTTATTGCAACCTAATATAAATATATGAAAGTTGTGTAATATTTAAAATTAAAAGCGTGTGTTTATGTACATAAATTTGTGCAGCTTCCTAGCCTACATCATAATTAAATGTTACAATAATTAAAAAATTGAAAGTTTTTTTTCCCAATAGGTTTTAATTGTATGCGGGATGTTATAAAATTGCATTCGGTCAATCGAAAAAGAGTCAAATTTATATATAGTGTTAAACAGCCAAATGGAATAAATTCATTAATTTTTGTGCATATTTATAAAAATCCCGAAACACTCAATTTAAGATTATAAAATGACATTCTGCAATATAGGAGTTCTTCAAAATACTCACCTCGAGCGTCTTTGTATCATCCCAATCTTAAATAAAACTTCTAACTTTATTCAACATCTGTTGTGTGACCAAGCGTTATTCTTCTTTTTAAGTCGGCTTAATCTAGAGATTTAATAGTACCTCAACCTAATATTTTCAAATTAATGAATGGGGAGGCGAGAATCGATAGAATGGCCAGTACGATTACCTAATTTCTGCCTTTAGCTTGTCAAGTCGCGATGTGCAAAATGCATCTCCGATTAATTGCTCCCAATCTGCGCCAACAGAGTGTTGGAATGTTCATTCGAACACGTTTTTGGTCTAACAAGAGTAAAAGCGGCACCCCCCAACGCGCGAACAGCTTTCTCATGCCTAATTCTTGTTTCAATATGTTAAAAACACGTTGTTTAAACATATTCATAGACTTTATTATCTCTTTAACTTTAATTCGACGGTCGTTTAGCACCATTTGGTGAACTTTAGCGATGTTATCGTCAGTGGTGCAATTTTTGGACGTCCCAAACGTTCGAGTCGACTTAGATGGGTAGGACATTTTCTTAGAAATTATAATTAGAAGCTTTTGAACATCATATACCATGAAAGGCCAGAGGGAAGAAGATCTGTTGACCGGCCTATGAGGAGATGAAAGGACGTAGTTACGGAGGATCTGAGAAAAATGGGTATAGCACAATGGGAAGTGGAAGCACAAGATAGACAGAGCTGGAGGGCAATAGTGGATGCGGCCAAGACTCACGCGTAGTTGTAGTGCCAGCGAGAGAGAAAGAGAAAACAGATCATCATTTTGAGTTTAAGAACATAAAAAAATTAAGTTCACCCTATAATCTTATTGTACTATGTGTATTCTAGTGAGGATGAGGATGTTGCGTTGTGACGTGTTTTCCGCGCTTTTGTATGAAGGCATGGACTCTCAAGAAGAATCACACGGACAAACTACAATACTTCGAGATGTGGTGCTACCATAGAATGTGGCGTATCCCCTGGACAGAAAAGATTTCTAATGTTGAAGTCCTAAATCGGATGAATAAGGAATGTGAAGTCATTAACACCATAAACAAGAGAAAGCTTAATATCTAGGTCATATACTGAGAGGACCCACTGTAGAGGAGCACTTCTCCAGCTGATAGTTCAGGGAAAGATCGGTGAAAGGAGGAATATTGCAAGACGCCGTGTGTCTTGGCTTAAAAACCCAAGGGACTGGTTTAATTGTAGCAATGTTGAACTATTCCGAGCTGCAGTCAATAAGGTCCGGATAGCTGTGATGATAGCAAACCTCCGATAAGAAATGCACTATAAGAAGAAGAAGTATTCTAGTTGATCTCACTATTTCAGCATTAGAATCAAAATGAATATTGCAATAGTTCGATATTCTATTAAATTATGTACCATAATCCCCTACTTGCAATTAAAAAATTTGGGATTTATACTGTCACTCGAAAAAGGTTTAATATAGGGATGACATTTTTTCGTTACGGGATGTGATTTCATAATCTAACAATGAGGTGTTTCAAGATTTTTTGGAAATATGCACAACATTTAAAATAATGAATTTATTTCATTTTACTGTTCCAAACTGTATGCATGAAAAGATGACGACGACCTTGATTCGTGAAGAGATTGAAACTATTTCTGTTTTCGGTTTTAAATTTATTTGACCCACTAAATAAGGTTATGGCCTAATCGTACCATCCAATAATGGGACATAATATAATCGAACCGTATCCGACAAGTGACCTTGATTTAACCCTATAATTAAAAATTCTTTTTGTTTTTCATTTTATTTTTTTAGCGGACCGTATGGAATGTTGGCACGTAAATCGCACATACGAGTATATATCGCAAAAGTATTTGACCTTATTTCGCATTTTAGCAGCAGTACATTTAATAAATTTAGTTAGCATACGTTAAACAAACAAAGGGGTGAGTTTTATAAAACTAGGAGCGCCGAAGTGATGTAAAATATACATAAAATCAATTATTAATTTAAACAGGCGTTCACACGACGGATTGATGGATACATTTTTTATGAAGATTTTCGCGTTACTTTCACAGAGCGAATTTGCTGACTTACATATATACATACATACATATAGTCACGTCTTTTTCACGTAGGGGTAGACAGAGACCACTTCCTTCCACTTGCCTCGGTTTTTATACACATCTTTTGCTTCTTCTACTTTCATCAGTGCTCTCATAACATGCTCTTCGGTTGTTGGTACTCTTGACCTGTCCTTTCTTCAAAACAATGTTGATCTGATCGAGATATGTTCGCCGAGGTCGACCTCTACCGGCTTGTCCATTCACACTCGTCTTAGAAATTTGTTTCGTCAATCTTCATCCATTGTTTCTACATGGCCAAACCATCTAAGCATTCCTTTGTCTATCTTTGTAACCACATCTTCTTTTACACTACAGCGTTCTGTTATCTCACTATTCTTTACTTTATCTAACCGAGTCACTCCGGCTATACTTCTCAGACTACTCATCTCCGCAGCATTAATCCTATTTTCATGCTTCTTCTGCCAAACCCAACAGACGTGCCTTTTTTGACACTTTCTGGCTATTCATAAAGCTATGCAGGTTTTTTATTAAAAATATTAAAAATACTCTACTTTTTTATTATTTTATTTTATGTCGAACCAAAATGTATACATTAATATTTCCACAATATTGGGTTATTTTTGTTTGCTGTACTTATTAGTACCATTGCCCATTTTATCTTTTAATGATAGTACACAATCTTTTTTTTTAAATTTTATATTTATTGTGGATCTTTTGAAAGCATTTTGTAGGCGACACGAGAAGCTTTCAACCTTTATAAAACTAATAACAAATGACGTTTAAATATATAATGAGTTATCAAGTAAAATAAATTTGTTACGACAATTAGTTTGTTACAATAAGAATGCTTCTGATCAGAGCTCATTCTTTAAAAGTCACCCTTTGTTGTGAACTGTTTTAAAAAGAACTGGAGTCTCGACAAAGGGTAGTTTGGGACTCATCGAACGTGCGATGTTTTGTGGCTTATTGTCTCATGGTGAAGACAATCTTACCGATTGTGTAGAAAATGGTTACAGCGTTGCCAAACATTCTACATGAATTTCTCAACTTTATACGCAGATATTAGATTTCAGCCTTATCTCACTTATTTACAAATTAATGTTATTTGAAATGAATTGAATGTAATGTGAAACTTACAATATGAACTTATAATTTCAAAATGTATGTCGATTTTGAGTTTTGTTTTTGAAAACTCAAAGTGATATTTATTTGGTATTCTCGTAAAATATTACGAACAGCAACAATAAAATGCGCATTTAATAGCACTTGTGACGTCAGCATGGAGACTTCAAGCCGCATGTTTGAATGTTGTCTGAAATTTTATGATTTTCATATGGTGTTTGACGAATTATAACAAAATATTTTGTAAATTAAAATATCAGTTGTCTGGGTGCGACCCGAGAGGTCCACACAACTAACTTCCCAGTGAAATAAATGAAAAAATACCATATGTTTTTTTGTTATTAAAATTATTATAAAAAAAGATTTCAAATTGTTTATGTCAACCGTATTCTTTCAAACTTTTTCTTATTATTTCAATTATTTATTATAATTGAACATTTTTTTTTAATTATTATGATCAATTGTTATAAACAATGCTTGATTATTACAAAACAATAATTTTGCACTGTTATAGCGTCTTCAATGCTATTTTTGTTTTCTAAAACCATCTCTTATTATGAAACATTGTCATCATATTTTTCATGCAAATATTCCTAACATGCAATAATTATAAGATCTTAAAATTCTGTATTAAAAATGGTATAATTTTTAAATTGCAAAATCAGGTAGTTTTTTTTCAGTTTTTTGATTTTCCATTAAAAAGCAGCTCGACCGATTTTGCTAAAAATTGGTCCCACGTCGATATCATTTTTTGTTCTTGAGATAATCGACACGAAAAATAATTCCAAACGCACATATAAACATACGAATATACACAGATACGTACATACACACACAGACGTTTAATTATTTGCACATTTAAACTGGATTTACTCATTTGTGATCTTGCCTATTCTTTCTCAGACCTGAGCCGTACATTAGGCAAATAGCTTGTCAAAAGGTTATTTTCAATGGGAAAATGATAAAATTAATAATGTGCTAAGTTCCATTTAATCCTTATTTTTATTCCAAGAAGAAAACGAAAATGTCTACAACCATTGTAGAATACAGGAAAAATGCCATACAAAATAAAAGATATCTATTTAAAAAATGCTCCGTTTAAAGAGCTAAAATTTAAAAAAAAAACTATAAATTGCAATCCTAATTAACTAAAATACCCCAACTGAATAAAAGAAGCAAATAACAGATTCATAGGGGTGTTGGTAGTTTGGTTCCCAGAGTGAGAAGGGTCAGAAAAAATGTGTAATTTGGTTCCTGACATTTTTAGTGTAAAAAATTAATATTGTGCATTGTATTGCTTCTGTGACAGTTGTGTTTTTGAATCGTGCTTGCTCAGTCACATTCAATAAAGGGTTGGCGTTATTTTTTTTACTATTACTGCCTCAAATAAACAATTGTGTCAATTGGTTAAAATAATTTTTCTTTCCGGGAACTAAATTACACTTAGACACCAGGAAAATGTCGGGTATATAAAAATCAGGTAATCCTAAAATATCGAGAACCGAATTAAACATTTTTTCTGACCCTTCTTACTCTGGGAACCAAATTACATGTACCCATTCATATTAGCACTAGTGAAACATTCTTATATGTATTAACCGTCATAAAACACAAAACTTTAAAAGTAGACGACGCAATGTTTTTAATATTCTGAATCAGTTAATTTAAAATATGCAACAAGACCTTTAACCAATTTAGATCTCGATAATAAACCATTTTGCAAAAGATAAACACCATTAGAAATTGATAGCCTGCATAAAAACGTCATTATTTACAAACACTTTTTAACATACAGTAATTACTTGTTCATAACATACTGATAATTAATGCAATTATTGGGTTTTAAAAATTTCTTCAAGCAGTCAGGAAAAAATTTGGTTTAAAAGAAAAATTATAATAACCCTAAGTAAAAGATACGAAATAACTGGATGATTAATGATACACATTTGTAAATATTGTACCTTTCGGAATACCAGGAAAGAAATATTTTATTTGTGACAAATAGAAATACCAAAGATTGATGAAAACCCACTGACGATAGCTGGTTAGATAGCAAATGGTGATCGATCCTATCAATATCTTTGGAGAACCCAATATAGATAACACCTACATTTGCATAACGATGTATGCTTATTGAGATTAATGAATAAAAAAGCATCACATGAATATTTTTTTAGGTAGGGCAACAAATATAAGTTTTATTAGCTCGGTAGAAATGAATTACTTTAATTAAAAGGTACCCCACGTGGCTAAATTTGGCGGAGTGAGATTGAAGCGCCTAGAAACCACGACGATTACCAATCGTTAAAAAGAAACACTTGCGTGAATTTTAGCGAATGGTTAATATTTAGTTTTGTTGTGTGGATGTTGTTTTTTGCTCTTGTATTGAAACAAAAGAGCTAACTGCTAATGTGTATGAAAACCGAGGCGAAACATAGCTTGCAAATTCCAATTCAAAGATATCGTCGCCAAGTATTGGCTGCGACAGGAATGCCTAAAAAGGTATCTCGTAGTGTTCAAGAGTATGAAAGAGGAGTAGAGATAGGTAAGCAACCTTGTATATCATCTCCGAAAACACATAACGGAAGGCGTCACTCTAGAGTTTTATTTCAGAAGAACAGGGACAAAGAATTAAATAAATTTCCTACAGTGTTAAAGCAACGACCAACTTAAGCAGTCTTATAAGAAGTACAACACGAGCAAGTTTTAGGGGTGAAAAGTACTCTTTGAAATGGGTTTTCAGTGGCAAAAAACATCTGGTAATAGAGTTATGTTAATGGAAATTTATGATGTAAGATTAAAGCGTATAACATTTTTGAATAGAATAAAATAGTAACCTCTAATTATCTCGAAAGTTTTAATTTATAATTTTTTTCATTCTGATTAATAAATATTCGGAAATCGTTAAAAAATATTTAGGATACTTCATTGGTAACCAAAAGTGTTATCAACGCCCTGGACCATCAACGATCCACAACTTGGAAGCAACGAATAATAAAATTATTTATAAATCTATGTCGTGTCTAGACTCATTGTGTGTTGTTGTTGCAGATTATCTGAAGAGTACTCTTCATCAACGTGAAGTATTTAGCAAGATGGTAATTGTTTATCACTGAGGAACTTGACATTTTATCGCTCATCAACGTTTCATTTAGCGGCCACTACTCATTTTGTGACGGAAGTTTATTCGAATAGAGAAGACCATGTGAAAAACAGGTAAATTGTTTAGTTCATACGTTTTTCGGCAATTTTAATTTTAAAAACATATTTCTACTATTTTTACACGATAAAAAAAATTGTTAATTTTTTTGGGAAATATATAAGCTTATAATAAAGCAGATGAAATGAAATCTCATTGGCATAAAGTGCAAGGACAAAGACAAGCAAAAGGGCTAGTAAGCCTTTCGCCAAGAAAAGCTAAACAGCTTCTCGAGTTGGACAAGAAAGACTTGAAACTGGAGACGGGACTCCTCACTGGACACTGCCCTCTGAGGTATCAGACAAAATAGAGAGTGATAGTTGCCGCTAATGCGAGAACTTTGCTGAAACTGCAGAACATTTGCTTTGCGAATGCCCAGCGCTTCTCTGCAAGAGGCTCAAGTTTCTGGAAGGGGCCTTCTTAATGCCCTTCGATGTCAGGAACTTAGCTCCCAGGAAACTGATAAACTTTGTACAATTTCTCGGAATCCCGGGCCTTGAATAGATTAAGGGTTATGCATAAAAGATCTGATAGGTCGAAGTGCTTGAGAGGCAGCATAGCCTTCATGACCCACCTTACAATCTACAAGCTTATAATACAAATAAGAATACATTTCAAGTATTTTTATAACAGTTTTTTTGCAATATTTACTTCAGAAAATTATATTTTAGATGAAAAATCTCCTTTAAAATGCATGTTTGGTATCTCATAGTAACAAACAAAAACAAATATCAAAACCGAGTTGTAAAATAAAATTATCATGTTTAAGTGAGACATTTGCAGCTCCCCCACTTGACACAATCTCTCGCGATTGTCCGCATGTTTGGGGATATTTTAGTTCTTGGGCTTACATTTTTTTCAAATATACTCAAGAATTAATTATTCGATGTTGATAAAGAACAAGTACTTTATCCCCACCTTAGGCTAAATTTATTTTGAATTCTCTCCAAAGGATCTATATTAACTTTGTAGCATGGTGACCAAATGATAGATTTGTATTTAAGAATTGACCTTAACTGTACACAATAAATAATCTTAACAGCCTTGACAAACTCTATTGCTGAACGAAGGAAAAAGCCCAACATTTTTCGTGTACGAGATGAGGTTTCTATTATGTGATACTTAAAAGTCATTTTTGTATCGATTAACGTCTTCTAGATTAAGAGAAGAGAAGAATAATTAACCTTTATTGGAGGAGTGGTAGCGTACCAGACGACTGGTGCAAGGCCGTTATCGTGCCACTTTACAAGGGAAAAGGTTCGCATCAGGACTGTAAGAACTACCGAGGTATTAGTTTACTCAGCATAGGCGGCAAACTGTATGCAAAGATATTGATTAAAAGAGTTACGAATGAAACTGAGTAGATGATATGGGATGTAAATTCAAGAGATGGATCTGGAAGAAGGCCTGTGGATGAACAGAGAGGAATGGCGATTAGTAATCGGAAGACGTAAAACATTGTAACCCGATGTTTATATATATGCAATGACAAATAAATAAATTTCTCTTCTCCTATTGTTTGTTTAAAGTCACTTCGTGACTACATGAGGGTTCCCCTTAAGAAGATTTGAATTGCCGAACATTTCCGACGATATTTGATCATACTCGAAGTTGCTGCGTTACGACTTTCCATGTTATGACGTTAGTACTGAATTATGAATAAAAATGCTGCTACATGTGTTTATTTTAAACAAGGCGAATCATTTTAAAAATTAAAATGTTGTTTTTGGAAATATTTATTATTTTTTCTAAAGATCTCGTAGGCCGGATTGGAACTTTAGGCGGGTGGGAGGTTGCCCACCGTTGGACTAGACCGTATAAAAACCGCCACTCGTTATATGAAAAATATTTTGTGCACTATTTGGTCTGAAAAAAAATCAACACTTTAACTCGTTTCCCATGTTCTACTACGAATTATTGTGTCTTTATTGTTATTGCCTTTCTATATAAACCAAGTAATGATACAAACTACTTTAATACTCCTTACATATTCTCTAGTTACTGGATAACTGCCAACGTTCTTAAAAAGTTTGCATATCACCATCTCATCAGTTAACAGAGATTCTGACGTCCTAAAACAATAAATAAACAGCATATTGCTGAAAATTTTAAGCAACGACGGTACGAATGATTTTTGGCTTAATTCCAATAGCATTGATTTTGAGTAGTTGAGTAGTTGCTTCGAACATTTTTCATTTTTAGTAATCGGTATACAGTATGTCTGTTATTTTCGTTGAACGTGCTTATAGAAAATTATTTCCTTTCAACGATACATTTGATGAATGTACCTGATTTGTTAGTGCGAGCAAAACTTACCCGACTTTTAAAAAAAATTCGAACACCTAGTAAGTGTTAATCAATTTTAATGAAATTTATACGAAGTGTTCATTTAAACTTAAAAAATGATTACATTTACAAATTAAATTATTAAAAAATAGAGGACCCGTGCTGCTTTCCAGCATTGTGTTGATACAATTAAACCTGGTTGAGTGGGCCCTGGATATGTGGAGAAACCTCTGTTATTGATAAATTACAATGAGGTCCCGAAAATTTTGCATTGAAATACCTCTGTTACTTTGTATTTTCAAACCTTGTTAGCTGAGATTAGATTTCATAGATTCTTTCGATATTTGTAGCTCAATCAACACACAATATTAATTTCTTTTATAAAAATTTCCACCTCTTTATATGATAAATGGTACATTTCGACCTCTCGTAGTGGAACCCTCTATAAATAAGACAACTGTCATGTTAACCTGCCTATTTGGGAAACTGGGTAAATGAAAAGCCTCTATAACTGATGGAACTATAGGTGCCCTGGGATACTATTTAATCAGGTTTCACTGTAATATAATTCAAAAATAACATAATTATGAACATGATAGGATAAGACTGATTTCACCATACTTCTTTCTAAACAATACTGCCTGTGCGTCGACCTTTAGGTACCTAAAATTTCCACTTCACATTTTTGAACAGTTTCCCGCGCGATGAGGCTACATGCAACTGACCATGACTGAAGACTGGTTTACGTAAGTAGATTCCTACTCGCTCAATGGTTTGTCCCTGGTATTTTTTAATTATATTATCAACACAATGCTGCGAAGCAGCACATATACTCTAGCATAATAGAAAAAAAGTTGTGTGTGTGCAGCTCACTCGCAGTAAAAGTGAAACTTCAAGAGAATGGGAGTTACCAGTGTGGAGGACTGCTTCAAACTACTGAAGGATATTACTTCTATATGCGATTGGTGTATGAATAACGGTATGTTACTAAATCCAAAAAAATGCTACATTTTAACTTTTTCTAAACTTAAATCAACTATTACCTTTAATTATACTAATTATAAATAATAGTCCGCTACAGAGAGTCCATGAAATTCGTGATTTGGGTGTACTTTTTGATAGTAATCTTTCCTTTTCTTTCCACATATTAATTTAATTATTTCCAAATCACTACAATTACTTGGTTTTATTACTAGGAACTCTAAAGATCTGAGTGTGGCAGCATTAAAAACCTTATATTTAGTGTATGTTATGTCTACTCTATAATATGCCTCAGTGGTCTGGTCTCAACATTACCCAGTTCATATCAACAGGCTTAAAACTATTTAAAATCGCTTCTTAAGGATTTGTGCCTTTAAAATGGGTTATGAACAGGGTAATTATGATTATGAAACTATTTTAAGTCTTTTAAAATCTAGAATTTTTATATGTACGTAGGAATATTAATGATCCAGTATTTCTACACAAAATTTTGATATTATTGATATTATATTTATGTTTTTGTTTGCTAGAGGTCTGTTGGTCAACTCTTTTGCACACAATTCGATAGCGAATATTTCAGCCCGAAAGATTGTGGCATACCTGCCAAGACTGGTAGATATTTCAATCTTTGGTTTCCTGCTGAAAACACTGGCCCCAACTCCATCTGGGGTTTTTGAGCCGTCTGTGTACATTACGTATTCAGTCTCTGGGAAGAGGATTTGTCCCCTCATCCATTCGTCTCTCTCCGGAAAGAGGACTTTGAACGACTTTCCTACGTGTATTTTTGTGGCTAGCAAGTCGGGAACCATCCCGAGAATTTGGTGGTTTTTTGTTTCACTCAGTGTCCCGGAGTGATCCCCGAGTTGCTCTCCATTTATTTGCTTTTCCAAAGACAGGAATCTATAGGAAGCTATCCTGGCCTCCCTCTCTAAGAGAATATCTAGGGGAGGGAGATGTAGGAGGTGTTCCATCGCTGCCGTTGGTGTGCTGGACATAGCTCCAGTTATGGCCAGGCATGCCAGCCGCTGAAGGCCAGCAAGCTTTGCTCTAGCTGTCTGTTGTAACCCTTTGGTCCACCAGACTACTGAACCATACGTGACCATAGATATTATCATTGTTTGATAAATCCAGTAAATCTGTTTGGGGTTCATTCCCCAAGATTTGCCACATACTCTTCAGTTTTTCGGGGGTTTCATCTCGCACCATCTGTATACTGTGTTAAGGGCTTCTTGGAGGACGTTTGAGATCGTCGCTTCAAATTTACCTCTAACTATTATAACCAGATCATCCGCATAGCATTGAAAATCTACTCCCTGCATGTTGTTGGATAAGTATCTACAAAAATCATTCACAGTGTAATATTTTAAAACCATTTTTAATAGCTACAGCTGTAGAGATAATTATAGAAAAGGACCTATCAAAGATACGCACTTTATTCCCTAAGAAGCGGATGTAAAGTGCCGATTTAAACCGAGTTGGTTTCCACCCAACCACACCTTTATTTCTTCAACATGCTTGCATACATATTCCCTCGAACTTCTTTGTTTATCGTAAAGCAGGGTTATTCTGCAATCGTCGTGTTTTGTTGACGTTTCACCCTACTCCGATAAATTTAGCTGGAAGTTATCTCTTTAAATAGTAGTTCGTTTCTAATCTGCTGGTAACATTAATTCATAGAATGCAAATCTACACCAACTGTGATAAGTCCCTGCGGAAGATTTATTTATGAATAATCATCGTTAGCCGCAAAATACCAGTGGCCAATTAGAAATGTTAATTGTTTAAGATTGATTAGGTATTACTAGAAAGATAAAAGAGTTGTCTTATCACGAAATGACCCAGTTAAAGGTAGTACGTGCAAAAACTATGAATGTTCCTTATATCGAAGAATGAAACAACCCTTTAAATACGAAGAAGAATATATTTTAAAACATGAGTATACTGACAAATCCAATAAAGTGCAAAATAGATTCTTTCGATAAATCACGAGAGACGTCAATTCGTACAAAAAATGTGAACAAATATTAAATATTTACAAAAAAGATATATTACTTTCAAACCGGGGAAATCAAATTCACGAGATGGATTGGAAGTAATAAGTTAAACATGGATAAATAAAAAGTTAGAAAAATGATTTTTGCAGTTATAAAAAGTCTCCAAAGAACGTATAATACTTAAACTTTTTTAAAATTGTAATTTTTGACTCTTTTTTTTATTTAACAATATCCTTTAAGCTGTATTGTATTAACATTGCAATCTGATCTCAAGATCAATCAACAATTTACTTAAAATACTATTTTGTAACTGACTAAGGTTTTACCCAACAATATCTCTAGATTTCTATTACACTATTCTATTGCTCTTTTTTTGTAACTCTCACTGTACCAACTCAAACGGCTTGATCCTTTTGTGTCTTTTCATTAATCCTGCAGTGCCAAGGACCTGGATTGCCTCGACAATGGTATTGTTACGATATTTACTCTTGGGTTAGATTATTTTAAACACCAAGTACAAAAACTAAACAATTTATTCTAATCTTTTTATGCAATCAATTGTTACTTAACCATTCACTTGGATATTCACAAACTCTATACAATCTTTTTATAACACTTTTTATCTTCTTAATTTACTTCAAACTAAACTTTAAAACTAAAATTACGATCTCGAGATTTCTTCTTTTTCTTCTTTTGGTACCATGACCTCTTACATGAATAGTCTGTTCTGTACTAACTAAGGCTCGTACAATCAGTAAACGGTTGAGGGATTCTCTGCATGGCTGAACTACTCCAACACGGCACCTAGGGTCACTTTCCAATGTGGTACAGACTATCTTCTCGGAAAGTTTTGGAATCCTTACAGACTTCGCTATTCGCAGCTTTACTGGTTTCATTCTTTTAGCTGGGGTCGTCAAGATGAATTATTTTTCTCCAAATCTCATGGTTCTTTATTCACCGTCAAATTAGAACCCATACTCGCTGCGTATCAGGGAAACTGATGCACCGGTGTCTATGGTCTATGGGATTTCCCTCTGATGGTGAGACTATCCATTGTTCTTCTTATCCTGTTGACATTAATGACCCTGGGGGCTTCGTTATAGCTAGCCAGCATGCGCCCCGATATGCTGACCAATCCTAGTTTTCTTGGTGCCGTTTTGAGGACTCGCTTGATGACCTGGTCCACGTAGGTGAGTGAAAACGTTATTGTGTTCTCGCAGGTGAGTTTAATCTTGGTGGTACTCTCACTCTGCAATCTTTTCTGAAGTGTCCAGTTTTTCCACACTGGTAACTATTTATCATGGACCTGATTTCTTTCAAAGTTTTTCCGAAGGGCTCATTGGATGCGTTGCTTTGATGGTATGGTTCTTTGATTGACACTGCTCGAATTTTTGGCCTCAAAGTACTAAATTCTGCCTCCACTTCCAATGATCGTATCAAAGCTTCACCACTTCTATTCAAGTTTGTCAATCGAAGAGTCCTCTGGATTTCTGGATCCCTAAGTCCATCAATAAATATCTGGACGTCCAGTTACTCCCTGAAGTCATCCAGTGCCTGTGGATACGCTAACTGGATCAGCCTCCTGACATCTACCTCAAACTCTTGCAGACTTTCGCCAGATTTTCATCTGCGCCCGGTATAGCTGTTCTCGGTGTTGATCACCATACCTTAACTCCAGTGCAGCTACTAGGTCTCCATATTTGCTTTGTTGGTCGGTAGGGATTGTCTGCAGCATTCCCAAAGCTTGTTCTCTCAAGGCCACTATGAGTGCAGTAGCCTTCTCTTCATCGTTCCACCCATTGGACGAGGCTGCAGTTTCGAACTGTCTGCGATACATTGACCAGGATGATTGTCCATTGAAAGTTGGTGGTTTTATGCTTAAAAATTTTCGATTTACTCCATATATGTAATCAGAAAATCTTTGTTTATGTACAAATATAACTAAATTGCTAAATTGAAAATTAAATTATAATTTTAGGGCGGCAAATAATTAATAGCCTATGCTTGAAAAATCTTTAAACTTGCCTCTGATTGCATTAATATTTCTTAGCAACAATAAATAAACTTTTTAGCACTTTTATGTTTATAAACTGAATTTTACTTGTGCGACATACAGTGAGTATATAATCTTAGCGCACCATCTTTAAATGATTTCAGTATCGTGTAAACAAATTTCTACAAATGATTAATTTCAGTTTGCTTGTTTACTAGCAATTATGTAGGCGCAGAAACTAACTGGGTTATATATACAGCTAATGGCAGAAGGTAATGAAGACGACGAAATATGTAAACAAGCTGAATCTAAAAAGGTTACTTTCAGAATCAACAAAAAATACGGTGCTCATTATCTTTTTAAGAGGATATAAATAGTGAATATTTTGAAATAAACATAATTCCTGTTTTTATAAACAAAATTATTACTTACTTACTGTGTAAACTATAGTCTATTGAACTTTAAGAAAAAGTAATTACGCTCTTCTATTTTGAAAGGTATTTTCATAATTATTATTACTTAATAGAGTAAAAGATCTGAAAGAGAGTGCGTATGGATTAAAAATGAATGATTTGATTGTCAAATGCCTTCTTTACGCCGATGATCAAGTCATATTAGCGTTATCTAAAGAGGAGTTGCAGGCGATGGTTAATGTTATGCATGATTCCCTGAAAATCAAAGGGATGAAAATAAATGTGAGCAAAACGAAAGTTATGGTTTTTGAAAGAGAAGAAAGCATGACAAACTGTGGGGTTTCGATTGAGGGAGAAAGAGTGGAACAAGTTAATGAATTTGTGTACTTGGGTTCAAAATTTACTAGAGATGGAAAGTATGACAGTGACATTGAGCGAAGGGTGTTGGCAGGAAAACAAATTAATGGGGCACTGCATAGCTTTGTGAATAGCCAGAAAGTGTCAAAAAAGGCACGTCTGGCGGAGTGACTCGGTTGGATAAAGTTAAGAATAGTGAGTTAAGAAAACGCTGTGGTGTAAAAGAAGATGTGGTCACAAAAATGGATAAAGGAATGCTTAGATGGTTTGGACACGTAGAAAGGATGGATAAAGGAAGATTGACGAAACAATTTTATAAGGCGAGTGTGAATGGGCAAATCGGTAGATGTCGACCTCGGAGAACATATCTCGATCAGATCAACATTGTTTTGAAGAAAGGCCAGGTCAAGAGTACCAACAACCGAAGAGCATTTATGAGAGCACTGATGAAAGTAGAGGAAGCAAAAGATGTGTGTACGAACCGTAGCAAGTGGAAGGAAGTGGTCTCTGCCTACCCCTATGGGAAAAAGGCGTGACTTTATGTATGTATGTATGTAATAGAGTTGTACTTTAGTTTATGCATTTTGCCACAAACCAACCATTAATTTGACTTAAATGGTTTACTTAATTGTCTTTCAACAATAATACATTTTTATAGTTATTCCTGCCAGCAGTAGAGGCAGCAAAATTATAATTTTTTAAGGTATCTTCTTCGTGTAAGATTACATCAATGGGAGGCTTTTTTTAAGTTTGCACTTAGACCTGATGAGGTCTGTTGTGCCCTCCCTGTGGTTAGAGCTCCTCCTCCTGCCCGGTTTTTTTACCAACTTCCAGAGGCTGTTAGGGGTCTTCTGGATCGGGTTTTTCTTTGACAAAACACAGGAACTGAAAGGCCAGTCCCTCGCAGTGGGACTGCGGAGGAATCTCTTCCTTTGCAAGAAGAAACGGCGTTCACTGTTCCAGCCCCAGCTAACCTACAAGAGTGTTTGCGGAGTCGACAATGTCCTGTCAGTAAGCCCACTGTTAGTCGAGCAGATAGGGGCCGCATTGCACCAATTAATTGGGAAAATGGAAGACTCGCTAAACAATCAAGATATTGCGTTAGGTACTTACTTGGACATAGAAGAGGCATTTGACAACACCCGCTTTAAAAACATGGTGACATCCTTGCGGCAGTTGGGGACCGATGAAACCAGCTGCAGATAGATAGGAGCCATGTTACGAGACAGAAGGGCGTATGCGACCATGTTCTTTATAGTGTGGAGATGAGGGTAGCCCGGGGATGTCCCCAGGGAGGAGTACTCTATCCATTATTAAGGAATGTAGTGATTTATGATCTTATACACCAACTAAACGACAGTGGAATTTTTGCTCAGGGCTGTGTCATTCTAACTCAGGGTCCACGTTTCTATGGGAAAACACTGCAATACAATAAGGGACAAAATACCTCAGGGTCTTTCTGGACAAGAAATTTTTATGGAATACCCTCATGCAGCATATCTTAAACAAAAGAAAAATGATGCTAATTGCCACAAAAAGAGTCATTGGAAAGTCTTGGAGACTGAAACCGAAAATAGCTCATTGGCTATATACTGCTGTGATAAGACCCAAGATAACATATGGCTCTATTTGCTGGTGGACCAAAGTACGGAAATTCCAAATCGTAAATACACTCAGCAGTATACAAAGGCTGGTTAGCCTATGTATTACGGGTGCTATGAGAACAAACCCCACTGCTGCTATGGAAGCAATGCTAAACCTCCCACCTATAGATATTTATATTCGGGGCGAGGCAAGACAATGCGCGTATAGACTAAAACAACAGAACTGTTGGAAAGGTACTAAAACACATGGGCATACAACCATAAAACAAGGAAGTGATCCACCTGGGGCAATAGTAGTACATGAAATGGGACTAAACTAAGAATCTGGAAAGGGACAAAAAGCAGACAATGCTGCAGTGCCTAGGATGAATTAGACCTCTTTCAGAACTCCTATTTATTCATTCAGGCCCACTGTTACTCTACGAGTAAGGTTGAGAAGGTCTCCCGTGGTCGCTTACGATGGATTTTTTATGAACTTTTTCACGTGCCTCTGATTAGTGGATCTATTTCATTTAACCAGAGCTTCTGAGTGCATTTACTTATGGTGTTCCTCCTGTGATCCATACCAGTGTGACATTATTTGTGTCTGATATGTCCTTCAGGGCATTCTTGCAATTGATAGGCGGGGAGACGTTGACACTAAATGCCCCGTCATCGCGGAATTACAAATTGTTTATGTAAATCGATAGTTAAAAGTTAAATTAAGTTAAGCTTGGTATGCGTAGATTCAGTATGCCGGAAATATGTTTAATTAACTTAGTTTTTATTAAAAAGTAATGAAGTTTCACTGTTACCGCAGTTTTAAAATATTACTAGTGTATTTTTTAGAAAATTTATTGACAAAAACTGGCCGACAAACTTTTTTGGCAGGAACAGTCCGACATACTTATTTGACGAGCTTGATTAGAGTTAAAATTTCTCCGGTATCACGAAAAAACTTTTTAATTTTACTCTTTAGAAATATCTTGGTTTGCGGGCTTTAAAACTGCCGGAAGTATCTGGAATACCGGTTTCATTGAAGGCATCAATTACAAAAGAAGCAATTTTTATTAGATTTGTTTTGGAGTAAACGTCTCAAAAAAAAAATTCATTTTTTTCTTAGATTTAAACTTGTATGAGGATAAAGATGACCAAAAAAATTTAATGCTAATTTTTTTCTTATAAAATACGAAAGTTTCTATCAAATACACTGTGAATAATCAAAGTCCGCGATAGCAATAAAGCACCTTTGATTTTTAATAATAATTTATTTAATTAACGGTTCCATTTCTAAAGATTTATGTAAAAAAATTCAATTTCACGATAGGCTTTCGGTGTCACTGGCTCCCGGACTATTACGGCGCTGTTAATTCTTGATATTTGGAAACGCAATTCGGAATAAGGATGATTTTCAATTTTGATACTTTGCTGCTGGCAAAACTCGAATCTCTCGAGCTGTGTGAATTCATAATATCCTGTTGGATTATGATTCGCCGTTCTCGTCTGGTTTTCGACAGCAAGACGAATTTTTCTAAACAGCAAACATGTTTGGTCGAGTAAATCAGTCGATTAAGATTTTAAAAAGAATAACCAGCAATAAAAGCTGCTTTATTGTAATTTTGTTAACTCTAAGCGTATTATAAAGTCGATGTATTGTTGTGGGAGCACGTGCGTGCAATTTGGGCCGATCCAGCCCCGCTTAAAATTTCCAAGCCTCCCTGATATATTTTGCCTATAGGGCTCCTATTTTCCATTTCCATTTGGGATAAACACCTTATCCCCGAAGCTACGCCGCTAACTACCTTATTCGATCACTTAACGAAAAGATTGTCGCTTGATCGTGAATAAGAAAGAATATACAAGAACCGTCTAGAATCCCAAATGGGAATATTTAACTATTTTAGGCCGGTAAAAAGATTCGAACTAATACAAAGGGTTTCGGTAAAATAAAAAAATATGTATTTATCGATTTATTTTTCTAATTTTTCGGAATCAAAACAGTCTACCACAAAAAACGTATTACATTTAAAAAAAGTACAATTTATGAGCTTAATTTTTAATGAAAATCTGTCGAAGGTACTGCACAAAATTGTTTATCTTCTAACAAATTCTTTATAACTGTAAATCTAAACGAATTGTTTTGATAGCTGTCATTAACATCGAGACATATGCATAGCCTACCAATAAAATGCTCGATAAACTTTAAAAAAAAGATAAATAAATTGTACAGCTGTACATATTTTGTGGTTTTATATGAAAAAGATGCTCTTACGATAAGAAAACCATGCATCCATTTTCATTACAAAATGTTAAATAGTTCATGAAATATTGGAAAAAATCAATTTTCATTTTGTATTTTCCAAGGGGTGTAACTTTTTTTGTATGCACATTTGCATTAAGGTAAGTTATATGCCATTAAAAACATAACTTGTAAAAAACACCAAGTCTCGCAACTCACTTCTTCTACCGTAAAAAGTTGTGAGATCCATGTAATACGAAGTCGGTTAATTTATTCAGTCCCTACTTAAGGGTCCTTCTGTTTTAAGTTATTACATAGTTATCTAACCTAATAACATCTTATAGTGACCATATCAATATTAAAAATTAAAAATCTTTTATGTTTTAAACGCTGTGGTGTAAAAGAAGATGTGGTTACAAAGATAGATAAAGGAATGCTTAGATGGTTTAGACCTCGGCGAACATATCCCGATCAGATCAACATTGTTTTAAAGAAAGGCCAGATACAGAGTACCAACAACCGACGAGCATGTATGAGAGCACTAATGGAAGTAGATGAAGCAAAAGATGTGTATAAGAACCGTAGCAAGTGGAAGGAAGTGGTCTTTGCCTACCCCTACGGACAAAAGGCGTGAATATATGTATGCATGTATGTTTTAAATAAATAGATTGACTTGGCAATCGCACTAAAGAATCTAATTTAATATAATATGTATTACTTGTGAGATACATTGTGTTTTCATGCGATGGCCAAGTAAATCTATTTCTATGTCTATGTTGTTAGGTTAGCTAATTACGTAATAACTTAAGACAGAAGGACCCTCAAGTAGGGACTGAATATATTAACCGACTTGGTATTACATGGATCTCACAACTTTTTACGGTAGAAGAACTGAGTTGCGAGACTTGGTGTTTTTTATAAGTTATGTTTTTAATGGCATTTCATTTCTTTTTGTAGATAGTCCCACTTTTTTCCTTTATTATGCATATACTGGTACACTAATTCATTCACTGCAAATGTAAATTTGTAATCCTATATATTTATTTGGCCATATTCAACCTACCTTTTTGGTTACACCATGTATAGTCACTGTGTAAACACAACAATGCTATTATATGTTTCATTGAGTAAGCATCGGTTTGGTATTAGTGAGCGTGTTTTACTACTTTGTTAATTATTTAAATAATTATTTAGAAAATATGAAAAATTAATCATTAGAAATAGTAATAGGTAATATAACAAGTGGTTGTGCATATATTTAATTTTCTATGTACAATTTATTATGTTTTAATTTAAAAAAAAAAACACCTGTACAGTATCGGCAGAAGCTGAAAAATAAAAAAAAGTAATACATTAAAAACTTAATGTTTTTAACTATTAACTTATTAATTAATATAATATAATATAATATTAATATTCATTAAATTATTATATATTATTAACTTGTTTTTTCTCTATATTTGGATAAAACATCCAAAACTTTATACATCAACTTTAAATAATTAAATAAAATATAATAATCGATTTATAATATTAAAAAATGATTTAAATATGCATTTATTACAATTTTAATCAATACTGCAACTTTGACTATTATTTATAATAATTATTTACAAAGCAGTACTAAGTACTTTACTTTTGGTCCCGCCTTAACCTCCTTAAGAAACTTGAGATTGATTTAATGTATAAAATTGCCACGATGGTACTTTCATTCCTGTTGATACAATTTTATTTTATTTTTATAATAATTATTATTTTACTGGCTTTCAATTAGTGTTAATCAGCAATGTGTGTCATTGAGAAAATTGGTCTTGTTTTAAGTGACAAGTTAAATGTAAAAATAACTGCTGACTATGCACTTAACATTTTACATTCATAATAAAAAGCCTTCCGCTGTACCGTATCTTCTGAAGATGATAATGTGATGATGATTTATTGTCACCTAGATTTTTTATCAACAATATCACCAAAGTTCAATACTACTCGCAGGATATTTTGTTCTGTAAGTGTGAATTTTACAAATGTTATTGCTACTTTTTTAAATACATTTAATTGTTTTTTCTTATTTCTTTTTTTTTCTTTTCTTACTGGGGTTTTTTGAATTCATTTCCAATTATTCCAATCAGAAATGAATATTTAAAGAAACAAGTTATTCGTACATTAAATGCGGTAGGCATCGAAAAACGAAGCAAAAACCTCCGATACTCCGAGAATTCTTGCTGAGTTTTTTATTTAATTTATAATTATGTGTAATAACAGGTTTCAACTGGTAACTTTTATTTTACAACTTTTTTTTACTTGCAAATCAGTTTCATTATTGTAATGTTGGCAACGTATATTACCTATGAAAGATTCCTATCAGAGAAACAGAATTTATTTCTAACACATCTAATTATTGACAGAAACTATAAAAAAATTAATTGATGATAATTTCTGTTATCAAAATAGTATATTCTTCAACGAGCGTATAATGATGGGCTATTATTCTCGAGGATAAAAATTTCAAAACGAGCCGCAGGCAGAGAATAATAGCCATAATACGCGAGTAGAAGACTATACTTTCTCTACGACCATCGCAGGCAACTGTCCAGTTCAGAATGAAAAAAATTCAATAAAACTGAAACATAGGTGGGAATTAGGATTTAATTTAAATCAACAAAATCGACAAGAATATTGGCAAGTATGCGACTGTAAGCATTATTTACTGGTCATACTTAAACAGAGAGGGATAGTTGCCGCTACTGCGAGAACTTCGCTGAAACTGTAGAACATTTGCTCTGCGCTTTTCTGCAAGAGGCTTAAGTTTCTGGAAGGGGCCTTCCTAAAGCCATTCGATGTTGGAAACTTAACCCCCAGGAAACTGATAAACTTTGCACGAAGTCTCGGTATCCCGGTCCTCGAATAGATTAAGGGTTATGCACAAAAGATCTGATAGGTCGAAGTGCTTGAGAGACAGCATAGCCTTCACGACCCCCACTACAGTCTACAATCTGCTGGTCATAATTATTGACCATGTTGATCGTTATATATGAACAATTCGTAAAATTCAATGAAGGCATCGCAGTAACGTCGACACTGAATTTTTTTCATATTCGTTGATGTTTGCTGTGTGATTAAGGTACTGTTACTAGTTGTACATTCTTCTACTGCTTGAAGAATTGTATCTGCCGTTATACGTTTATTAGCCATGGAATCATCGATGTAACCCTCTACCACCGAGGTACTCTTCCATCCACCATGTCTTTTTAATGTAGTTATATCTCCTCCTGCATCAACAAGCAATGTTGCAGACGATCTTCTCCGAAAGCAATGTTCAGTGTACATCTCTGGATTTGGTAGCGTCAAAAATTTGACTATTTCCCCATGTTTCCGAATTTATTAACATCAATTCTTCGTGCAGTGCATGAACCAATCGATCTGTACTCCTGCGTCTTGACTTCGGCTCCAAGTGGCTATGCCTTATCAACTTTACTCTTCAAAATAATTTATTGAGTGTTCACCTACGATTGTTTTTGCGAAGTTACAACCATTTAAAGTTATCTCAAGAACATCATGAGCATTCACATTAACCCCCAAAACCGCAGGGTACAGTATTTTAAAGACCATTTTCGTTTTTTTTCCATTTGCAATCTAAAATTTTTTTTTTTTTTTAATGAAAATAGTCGCAAAAAGGGTAGACCTATCGTGTGGGCCGCGGACGGCCCGCACTGCGACTATTAGAAGGAGAAGGGATTATAGAAAGGAAATGATTGTGGACACGCTTTTTGAAAAGTTGCAGGTCATAGTTCTCTGTAAACACTGATTTTGGAAGCTTATTCCATTCCGTAGCAGCCCTGTAAAAGAAGGATTCTTGATGAAGATTGGTTCTTGTAGTGTCAATCTTGAGAGTAAATGGGTGAGACTGATCAGCGTGCCGAGTTCTTCGGCCGAATGTGGCCAATGGTGGTACAAGAGTTTTTATTTCTCTGGAGCATCTGCCATGGAAATATCTGTAGAGTAATGACTGGTCTGCAACTCTTCTTCTATGTTCTAGAGGGTGAAGGGTATCTGTGAGAGTTAAGCTGTTTATCAAGCGAATGGCTCTTTTCTGAATGGAATCTAGAAGACGAAAAGAATGCCTTGGTGCTGAAACCCAAATTTGCGAGCAATACTCCAGTAGAGGTCGGATTTGAGCCTTGTACGTCGTCAACAGTTGATCAGAAGTAAAAAACTTTCTGGCTTTCCACAGAAAACCTAGCCTCTGGCTTGCCGACTTTGCGATGTTTGCAACATGGTCATGCCAAGACATATTATTGGACACCGTGACTCCCAAAATCAAGATGGAGGGACTTGGTTCAAGGGTATTTCCGGACATTGTGATGGGATGATTTGAGGAATTCACTTTCTTGGAAAACGTGGCGCTTTGTGTTTTTTGGGCGTTGAACTGAACAAGATTGTTGGTTCCCCACTCGACGATTGCTTTAAGATCTCTATTGATGGAATCAACCTGTTCCTGTCTGAGTCTATTTGTATCATTCACCGAAAGTGATCGATAGGATGTGAAAGTTGAGACAAGTGTGCTATCGTCTGCGAAACTGTAAATAGGGTTCGTGGTGGTTTTCAAGAGGTCGTTGATGTGTAAAAGAAATAAGGTGGGGGACAGAATGGAACCCTGGGGGACCCCGGCATTGGTTTTAAACGCATCAGAAGAAATACCATCAACTGCCACATGTAAGGAGCGATCTTGCATGAAGCTCAAGAGCCATTAGCGCAGTTTAGTTGGGAGACCGTAGGCAGATAATTTACTTAATTTACTTTACTTTATACATAATACTCGTAAACAGCTAACCTGAAAATCTTTGAAATTTTTTAGATACCTACCAATATCATTTTTTACATAATTGGAAACGAAAATTTCAATTTTCTGACTTTACCTATACAGAAATAGTACATTGTATATCTAGTAGTAAAAGCAATACATTTCCGGAAGACAATGTAAATTGTTTGGTTTCATATTTAGTAGTATCATATGTTGGATTGTTGTTAATTTGCAGTTTAAATTCTTTTTGAAGGAACATAATCATTGGCATTGATTAATCTTTTGCAAAATTTACATTTAAATCCCCAGTTTAAATCAACGGCAGTTCATGTGTATTTTTTTTTAAATGTACGCAATAACCGTATTAAATTCTTTTCCAAAATTTTCTTCATACTTTTCTTTGATATTTTTAATGTGTTTAATGTATTGTAAATTTGTTTTTGGCAACTGTCATTTGTCATCAGTAATTTTTTTCATTTTTCGTTAAGATCTCATTTTTTAGACAAGGTGGTTTGGGTCGGACGGAAGACTGACGGTTGCCACGCCAACAGCCGCTTTAACTCTCACCCGCAGCATTAGATGTTTTACATAAAAAAAACCAAAACAATTTTGTGCATTCTGTAAGTAAACTCTAAAGTAGCCATTAGACCCATTTTTTAGTACATTATCTTAAATATCTCAAAATCCTGACGTGATGGTCCAATTTTGACCTCGAATTCAGATTCTATAGAGCAAATTTATCGAAATTGATCCCTAGCTACCCAACAACGAACAAGACCCCATTTTTTGTAGATATGTGTTATCTATCTGTGCGCGCCGGCGCCGCCGACCGAGTAATAGGGGCGTGTCAGGTGTAGAAAAATGCTCTGAAGTGTGGGCAGCTTCACCACCGGAACCTTTATTGCCTGGTGACTTACTTGCTCTTCGACGGCGTCGTTTTCACTGCGTAGCTGTTGGATCCTTCGATAACTCAGTAAACGCTGGCACGATCTGTCTTTTTTTACTACTATAGGCTAAAAGTGTTACTGCCTTTTATCGCTGTGAATTTGTTATCACAAGAAATGAAACAACACACTGGTCATCGATAATATATTGTTAACTTCAATACATGGAGCTTACAGTTTAAAGCCTCCTGTATCTTCGGAATAATTTCACTGGTTGTTAGCTTTGAATTTGATTTATTTTATCTGATTGTATTGATGTGCATTTTACCACGTGGTATTTTAAAGCCGTGCTCTTAGCGGCGGACGTCTGTCTTCTTAGACGGTAAAAATGGAAAAGAGGGCGAGAAGCCGGAAACGGTTTCTAATGTCGCCTCTTCTAGCGTGTTTGATTGGTCACTGTATGGTCACGTGACCGTATAGCCGCTTGCTAAAAATTGCGCGTGACGATTTCGGAATGTTCTCGGCTACTAACTGCACGTGTTCTTAAGATGATTTATAAATAGCACGGGACCCTTTGATTATATCCGAATGCTAATTTTCACGTAATAAATGCGTGACTTTTAGTTGATTTTTTTTGTCGGCATCAGGGCCGTACTGAGTACTTTTAAAATTCAAGGAATTTCTCAAAGACGAATTGTACGGTTGGAAATACTGATTTCCAACAATCTGTATTTGATTTTTGCTCATTTTTTCAAAATAAAAACTCAGTTATTACGACCCTGCCAATAAGGAAACTCGTAGGATAATTTGGAGCCGATAGCAGCGTCTTTTTTATCTTAATTGAAATCAGTCGATCGATATTTCTAGCGATCCTATAAATAAATTATGTAATAGTTTTGGATAGAGTACATGATAATGATGAACGCCTCTTTGCCGCTCCTTGTTTGCTAATAATATACGAGGTGATCACGCAAAGAAAAAACTAATTAACAAATTTTAATCGATCGTGTGTATTTTAATGTATGTATCTAATTGTTTTAAAAGTAATTTTAATCTTTTTTTTAAAGTACTTTTACAGTATAACTGTAATTGAATTCTTAGGAAATAAAAACTATTCCTATTTGTATAATTATATACCCACAACAAAATCTCCTGTTCGAACACTTTAAGACAAAAATAAGTTTCAGCAAAATCGGTCGAGCTGTTTTTTATGGAGAATAAAAAAACTGAAAAGAATGGTAAACTACCTGAATTTTGCAATTTATAAATTATACTATTTTTAATACAGAATTTTAAGATGTTTTGAATAATATGATTATTGCGTGTTTGGAATATTTGTATGAAAAATAAAATGACAATATTTCATTAAAAGGTGGAACAAAAAGAATTTGGCAGGACGATAACATAAAGTCTATAAAACACACCGACGGTGAAGGAAAAAGACACATTATTGTGCGTGCAGGTGGAAAGCATGGTTTTGTTGATGATGCAGATCTTTTATTTTTGTCAAAATCAAAATTGGATACAATACGGATACAGAGATTACAATTTATATATACATGGTTATATAAGACTGAAACAATAATATAATTTATCCACTGTCCACCTATCCAGGTTCTGAGCTATGTTTAATGTTTCAAGCTTATAGCTCATCGAGAAGTTATGACACATTTTGTCAAATATTGCACAGGATCAATTTATCAACTTGACTACCATTTTACAACTGAAGAAACATATCTTATCAACTTTTTATTAATGTAACTGTTTTTGTTAGTGACTTCCGTATAAGTTTGGTTGTGTGTGTGTGTGTGTGTGTGTGTGTTATGTGGTAGATAAAATTTTGAAGGAAGTGAAACTGTTTTGTTAACGGTGAGCTCTTAAATGTGTAACCCAGTTACCAAAACATTTAATTCGTAAAACAATTGGTAAAGATGCCTAGTTGTTTACATAACATTTTTCGTTTGTTAACTATCGATGAATAATTAAGTAATCACAGTGTTTTTTATTATCGGTAGCAACAAACTATGTTCTTTTTCAACGTGATTAATTTTGTCATTAACTGTTGCATAAATTAATTGCAATTTTTTTACGTTTCATTCTCGTACAGTTGTTTCGCTATAAACTTATAATATAAATGTAAAATTATAGGAAAAACAATTTTTTTTTTTTTTAAATGTTTGAATAAAAAACCCAGTTTGATAATGTTTCCTAAATTAGTTAAAACAAGCCGTGTGGTGTCATTGGACACCCGATAGGAACGAGTTTTTTTTTTTATTTATAAATTTTGATCAAGATATTTTGTAAAGAAAAATAATTCGATTATAAATTTTTAATGTATTTATATATTTTTTTAGAGGGGAGAGTAGGTTACGGTGACTTCTCCGAAGACCCCTCATTTAGCCTGTTGTTTCGTTTGACTAACTACTGTATTGTGTATCAAGCCGAAATGACAGCCATTACCGAGGCAGCTGTCTGAACACTCCGCAATGAACATAAGTTCAGCGAGATATCCAATCTTTGCGACAGCCAGACTGCTATCAAATCACTGAACTTAGTCTACTTGACCTCTAGGGACGCGGTGCAATGACTAGCCTCCCTGAATGAGCTAGGAACTAAATTTAGAGTTCACATTGTCTGGGTACCTGGACATAGGGACATACCAGGCAACTGTAAGGCGGACTAGCTAGCAATAGAGTGCACCACCCCCTCCCAGCTGTATCTGTCTCATCTCAGCAAGGAGTACCGATTGCAAACTGCCGGCTCCTCCTGAACAGCAAAGTAGTTCAAAAAGCCAACTTGAGGTGGAAAAATGAACCCATACCTACGCTCATCAACGAAACAGATTTGGCCTAAACTAGATCTACGTCGAACTAATGATGTTTTAACTGGGCAGGTGAATCCCATGCACGGCGCATGGGAATCGCAGAGCTACGACACGACTTCTGTAGAAGCTGTCACGATGAGGAAGAGGAGAATACAATGGTACATCTTCTCTGCTACTGCCCTGCTCTAGGCAGAAAACGGCTTTCTATACTAGGGCAACCGAACTTTGATGACTTATCTGACCTCAGACTATACCTCGTAATAAAAAGACCTGATCCATACATTATCTTCCTCTTCTAAATCCTGCTTGCACATCCCATATCATCTTCTCAGTTTCATTGTCACTCTTTTTATCAATATCTTAATCGTTGTCATTTGCGTTCATTGATTGAATTTTGTAGCCAGATAATCCAGCCAGGCTTTCTTCTTTTCTGACACTGCTTTTTGAACCCATACGCACTTTTTCTGTAACTTTTTTTTCTTTTACTTACACCACACACTTCAATAGAAATATCCACGAAATATGGTTTGCAGATTCCAATTACAAGTTATCGTCGCTGAGTATTGGCTGCGACAGGAATATCGAAAAAAGTGTTTCTTATTACAAATTGGTCAATACCTATTTTGAAATGCATTAGATATTAGTGATATTATTAAATTCAATTCAAATTTTATTTTTGGAAGTTGGAAGTTTTGTTATTATTTTTTTTATTCCTCAGGAATTTCTTTATTTATAAATCTAGAAGATTTAATTTGGACAATTTGGTATGATTGTTATCATATTATGACTTATCCGCCCTATAAAAGTTACTAAAAAACTCGTTTAACCAAAAATTAACCTTAGAAGATTTTTTCATCAAACAATTTCATTTAATTATTAGAATCAAATTCCAAGGCAATTTTTTTAAATGTATCAAATGGATTGATAAAAGACGACTCCATATTCCGTCTCTACCACTAAATTGATTCTTTCTCCTTACGTATTTCACCCCCTTGTCTATAAAGTATGTTGGAATGTAAACAAATACTATTTACAAGAATGACTTGCATTAAATGTGGTTTATTATGTCTAAGACTAGCTGTAGTTGCAGTTGAATATCCTAAAATCAAAATAAACTTTATAAAAGTTCTTTGTCCTTTTATAAAAAGCTTCTTATTGTATAATAATAGTCGTATTTCCGGTATTACAACATTTCAGTACAGGTTTCAATGCCACTTATTGCTTTTCATTGCGATGCTTGGATTGAAATCCACTTTAATACTGAGTAGCAGTTCACGTTTTTTAAGTACCACTGTTCAAGGAAGAACAATTTTTATATACAGGGTGAAACATTCGGATACAAATTTCGAAATTATAGAAAATAAGTTTTTTTGGATTGGATTTATTTACTGCTACTTGTGAGATGTATTACCAAATTATTTTACAAAAATTATAAAGTAATAAATTTCAATATTTACTGGAGATTATTACTACACTTAATCACCACTTTTTGACCAGATTTGATTATTAGAAGACCATTGTCTATAAATTCCATTTCTCCACTATAATCAACCTTTTTTCATTACTTTTTTTTCAGATTTACAGTATCTACTAGGGTATTTTTGTTGAATGATAACTAGGCAGATAAGTTTTGTCAGCATAAATGATTTATATCTCTTTCATATTCACGATACTGTTTTTTTTTAAATTCTATACCCTTTTATCTTACATCATAACTTTTTATTAATACATCTCTATTATAGGGTGTTTTTTGCCACCGAAAACCTAAAATAAAAAGTTCTTTTCTTAAAGTTGACTGCTCACCTTAAAAACCTACTTGTACATCGCGTACTTCTTGTAAAACTGCTTTTAAAGTCGGCCGTTGCTTCTGTAATAAATGAAAATTATTAATGATTTATTTAATTCTTTGACACTGTCCTTCAGAAATAAAACTTTTGGAGCAATGCCTTTCGTTAGATATTTTCGAAAATGAAATACAAAGTTGCTAACTTGTCTCTACTCTTTAAGCCCCATCGTTTTTTTTTTTAATGAAAATAGTCGCAAAAAGGGTAGACCTGTCTTGTGGGCCGCGGACGGCCCGCACTGCGACTCTTAGAAGGGGAAGGGATTATAGAAAGGAAATGATTATGGACCCGCTTTTTGAAAAGTTGCATAGTTCTCTGGAAAAACTGATTTTGGAAGCTTGTTTCATTCCGTAGCAGCCCTGTAAAAGAAGAAGAAGTGTCAATATTGGAGCATCTGCCATGGAAATATCTGTAGAGTAATGTCTGGTCTGCAACTCTTCTATGTTCTAGAGGGTGAAGGGTATCTGTGAGAGTTGAGTTGATTATCAATCGAATGGCTCTTTTTTGAATGGAATCTAGAAGACGAAGAGAATGCCTTGATGCTGAACCCCAAATGTGCGAGAAATACTCCAGTAGAGGTCGGATTTGAGCCTTGTACGTAGTCAACAGTTGATCAGGAGTAAAAAACGTTCTAGCTTTCCACTGTAAAGCACTTTTTTCGATATTCCTGTCGCAACCAATACCCTACGACGATTCGTATCAATTGGAACTTGCAATCCATATTTTGCCTCCTTATTTATAAATAAAATTGCATTAGCAATTACCTCTTTTTTTTTCGCAGAGTAGTTCTTCTTATTTTTGGGTGGATAGCGGGTTTAGGACGAAAGAAAGCATATTTCTCGCTCTTTTTAAATCACCGACGTTTTAATCTTTATTTTAGATCTTTCTCAAGGCTACACATGCGGAAAAAAACTCTTTTAATGGGTACAATTAATCAACATCATCAGTAGACTTATTCTTGTGTTTAACAATTGACTATTTATGCATAAGATATTAATAAAACGTAATTCCAAAGTCAGTTTAGTCACATATTAATCCCTTAGATTCGTTGAAGTCTTAAGTCTATGGTAATGTAAAATTTCTGATATCGTATCAGGGCAAACGTGTTTACAATTAACATTAAGCAAATAGATTAATCATATAAGATCTTGGGTTCGGCGATTTAAAAATCTCTATACATTAACAAAACAATGTTTATTCCAATACAATAAATTCTACTTTTATAAATCACTTAGATATACAACTTTTTATAACTATTTACATTTCATAAATCATAAACACTTTAAAACTTAACTAAAAACTGTCCGCGGCCGCTGTCCCTTTTATACCTGTAAACCATATTTCGACACTCTTCGCGAAGGCGACAGACCCCTTTCAAAACGGTAAGAATTTACTAGACACCTCGTTGATAATTTGGTCGTCCTTTGGTCTCCGCGCCGACAGTCCCCCAATTGTGGCTGACGCACTGTCGCGACAAAAAGAGTCAACAGAGACGAACTCAAGAAATCGTATCAATACTAATAAATTCTCTTCCTTCAACAATGGTAAAATCACATATTGACGGCACAAACAAACTGTGGCCAAAGAATATAAGTTTATGTTTTTTCTTTTAATGAACTATTTTTTTTTGCGCTTATTGTTTACATACTATCAACGCAACAGCTCTTTATCTTTATTGATTTTAAAATATAAAAAGTAAATTATTATATTGTGAATTTAGGCCTTGCCACGTCTTTTTCGTTCTCTAAAGAGTACTCTGCTAGCGGTTTCTCTACTGGCAAATTATGCCCGAGCTCAGCCGTAGAGGGTAGAAGAAAAAAATATAAAAGTGAGCTGCGCCACCGACTTAAACGGTATAAGCCGGAAACCCCTAGATCTTATAGGCACTAGCAGGGCTGCAAGATAAACAACTATGATTATGGTGAACCAAATAAATAAAATTATAGCAAAAATATGTTGGATACTTTACTCACACAATAGATAATTAAGGTACACAGTTCAATAGTAGCATCATAACAAATGTAGTCAAAATTAACAGGTATGATAAAATTTCCTTTCTAAAACAAACCAAAAATGTAAAATTTACAACTTTATAAAATAACCAAAACAGAAGTAAGAGTAACAGACTTTACCAAGTTATAAAAAAGCAAAACATATATAAATAAACTCACTAATAACACTAATTCAAATGCTTACATAAAGGCAAAGAACAAAAGGTAAAACATATATATATATATATATATATATATATATATATATGAGTTAACTCATTAATAACACTAATTCAAACATTTACATAAAGGCGAAGAAGATTCACTAGTTAACCGTTTACATAAAGATTTTCACTGCCAAAACAATCGAGTTCATTTAAAAATATCTTTACAATGGTTGTCCTTTAAAATATCAAGATTGTAGGATATTTACAAATAAGTAGGAAGAAAATATGTTTTTACTTGGACATAAAGAATTATTGAGAAGGTTATTTTAATCCAAGTTTAGTTTTGGCATATTATCTAATGCAATAAATAGTTTCCAACAATGTACTATACTAATAAACTAGACAGAACGTAATCGTGGTGTCAGAATGAGTCACTTCGTTATATATTTAATATTAAATCACTTATAACCTTTGGGTATACGAATTCACAAAGTACTATACTTATAAACTGAAACAGAACTTACTGGTGGTGTTGAAATGAGACACAGCGTTATATATTTAAAAATAAATCACTGATAACCTTTGGGTATACGAATTCACATGTACTCCTGTGGCCTACTCCTGTGCTACTCCTGAACTACTCCGGGGGCTGGTTAGATTATTGGGCGGCACCAGTTAGTGAACAATGGCTTCCCTTAAATAAATCCCGATAACGGCTATTCAACTCGACACCAACTCCAAAATATCCACAACAAAGGCAAGACAAAATGGTCAAGTTGAAAATCAAATGGTTTTTCTTCAAAATCCAATTAAGATGGCCCAAATACAGCCAGATATGAAAGAAATCCCATAGAGGTTCTGCACACGTGCTAATAACACACCGTCCCCAACAACGTTCACCGACACATGGCCTCCAAGACTCTCAAAACACGACTGCCGCTCCTATCCCGGAAATCAAGAAAAATGGCGCGGAATAAACGTCAACCCACAATCTTCTCAAATCTGTGCCTCGTTCGTGTGGATATCCAGTCGCATCCACACAGAAATTGCAAACCAAACGATAATCTTACTTCTACGAGTTATGCAACATCATCTACAACGAATGATATATTTGAATTACAGCATAGTGTACTGTATGCAACAAGGAATACGAAACTCATCTGAGACAATTATAATGAACGGTAGAAGGGAAAAAATAGGCACGTGACAGCCTTGTACATCGGTTCTCCAATTTATGGTATCATTCAAGGAAATGAAAATCATCTCGCTTAAACCCCTTTTCGTGATATTCGGCTTACGATCCAAAACTTTCATTGACGAAAAATTAAAATTAAAATTATGGCCAGTAGTGAAATGATGATTGCTTAATGCCGTTTCTTTATGTCTATTAATTTCTCGACAATCATATTGGCGTTGATTCTTCCTTTTTTTAAGGTATTGTTTTGTTTGTCCAATATAACACAATTCACGCAAGGAACTCTATAGATTATATTGGACACAGATCTTCAGGAACAGGATCTTAAACTTTAGAAAAAATCGAACCAACTACTTCAATATTATAAAAAGCCAATTTACGTTGTGGGGCCTTTTTGTTTATGATTTGTTGAATGTTTTGTTATTTAATTCTTACTCAATATTTAATAATCACTATACGGTAAAAAATAATAAAAAGTTTTGAGTATTTTGAAAATAAAAATTTATCTCAATAAATTTGAAGAACGAGTTGTATTTAGAGGTGACTATTTATTGAACAAATCCAAGGAAGAATAATTTAATTCATTAGTATTTCATTAACATGAGGAGAAAGAAAGGAAATTTAATTATAAGAAAATGTACAATTATTGAAAACGCAGTTTTTGTAAATGGATCGGGCAGCAGAAACACTTGATGTCTCTTCCAAGTCATTGGTTGATATTACATTGCTTGATGTTGAGCATGCGGCAGTCGATGTACTAGCAATGCTTGATGCTGATGTGTTTGTTCTTAATTTTTCCAAAATATTTTTATTTCTCTGCATCAATGTGTAGATAAGGCTTCAGCGAAGATGCTGTGGCATGGCCTGTTATCTTAATAGCTTCTTGTTCCTGAAAACCTTTCTTTACCATATGAGAAACTAATGTCGAGCGACTTGAATGATTGCTAAGTTTTCGTTTTTTGGAGTCGAGACCACATTTTTCTGCTGATTTTTGCAACCATTTGCCTATTTCATTCTGGCCCACTGGTGGTAAATTTTTATACCATGCAGCATTCGGATTTTTCCGGAAAAGATTTGGGGTAAGAAAAAGTCTATCGGTGGTTATATTTTGACCACGTTGTGAAATCCTGAAACGGATTGAAGCTGATTTTGTATTCAGAAAAATATTTCTCTTGTATCTGTTTGGCAGTTACATTCCAAATAGTTTTCAGCGAATATTCTTTGTAGTCTTCGCCATTAGATTTCTTCATATTCGCTCCCCAGTCTTCAAGAATTTCTGCAATTTCTTGAATAGTCGTATCACTTTTAAGTTTGTAGTTTATGAAATTGCAAAACTGTTCAAACTGATTCCATATGGATTTTTTTGTCTTCACAGTGTTTAGTGGAATGAAATTCTGTATTAACTTTTCAATATTTTCTTGGCCAAATCGGTTCGCACTCATTTTCAAATAAACTTTTGAATGGGTAAAAATATATTTTAACCTTGTATAAGCCAGTTGAATAGAATTGACGCGGTAAATCTTATAAGTTTTGACAGTTCAAAGGTAAACAATGTTTTATCAAGGACCAGGCAGTTTTATCAGTATAAAACCGAATGATTGGCTAGAATAACCCGCTATTATTACTTGAATTGCCAAAAACGTCACATTTCGACAAGTGAAAAAAATAATCACAATAAATTACGATAAATAATCAACATAATTTGGTAATTAGAAGTAGATAATTAATCGAATAAATTAATCTTAAAAAAAAGGAATTTTGCAAAAACTAAACAAAATGCTCCCTAGTTTGTTAATAACCTACTTTTGCTCGGAGAACATTTACAGAGATAAATTTTTATATACGTCGTTATATATTATAGATCAAAAGAGGCGATTGACCGTAAGGTCTTCTACCATTGCGACTAAGGAATTCTTTTGTGTGTATCCCCTATTCTGAGATTAATCCAATAGATCCAGTTCTTTTGAAATGTACAGGTCCGTAACCTCATTCTGCGATGAGAACATCTTTCTCGACTGTTTAACAGATTCTTGTAGAATTGTGGCACTGCAAAAATTATTCATGAAGTTTCATTTGTCAATTTACGAGTAAAATATCCCGGGGTAAATTTGTTTCAAATTGAGGTAGATTGCCAGCAGTTCAAGTTTGAGCACCCCTGGTATAAAGTAATTTATAAAATAAGATCTTATTGCATGTAAATATTAGAATAAATTGTTCGGTTATTGTACTGAGTGTTTAAAATAATCTAACCCAAGATTAAATATCGCTTTCAATTTTTGTCCACAATTTTTTTTAAATATTTTAGGTTTATCATTCACAATTCATCCATAAAATATTAAAATATCAAATCTGTACGTAAAAACTTTGCATTTCGTTACTAATTGTTGATTGCTTACTAAATAATATTATTTTTAAAGAAAAATCAGTATTGTTTTATAAATTTAATGCACGAACAAAATTAATTACACATTATAAATGTTTGCTAATTGTGAGATAGCAGTTGCTGAATGCTGAAAAAATTTGAAATGGCATTGGGGGTCGAATAGGATGTTTTTCAAAAGCTCTTACAATTCTCTATTTTGTAGATTGTAGGGGGGGTCGTGAAGGCTATGCTGCCTTTCAAGCACTTCGACCTATCAGATCTTTTGTGCATAGCCCTTAATCTATTCGAGGCCCGGGGTACCGAGACTTCGTGCAAAGTTTATCAGTTTCCTGGAGGCTTAGTTTCTAACATCGAATGGCTTTAGGAAGGCCCCTTCCAGAAACTTGAGCCTCTTGCAGAAAAGCGCTGGGCATTCGCAGAACAAATGTTCTGCAGTTTCAGCGAAGTTCTCGCAGTAGCGGCAAATATCACTCTCTATTTTGCCCATCTTTTTCAGGTGATACCTCAGAGGACAGTGACCAGTGAGGAGTCCCGTCACCAGTTTCAAGTCTTTCTTGTCCAACTCAAGAAGCTGTTTAGCTTTCCTTGGCGAAAGGCTTACTAGATTTTTCGCTTGTCTTTGTCCTGGCACTTTATGCCAGTGAGATTTCATTTCATCTGTTTTCCAGCGTCGAACCTCTTCTTTCAAGTGGGCTTTGGAAAGTCCACAGAAGGGTTCTGGGCCGGATAATTGTGTATTTGCCCCTTCTTTGGCAAGGCAGTCAGCTTCTTCGTTGCCTTTAATTCCCTTGTGACCAGGAACCCACATCAGAGTAACCAATTCTCTAGACAATAGTCTTTAAATTTTAAAATTTCGCCCATTACTTATTGAGAAATTAGATTTTAAAAGTGAAACTTATCTGCAAACAATAACGAACGGTAAAAATGTCAGTCATTCGAATTAAGTACGCCAATAGTATAAATTTAGTACCTAGTACCTAGTTTTTCTTGCACGGAACGGTAATCGCCACAATTGCCGCTATTGGTCCAATTTAAACCCAAGAGTTTTTCACGAGGTGCATACACAGCAACCGGAGATATTAAATGTATGGGCTGGCATTTGCGGTGACCGACTGGTGGGTTCTTTTTTTATACCATGCAATTTGACTGGCGAAATGTATTTGCAATTAATGGAAGACGCTATTGACTCTGCCTTGACTGATATATTTAAAAATAATCCACAGTATGACGGTGCTCCTCCACATTATGCGGCGATTGTTCGTCAGTATTTAGACCAACGTTTTTCACGGCATTGGATTGGAAGAAGGGGCAGGATTGAATGGCCTCTACGATCGCCAGATTTATTGCCGCTCGATTTCTTTTTGAGGGGACATCTGAAAAGTAAAATCTATAAAATACAACCAGTGTCGTTGGAAGATTTGCGTCAAAGAATCGTTGACGAGTGCCGTCGAATTACTCCGGAAATTATTCGGAATGTGCGTGCACGTTTTGAAAAAAATATTTATTATTGTATGGAAGCGGGCGGTCATCAGTTTAAACATTTAATCAATTAAGTAGTAAGTAAGCAACTAAAATAATTGGAATTTTAACATGTAGTTTTTTTCAAAGTATTGGGAGGAAATGTAAAATTTAAAGAATATTGTTAGAGCTTTCAAAAGACATCTTATTAGACCCCTGATGCCATTTAAAAATTTTGGGGTAATTCTTACCCTTGCTTGGGGTTGAAAGTAGTGGAGTCAAAAATACCGAAAAAGAGTGTCCACCTTAAATAAAAAATCGATGGGTCTGAGCGTTTTTCTAAAATGTTGACGAGGTTCCTGCAAATGGCTATGTTTCGTTTTCGGCTGGTAAGGGATATTTACAAGAAATATTTATAAGATATTTTTCTTGACGAAATTGTTTCTATAATATCCTCATTCTTTATAACTAGTATTTACAAACCAACACCCACCTATGTTTAAACACCCATGAGAAATGTGCATTTTAATGAAATTAATAACTTTCGTATTTTGTAGTTTGAACTGGCCAATAATATTAATCAAAGTTTTTAAAATTACGTTACTTAATTTAATAAAACAATAAATAGTGCATTAAGTTTTCCTTTGGTAAAAATATTAGAAGTACCTAACTAAGCATACAACTTTCTGTTTTGGTAGAAAATAAATATACCTATTAAACAATGATAATGTAGGCAAAGTGTGATTTCTTCAATGCCTACGATATTTATTTAATAATGTCATTGTAGGTATGAATTAGCCTTTCAAATACTTAATGTCGTGTAGGCACATTGTTAAACCTTATGAATAATTATGGAGTGTCTTACGTAGCATAAGAAATTCTATACCATCTTTAAAAAAAAATGCGAATTATAATTCAAAACATTTTCGTTAGTGAAATTCCTCCATTCGAGTCGAGCCGTTTTTTAAATACAATTGTTCTTTGTAACTAGTACATTCGTTACAAAAAGAATTAGTCGTACGGCCAAGTGCAGTTTTGATTGGTATTCCAGAGTGGCCAGAAATTTCAGAAGATGTAGCCAAGACTGTGTCCTAAACGGTAAGGCTAATGGACCTAACGACCCCGGGGCGGTTTAGAACTTACGAAATTGATCCAGCACACTATTCCTGATTTTAAAAACTTATTTAAATCGATAAATAATTAAATAAAATGGACTGGTGTAAGAAATAACAATATCCTATTTTATTTTAAAAATACATTTATCATAAAATGCGTCTTTACCCTTCCGACTCGTCCGAACTCGAAGAACTTGAGGTAGTACTTGAACTCAAACTACTACAACTTTGTCGGCGGCGACGTTTTTCCTCACGTTCATGGTTACGACTTTTTCGTTTTTCCATTTTTATCAATACTTTTTTTTTCTTTCAAAATAATAAAATAAAGAAAATATAATAAAATGTTTCCAATCCCCTCGCTGCTTGTAAGAAATAACAATATCCTATTTTATTTCAAAAATACATTTATCGTAAAACGTAGCAAAACTATCAATCTATTATAAAATACGTCTTTACCCTTCAGTCTCGTACCAAAGACTGCTAAACTACCTGCCATATCCCGCAACCCTCCTCGTCTTCCTATTTTAGGTACCCAGCAAAACGGATCTTTCTGTGTAACCCTCGCTTATGACTCCACCGATGGACCTTGCATACAGAGTGAATCCCAATATATCTTACACTGAGTCGGGAGACACAGGACAGAAGTGAAACTTCACTCTCTTTACATTAAAACAAAATTTATCTAAATTATAAATATTTGTAACTGATTATGAATTTTTTTTTTTTATGAAAATAGTCGCTGATCAGTCTCACCCATTTACTCTCAAGATTGACACTACAAGGACCAATCTTCATCAAGAATCCTTCTTTTACAGGGCTGCTACGGAATGGAATAAGCTTCCAAAATCAGTTTTTCCAGAGAACTATGACCAGCAACTTTTTAAAAAGCGTGTCCACAATCATTTCCTTTCTATAATCCCTTCCCCTTCTAATAGTCGCAGTGCGGGCCGTCAAAACCTATCATTCGTGTTCGAATTTTTTTTTTATTAAACATATTTTTAAACTTGTGATTATTGATAATCACTATCAGAAAATTAACCAAATTAAGACGAAGAACCGTTACTATTAACTTGAATGAGAAATATAATGCAAGACGTAATCTTGATAAAAAAAAAACAGACAAATCAAATTAGCTACATAAATTTCTAACTGGCATTAGGCAATTTCAAATTGGCAATAAACTAAATTAAATTGACAACTGTCAGTTTTAAGTTTCTCTGTCAGTGTCAAGTGTGTATTATTTTATTTTTTAAAAAATTACATTTTAGTTATTTACTATATAAATTGAAGAAAGGCATCATTATCATTAATCTTTTCTTCTTCTTTAAGTGCTCATCCGTTAACGGGTATGAAATAGCTGCCCTGAAAAGGCCGGCTGTTGTTGTACCAAACCAAGTTCTCAAATTCTTTAACCAAGATATTCTCCTCGTGCCAGGTCCTCTCCGTCCTAGGACTCCCCTAAAGAACCAGCTGAGGGAGCTCATAACGTTTCCCATTCCGCATTTTTTTTTTTTTATGAAAATAGTCGCAAAAAGGGTAGACCTATCGTGTGGGCCGCAAACGGCCCGCACTGCGACTATTAGAAGGGGAAGGGATTATAGAAAGGAAATGATAGTGGACACGCTTTTTAAAAAGTTGCAGGTCATAGTTCTCTGGAAAAACTGATTTTGGAAGCTTATTCCATTCCGTAGCAGCACTGTAAAAGAAGGATTCTTGATGAAGATTGGTCCTTGTAGTGTCAATCTTGAGAGTAAATAGGTGAGACTGATCAGCGTGCCGAGTTCTTCGGCCGAATGTGGCCAATGGTGGTACAAGAGTTTTTATTTCTCTGGAGCATCTGCCATGGAAATATCTGTAGAGCAATGACTGGTCTGCAACTCTTCTTCTATGTTCTAGAGGGTGAAGGGTATCTGTGAGAGTTGAGCTGTTTATCAAGCGAATGGGTCTTTTCTGAATGGAACCTAGAAGACGAAGAGAATGTCTTGGTGCTGAACCCCAAATGTGCGAGCATTATTTCAGTAGAGGTCGGATTTGAGCCTTGTACGTCGTCAACAGTTGATCAGGAGTAAAAAACTTTCTGGCTATCCACAGAAAACCTAGCCTCTGGCTTGCCGACTTTGCGATGTTAGCAACACGGTCATGCCACGACATATTATTGGACACCGTGACTCCCAAAATCAAGATGGAGGGACTTGGTTCAAGGGTATTTCCGGACATTGTGATGGGATGATTTGAGGAATTCAAATTTCTTGGAAAACGTGGCGCTTTGTGTTTTTTGGGCGTTGAACTGAACAAGATTGTTGGTTCCCCACTCGACGATTGCTTTAAGATCTCTATTGATGGAATCAACCTGTTCCTGTCTGAGTCTATTTGTATCATTCACCGAAAGTGATCGATAGGATGTGAAAGTTGAGACAAGTGTGCTATCGTCTGCGAAACTGTAAATAGGGTTCGTGGTGGTTTTCAAGAGGTCGTTGATGTGTAAAAGAAATAAGGTGGGGGACAGAATGGAACCCTGGGGGACCCCGGCATTGGTTTTAAACGCATCAGAAGAAATACCATCAACTGCCACATGTAAGGAGCGATCTTGCATGAAGCTCAAGAGCCATTGGCGCAGTTTGGTTTGGGAGACCGTAGGCAGATAATTTACTTAACAATGCCTGGTGCCAAACGCGGTCAAATGCTTTAGATATATCCAAGGCTATTGCACGGGATTCACCAAACTTTTCAATAGTGTTTGTCCAGAGCTGAGTGACATAAGCCAGCAAATCTCCAGTAGACCGAAGTTATCGAAATCCATATTGTCTGTCATGAATTATCTCTAATTTCTCCAGATATTTGATGATTTCTATGTTAATCGCTTTTTCCATAACTTTGGATATGACTGAGAGCAATGCAATAGGGCGATAATTCGCAGGAATAGTCTACTTTCCTTTTTTCGGAATCGGTTGGACTTAAGCGTTTTTCCACATGGACGGAAATACTCCTTTGCCGTATGATAACTTGAAGAGTCTACAGAGAACTGGGGTGAGCTCTTGAGCACAGGTCTTCAGGACAATTGTCGGAATTCCATCTGGTCCTACTGCCTTATTAGAGTCAAGATTTCGTAGGATTTTCCTGATAGTGCGATGGCGGATAGCGACCTCAGGCATTGATGCGTTTATTCTAGGTATCGTTGGGGGTTGTTTCCCATTGGTATCGAGGGTTGAGTTAGAGCTGAACATTTCGGCCAGCAAATCCGCTTTTTCTTTGGAAGATACGGCTGTCGTGCCGTCGAACCTCTCGGGTGGTGGTAAAGAAGAAGTTGTGAAATTCTTATTTATGGCTTTAGCCAAAGACCAGAAGGTCTTTGATCCAGGAGGGGCATTGACAAGCTTGTTGCATATTCTCGTGTCGTAGGATTCTTTGGCAAGATCGATCGTTTTTTTGCAGGCGTTCCTCGCGTGGACAAAGGTTTTTTGGTTGGCAATTGTCGGGACTTCGCACCAGAGTCGATGTGCTTGATTTTTATCACGCACCGCACGGTTGCATTCTTGGTTGAACCAGGGTTTGGGGTTGAAGATCCGTCTTGTACCATGAGGAATGTATGAGTCCATACCTAGCCTTATGATTTCGTTACAGATTCTGCACATGTTGATGGGTCTTGTGAGCGAAAGCAGACATCTTTCCATGGAAATGATAGGTAAAAGTCTCTCAGTTCATTCCATTTGGCTGATCTATAATGCCAGACAATAGAGGTACCAGGCGTGATTTTGGGCGGGGTTGTTTGTTTGGACGTGGCTGAGATGAGTTTATGATCAGATTTACCGAGCGGAGCGGTTATAGAGACTCGGTACTGGTCGGGATGTGTCGTGAAGAAGAGATCGAGAATGTTGGTTTGGTGATTGGGGTTATCGGGTATACGGGTAGATTCTTCAATGGTGTTGACCATTGTTCTTATCGAGTAAACACGTTTATTTTGCCCCGCAAAGTTAGTTTATTTTCTTCAGTTAAATAATATAAACCAAATTAATTTTGTGATCAGTAACGTTCAGTGGTGACAGTGAATTTGTTAAAACAGCTAAAGTGCATCTGGTAATGTCAAAAACTTGCATTTTCTAAATAACAACAGTATTTCATCGGCGACCTATACTCTTAGATATAAAAATTTACCCGTTCCTTATCTACGATGCCGGTCAGCTGGTGATATGTACGAAAACAATAATCGACTCGTCCTCTATCTAGTGTGATGGATGTAAACGACCGATTCACGTATTGTGCACGTATTTTGCAGGGACGACCGAGTAGCTAGAAATCTCGCAGAATGTATCAAAATATTTTGTACGGTTTGTTTCGCTAGCCTAGAGCAAGTTGGTGATACAAAATCGCTTATATAATCGCTTATAAAATCGTTTTATATAGAATTCTTGATAGCAAAAGAAAGAAAAAAATACAAAATAAATGGACTTGCAACAAAAATAATAATTTGAAACCATCACAATAGTTACATAATGTATATTCAGTAATGTATACGTTCAGATTCAACTTGGAGCAGGTACAAATTTAATGAAAATAATTTGTTACTTTTAAACTATTGAAAACACTTAGATCAAGCACATAATAACTGATAAGTTAATAAAATTAAACTCAATACTATGTAACCAATTGAAAACTTCATACGAGACGTCACTGTTACATCGATGATCCAAGAAACAGAAACACCAAGTAGTATTATCATAATAATTTCTGCTAAAAACACCAAGCAAGTCTTTATAACACTGAAATTTATCGTCGATATGGATGATGGTTATGGAACGGCACGTGCTAATCAACTATGGCTTCCCTCAAATAAATCCCGCATGCGGTTATTTTAACTCGACACCAAAAATATCAACAACGAAGGTAAGATAGAATGGCCAAGTTAAAAATCAAATGATTTTTCTTTAAAATCCAATTAAGATGGCCCAAATACAGCCAGATATGAAGAGAAAACCGTAGAGGTTTTGCACACTTGTTAATATCACTCGACGACACTAAAATCCTCACTACCGACTTCCAAGACTGACACCAAGCGACTGACCACTTCCCAGGCCGGATATCAAGAAAAATGACACGGAACCGACGTCAACCAACAATATTCGCAAATATATGTTCCACACTCAGAATCGCGCTCGTCCGTGTTGATAGCCAGCCCCATCCACACAGAAATGCAAACCAAACAATAATATAACCGACAACACACAACAATCGAGGCCAAAAACCAAAGCAAAATCTAATAACGAAAACCCCCACTCAATCTCCAGCGACCACAGCCATTAACAATCGAATCCTATCACAATTAGGTATGCAACACTATTTACAACGAATGATATATTTAAATTACAACAAAATACGGTACTCGACACTATTTACGAGTACCTGAGGAATACAAAACTATCAGAGACCCAATTATAATGGAACTGTAGAAGGGAAAAAATAGGCACGTTACACCATACGGACTCGTTAAAAGCCACGTATACGCAAAAACACAGGTTCTTGCCAACAAATGGCGACTAAATGAACTTTTTAAAATTTGATTTTTAACGTCAATAAACCAAAAGTTATTTAAATTTATTTTTCGTTATTAGGCGAAAAAATAATCTTCAAAATGACATATCAAACATTAATTTTGATTCGGTATTAAGAGAGATATTTCATATCGACAATAAACACCTTTAAGAAATATTGTATAGAGATATCAGATTTTTCTGAAATGTTAAATAAAATATATAATTAGATAGATATTTCTGAATTCAAACACTTGTTACAGATATTAGAGGATGGCTAGCGGAGCCCGGCCTGGCTCCCTGGTACCTCCCAGAGTGAATGGAACTGCATTTCCGGGTTTAGCTCTTCCTCCAGCTCATGATGGCCCCCACGTCGAATCATGCACACACGTCGATACGCACTACGATATTAAAGTGGCCATCGTTTTTTCCCTTTACATTATTTTTGGAATTTTGTACACCTTCGTAGGTAAGTTGCACGAATTATAAATATTTTATTACGGTATTCAGTGATTGTAACCACTCAAATATCTGCGCCTCCACCATCTTTCAAACTGACCCAGAAGAAAGCACATTTTCCCTAAAAACGACACAGACCTTTCTTTGTTGGTAAATGAAATATAAGGAGTAGCTGTCTTTCATAGTCCTTTGCCTGCTGGTATAGATAAAGACCACAAGGCCTCTAAATTTACTCTCATCCGCAATTTTTTTGCCTCTAATCTTCCAATTTTTAAAACCGGTATTGTGTTTTTCTCAGAAGGTACATTAAGAGGAATTGTGACACACTCAAAATAATATCGGTGAATCGGTTATGTTAGCGTATATGTTGGAAATGTCCAGAATTTATAAATCTTCGTCACTTTGGCGTATTTATTCAATTAATAATTATCTAAACATATAAATAAAATAGAAGTGTCTATCTGTGATTTTAAAAAAAAATCCATTTTTCCAAGCTAATCTGATTATTCACACGTTACCAAAATATAAACATGCATTTTTTTAAATTTTGTCTGTCTGTCTGTATGTCTGGGCACATCTCTGAAATTACTTATCATATTTTAATGCCGTTTTCACGGGAAGATAGAGCTTGGCTCGGAACATAATATGGGCCTTATTTCATTTAAATCGGCTGTTAAAATTATTCTCATTTAAATATCTTCGTAGCACAAGAAGTTACAAGGCAAATAATGGCCTGCCCAACTCCATCGCAATTTACATAGGCGTTCCACGACATCCGTCACTTTAGATCTACGCCGAATTTCTTCGTTGTTTATTCGGTCTAGGAGAGTTACACCTACCATTCTCCTTTCCAATGCTCGTTGTGCAGTTTGTAATCTATAAATAATCTCTTTGTTAATCGCCCATGTGCCGTATGTTAAAGTTGGGAGAACATACTGATCAAAGGTTCGTGCTTTGAGAGAGTTTGGAAGATCTGAATAAAAGACATCTCTAAGCCTTTTAAAAGTTGACCATGGCAACGATATCCTTCGAAATAATTCTGCTTTTAAAATACCTTTTGATAATTCCCTTCTTTGACCTAAGTAGATATACGAGTCTGTTCGTTCTAGCTTTGTGTTATTGATTTCGATATTTATATCCTGTGTGTTATTTTCGTTTGTCATGAATTTAGTTTTTTCGGTGTTTATTTTAAGATTTAAGACTTTACGACTTTGAATTTCGATTTAGCTCTGATATCATTTCCTGCAGATCCTGCTGATTTTGAATTTTGAACAGAACGATATCGTCCACGAAACGAATGTGGCTCAAGTATTCTCCATTTATTTGTATCCCTTTGGTGTCCCAATCAATTTTCTTAAACATATCTTCTAACGCAAGCGTAAACAATTTTGGTGAGATGGATTCGCCAAGTCTGACTCCTCTTCCGAGATGGAATGTTTGCAGTTACTACATGAGAAATGAGATGCCCATATTTCCTCTAGGCTTCGAATGGGGAGTATAGGCCTCACAGAGCTTTATATTTGTTGCCAAACTAAATTTTTTGGCTCTTGATGTATTCACACCGCAAATGTAGTAAAAAGAGTCAACGTCATGTTTACACTTTTTTGAAGATATTTTTAGTCCTCGTGACACACGAAACATACATATAGTCACGCCTTTTTCCCATAGGAGTAGCCAGAGACCACTACCTTCCACTTGCCCTTCCTCTACTTTCATCAGTGCTCTCATACATGCTCGTCGTTTGTTGGTACTCTTGACCTGGCCTTTCTTCAAAACAATGTTGATCTGATCGAGATATGTTCGCCGAGGTCGACCTCTTCTTTTACACCACAGCGTTCTCTTATCTCACTATTTTTTACTTTATCCAACCGAGTCACTCCGGCTATACTTCTCAGACTACTCATCTCCGCAGCATTAATCCTATTTTTATGCTTTTTCTGTCAAACCCAACATTCACTATCATACATAGGTGTAGGAACCAACACACCTCTATGCACAGCCAGACGTGCCTTTGTTGACACTTTCTGGCTGCTCATAAAACTATGCAGTGCCCCATATTTATTTATTATTGTATAAAGTACAAAAGTAAGGTTTTTAGTTACTTTTCTGTTTGGACAGTCAGAAAATATTCATTAAATAATGCTCTTTTTTTTTTGACTAGTGTTATGAATAGTTTGTGATTTATACATACAAAAAAAAATTTACCAAACTAAAAATATAAAAATTTGAAAACGGTTTTTATACTATTACGTAATGTAGTGTTTCTTTTTTGTCGAGAAAAAATCGTGTCAACGTAACAGTCAATATAATTTTTGCTATAAATTTCGTTGCAGCTAATTATGTTCTTTTTTTTTCGATTGCCGTTAAAAAAGGTTACAACTCTATCAAAAAACACATGCTTCTGATAGCATTTATGGTATTTGTGTGTCACAGAATACGATAAAATCTGTTATGTATGAATCTCCTTTTAACGCTATCCGTGAAATTTTATTTACTGATCGCTGAAAGTTATTTGTCGACAATAAAAGCAAATACAAAAAAGTAATACACCTTTTTTTACGAGTATAACTGTAAAATGCCACTAACTACCTGTCTTGTCTAAAAATTTATGAAGTAATGAAATAGGGTGACGATATTTTTTATACTGTAATAAAATTGGTAGTGGTTAAGGAAGTAAAAATTAATGCAAATAAAACTGCTCTTTATTCTAAACTTAAGATAATAATTATTATGCAGTGGGACAATTATTTTAACATTAAACCCAAAGAAAAATTAACAGAAGAACAAAAAATTGGTTTTCTGTAAAGTCGGTTTGCGGACGATAATTTTACGTGATAAGAAAACATTGATGAAAAATTGCATATTTTTATGAATTGAATTATTATCACTGAATTATCATTTTTTTGTATAATACAAGAGGGAGTTAATTGAAAATTACAATTTTTTGCCGCAATTGTTGTAATAAACAATGGAAACCACATTTACTTTTCACTTCACTTTATAAACAGTTCACGTGTAGGTTATGTGCTGCCGCTGTCTCTATTCTACTCGGTCGCATCGGCCGATGAAGTGGAAGAGAGATAGATGCGTCACAAGCCGCACGCTTAGGCCGATCGTGCGCTCTCGCTTGTACGCTTTGGCGGAACGTGACAATGAGTCATTTTTTTTCGTGCATGCATCCGGCGTTCATCGATTTATAAGACGTTATCACGTCAAAAACAAAAGGTACACATTTTTGATTATGCGAAAACTAGTATCAAAAAATTATATTGAATAATTTAATTGTCTCGAATACTCCACCATCATCACAAGACAAAAAATAAATCGTGGTTGCTTTCGGACCCACTTGCACAAAATTGGGATTCGCGAATCACCTTTTTGTCAGTATAATAACGAAATTGCTGACCTTAACCATCTTTTTTTTTAATTGCAAAGGAATAGGGAATATGCATGTGATTAAAATAAGGGCAAAATATATTTTTTAATAAACTTTATTACTTAAGAATTATATATATATATATATATATATATATCAGTTTTCAAAACGTCTTTCGACGTTGTCGGATGCCTAATTTCCACGTCCGGCGGTCATTACATTGGTCTACTCGCAGGTTCCTTTCGCTCATGGCTTTTGATACTTCTTCTTTGTTTTACTTTTTTATTACGAATTCTATCTTTACGGGATATTTCTAAAGATCTTCTAAACATGTCCATTTCCACCGCTTCTATCTTCCTTCTGTTACTTTCATTTACCCGCCAAGTTTCAGCTCCATAAAAAAGGTTACTTTTGATCAGTGTGTCATAAATATGATACTTTCGTTGTTTTCCTATTTCCTGAGACCACAAGATTCCGTTGAGGCACCCAATTGTTCTTCTTGCTTGTGTTATTCTTTTTTTTATTTCATTATCGTCTTTACCTGTTGTATCAAAAATAACGCCAAGATATGTGTATTCTGTACAAGATGTAATTGTATTTCTGTCTTCAAGCTGAATATCCAAAAGAGCAGTTCCTATTGGGAGGTATTTTGTCTTTTGTATGTTTATTTCCAAACCCCATTGTCGATATTCTTCTTGGAGTTTTCTAGCCATATATTTTATGTCATCTTTGTCATTGGCCATGATGACCTGATCATCTGCAAATTGTAATGTATATAGGCAGACATCCCCCAGGTCTATACCCATACCTCTACATTTCCGTTTCCATGTATTTAATGTTTCTGCTACGTAGATCTTAAATAAGGTCGGTGATAAGCAGCAGCCTTGCCGTAATCCTTTATTTACAAAAATTTGTTGTGATAATTTACTTCCCACCTTTATTTGGAAAGTTGACCCGTCATGCTTTAATAAGTGTGTGATTTTTGTTGGTATCCTGGATAACTTTCCATAGTTTAATTATAAGAACGGTATCGTATGCCTTATGAAGATCAATAAACATTAGATGCGTTTAACAGCAGATTTTTTCCCAATTATTTGTTTCAGACCAAATATATTATTGTTGCATGATCTTCCGACTCTAAATCCTGATTGCTCCTCTTCTTCTTGAGTTTTATATTCCGCCTCTATCAAATCTCTAATTATTCTCGCATACTCAACGTGCTCGTTACTGATATTCCTCTATAATTAGTACATTCCAATTTACTTCCTTTTTTGTGAGTAGATGAAATGTATGCGTTTTTCCATTTTTTGGGTTTAGCAGCTCTATTGAGATATTGATTTATACACCAAGTGATGGATTCGAAGAGTTTTTCAGATCCGCTTTGATTAGTTCGGCTGGAATTCCCTACGGACCTGGGGATCTTCCATTCTTTAGTTTCCCTATAGATTTTTTACTTCTTTAATCCCTACCACAATATTTTTACCATCCACCACTATTTCTGATGGTGAACTCCTACTATATTCATTTCTGTTCTCTGTTAATAAGTCTTCGTAGTATTCTTATCATTTTTCCATACTTATCAGTTCTATACTTGTTTGTATCTTCCCTGTGGCTTTTACTTCTTCTTCTTCTTTAGGTGCCCTGTCCTCCTCGGACGTTGGCAATCATCAGCGCTATCTGAACCTTGTCTACAGCTCGGCGGAACAATGTGGTAGTGCTCACTCCATACCATTGTCTTAAGTTTTTTAGCCAGGATATCTTTCTTCTACCCGGGCCTCTTCGTCCTTCGATCTTCCCTTCTATAATAAGCTTTAAAAGTCGATACTTGTCATTTCTTAAGATGTGACCAAAATACTCCAGTTTGCGCTTTTTTAGTGTAAACAAAACTTCCAGCTGCTTGTCGAGGCGTTGAAGTACCTCGGTGTTACGCACTCTTTCTACCCAGGAGATTCTTAATAGCCTTTTTAATAGCTTTTACTTGGTTTATAAATTTCCATGTTTCTAAGCATCTTCTTCCCCCAATAAAGGTATTGATTTCTTGACATTTTTTATCCCATATCTCTATTTTGGTAATTGTCTTGTTTTCCGTTTTATTTCTTTATACGCTTCCCTGTGTTCTTGTTGTTTAGTACTTAACTATTTCAAGTAGGCTTTCTTTTTTTTCTTTAATCATGTCTTCAATTTTCTTTGTCTACCAGAGTTTGTTACTGATTTTTTTCTTCCATAATCCTAGTGCTTCCTCCGCCGATTTTTTAACACTATTATATTGTCGTATACTTCTACGTTTTGTTCTTGCCATCTGTTTGTTTATTTTTCATCTAATCTTCTTTGATATAATCTCTTTGTACTTTCATAGGCAAGGCTGTTCAGGATATATTTTATAGTGTTTATTGCTTCTGCTTGTTCTTCAGTAGTTGGTATTTTGTTTTTCCGTTGTCTGCATGGAAATAAGATTTTTGATTTGGAAATAACTATTAATACTTTATTTATAAAATATTTCTATGATTATTTTTTTATAGCGTATTAAAATTTGATCCATTTATGTTTTTTTACTTAATGCTTCAAATGCATTTGCAAAAAATGTTAAAATTCTTATTTTTTTCGACAACTTTAAATAAGATGAGGAAACAGTATTCACAGTATTGGTACAAAGTTGCGAAATTGCTTCTGCATCAACTTCATAAAAAAAATTTTAAGTTTAAATTTTTTTAACAGGGACATCTCCTGAAAGGGAAAATTTTTACATAGTTGCATTTTTATTTGAAATAAAGTAAAATTTTCTACGACTCATCCAAAGCCGGTATAAAAAAATTTACAGTTACATATGCCAGACCCTTAAACTATTTTATTTCACTTACGCTTCGTCTTCGTGGAATATCCACAATAAAAAAAAAATTATGGTAATAGCCCCCGATTTCTGACGCGAAATATATTTTGTCACTCGGCGACGATCAATGAACTCAAAAGAAAAGGTTACACTACAAAAATTTTTCAGTATTAATACTTAAACCACACGAAGGACTCGTAATTAACAAACAATCGCATCTCCCTATCTTATTTTCAGGTATGGTTTTTTAATTAATGATGGCTTATTTACACAAGCCATGCCAGTGTACTCGACCGAGTAGGAGAAGAGTGGCATGAAAAAGCCAGTTTTAAAAATAAATTATAGTTTTAAAAAAACTAAAAAACACGCTTATAGAGTTAATCAAACTAAAAAATAAAAAATAATTTTTAACATGACAATAAAATTACTGCCGAGAAAATTAATGTCACTGTTCTAAAAGCGTGGGGTGCTTTCATTCCGAAACGCAGAGTTAGTTTAAAAATATCATACAAAGCACGCTTTTAGAACAGGGACATTAATTTTCAGTAATTTTACTCTCATATTAAGAATTATTTTTTAATTTTTAGTTTGATTAACTCTAAAAGCGTGTTTTTTAGTTTGTTTAAACTATAATTTACGAAAGGAAATTTGGTTTTATCATTAGTGTTTTTAAAAAATTAACACTATACTTTTAGGCAACACAAAATACAAAATACCATTTGTATTGCTGCAAATTACTAGTGGCGCCATCTACTACATAATAGACAAACTACTTATTTTGGAAAGTAGAAAATTGTCGCGTATTTTTGTTTCGTTAAATAAAATATTTTCTGCATTCTGCAACACTATGACATTGGAACTGCGCGCATGCATAGTTCACGCACTAGTTCTATCTCTCTTACTTTTATGCAAAGAAATTTATGAATCCTGGCGAAACTAATCAGGATAATCGGATATTTTGATCAAGTTATTGCATTGTCGTCGATCTTTGATAAGTGTGCGAAGTTTAAATTAAATCTGCACGCTTAAAGTAGGGCAAAATCGAGGCCAAAGAGTCAATTACAAACATACAAACAAACATACAGGTGAAACTAATATAAGCGTGTAAAAAGTATGAAATTTGGCTCTTTCATACCACATAGGCATTTAAAGAGCCAACCAAAGTTTTGAAAAAGCAAAGTTCTAATAACAGGACTTGCACCATAAATTAACGAAAATATTTATTAGATACCTATGTACAATGTTTTATAAAATACAATAGTATATTGTATAACTAGCACGGAATGATAATCATTTGCCACGCCTACGGCTCATGCTGCTAATCATACGGAGTGGGAAATGAGCATTCCGTGCAAGTTAATCACTACACTTTTTCTACGGCTGTAACATGTATAATAGCGAAATGATTTTACAACAGAATTTTAAACTTTTAATTTAATTATATTAAAAATCTTAAATTACAATTGTATTATTAACAATATTCACAATTATATAGTAATTCATAATGGCTTTTTATGCCACTCTTACTCTACTCTACACTAGCATTCAAATGTTCAAAAGTTACCAAAATTACTGGTAACATATTAAAATATCACATCGCTAGTATCGTATTCTCCAAGCCGCTTTCGCTCTAGCTGTCGCACTAGCCACACCGGACCGCCCCTTAATTTTTAATAAACATTTACCAATGATTAAATAGGAAATGATTTTATTTTAATACTTATAGATACTAATCTATACATTATGCGTTTATTTCAATCGTTATTTTGAATGTTTTTATTTTTTAGGTTATCGATGTTTCAAAACAGTAATGTTTTTAACAGGATTTATTTTTGCATCCAGTATAGTTTATTTAATTTGTCAACAGGGAGATTTAATGCCGACATACGGAAATGAAGGTAATTATGAAATAATTATTTAACTCGCGTAAAAAATGATTTTACGATTTATGTATATTAACTCAGTTGATGCCACGACTTATGTATTTAATTTACCTTTGGGGTTTATGACCTATATAAGTGGCAGGTATTGTGGAGTTGCTCCATCTGTGTGTCAAATAATGGCATTAAAAATTCTGTAAAGTTATCTGTATCGTGTGATTTGTTATACAGTGGAACCTCTATTAACGGCCACCTCTAGTTAACGGAAACCTCTCCTGAACGGACAATTTTCAGGATACCGAACATTTCATATGTGTGTAAATAGGCTAAGACACCTCCGAACAACGAACTCTACTTACTACGACTCCGGGCAAAATTTACATATTTTCCATAAAATTCTTGTAACTTGTAACGTAAGCAAGCTAATGACAAGGATGTTCCAGTACCTTCCCGAGCAATCTAGAATTTTCAATAGAATAGTTTGGATACATTTAAAAAAAATTCGTCTTTTCTAGTTTTAACTTTAATAATGAAATAAGTTGACCCATGACGTCACTCATCTGCTGCTGACGCTGACGTCAGCTGACGTAAAACCATAAGTTTGCTCCCTAACAACGTTTGCTTTAACGCGCCTAAGGAGTTTTTACTACAAAAATGTTCTACAAGTAATGCATGTAGAAGCGACGTTAAAAATAACCATTGTTGGAGTCAATACTTACAGTTTTGTTAAAATTTTATGTTTACAAAAAGAACAATGTGTCTAGATGCACTGGACTAAAATTTTTCTTTTCTCGGTGCCAAAAGTATTAAAAATACAAATGACAAACTAAAAGTAATGAAATTTAATTCTCATTTCGGATGTGTCAGGGACGTCAGTTTATCTTCATTCACCATTTTAATTGAATACAATTTTTCAATTGATGCTATTTGTCAAGTTTATGGTTATTTGCTTTATTAAAACTCAACAACTTATAACATTTGAACCCCAGCCAGGAGGTCAAAAATGAGGTCGCTAAAAACGTTTATCTTGATTTAATGCGCTAAAAATTATTACTTTCAAATGCATGTACTTTAATAATTTAATAGTTTATGCGATATGTAATAATAAAAAGTATTTATTTATAGTTAAATTCCGTTTTTAATCACTTCCCAACTTTTTGGATTCGTGAAAAATTAAAAAAACTAGTAAAAATGTAATTTTTTGTATAATGTCATGAATATTTTCGTTTAAAAACAATATAGGTACTTCAATACACTTTTTAGCAACCTATTAATGAATTTAACAATCACTATAAACGGTATTTTTTTATAACGCTACAACGCCTTATACCGTTCCAAAATAACGTTCCACGAGTAACGACCCATCCCTACTTTTATCGCACACGCTCGATATTGTTTTCAATACATCGAAATAAATTGATAACTGTGATGGCATAATTCCTCGTAAAGGGAATAATTTTATTGAATCCCATGGCCGGAAGCGTAGGGATTGCTGAGGATCTCACATTTTGCAAAAATCTTTATTACAACAATAGAAAATTGAACAAAAGTTAACACATTCATACCTCGGGCCGTAATCAAAATATTGCATTTTTTTTAAATTGTTCGTTTTTTAAAAAAAAATGTCCGGTCCTGAAACTGCCGTAGGCTAAATTCTTTGATGTGCCCGAATTAGAGAAACACTAAATATTATTCATGACTTCAACTGTACACATATCACAATGTTTAAAATTTTACCATAAAACAATATGGATTAGTTGTAGCTGAAAGCAAGTTTTATTTGCAGACTAGACTTTGGCGTGTGTAAGTAATACCCAGGTTGAGTAATAGTAAAACAAATAAATGAAGAAAAAATTTCAAGGTTACCAATTTCTCACATGATGAGTCAATAATGTTTTGACACCAGCACTAAGTGCATTCCATATCATCGAAAGTCAATAATTAAGCCTACATTATTATTATTCAGGACATTGTATCGGCAATTGCACCTTTAAAAACAATTCCATTTTTTTGTGGGATAATGCGAGGTAAAAGCCATAGATTGGCCACCTCAACTTAAATCCAAAGAAATGTGACATTCACCAGTTGCTAATAATCTTTGGGAATTATTGAAATAAGCAGTACTTTTTAAGTTGGACGATTATCACTTATCACGAGTCTATCCACCTTTATCGACTTTGTTAAATTTTTTTGTTCATAGTGTTTAAGGATTTTTTATAAAAAATGTGTAATTTGTTATTTAAGTGTTTCTAAAAATAATGTTTCCTTTTTAGGGGTATCTTTATTGGCTGGGGTGCTGTTCGGATTGATAACGATGTTAGTCCAATATGTGGGTCTGTTCATGAGTGGTTTACACACCGGGGTGTTACTGGGTCTGGCTGGACTTTTTACGGCTGACCATTTTGTGGAAACATCACCAAAAGGATCTGTATGGTTGTGTGTTGGTGTCTTGCTATGCTCAGCGTTAACAGTAGCTATTTTTAATTTATATTTTAGAAAAAGTAAGTAAACTTAATTTACAACATCTACCGTACAAAACATGTTAAATTTAGATTAGTGGCTGTTTGTTTTAAGAGCCATAAAAATATTGAACTTGTGCTGCATTTAAAAACATGTTGACATCGAAAAATTAACATTTTCGTATAATTTTTTTTTCAAATCGGTCTATTTCACGGCGGATTTATTTTTACAAAAAAAAATTAAAAAAGATGGATGCAATTGTTTTTGACATGTTTTTCGTGAACTTTTAATGCCAACATTTTTTAAATGTTATGATGTATTTTTTTTTAAAAACTACATACAAAACAAGCAGTATAAAGAAATTTTTTAACTGTAATCCAGATGTTTTATTGTCATTTCGCACGTTGCAGGTCTCACAATACTTGGCTCAAGTTTATATGGTGGAGCAACATTATCTATAGCTATTGATTACTTCGTAGAAAAGTTGTCGATGGTTTCTTGGCTGTGGCAAAGAGTGTCTCTAAGACCAGTTCAACCTCCTCCGTGTTGGTTTTCTTGGATAGTGCTAGGAGCTTGGCCCTCATTCGTGCTTGCTGGATTGATCATTCAATTTGGAATTACCGGAAGGGGGATTCATCACGACGATGGTACGCATTTAGGTACATTATAAAGTTATTAATTTTTTATTCGTCGAAACATCATTTTTCCCACGTGTTTTGAATCCATCGAATAATTATTTGCTTTCATTTATTTGATACAGTGAAAGCTGGACGAAAAAAATCCAGAGCTGTACCTGCGAGGGTTCTCACAAGAACTGAACGTGCTGAAATGAAACAGAAAAAGTACAGATACCTTTATCAGGTTCGTACCGCTCATGGAGATGTGATAAGTCAGGTATGTACATATATTTTGCATAGTTCATGATTTTCCAAATCTTGCAAGGTCCTATAGGCGACGCAGGACTAATTTTTCAGAACATTCTGAAGGTGCTTGACTGAATATTAATAGTAGAGCTGCGCAATGACCCCAATTTTTGAATATAGATTAATTATCCAATTTAAAACAAGTCCATAAATATTAAATTGCGTGAAATTATAAATGTATCTATAAGAAAGTAATGATTATGATTTCTATAGAGATTTATGCCAAGTGGTCTAACCATAATGAAAGCACAATTAAAATATTTTACATACATACATATTGTCACGCCTTTTTCCCGTAGTGGTAGGTAAGAGACCACTTCCTTCCACTTGCTACGGTTCTTACATACATCTTTTGATTCCTCTACTTTCATGGGTGCTCTCATACATGCTCGTCGGTCGTTGGTACTCTTGACCTGGCCTTTCTTTAAAACAATGTTGATCTGATCGAGATATGTTCGCCAAAGTCGACCTCTACTGACTTGTCCATTCACACTCGCCTTATAAATTTGTTTCGTCAATCTTCCTTTATCCATCCTTTCTACGTGTTTAAACCATCTAAGCATTCCCTTATATATCTTTGTAACTACATCTTCTTTTACACCACAGCATTTTCTTATCTCACTATTCTTTACTTAATCCAACCGAGTCAGTCCGGCTATACTTCTCAGACTACTCATCTCCGCAGCAATAACCCTATTTTCATGCTTCTTCTGAAAACCCAACTCACTACCATACATAAGTGTAGGAACCAACACACCTCTATGCACAGCCTGACGTGCCTTTTTTGACACTTTCTGGCTGTTTATAAAGCTATGCAGTGCCCCATTTATTTATTTTCCTGCCAACACCCGTCGCTCAATTTCACTGTCATACTTTCCATCTCTCGTAAACTTTGAACCCAAGTACACAAATTCAATTACTTGTTCCACTTTTTCTCCCTTAATCAAAACTTTAGTCCTGTTTTCTTCTCTTTCAAAAACCATTACTTTCCTGACACAAGCATTGGAATCCTCGTAAAGTGATTTCAGTGCTGGTATTAAACTACCGCTCACCCCGTACGTAGACAATGTCGACCACAATTCAGTTTTGATCACTCTGTCATGCGCCTTTTCCAAGTCTGACTTTTAGCCAAAAATTTTTCGACTATGCCTCATAATGAAAAGACCTGATCCATACATCTCCTTCCTTTTCTAAATTTTGCATACTATATCATCTCAGTTTCATTCGTTACTCTTTTAATCAATATCTTTGAATACAGTTTTCCGACTATGCTGAGTTAACTAATACCTCGGTAGTTCTTACAGTCCTAGTGCGAACCTTGTAAAGCGGCACGATAACGGCCTTGCACCAGTCGTCTGGTACGTTACCACTCCTCCAACAAAGGTTAAAAAGGGGGTACAGCAGACTAGCTGTTTTAAATAAAATTCAAAATTGTGCTTAGAGAAGTGCATATTAAATAAAGAGACCTGCCAAATGTCCTCACTTTATTCACAACGAAGCGGATATCGAATGCCGATTTAAACCTTTACTTCTTCAACATAATTACATATTCCTGCTTAAGAATTTACGCGACAACTTTTTTGTATATTGTCGAGCAGGATTATTCGGCAACCGTCGTGTTTTTTAGACGTTCCTAACAATAATAATTCAGTTCTAGGTACATAAAAAAATATGTCATTCCAATGATACTTTTTTGCTGCTTTCAGAATTTTGTGCAGCAACTTCAGAAAAAGGATAATAATGACAGCCAAGGGGAATGCAGTACGCTCCAATCAGATGCCACTCATCTAACTATTCTACCGGACACACAACTCGCAGTTTTAACAGAAAGTGAAGATGACAGTCAAACAGAGATAGCTGCTCGACGATGAACGTTATCGCCAAAATATTTCCTTTGGTTTGTATCAGAAGTCGCTTAGACTCTCAGATCGTTTTAAATTTGTTAAGCTTTAAGACAATAAATAAAGTGATGTTTTTGTTTGATGTAATAGGTGTTTCAGAATAATGATAATATAGCTGAATATTCCCACAAAACAAGGTAATATTTCGGTAAAGTTACAGTAATATATAATGTAAATATTCCACACGTTGGATAAATAAAGTAACGATATTTAAAGGCACCGCAGACGATGATAACATAAACTATTACGAGTGATAAAATGAACTTGTGATTACTGTAAATATACTGAAGAAAAATTTAAAGTTTACAACGTAGCAAGTAATATTAATTGGAAGCAATTCCACAACTAAATACTCAATTTAAAATTTGAGTAAACGAGAGCGTATGTTACGAATGTAGCATCAATCGCTTTTTAAAAAAATCAAATGTGCAACATGCATGAGAATTTTTTTAAAAAATATTAAACATACTAATGGCTTCTTATTAGACGTTTCCCCTTATAAATATTCCTATCTACATTAAATAGTGATATTTTAAATTATTTTCCACATCAACCCGATCTACCGAAAGATTAATGATAAGAAGAAAATAATTCCTAACGGTTACTTTACCATTAAAACTGTTTAAGATTCCAGTAAATACGATTGTTGCAATATTTTAAATGTTTTGTGGGTGTCAGTTTATTGAAAACAGTTTTCAAAAACATATTCGAGATAGAAACTTTTTCTATTTTAACTTACTTCATTTTTCACCAAAAATCTATTAAGCTAACAGTTAGGGATTTGAAATGAAATGATAAACTTTTTGAAAAGGGACCTAACTCAATTTTTTCTATTTCCTCCATACGTGCATAATTTTACTAAAACATTTAGTATTATAATGAGTAAAATGTTCAAGAAAATAGGATACTTGCATTTTTGCTGGCTGTGGGTTTTTGGTAATTAGCCAATACATACACACCCAGTATTTATGTTACCAGCAAAATATAAAATACAAGCGTTGTATAGAATGCATAGTCATCTTGACTACTGACTATTTTTGGCCCAGTATGAAATCGTATAATTTTTATACTGTATTATATACTTTTTACACAATGCCCAAGCATTTTATAAAATGCTAGTTGTTCATCAGACACAGTAAAATATTAGGTAAAGTGATTGAATAAATAGTGTTTTAGGTATTAGTTATTTATTTTATGACATAAGAACTCTCCTGCCTCCTGGAGGCAGTGGAAAATATTGGAGAGGCCTATATCCAGCAGTGGATGCAAAGGGTTGAGTGATGATGATGATGAAAAGAACTCTGAATCTTATTTTTAAGGTTTACAAACTTGAAACTACTTGTTACACCAGGATATGTCACTTCTTTTGTTCTTTTACTCATTTACACTTTTTATTTAGTTCGACACTTGGGGCCGGTTGTTCAATCGGGGATAATCCAGCGATATCGATTGAACCAGGTTTACCAATTCTGTTTCAGTTTTTTATTAAAGGTTCATGCGATAAACCCCTAGTTTATCAGTGGTTCAATCTAATCTCAGGAATTCGGTGGTTTGAATAGATAATTGACTGATTCTAAATCAAAATTAAATCAAATCAAATCAATTAAAATTTGCATTATTCAATAGATAATTTAAAGTATCAAACAAATACTAAACTCCACAAAGGAAAACAGAAATTGAATAGCTGTAAACCTAAAAATTATCTTAAAAAGAAAATTTAATGAATACTTTAATGTATGAAACTGATGAAACATAAACAAATGATAAACTTAATAGAAAAAAATGAGTATCACTGATACAAATATAACATGAAGCATGCAACTTAATGAATAATCAGTTATCCGAGTTATGATTCAAATTTACTAATTCCGTGCGAAACAATCCAAATGAATCTGAATACTGGTGAATGTATTGCCAACATTTGAAAACAATAAATTAAGTAATCCGTGATTAGTTTTATATTGAAAAATGCATGATGCTCTAATCCATACTTAAATATTAAACCCGGTTCAGCGAATCAGCGTATTAAACTTCCATTTAACAACCGGCCCTTAGTGTTGCAGGAGCACTTTACGAAGCTTTGATGATGGAGATGTCGCAACAGTTCGAAGTCCAGTTTCTGGCATAATGTAAACTAAGATCTTGAATAGAACTGTTTTAAAACTTCGTTAGTAGCACCCGTTATACGAAAACCATCGTCTGTTACACTTATGATCACTGCTAGAATGTGTCTTGGGTCTCCTCATCTGTTTTTGACACAGGAACACGTAAGTGCTGGGAGAATTTTTTTCATTATTTTGCGTGAACTTCCAGGACGTCAATCTCTTCTCTTTTTTCACTAATACTTTTTTCTTTGTAACATAGAGCGTTTTATGTATTAAACACCTACCCGGTACTTTCTACGTTCATAAAAATGGAGAATAATTGTTTCAATTCGTTACAGAAGTATCTATATTTCTTTTATATCAATGACATTTAGAATATATATCTCACAACAGTCTGTCAACAACTCTCTTTTAACACAGGGCGAATAAAAAGTAAAATAAAATAATACACAATTTTTCACAGAGGCTGAAATACTTTTTTCTCAAAACTTTCACTTGCTAGACGCTGAATGCAGGATCTGAGCGGGTGTGGGTGAGGGTAAGCGGAAGTCGAGCACTTTGTAAATTCTTTCTTACTTTGCCCATAACGCGGTAGGTATTCTATGGAATACCTAGTCAAATTTTTAAATACTTTGACTGGATTTAGGCACTTTAGGCATTCTATACAATGCCCGATTTCTTACTCGGTCGGTAACACAAATACTAAACAGATTTTGCTTAATTCACTTGACTTTTCCCTAATAAAAGGATGAAATTAAAATGGATAATTTCTTGAAAAATATCCTTATAATGCGGTTTAGTAAATGCCAAATTAAATGTTGACGCAAGAATTTTCGCAGAATTGAATGAAAAGTGTATATAAAAAAATTTGAGTGTAACAAATGTAATACGTCCAAAATTTATTTTATTATAAATATGGTAGAATTTAATTCTGGTGAATACTTAGTTTGGTATTTAATCGCAATATCTTATAACTGCAGGATGTGACAATATGTTTTTAGTCAAGTCGTCGTTAATTTAAAATAAATGAAATCTCAAAACATGGATCTGATCATCATTGTTTTCTGTTACTTTGTAACATCTCTTAAAAAATTTACAAAGGTCAGATTAAATCAGTCAGATATTTATTTCATTTTAAAATGACGATGCATTAGTCTACTTGCAAAAAAATACATTCCATGGTTAGCATGTTTTGCTGTTTCTTTGTCACAGTCTGTTAATTATACTGCCAAAAAAAATGTATAATGGTAACAAATACCATATATTAAATCAAACTTATATTAATATGTGTAGAATATTTATTGTGAAGGCGTTTGATATCTGAGAGTTGTTCAAAATATTACAGAGTATATATCAAAATGTTCCATTTATAAACAAACGTACTGAATTTCATGTTTTGTAAAATTTTAAGAATTTTTATTAAAATGAAATTACCATAAAAAATTTACAATCGTAGATTGATTTCTATAACTGTTATTAATCAAAATTTTATCATATGTTGTGATTATTATTATTATTGTTAACATTTTAATCAAACATAGTTAAGTAATATTTGTAGATTCTCGGAGATCAAAACGGCTTGAAAGATTAAAGATCTCTAAACGTTCGAATATTAAGGAAAATCTTTTATCTTTGAACCAAAGGTTAGAAATGAATTGTAAATTCATTATTATTTTGTTGAAATATTTTTTTATTATATAGCACAAGAAATTAAAATTTGCTCATAACTAACAGCTCTGTTTTATTTACCAATAGTATCAATTACCTACTACTACTGATGATTTTCCAAGTTCTAGTGCGACCTTTTAAAATTGATCCGTAATCTTTGGAAAATAACTCACATTGCGTAAAGCTATAAAATTTTATGGGAGATTTAAATATTGACATCTTGGGATTGTAAAAGCAAGAGAAGCATTAAAGTTTGGTGTTACAATTGATAAAAAACAAAATTGATTTCAGATTTTAGCCGCCTCAAAAATTTTGGCGCCCCTTAAAATTTGCCGCTACAAGCCCGGGACTTGCGGGCCTAAGCTCAATCCAAGCATGGCGGCGGATCTTAGAGGATCCTAATATGTGAACACAAATATAGATCATAATGTAACCAGCAGACATTACTTTAATGGCAAAGTGTGATGATTGTTGGAAGATCAACTGTTCAAAAAATAAATGAATAAGGAAAACTACTCGCATATAAATACGTTAAATGTACAAAAAAAATACCATTAATGAAAAAAAATCATTTAATTTAATAAAATCAACGATATAATCCAAAAATGAACAAAATTTTTAAATCCGTATCCTAATTTTTCTACAAATCAATCTCTTCCAAAAATAACGCAAATCATGCGTTTTACATAATAAACTTCATTTATATAAAACAAAACACTATTTTTAGTAATTTATCACTTTTTTATAGTAAGACTTCGAAGAAAAAGCATTGACTAGTTTAAATTATACTTAAAATCCAAATGTAATAATCCCATTCATTTTAGAATTAAAGCTTAAAAATATATTTCTAATTAATAAATTAACGAATTACTTAATTATACAGATATGGAAAAATATATGTGTCTGCGACGCACATCTGACCTATCAGGAAAGTGACTACAACGCATGCAAGAAACCAAACAATTCCTGATAGGTCAGACGTGCACACCGCCACTAGAAGTTTCATACTGATTTCTAGCGTCGTAGATACATGCCGACGATTTATTGTTTGTCGCGAATATTTTGTGCTGTTCGACTAAATGTCGTGCATTTTAGGATTTTGCATTGAAATTTTTATGTTCCGCAAATATTTTATATTTTTCCATTTCTGTATGTAAAGCGATATAATAAAGATATTTTAATTTGATTAAACATTGAAGAACTTAATACAAAACTGTTAACATTTTTAATATGACATACAAAAATAAATCTATTTTAGTTATAACAGTTTTCTGTATAAACTTGTCATAGCTTAGTGATTATAATGTCCACTACCTAGTTTAGGTAAGTAAAATCGTTTACCAAAAGTATGTATTAACAATGGTGTCATTATGTTTTTTCCATCATTGTCCCAGCATTGTTGATGTATTTCGCCATTCACCTTAGTACATATATCAGCAAAGTGGGAACTGAAAATAACAAACTAGATATAGCAAAATTATGGAAACCCAACAATTACTTTCCTAATATATAAAATATTTTGATGGAGCGCAAAAATTTCTTTTCATGGTTATCTTAGCTAACGAAGTTGTGAACTCTTTTTAAATGGCTTGAATCCCAGAGCAAATTCTGGATAGGTCGCTTTCCCAACGTAAACTATACAAAGATACTCTTGCTAAATCTGCGGAAGACACCGCTTAATAATTTTAACAATTACAACCTCACTTGATAAATTTTGAATTAAGACTAATGGTTAAACACTATACTATACTTTCATACCAAGTACTACGATTTATCGAACTTGAAGACTTGGATGTCGAATTTAAACTGACTCGACTGCAGGTTTAAATATAACATTTTAATTGTTTTCGATAATTATCTTAACGACTTAAGACATATACCAATTTCCTCTGTATTAATAAACATATTCACATTCACATATTCACCACTATTCTAATGTTCAAAAAAGGGGACAAAAAATACCATCAAATTATAGAGGAATAAGCCTTTTAAGCACTGCTCTAAAACTAACAATTAAAGTAATTACGAACAAAATCAACAATCTTACATCGTTGGCGGACGAACAACACGGATTCAGGTCGGGAAGATCTTGCACAGACGCCGTGTTCGTAATAAGACAAATAATGGAGAAATCGATTAAATACAACAAGCCAGCGTTTGTATGTTTTGTCCATCTAACTAGAGCATTTGACCGTGTCCGGCTAAAAGACGTCCTGCATCTTCTTTACAACAGGCAAATCCCATACAATCTCACCAAAACCATAGAGAACATATACAGAAACATTAAAATACGAGCACAAATAGGAGACCTCACAGCACCAATACCAGCGGGTAGCGAAGTGTTCGAGGACTAAAGGGATACAAAATGGGAGATGCAGAAATCAAAATAGTGTGTTATGCTGACGATGCCGCTCTCATTGCAGAAAATGAAGATGACTTACAAAGGTTATTATTACACTTATTCAACCTAACAGCCAAGTCTCTAAACATGGAAATATCACCGACCAAAACATCAAAAATTCCTCTAAGATGCAAACTTAAGCTTGACGGTAAAGTAATCGAGCAGAAAATGAAATTTAACTACCTTGGCATAGAACTTTCCGGCTTTGGTGATATTGAAGCAGAGATGAGGGATCAAACAGCAAAAGCAATTAGAATAGCTGGCTGCTTGAATACAATATGGTGCAATAAGAGTATGGGAACGTACACTAAACCAAAGATCTACAAAACCGCCGGTTATTACATATACCGCAGAAACCAGGCCAGAAACAGCGAAAACCAAAAGACTACTAGAGACAGCTGAGATGAAGATACAGTGTAGAATCACTGGAAAGACACTGCTGGATAGAGAGAGAAGCGAGAATATCAGAACAGCCTGTAAGGTCAAGAACATCAATGACTGTGTAGCAAACAGGAAGAAGGAATGGAACGAACACTTAGGTAGAATGGACAACCGCAGACTTGTGAGAATTGCTCGCGACAAGTCCCCATTGGGCGCCCCAGGAAACGATGGAGCGACAGCCTCACGCAAGTGAACGATAATTGAACAGGCGACTCGCCTAAAATCAAGAATGAAAAAGAAGAAGAAGAAGACATTGATTTAAACATCCAGGGTACTTTTGTGAACAAACTTAATGAACGTATGTTAATGTTACTTTGTAACTTTATCTTTTAAAAAAGTTTTATTTTTTATTAGCTTATAAAAGTATATTATGAACTATGCCAGTTGACCTTGACGATTTGAAACAACTGCTGTGCAGGTTTACCTGTAAAAAATCCACTCTCATTCTAGCATTCTCATTCTGATATTATTATTATGACATAATTATGAACACATTTTTGGCTGTCTCAACCTTGAGAAATGGAAAGTGCAAAGCTGGGGGGTCGTGTTACCTGCCTTAAGGGGGGAAACCAGTTTAGACCGATCAAAAAATCGACTTTTTTTATTGCATAAATTGTTATTATAACTACTCAAGAATATGTGGTCAAAATTTGAAAGCAAAATTTGCATTAGTTTCGATGCTATGATCACTTAAGTGACCGCCCGTCGGTTCGGCACCGAAGTGCGCGGTAGTTAGAACGGAGCGGTCACTCAGGGGCAATTTTTCGGTTACCTGCCTCAATACCGCTGTAAAAATAGAGAGATGGGGATTTCGGCAGATGTTCTTGTTTGTCCTGGGGTAGAACTTTCTCGAACGTTTACGATATTTCGACAGAGCGTTGAGTTTGCCTAGTCAGCTCCGGCTTTTCTCGTTTTCGCTACATTTTATTTTAAACACGTTTTTCTCGAAACGACTTTTTTTCAACTGGTGTGCATTCTACCTCAAAAAGTTATTGGCCAATCATTCTGAAATTTGTTGTAAACATTCTTTATTCGATTCTAATCCATATGAACATAATTCTGTGATTTTATTATAATTAAAAAAGTGATTTTGAAATTTACCGCATTTTGTACTTTTCGCACGATAACTTCAGAAGTAGATCTATGGCGATGAAACAGTTATTTTTTTTTACCGGAGGGTAACTATATTAGATAGAAAAGAGCCCTTGGTTTGGAAAAGTTAGTTTTGCTACGGCAATACTGTTTATTTTATGCAAAAAAGGTGAAAAAATATGATGTGAAAAAATATGATGTAAAAACATGACATTGTGTTCAAACACCTCAAAAGCATGCAATTTTTAATTTTTTTGATCACAATTAGGTTCATATTTTTAGATGTTGTTAACGGAAAAAAAAATTGTGATGAAGGAATGTCCACCAGCAAAATACTCAGATGTCAATCGACCAAGGACAGCACGTTCTAACGCCACTATTTTCAGCGAAAATTACTTGAAAAAATTCTAAAGTGTACTTCAAAACATGAATAAAATACCCTCCAAGTTAAAAAAAATTCTGATTATTCCTTCCCCGTTTAAAAAATTCACGAAAAATACCAAAATATCGGCCTCCTAAACCGGTTTCCCCCCTTAATTATTTATTCCAAATTATATTGTTTGTGTAATATATAGCGCATGAGAATTTCTATTGTAACTAGAAATGTTGCACAAATACAAATTTCATTAAAGACTTGAAATCGTCTGAAGCCAATCCTGCGTAAGTATTAACAAGTTATCATAGAAAACCGTCAAGGTTATTAAAATTAAATGAAAATAAAGAAGTGTCTGTTTTAATTCGTTCCGCGCGTTTAGATGTATTTTGATTTGTAGCAAGAATATAAAGTAAGTCTTTCTTTTAATAGAATCGTAACTAATTAAACAAAACAAAATTTTTTATCTTCGTCACAGAATTGCAATTAACTAAGTTTCATCCACTTACCGTACTTATCTAAAAATGTACAATTAAAGATAAGGTAATGAGATAATATATTACATAATTGCTTTTGATTTTGGAAGCCGTCAGACTAGTATCAAGAACAAAAATTATTTCAGACCAATCTAAATGGAATTAACCGAGAAACTGTACTACAATGTGCGCCATGCTTTAGAAACAATTTCCAAAAATGAAGGTTTTATTGAACCGAAAATACATTGCTACGATCAACTTGGTAAGGGACAAGGATTTTTGGGAGATGTTTTCTTTGTAAAAATAAGCGAAAATAAAGATATGAAGAAATTAGACTTGGTAGTCAAACAAGCGACAGCTTCAGAATATGTAAGGAAACATTTTCCTATACATGTAGTGTACCACAACGAGAGTCAGTTTTATGAAAAATGTTGGCCGGAATTTGTAAATTTTCAAAAATTACATCTTAATTCATTATTGTTTGATAATTTAGCAACATATTATTTATCAGACGTTGAACCGGGTAAAGAGTGTTTAATTTTAGAAAACCTAAACGCTCTAAAGTATCAAAACTTGAGTAAAAATCAATTTTTCAATAGAGAACAAACTGAATTTGTACTTAAAAAATATGGTCAATTTCACGGTCTGTCTTTTGCATACAAATCAAAAAAATGTGATAATTTTAAAGTATTATCCCAACTATTTACACCTTATTGGACGACACTCTCAACCATAGAGTTGTTTAAATGCCTAATGGAAAAAGGCGTTAAAACATCTTTAACTTATTTGAAACCTTCAACGGATTCTGAAATTATTAAAAAACTTGAGAATTACGCCGAAAATGTTACTTCAATCTTTCAAAATTCCACAATATACAATGGAAAATACGGTGTAATTTTACAAGGGGACTGTTGGAGTAATAATATTTTATTTAAATATAATGTAAGTATTAACAAATCTGTACTTCTTACAAATTTAAGTTTTATTTTTGATAATAAAAAAAAATCAAACAAATCGGTTTGGTTACATACAAATTTCCCAAAATGTTATTTCAATATTAATAAACTTGCAGTATTAAAATTTTTTATACTGTTACGAAATTACTTCTTTCTTGGGTTAGGTGATTTTAAACTCTCGATACAGTAACAAAACAATTTTTATTTCAATACTTTTACACAATAAACTTTACTTTTACAAATCACTTAGATACAACTAGGATATTAAACTAATTACAACTTTTACAACTATTTAAATTTCATAACTCATAAACACTTCTTAAAAACTGTCCTTTTCGCCACCGCTGTCCTTTTTATACCTCTAAATCATAATTTGACCTTTTTCTCGAGAGTCTGGAACAATCTTTCTACCTTCTGGAACCCGCTAGACCAGTTGTTCGAGAGTTTACCAGAAGGAGGCGGAAGCCAACAAAGCGCTCATTAATATGCACCCTAATTGTGGTCGATTCTCGGACGCCGACAAATAAACAGGGCCGGTGTGTAACAATATTAACAATCTTTACTTAATTTTAGAGACTTTTTTTAAACACCAAAAGATAAATTTTGAGTTAGATCAGTTTAAAAATTTAATTGAAATGTATCGCGGTCAAATGCAATAAATTTAATGTTTTTAAATTTTTTAGAACTCAGGAGAAATTGAGGACATAAAACTAATTGATTTTCAAATATCCAATCTTGGTACAGTTGTCAATGATTTATCCTATTTTTTATATTCTGGAGGAACGAAAGATATTTTTTCCAACATTGATCACTACCTTAAAATGTATCACAACAGTTTAAGTGATACTTGTTCAAAGTTTGACTGCACAAATTTTATATCATTTAAAGAATTGAAAAAAGAGTGGAAACAATATTGCAAATTCGGATTTTTGTTGGGACTTATGTTAATAAGAAACAAACTTTCAGAAGATAAAGATCAAACCGAGATGAGCAAAGAACTTACTGAAACTGAATTTGTCGATGTCGGTGAACAAAAGGAAGAAATTAAGAAAAAATCATTAGAATTAATTTATCACATGTATGAAAACGATTTTCTATAATTAATAAACTTAAGAAGTTATAATTAAAAATGAGTATTATTTATTTCAATGGAAAGAATCAAGACAGGAATGAATGTCTTCGCCATGGCTGTTAAACTTATGCGTGGAAAATTGTTTAGAATATATTTGAAAAAGAATGCGTCATATGGATTGAGAATGAGTGATTTAAAATATTAAATGCCTCCTTTACGCCAATGGTCAGGTTAGGTTAGGTGAGGTTTCATGTGAGTGGGGCGTGTTCGCCCCTCCACCGCGACCCTTAGTAGGTCTATTGTGGCTCACCCCTAGAGGCTACAGTTCACCGCACAATCCAGCCCTTCTTACGAAGTTCATGGTTGTATAGGGTGAGATTTTTTTAAAATCGGTAGGTTCTAGGTTAGTGTAACCAAATATGTTGAACCTTATTCTTCCCAGGCCGGGGCATGAACATAGTATATGTTCAGCAGTTTCGTCTTCCACGCAGCAGAACCGACAGTCCGTTTGTTGGTTCATATCTATCTTTCTGAGGTGGTATCTTAGACGACAGTGTCCCGTAAGCAGTCCTGTTAGAATACGCAGGTCATTTCTGCTCCATACTAGGATCTGCTTAGTTGTGTTTCTCGAGGGTTGTAACGGTAAGAACGGCTTCGAGTGGGTTAGCCCTGGTATGTCGGACCAGTACGTGAGTATTTTCCTCTCCGCCCAGTCCGAAATAATTGTTTTGGCGGCACTTGTGGTGACTCCAAAAACCGGTTCTGGTCCAGTGAACGCAGATTCGGCCCCCTGTTTTGCAAGGGTGTCGGCTTTTTCGTTTCCTTCCACCCCTTGGTGCCCAGGTACCCACACTAGGGTCACCCTGTTGTTCGCACCAAGGTACTCTAAGGATTCGATGCAATTCCATACAAGTTTAGTATTTATCTTGTTGGAGCTCAGTGCTTTTAAAGCAGCCTGGCTATCTGATATTATATTTATGTTTTTGTTTGCTAGAGGTCAGTTGGTCAACTCTCTTGCACACAATTCGATAGCCAATGGTCAAGTCATATTAGCATCATCTGAAAAGGAGTTGCACGTGATTGTTAATATTATGCATGATGCCCTAATAATTAAAGTGATGAAGTAAATGTAGACAAGACAAAAGTAATGGTTTTTGATAGAGAAGAGAGCATGACAAACTGCGAGGTGCTGATTAAAGAAGAAAGAGTGGAACAAGTAAATGAGTTTGTATACTTGGGTTCAATGTTTACGAGACAAAGAGTATGACTGTGACATTGAGCGAAGGGTGTTGGCAGGGAAACAAATGAATGGGGCCCTGAATAGCTTTATGAGCAACCAGAACGTGTCAAAAAAGGCCCTAGCTGTGCCTAAAGAAGTGCTGATCCATACACTTATGTATAGGTTTGGCAGAAGAAGCATGAACGTGAGAAATAGTAAGATAAGAGTATGAAAGAAGACGTGGTAACAAAGATAAATAAAGGAATGCTTGGATGGTTTGGACACGTAGAGAGGATGATGAAAGAATATCGACCAAATAGATTTAAAAGGCGAGCTAGGTGAGCTTTTTCTTTTCCGTCGTCAGGGATGAATATTTGTACATTTTGGTAGTGAACCTGTAAGTTGCGAGTAGTAGAAACAGCTACATCTACAAGAAATGTAGTTTTATTTTGAATTGTTTTATCTAATCTGTAGTTATTTATCATCATAGGTTTAAATGAAAAGCATGACTTTTTGTCTTGAGTCAGGTTACATTTCTGAGATACTTTCTGATGATTTTGGCTACCTAAACATATTTGCTGAAGTGTTCAATTTCAGAATGTTTTTGGTAGTTTTGTGTAGTTTCATTTGGTTTTCATTATCATCATCATCATCATCATCTTCAGCTTCTCTACGTCCATCTTCGAACAAAAGCCTCTCCAATTCATCACCATTCGCTTCTGTCGATCGTCCGACTCATCCATTGGGTACCTGCCACTTTTTGGATGTCATCTTTCCACCTCGTTCTTGGTCGTCCTGGGTTGTTCTGGGCCTCCACTTAGTTGTCTTCCTGGTCCATCTATTATCATCTGTCCTTTCAAATGGTTTGGTTTTATGATAGCAAAAAACCAAACAATATTTTTATAACACTGAAACGTTTAACATTTAATAGTTCAATATAAATCACCCTCTAGTTGAAGCAGAAATATCATTTAAAAGTCTTTAAGTTATTACTGCCGCCATTCTGAAGTAGAAACAATATAAAAACGTTAACAAATATTTAGGTAAATTATTTAGGAGCCAACTTTTATTATTATCAATATATACCTATGATTAATAGGTCATAAATAATTATTAGTTATTAAATTATTTCTTTTTACTATTGCACAGCAATTTGTTTATACTTTTCAATCAAAAACATGCCGATTGTCGATTAACCCTCATAATTAAAAAGGACGCGTGAAAATTGGGGGGGGGGGTAGGATAACATTTAGTGTGGTTATATTGGTATTTTTTGCAGCTCTAGAAATTTTTTTTTGATACAAATATAAAATGGGTAGACCTAACGATAGGAAGAAAAGAAAAACAAAAGAGGTAATTGCTTACGTAATTAAATTCATGAATTTATGTATTTGATTTTCCAAAAACATCTAAAGGAAGGCGTCGGTGTTTTTTAATTTAGGACAGGGACAAAAAATTAATTAATTAAAATCGTAAATAACTGTTCTACAATACAAAAACAACTGCCGACTTTAAAAGCAGATTTACAAGAACTTTAAGAAAAGTACTCTATGATTTTTCAGTGGCAAAAAACACCCGATAACAGAAATATGTTAATGGAAAATTATGATGTAAGATTAAAACTATAGAATTTGTAAACAGAATATAACAGTATCGTAAGGTTATCATTTATACAGATGAACCTTTTTTGCACAGTTCTCATTCTACGACATACAGATGGATAAACAAACAAACTCAACTCCACTAGTTTCCCACAAAGTCCTATTAATGTAAACCAATAATTTTTGAATTGTTAAAAAAAACTAAAATTTGTGAAATTTTTATGTGATATATTTGGTACCACTGGAGAAAAGAGCAGTCACTAATTATCTCAAAAGTAATGAGGGTTCCATTTTTGGTTTTTATGACCAAAATGTTCGATTTTAATAAAAAAAAATCGAATTACTTTTAAAATGAACGTATACTAACTTGTGGGCATGTTGTTCCATATTTTTATATAACGCTTGTATAAACCATGTTCCTTGTTTTCTATTTCGTATTGCAGCATATCCAGGAATCGTAGCCCAAAACGTTAGCAAATCTCGATGAGTTATTGAAGGACCATCTGTTGACAAGGATGTGTGTTCGTCATCAACATCAGTACTGTCCACTAAAAAATTATAAATAATCGCTTTATTTTCTTAACAGATTTTCATGACATTTTCATTTTGTAACAATTTTTACTTTCCATAAGACTTGGGACTATCAAGAAAAAGTCATATTTTATCTTTTAGTTTCGCTAATATAGTTTAATTTCACTACAGTAAAATTTCTTTGTTTGCGGTTCCCTTATTTGCGTTTTCACTATTCGCGGGTTAAAAAATTGTGCCTGTATCCGCTACCAAAAATTTCTTTATTCGCGTATTCAGCCGGTATCTTAAAAGTATTCGGATTCGGACAACCTCTCAATGTTTTGGCGTGCAAATAAGAAAGCGTGGGTTACAAGTGCTATTTTTTTCTAACTGGTTCCGGAATCGTTATGTTCCTGGTGTTGAAACTTATTTGAAAAAAAAAATAATGCTGGTCAAATTGACCAGCAGTGCATTAATAAAATGGTAAATATCACCAAAACGGCTTATTTTATAGAATTCAAAACATTCATTAGTTGAAAGTCTGGGAAAGTCATTTTTGCTTTTTGCATACATCGCTGGAATCCTTATCCATTAGGACTAGTTCGTCCCTGTCTTAATGGCAGTACTCAATTACTCATAAATGTAATAGTCCTTCATAGACAGTCCCTATGAGTGGAAGCGTTTTCGACTAAGTGAGACAGATAGCGTCTCATGCTCTTTTTCTTCCGAGAACCAACTCTGTTCTGTGTGTGCATGCACTAAAGTACTGTATTTTATTTTAAAACTTGTAATTGTGATAAATATTTTTGTTGATGCTTTTATACATACATATAGTCACGCCTTTTTTCCGTAGCGGCAGGCAGAGACCACTTCCTTCCACTTGCTACGGTTCTTACGAACATATTTTGCTTCTTCTTCTTTTTTCATAAGCTCTCTCATGCTCGCCGATTAACGGTACTCTTGACCTGTCCTTTCTTTAAAACAATGTCGATCTTCATTTTATAATTTTTATTCTCCATAATGAATATATCATGTAGGATTGTGTGAATGACATGCGTGACAGAAAAAATTGACAATTGTTTTGCAAAGACGGTGTAAATATCAAAAGAAAAAAATCATGGATGATCATATGCATGAATACTTCATCTAAATGCCTTTCTAATGATGTGCCACACACAGTATATTCCCTATTTCAAATTAAGGGGTTAGGGAAATGGAAGAAAAAGTGTTGTTCCCGTAAAGGCAGGCAGAAACCACTTCCTTCCACTTACTACGGTTCTTACATACATTTTCTTCTTTCATCAGCACTCTCATACATGTTCGTCGATTGTTGGTACTCTTGGTACGCCTACGTCGACCTCTACCGAGTCGACTTGCCTCATCACACTCTCTTCATAAATCAGTTTCGTCAATCTTTTTTCATCCATCCTCTCCACGTGTTCAAACCATCTAAGCATTCCTTTATCGATCTTTGTTACAACTTATTTCACATCACAGCGTTCCCTTATCTCACTATTCCTTACTTTATCCATCAGAGTCAATTTCAACAGAATAAAAAAATTATCCACTAGCTTATGTCCCCTCTAATGTTATTTTGAATAATTGCCAAACATGCGTATTATGGACGATTTGCCTTGGAGAGAATAAGTATAGTCGGCACCGTAATGTTGGAACGTTTTGGCACCATAATGTTGGAACGTTTTCTTCTATCTCCTCGACTGGCTAAATAGGAGTATAACATGTATGGCAGTAATGTAAATCTTCTTATAATTCTGAAATAAACATACCTACACATATGTTCTCGGAATACTTAAAATTTAAACCAGATCAAACGGACCGTTCGAAAATTAAAACCAAAAAACTATTTTAAAATTGCAAATTTGGAGTGCTATAATTCGAAGACGAGGTCCTGTATTAGAAAACTTGAAATAAAGTGCATTATTTTGCTTTAACCTATACACTCAAGACTTTTTCCCATTAATCCCGGGACACCCTGTATTTAACGTTTACTTACATTTCTGACATTGCTGTCCTTGACAAGATTGAAGAATGAGAATTTTTGGTTTCCCATCTAAATTCGTTTTGTTTGTTCCACTAATTATCTCTTCAATTTTGCGCACTTTCACATGGCAGCTGTTGCTACCATAGACCACTCCTAATAATTGAAGAATTTAAATTAAGCTACCAATAATTAAAAAAAGAATAAAGCCTATAAATAATATCAAAGATTTCGAAGATGTTTTCTTTGAACGACAGAACCTTATAAAATAGAGGATTATTTGAATTACTAAATAATTGTATTAGAATCGTAGGCACCTCTAACGTTATTTTTTTTTAACTGTTGCTTATAGGTTCAATGCATGTAACTTCTCTTCAAAATAAAGATTAATTATATTATTAATAATTAAAATTCATCAGTGAATAAAAATGTTACAGATTTACATTTATTGAGTAATTTGGTTATTCGACTACACGAATTTTTATAAATGTATTATACTTAATTTTGGAGCACGCATCTGGTATAAAATCTTGTTACCATTAATTTGAAAACATATCAATTTTATCAAATTTGGATCAAACAAATAAGTAGTGTTCTTTTCACTGCAATATTTATGTCTCTAAGGGTACCTATTACTTTAGATTTAATTTAAAGTACACATCTCTGATTTACTTGGATATTCAGACATTCAAATTATATTATACATATTTATCCCAACGTCTGCTTACCTTCATCTCCATGAGACAAAATGCATATAAATAAGCTGGATTCGTCTGTAACTTCCTGAACAGTGCCCTTTATTACTTTCAACATATCTAAATGATCAAGATTGTTTCTAACTATAACTTTAAAACCAAATCTTTTAAAAATAAGCTCCAGATTATCTCTGTCCTTCTCAGTACCCCGCCTCTCTTCTAACTTATAGTCACATTTAGGTAAAAGATTCTAAAAAAAATATAGCAATACATTTTATTTGCCTTTTATTATTATTATTATTTTATAACTAGCTGTTGCCCACGATATTGTCCGCGTGAAATTTATTATCTTAATATCCTTAAATGAGGATAACTTTTTTTCTTGACATCCGATTTAACATCAAAGAAGCACCATACGCGTTTTAAAATCTAATGGTGACATCTAGTGAATTTTTGAGGAACTAAATTTTAAGATAATTTTTTTAAGAGTTTCATTACTAATGAATCAGAGTAAAAAAATACAAAAGAGCCTATGATAGAAAGTATATTTAACTACATCACTTACAATGTATATTTGTACCAGGTCAAAAATCAGGTAAGACCTGTAAATTCAGTATACATAAAACATTTGAACGTTAACAATTTCATCAACAAAATAAATTTCGAGGAGATGCATGTAAAATAAAATATTTAAAATTAAAAAAGGATAGCGAATAGCGAATAAACGACATTTTAGTTTGTTTATTTCTATGTGTCTGTGTCAACGTCTTTCATGTACCTTTATATCATATTTATATTTGTTTGTTTTTGTTTTAACTTATTTTTAACCCCTGTTAATTTAGAGAGCCACTTTAAGCAGTCCTGAAGATGAAACAATAAATTTTTAAAACGTTGACATTTGGTTTCTTCAACATCCTGACCGAAGTACTACCAATTTACCAATCAAAACTAAATGTTAACTAGAACAGTTGATGAAAATGGATGTATTTCACATCACATTAAACTATCTCAGAAAGTAATTTCATCATGATTTCACTGTAAATAAAAATCATCAATTGAGTGGAAACAAACAAATATTATCTTTTTGAATTTAAGTAACAGAGGTTTTTTATACATACATAGGTACATACAAACATATAGTCACCCTTTTTCCCGGGAAGGCTGAGACCACTTCCTTCCACTTGCTACGGTTCTTACACAATTCTGTTGCTTCTTCTACTTTCCTCAGTGCTCTCATACATGCTCGTCGGTTATTGGTACTCTTGACCTGGCCTTTCTCTAACAATTCGATCTGATCTAGATATATTCGCCGAGGTCGACCGTTACCGACTTATACACACTTACACACTCACACTTATAAATCTCTTTCATCAATCTTCCTTAATCCATCCTCTCTACGTATTCAAACCATATTGGGAAAAATTTGTTGTATAAATTGAAGTTTAACGAGGTTGTCGGGGTAAAATATTGTCAGAAAATTTTAGATTATACATGCGGTAAAAGTATACAAGCCTGTAGAGAAGTGAGTCATAATTTTTTTGCAAGATTGTACTCGTGGAGACGTTACCCATACAGTATTCATATGTTTGCATACACTAATACTTCCACATACTTTTTATAAATTTTATTTTTATTTTTTTATTTATATAAATTTTTTATAAATTGAACTTTACACGGTTATTTATTAACAACTAGCTGGTCAATATATTTTTTTTAAACTTAGAACAAAAACATTAAAAGGCTGTTAGTTTTTGAAAGTTTCTGACAGTTAGTTTTTTTTTAGAACTAATCAACTGGTACAGAACTACAGCAAGCATATACTTTCCATGGTAATGATCCAATTTTTAATCGAGTTTTTCTCGGGTTAGTGGAGGTCAATTGACTTCAAATTTTAAGGGTAATTGTCCTTAATAAGTATACAAAAATTTAGAATGTTTTGACAGTATGCCTACACCATAGACACTTACCTTTAATGAATTTTTTGTGTGATATGAATCAATTCATTATTTGCATGACACCTCTGGTGTTATAGTCATAAACATCGCACTGAGTTCTGATGAGTGTGCTTGATTGCTTGTGGATCTCTTGCAAAACATTAAAAATGTACATTGTTGGCAAAGCCATAAGCAATATGTATTAGTTTATAATGTTCTCTATAGGGTATGGTAGCTAATATTCTTCTGGTGTAAAAATATTAAATGAAAAGTAGAGAATTTTCCCACAAAATGATTCTACAATTAAGATAACCGTGGAACAAAGAGAAGTATACCCTTTTCAGAGTTGCAATATTAACACAGACCAGGGTCAAAAATTTTTAAAACCAAAAAAAAATAATAGTAGGATGAAACCCATTGGGAAAGGAAGAGAATGTAACAAAAATGAAATAATAAATAATTTACGGGCGATCTGAGGTAGGGAAGTAAAAGGGGGTGAGTTTTTAAGGGTAAAAAACGGTTTATCTCGATATGCGGCAAAACTACAAGACCTATGAAAAAAAAATTAAATGGCAAAGTTGTAAGTAATAAAAATATCTACTACTTTTGTATTTACACTTTTTTCACATAACCCTCAAAATTTATGTGAAATATTTAAGTAACCAAGTTTTTGGTGATGGAAGCAACATCAACATGGCATTATTTTGACGTGAGAATTTTCAAATCAAAATTAGGGTGCTATTTGGATATTAAGTCAAACTAAATAAATATTTAAAATAAAAAAAAAACTCATCATCCAAAGTAATATCCACTAAATTAAGCTATCACCCTTATGAGTAGTAGGATAGGTCGATATCATTAGCTTTGAGTTTATTTTGAGTTTAGTTTCAAATTATTACTTTGGTCCATTCATTTAATTAAAAATTTTAAGCTATTTTATCAAAATTATTTTAATTAAAACACTTACTTGGTACTCCTTTCTAAACTCGGTAAAAAACTTTTCTTGATTTATAATTAAAACCACTCCAGGATTATTTGAATCGATTTGATAGCAATCTGCCAGTACAGAAGTTTGTGATTCTTTGTTTGGAAATTCTTCTAATTCCTTCAAACTATGTTGGTACTCCAGGAAATTTTTGTTTTGCACAATACTTTTTAATGGTGTATTTTGCCAGTATGGTAAACTCACACCACCTCCGTAAAGGGTGGTTGTTTGGGGTTGATTATCAACGCTAGTACCGGAGGAAATTTTTCTATTTCTTAATCTATACATATCGTCGGAAGGGAAACAATTATCAGAACTACTGCTTCTGGAAGTAGTAGGTCTTCCTGTATCTTCTAAAAGGAGCTGAGCAATATTTTGAAAAGATAACTGAGAAGGCGATTTAACAACACTATAAGTAACGTCCTGAGAGATATTTTGTGGCGGAAGTGAGGAAGGCATCTAAAAAGAAAACGTTTGTATATATTTTTGTTCTAAGCAACATAGTACTATTTTAGACAATGTGGCTGTTTCCCAGCGCCACATCAGAAACTTTACTTTATTAACGGGTAGTCCCAATTTAAAATATTACAAAATGTAAAAATAAACCTAACTCCTAACTCTAAATACACAGAAATAGAAAAAACAGTTAACAATGAACAATGAAACATCTAATTATTGAAAAAAAGATCTTTTTATTGTTTAATTAGATTACAACAAAGTCCTGTAGCCTTTTCCGGTAAGCCAGTCGTCCCTAAATGCGTTTATATTTGTGTAGTGGAAAAATGCCAGGGAAGGGAGAAACTCCATTTCCTCAAATACGACGAATGGAATACTTGGATCTTGAAGCATTAAATCCAAAGAAAAGCGTTTTTAGACATTGCCAAGTACTTTTATTTATAGTTATATAATTAAAAAGTCCGCGTTAATTTAATCAAATTAATTTAAGTTGTACATTATCAAAACGGACAATAAAACTAAAACAGAGAAAATTATCTTTGGATGAAAAGAAACCAAATATCGATTTCTGCAAGATACAAGGACTGGTGGCTGCAACGTAGCTGGTCATATACAAATTTATACTTGTTTATTTAATTATTTATATTTATATTATTTTCTCCAAACAACTAAAATTAAAATATTGTATGTAACCAGAACTACATCAGACCTTCAAGATATGGCAACGCGGCATGACATACAATATGTTCTGTTGCAAGTTCTGTCTCTCTCAACCTCGCGCAGCTCACAGCTTCAGATATTTCTTTCGAAGTATACCCATAACCAACGTTGTCTGTCTCTTTGTCTGTGTTAATTATTCCGTTGGCTACAACAACGTACAGTTTGAAGTATGTATCTTACAAATGTAATTAAAATAACTACATATTGGGTGTATCCTGGCAAGATCAATTTTTCAAATTAAACTGAACTCGTGAAACGTTTTGAAAAAAAGTTACATTTTTGAATAAACTTTTTAATAAATAACTCAAACAAACTCCCATAGGAACAATTGTTAAAAAGAGTAACGTTACGTGTAGCTGGGACCACTTTTTAATAGATAGAATCTGAAGTTGTGACATCAAATTGTAACGTCACGTTCACGTTATCCATACTTATAACTGTATTAAGTTAATAGCCACACATTTGTTTTTTGGAATTGCTTACCTCACGTAAGACAACCTCTACGTTATTGTAAAGACTCTCCTGTCCCATAACCTTTAAAACTGATTTAATATGTTGTAAATCAAGCTGCTTAATACTTTCCCATTTAAGAAAATACACCTCAAGGAACTCTTCGCCAAACTCATTAAATTGTATTTTACGGTTATTGAAATTTTCTCTAATGTAGCCAAGAAAATCTTTTGTTTCCTTCACATCGAGGTTCTCGCAGATTAAGTAGATGACTTTTTTTAATTTACTTATATGTATTGTATTAACATTGTTAGGAAGAAAATGATCAATTACGTTGGATTTTTCATATCCTAAAAAGATGAGAAAATTTTCTAATTTAAAAACAAAAAAGTAAGTATATACACAACACACGTGGAAATAATCTGATATTAATTTATATATAAATATTATTAAGTTTTTACTTTAGCTTAACAACACATGTTATTGTTCTATATTTTATCGGTTTCAAACCCTAATAACATATGTATTGATTTACATACATACTTATAGTCACGCCCTTTTCCCGTAGGGGTAGACAGAGGCCACTTCCTTCCACTTGCTACTGTTATTACAAACATCTTTTGCTTCCTTTACTTTCATCAGTGCTCTCATACATGCTCGTCGGTTGTTGGTATTCTTAATCTGGCCTTTCTTCAATGTTGATCTGATCGAGATATGTTCGCCGAGGTCGACCTCTACCGACTTGTTCATTAACACTCGCCTTATAAATTTTTTCGTCAATCTTACTTCATCCATCCTTTCTACGTGTCCAAATCATCCAAGCATTATTTTATCTATCTTTGTAACCACATCTTCTTTTACACCACAGCATTCTCTTATCTCACTATTCTTTACTTTATCCAAACGAGTCACTCCAGCTATACTTCTTGGACTGCTTATCTCCGCAGCATTTATCCCATTTTCATGCCTTTTCTGCTAAACCCAACATTCACTACCATACATAAATGTAGGAACCAACACTCCTCTATGCACCGCCAGACGTGCTTTTTTTGACACTCTCTGGCTGTTCATTAAGTTATGGAGTGGCCCATTTATTTGTTTTTCTGCCAACACCCTTTGCTCAATGTCACTGTCATACTTTCCATCTCTCATAAACTTTGAACCCAAGTATACAAACTCATTTACTTGTTCCACTCTTTCTCCCTTAATCAAAACTTTACAGTTTGTCCTGTTTTCTTCTCTTTCAAAAACCATTACTTTCGTTTTGCAGCCATGTCGAAGCCACACATCTTTGTCTCACATCTTTTTTTGATGTTAAGCCAGTCCGTGCACATTCCGTTTATCCTGACACAAGCAGTGGAATCCTTGTAAAGTGATTTCAGTGCTAATATTAAAATGTCAATCACAATTCACTCCTTACCACTCTGTCATAGGCCTTTCCTAAGTCTATAAAAGCGCAATAAACCTTCTGACTTCTAGCCAAGAATTTTTCGACTATACCTCGTAATGAAAAGACCTGATCCATACATCTCCTTCCTCTTCTAAATCCTGCTTTCACATCCCAATCATCTTCTCAGTTTCCTTTTTGGTAGTTCTTACAGTCTTGCTGAGAACCTTTTCACTTGTAAAACGGCACGATAATGGCCTTGCACCAGTTGTCTGGTATACTACCACTAGCAGACTAGTTACCACTCTTTGTCCAGCCTTCAGCATTTTAACTGTTATCCTGTCATACCCAGCAGCTTTACCCAATTTCACACTGTTCAACACTTCCACAATTTCTGTCGTACTAATTTCACTTTCATTGCAACTTTCACTCATGTCTCTGAATGGGCCTGTACTTATGTATCCTCTTTCTCAAATAAACTTTCCAAGTATTCCTTCCATCTCTTTAATATGCATTCCACTCATTTTACCTTACTACCATCCTGGTTTCTGATTTTTTCCAGTTGAGAGGTACTATTTTTACTTTTAGCTGTTCTTATGGACTTCCAGAAGAGTTTAATATTGTTTTGGAAATCGTCAGATAACTTTCTATCAATTTCTTTTTATCACTCTCCTTCTTTCTTGTCACAACCTCTTTTGCTACACCTTTTAATTGATTTGAGTTGAAAGTAAATCATATGAATTTTAGAATTGAACATGGAAAGACACCATTTAAACCACGAACAATTCTGAGAGCCATTGGCATAATATAAATGGCACATGACAAAAAGAAGTAGCACGAGCATTTTAGAATGTTTTTACTCTTTTACAAAGTAATAATTATTTCACCTATTTAATACATTTTTATTCGACTCCATGGTTTCCCATAATATTTTTAAATGCTAGCAGTGCAAAGTAAATGTTATGACCTATGATCTATTTTTAAGGGATTTAATATAAATTTAAAGTCCAAAAAATGTGAAAAGTATGGTAAACAAGTTATTGCAATAAGATTCTTAATGAAATAACCAATTAGATTAGACTCAATCAAAATATCATAAAATAAAAAATTAAACTCACCTAACGAATCTAAAACTTTATAGTTTTTAATAACACATAATGCTTCAACTAATCTATTTTTCCATTTTTGATTTTTGTGTGAATGATATTCTGCCCACAGTGATAAACCCCTCTTACTTCCCCCTTTCATCATCAATAATATAGTCTGCAGCTGAAATTCTATTTCTTTGCTGTCTTCAACCAATAAATAAAGTAAAGATATCTAAAAAAAAATGTTTTAACAGTCAGTTATCTTATTGCTATTTTGTTATTACAGGTAACTAAAGAGATATAACAGATTACCTGATGTCATATTGTGTACAATCAAAAAATGTATGTTTATTCAAAAATATTTACCACTTAAAATCTCTGGACTTGGATTTTTACAAAATGTTTACAATTAATTTAACTCAAACTTAAATATTTTGTTTGGAAACAAAATTATTTAACAATGATATTTTAATTATTAATACAATTTTACATTACAGTTGTGACTAAGGGCCCTAAAGACTTTTAAAATAACTGCAATCTTATTAGTATAATATTTTAGAACATAAAATTAATAAAAATGTTAAAGTATAGTGATTTACACCAATAATATAATGCAAGAAGTAAGAGTCAAATTATTTTAATGAAAGTTAAATTTAATACTTACTATTTCTTCAGTGTCCAACTCATTTTCAATGTCTTTAACTTTTTCTACTGTTAAAACATCTTTAGCACTAGGAAGGCTAACTTTGAACTTTACAGCAGCATCTACTGTTTCCTCCTCCAGGAAAACTAAAATATCAATGACTTTAGACACCTTAATAAGATACCCTAGATTACCTTAATAAGCAGACATAACCAATAGCACAATTTACTGTATGTTTTTTACCTACTCATAAACTTTGTATCATAAGGATATTAAAACAGTATTGAAAATGTTATAGTCGCATAATCAATATTTACAATAATAGATGGAATTGACATTTATTGTTCAAAGAAGTCCAATAGATCCAATAAACAATAAACAGTGTCCTAGTAACATTTAAGCCACTTATGTGTTGGTAAATGTATATAAATAAATAAATAAATATATAAATAATTTAAACAGATCTATGTTGGTTTTTTTACTTGAATTTAAAATACAATTCAGTAATATGTTAGTTATGTGCATCTTAATACAATTGCATTGCTTATGAACTACAACAGTGACAGTACTCAATAGTACTGAAATATTTATATATAGATATAATATGTATACAGATTTTTAATTATTACGGAAACGACTCGCCTGATTTTTACAAATTTTGAATTGTGTGGGTTCTTTGGTATGGCCGATCCTAGGATGTAAATACCAGGATCAGCCATATCACAGAACCCACACAATCCAAAATTTGTAAAAATCGTGCCAGTCGTATCCGTAATAAATCAGGCGTTCCATACTTAAAACTCACTCTGTATATAGACCATAATTTACTACACCAGATTATCCTTACAGAGTGTCAAAAATACAAAAATAAAGTAAGTACATAGTAAGAACTTTGGCATTAATCATGCAAAAGTACTTACAACTGCAACAAAAACTAAATTTTGAATACAATCAAAAATAAAAATAAATAAATAAATGACTTCTCTCAGTTACAAATTTAATTTTCCTTTATATTTACATTTAATTATACTTCTAAAAATTAGAAATTGATTTTGTGTTTAATCCCTATTAATATAAGTTACTTAACATTGTAATAGATAAGGTATTTAGCTCTAATAATTGATATTATTAAAAATACTTTAAATAAAGAAAATATAATTTATACTTACCACCATCAATAATTGAACTTCTATCAGAATCTTCATAATTTTCATATTCTGTATCAGAATCATCTGTTGCATATTTTGTTTTAGTACTAGAGCTTCCCATTTTCTTCTTAATGTTTGAAATATTTTAGTTTACAAAAATATATACATATTACAGGAATCACAGTAAGGGGGAAATCCCTAATTGACTTGCTTGTGAAATTGTTAAAAAAACTAAGATTTTATAAATTAATGCTACATAAATAAAACAAGAAAAACAACTATTATCAACTATTACACAACTAACTCTTAAGATAACACTTATTCATTTATTATCAAAAATATGTTTATTTATTTCTAACGTCATTAAAAAACTAAAATATAAACTTCACTGTCACATCAAATCTTCTTTTTTAAAATTATTGATTATAATAAATATATTATTTTCATGTTTCTTTAAGATACTTTTTTTTATTGTTATTCTGGTTATTCAAAACGACGTAAAATTTTAAATCATTTTTATTTATTAATTTAAAAACTTTTTGTTAATTAGATTTATACTTTAATTTTTTTAGGTTTACATTTTGAAATGATTTTAAACAAACCGGTATAATAGTATTTGTATAGCATTTTCTAAATAAACAATTATTATCGCTCTTATTTATACCTTTTTAATTTATCGAACAGAAATATTACTCTTTTACTAAAAAAATATCAAAATAAAAAATATTACATTAAGATTAAAGACCGTTCTTCCTTTTCACAATGTTTAGTATCTGAAGTTTGACAGTTACCGAAGCCTTCTAGTCTAGTTGTGATTCTGATTTCCGCTCTGCATAAAACATTTTAATAATTTAATTAAAATAGTAATAAATCAACAAGTGAAAAACCAGTTACTATTAATTTTCTAAACCTAAAATGGCCAATGGTTCAAAAAAGCGAATTATGGTAGAAACAAAAAATTTGTCGAAAGACTCTCCTCCCGGCATTAGCGCTACACCTGATGAATCAAATTTCAGATATTTTCATGTAGTAATGGCTGGACCGGCTGGTTCTCCTTATGAAGGAGGATTATTTAAACTAGAACTATTTTTACCTGAAAATTACCCAATGTCACCACCCAATGTAAGGTTTCTAACTAAAATTTATCATCCTAACATTGATAAATTAGGAAGAATTTGTTTGGATATTTTAAAAGATCAATGGTCTCCTGCACTCCAAGTTAGAACAGTATTGTTATCAGTTCAAGCATTGTTAAGCAGTCCAAATCCTGATGATCCTCTTGCAAATGATGTTGCCAATATGTGGAAGAGCAGGGAACAAGAAGCTGTACTCAAAGCAAAAGAATGGACAAGACTGTATGCTATGGAATAATGTACTAATAATGTCACAAGACTGACTGTGATACATCTATTAACATGTTAAATGTTAAAATAATATATTTTGTTTTAATGTGATGTTTTTCGATGATACATGTATGAATGTTGTAGTCATTTTTTAAATTTTGTATTTGGTAATGTTTTCTTCTTAGTTCAGTGACACATATAATTTTCTAAGCTAGAGGAAATACATTTATTGATCAAAAAGTCATTTTGCATTGTAAGCAACTACTTATTGAAAATACTGAATTTTGTTACTAATTGTAGGTTTGCAATTATCAGAGCTAAATTCTAACTACAATTAGACTACTCAGGCATGTATTGTAGTTACTCTAAAAAGTGAAAATACATACTTACATTTTTAATGAGGAGTAAATTTTAATATAACTAAATAATAAATAAAACTAAACAAAAACATTTAATTCAAAGATATTTAATTTCTTATTGAAATTCATTTCCTCGGCAAACTAACTTAAATGTAATTTACTTATACCAGTAGAAAATACTTAAAATATACTTATATGTACATCAAAGTTTACTTGCTACCAATATCAAACTCCAGTCTTAAGGTGTAAATATTTTATTTTTAATTATTTAAAAAAGAAACATTTTAAAAGTAAAGTTAAAGTTTTAATTATGTATTAACACTTGATTTTCATTTGTGTCACTGAAAAATATAAAATTTTGGGGAGAGACATTATTGTAGTAAAAAATGGCATTAAGTGACAAATATTTTTTCCAGTTATCATGCAAACCTAAAAATGCTTTAAATTAGTCATACTTACTTGATATCTGAACCATATTATTTCTAAATGTTAGAAACATTTTAGGTAGTGAGATAAAATAAAACATTTGTATAATTATTTGTAACTGAATGGTTTAAATAAATATTTTTAAATTTCATACCAAATACATTTTTTCTATAATAAACCAAAATAAATTATTCTTATGTGTATATACTAATTTTACAACTTGAATATTTAAAAAACGACAAATAAAATTCATTTAATTTTTTTTTATTGAACTGTTTTTTTTTTCGAAATGCAAACATTTGCTTTAAAATTAGTTTTTTAAAAATACTATTTTGTGGTGTGAAAGAAGGTGTAGTAACAAAAATAGATAAAAGAATTCTTAATGGTTTGGATATCTAGAGAGGATGGATTAAAGAAGATTGACGAAACAGATTTATAAGGCGACTGTGAATGGGCAAGTCCATAGAGATTGGCATAGACAAACGTATCTTGATCAGATCAAAAATATTTAAAGGAAGGCCAGGTTAAGAGTGCCAGAAACCGACGAACATGTATGAAAGCGCTGATGCAAGTAGAAGAAGTGTGTAAGAACCGTAGTAAGTGGAGAGAAGTAGTATCTGTCTACCACTACGGGGAAAAGGCGTGACTATATGTATGTGTGTATTTTATCTACTAATCTTCCCAGTAATATAATCTACATGATAGATGTTAGGTTGTTGCAAAAACGCTTAAAACTTTGTACAAAACACTGTTTAGGTAGGTGAAAGTTTCCAAAATCTATATCATTTTTTTATAGTCATTAATATCCTTGATACAATGTAGAGATGTATTATTATTGTTAGGGATCACTTCCAGTTAAATCAATGGGAGTAGGATGAAACGTCAAAAAACACGACGGTAGCCGAATAACCCTGCTTGACAGTAAACAAATAAGTTCACGCGTATATTCTCAGGCGGTAATATGTAATCATGTTATCACCTGGGGATACGGGGAAAATAGAATAGATCCCAGGTATAGTACGCCTGTCGTAAAAGGTGGCTAAATGACTCCCAATCCAAAGTGTTATGCGACCTGTGCTGATGGAAACACGGGAAATAATACATCAAAGGACCGTGTCATAAAAGCACGGCAGAACTGTTACCGCTGAATAGGAATCAGCTAAGAATCACTAAGGGAGGCCTGGCCTGCGGGTGGTGTGGCGGGGATCCGGGGGCGGTGGTGCGCGTGCTGTACTGCTACGGGGAGCTGGGGAGAATGGGCGCTTCTTGGGCGGCTACATTGTTCCCACCCAGTACAGAACTTGTACAAGGTACGAAGGTACTGGATTGGGTGCAGCGTGGTTCTAGGTCCCGGGGATTGCCTGTCTTTTTCCGCCCGGTGCCTCGCGGCGGAGCAGTATGTTTTGCTGTTTCCGGGTCTTTGCCGGGCGGTCTGCGGGTCGGGTCTTCATTGTACAAAGATACAAAAACACATATAGGCAAGATACAATGGGCCAACAGGCCCAAATGTCACCGGAGGCAATGGCCAGATGGACCTAAATAGGGGTGGAGTTTTTAGTGAGTAGACCTGACACAGTCAGTGGAGTCTTACAGTAGACCTTGAACTTTCAGACTCATAACCTCTCCGTAAAGGCTTTTCTCCACCTCTGCAACAGAAAAATGTAATCATGTTGAAGAAGTAAAGGTGTGATTGGGTGGGTGGTAACCAATTCGGTTTTAATCAGCACTCGTTGGGCATAAAGTGGGGAACTTTGACTGGCCTCTTTATTTAATAAATCATATCCACGTATTTTAAGTATCATGAAATTACAGAATGAGTAATGAGCCGAATAAGAGGTCTCTTTAAGCGGTGGCGCCATCGTGTGCAGGAATCAAGTAGTGTACTAGAGCGTATAAAAGTTGAAAATTTGCAAGAAGAAGGTATAAAAGAGGAATTCGTTAGTAAATTGACCGAGAAATTTGACAGTTTAGATGAAGCATGTGAGGTTGAAGAATTGTGGAAGCCATTCAAGAAAGGAATCGTGGATATTGCTATAGAAGTATGCGGTGTAAGTAAAAGAAGGAAAGCATGCAAGTTACAGAAAACGTGCGTAGAGGTTCAAAAAGCAGTGTCAGAAAAGAAGAAAGCCTGGCTGGATTGGCTAGCTACAAAAGCCAATCAAAGAACGCAAAAGGCAACGATTGAGGATGTAAACAAGGCAAAGAATGAGTATAAAAGGTTAAAAGGTGTGGCAAAAAAGAAGGAGAGTGATAAAGATGAATTTGATAGAAGGTTATCTGACGATTTCCAAAACAATATTAAACTTTTCTGGAAGTCCATAAGAACAGCCAGAGGTAAAAATACTACCTCGCAATTGGAAAGAATCAGAAACCAAGATGGTAATATGGTAAAAGGAGAGGAATGCGTATTGAAGAGATGGAAGGAATACTTGGAAAGTTTATTTGAGAAAGAGGATACACAAGTACAGGCCCAATTCGAAGACATGAGTGAAAGTTGCAATGAAAGTGAAATTACTACGACAGAAATTGTGGAAGCGATGAACAGTATGAAATTGGGTAAAGCTGCTGGGTACGACAGGATAACAGTTGAAATGCTGAAGGCTGGACAAAACGTGGTAGCTAGTCTACTGGATCGCCTTTTTAACCTTTGTTGGAGAAGTGGTAGTGTACCAGACGACTGGTGCAAGGCCGTTATCGTGCCGCTTTACAAGGGAAAAGGTTCGCAGCAGGACTGTAAGAACTACCGAGGTATTAGTTTACTCAGCATAGTCGGCAAACTGTATGCAAAGATATTGATCAAAAGAGTAACGAATGAAACTGAAAATATGATATGGGATGTGCAAGCAGGATTTAGAAGAGGAAGGATATGTATGGATCAGTTCTTTTCCTTACGAGGTATAGTCGAAAAATTCTTGGCTAGAAGTCAGAAGGTCTATTGCGCTTTTATAGACTTGGAAAAGGCCTATGATAGAGTGGTGAGGAGTGAATTGTGATCTACATTGTCTATGTATGGGGTGAGTGGTAGTTTAATACAAGCACTGAAATCACTTTACGAGGATTCCACTGCTTGTGTCAGGATAAACGGAGCTTGCACGGACTGGTTTAACATCGAAAAAGGTGTGAGACAGGGATGTGTGGCTTCGCCATGGCTTTTTAACTTATACATAGACAATTGTTTAAAAGATCTAAAAGAGAGTGCATATGGATTAAAAATGAATGATTTGATTGTCAAATGCCTTCTTTACGCCGATGATTAAGTCATATTAGCGTTATCTGAAGAGGAGTTGCAGGCGATGGTTAATGTTATGCATGATTCCCTGAAAATCAAAGGGATGAAAATAAATGTGAGAAAAACGAAAGTAATGGTTTTTGAAAGAGAAGAAAGCATGACAAACTGTGGGGTTTCGATTGAGGGAGAAAGAGTGAAACAAGTTAATGAATTTGTGTACTTGGGTTCAAAATTTACTAGAGATGGAAAGTATGACAGTGACATTGAGCGAAGGGTGTTGGCTGGAAAACAAATGAATGGGGCACTGCATAGCTTTATGAATAGCCAGAAAGTGTCAAAAAAGGCACGTCAGGCGGTGCATAGAGGTGTGTTGGTTCCTACACTCATGTATGGTAGTGAATGTTGGGTTTGGCAGAAGAAGCATGAAAATAGGATTAATGCTGCGGAGATGAGTAGTCTGAGAAGTATAGCCGGAGTGACTCGGTTGGATAAAGTTAAGAATAGTATGATAAGAAAACGCTGTGGTGTAAAAGAAGATGTGGTCACAAAGATAGATAAAGGAATGCTTAGATGGTTTGAACACGTAGGAAGAATGGATGAAGGAAGATTGACGAAACAAATTTATAAGGCGAGTGTGAATGGGCAAATCGGTAGAGGTCGACCTCGGAGAACATATCTCGATCAGATCAACATTGTTTTGAAGAAAGGCCAGGTCAAGAGTACCAACAACCGAAGAGCATGTATGAGAGCACTGATGAAAGTAGAGGAAGCAAAAGATGTGTGTACGAACCGTAGCAAGTGGAAGGAAGTGGTCTCTGCCTACCCCTATGGGAAAAAGGCGTGACTTTATGTATGTATGTATGTATGAAATTACAGATTAAAAGTATTAAGTTAATTTTATGTTCATCAACCTAAAATATAAAATAATCAAAACACCCACTTTTATGTCCTCTGAATTATAATATAACACCTTTCAAAAAAATTAAATTTATTTAAAAAAGGCTCTCACGAAAAAAAAATTCATTCTCTTTCAACAGTATAAAGTATTTTGCAGACAAAATTACTTAGAAAATGTAAAATTTGATAATGTTTAGCATGCTCAATTAGGGGGTGACTTTCTTCAAATTCACAAAATAACATAAAAGACAAACATGTAGCTAGACAAGAGCAATGACAACATTGTTATATAATTATAAATCAGTTGCTTACCCAGTCTATTGCTAGTAAATTTTAGCTTTTTTCGAAACCCCTTTATACATAAAAATGTTAATGTTATTACAAAACGTTTAAAATAATTACTCGGCTTAACAGAATTAATATTAATTAATTATTTATTAGATAAAATTAATTATCTAAAAATCAAAATCTTTTTGTTGGTCACATTTGGCTATAAGTAATAAAACACTTTTCAAAGTTGTTAACATAATTACACATTACACAATTAAAACGAGATTACCTACAAATGTAAGCTTAAATCTTTATGCTTGCTACATTATCCTTTAAGTCTGAAAAAATACCCTCACACTAATGCCTCCCGAAGCTACGCGACTGCCGACTGACTACCTCATTCGATTACTCTTTGAGAAGATTCCCGCTTAATAGTTATTAAGTGTACATTAGTTATAAATATTTTATGCTTAATAAAGGATTTGTAAAATGCATTGGAATATGTTTTTATAATAAATGCACGATTAAACAATCTTTTTAAATTTATTATAAGTTTTTTAAATGGAACACTGTACCTATACAGTAACAGTTTATGCTTTCCGATCACTTTCTCAACAACTTCATCTGATATTTCCCTATAAATTAATTTAAATTTTTTTTTTGGCCTGACATAAACTAAAACGCTGATAATTTTGGACTCTCATGTACTAATATGATGAAATTCAAAATTGTGTGAAGTGATACCGTGAGGATTTTCAGCCCCAAGCCACATTTTCATTTCAGGGAATACTACGTTCAAATGCAAAAATAACTGAATGTCTAGTTTTTCAAATGCAACACTTTGTATATTTTTACATTTTTAAACTTTCTATCAATTTCACATCGACTTGGTTAATGACTTCTATTTCAATATCAAACCGTTTTCGAGATAAATGGTTTTAAACAAAAATTGACGTGATTTTCTTGAATTAATATCTTGTTTTTGATTCCATTTGAAAAAATAAAGTTGCTACTATTTTCTGATAAAAGTGGCAACGCCCGTTTCATTAAAAATATTTGGTAGGTAGATTATAGAAAATCCCTGTGTACACATGGCATGTTGTTGAGATATCAAAAAAATGGTTGCTGCAGAAGGCATTTACTTTATGGTCACAGAGCTTAACTAATAATAGCAGGATCCATTCATTTAACGACGTTATAGCCCACTGTGGGTTTTTATCTTTTCAGTCATTTTCTTCCATTCGGTCCTGTTTCTACTCAAATTCTTCCAGCCTTTAATTTTCATTGTTTTTAGGTTGCACTCTACTTCATTTATCCATCTTTTCCTCGGTTTTCCTCTGTTTCTCCTATCCACTGGTTTCCACTCAAGGATTTTTCTTGGTGGTCTGCTTTTATCTAATGAATTTTACAATGTCTATGCTCTCTATTAAGTTGTCTAGTTCAAAATTCATTCTTGATCGTCATGTTCCATCTTCGTTTTGCACTGGTCCAAAAATTTGTCTCAATATTTTTCGTTCAAAGTTCTTAAGAGTAGCTCAGCTTTCGTGGTTAAGGTCCAAGCTTCACATCCATATGTAACAACAGGCATGATGATACTTTTATATATTTTTAATTTAGACTTTTTGTTTAGACTTCATTAGCTCTCTGTAGGCGAAATAACAATGGTATTCACTGATAATTCTTGCCTGAATTTTCCTATTGACAGAGTTCGATTGATTTATTTGGGACCCCAAATAGGAGAATTTTCCTACATGCCTACATGCTCAAATTCATAGTTTTCACATTTAAAATTTTCTCTATTAACTGCTCTTTTCGTTACTTCCATGTATTTTGTCTTTTCCTCATTTATTCGGAGACCTTTTGGGATTGCTTCATTTTTTAGTTTGGCAACAGTCTTCTCAGGTTTGTCCTTGCGCCTACTTATTATTGCTATATTGTCAGCATATGCGTATATTTGTAGGCTCTTTGTGCCGATGTAGCCAGTCACATCTAATTTCCTAATGACTGCTTCTAAAACTAGATCAAATAGTATGGAAGATAGCGCGTCGCCTTGTCTTACTTCTGATGTGATGTTAGAGCCGTCTGTTTATTCATTGTTAACTGTTACGATTGCCTTGGAACTGGCCATGGTTATATTCATGTGTTGGGCCAGCTTTTTTGGGATGCCTAATATTAAAAGATCGCTGAGCATTTTATTTCGATTAACACTATCAAAAGCTTGTTAAAAGTCTATATACAGATTACATAGATGTATGTTGTGTTCGTAAGCTTTCCCTTGAACCTTAATTAGCAGGATAGATGTAATAATTTTTATCGATTTGTATAATTAACATTAACCAAAAAGGTACAACAAATTATTCTTATCAAATAACCTACATTTGCAATGAATGATTTAAAATACCTAAGGTAGAGGTCTAAAATGAAGTAATAAATTCTTTATAAGTATACAAATTATAAATATTTTTTTATTATAACTTAACATAAATAAAAAATATTCTTATATACAGTCCGAAATATTTAAATACAAAAATAAAAAATTCGGAATAACAATTTGTTGAAAACCTGTTACTTTTTTTTTGGTGCAGATTTTGAATAAAATGCATCCAAGAACAAAGCTGCAAAAACAATCACAGCTCCCATCCATTGTCGACCAGAAATAACATTTCCAAAAAGTAAGACAGAAGCTAATACTGTAAAGAATTTTCTAGTTGTTGTAACTACTGATACTACTAATGGACCAAATTCAGATACCTAAAAAATACAAATAAATAAGTAAAATGTTTGAAACAAAAAATTTTAAAACCAAGTTTAAAGTAATAATCGGAAAAATGTAATATTTAGAATATATCCCATTAAGAATAGGTGTCCACTGAATTAAATATAATTTCAGTACTATTAACTCACATATAAATGTGTTGATTTGCCAGTTAGTTGATACTGTGAGAATAAAAATAGTTAAATTGATATTATCAACCAACTATCCATATCATTATATGATTCTAACAATGAGCAGGGTGTTAGTTAATAAGTGTGACAAACTTCAGGAAATGATTCTGCATATAAAAAAAATTACAGTTTGCTACATATATTTATGTCCGCAAATGCTTCATTTTCAGAGATACGGGGTGTTAAAGTTTTGGATAGGTAGGGGAGGTACGGAACAATGGCCTGCTCTATCACCGGATTTAAATCCTCTAGATTTTCGCATTTGGAGTTTTCTTAAGTCATTAGTTTATTCCACTTCCGTCAAATTTGTTGAAGACCTGAGGAATCGAATTATAGCCGGCTATGAGACAATAAGAAATACACCAGGAATATTTGCGCAAATATAACAATCAATGAGGTGAAGAGTTGAATCTTGTGTCATGTCTAAGGGAGGTCATTTTGAACATTTCTTGTAGCTTTGCGCCAATTTAAAATTTTATTAGTGTTATTTTCTGTTATTGTTCTGGTTTAATGTTATTGTATCAGATAGTTCTCCATAATGCATTAAAGAAATGAAAAATACGCATTAAGATGTTTTATTTTTTTGCATAAAAACGGCGTCCTATATGAGAAAAAGGCAAGAGAGATTTTTTGCCACAAATTTATGGAGGAATCAAAAATGATTTTGAATTTAAAATATCTCAGTGTCATACCATTTTTGTGTTTACAAAAATTGGGATCATTACCGCTATGGGCGCCAATGATGAACATAAAATTCTTAATTTCATGTCAAAAAATGCGCAATAACTACCTCTTAAAACCCACCAAATTTCATTTGCATATCTCGACAGGTTTCAGAGTAATAAATAAATTGTCAGTTTTTAAGAAAAACATCCTGTATCTCTGAAACCCAGTATTTGCGGACATACGTTTATATAGCAAACTGTCATTATTTTTTCATGTAGAATCACCCCCTGAAGTTTGTCGCACTTATTTACTAACACCCTGTATATTTCAACATTGTTGTTATAACAAAAAAATTAAATCTAAATAATTTGTTTTAGACTTGGGTAAATTGTACTACATCAAATTGTTTGGTTTGTTTTGCTGTAATTGTATGTAAATGAAATGACCAACTTGAAAAGTTGCAGTAATTTTTGTAATAGGTTATTTGTACTTAAAATATTTTACTAATTATTTGTACGGTTAATAGCAACATTAAAAAAAACTTTTTTTTATCAACACAAAATAATAAATTTTTATTTCCTTAATATTTAACAAAAATAATATTTAGTTTTACATACCATAGAATATAAAAATAATTGTCCAACAGCAGAAGTCAATGCTAATATCAAAAGATTTGATACTACAAAAGGAAACCTTGCAGCAAATTGATAGAATGTTGAATATTCTCCAGATATTAAAATTGTTATACTTAAGAAAAATGTGCACCAAGCATTGGCTATTTTCATCATTTGAATACCAGTTGGTTTAGATTCTGCTCTGATTCTATCCTAAAATGTAACTATTATTCTACCAATCACATTTATAATAACTAAGTTAATATTCGTAATATTTATAAACAAAAATATAACATTTTCATTAAACTATGCAAAATGCTTTTAAAAACAAATTAGATTTGTATATATACCTGAATTGCACCAGTCAATCCATCCATTATTAATGAAAGTACCAACAATAATTCCCCTACCCCAATGGAAGTATCTTCAGTTTGTGACTTAACTTTATCTTTTAACATAAATAGTACTATTCCAAAAACAATCATAAAAATAAAAATATATTTTTTAAAAGTATAACTCTTTTTCCCCACTATCACTCCAAGTATCATCACTGGAATAGGTTTTGCTGATTTTCCTATAACTTGAGTGGGATAAGGCACCCATTGTAGAGCCATATTTGAACAAATCATGGCTAATAAATAAGTTACAGACATACTTGCATAATATAATTTGTGTGTTGTATCATCTTCTTGATGCCACACGATTGAAGCAATTTTAGCTACTAAATAATTTATAACACACTGAGCTAGCACTAAAGTAATTGTGTAGGTATACTTTTCATATTCTACAGTTTTAGTACCATCTTCATTGACTATTTCATATGGATATTTCCCTCTTGTAATTTTTTCTTGCACTATTCCATAATAAAAATAAGATAGAAATATTCCACCTGCATAGAGAAAAAATTTTTTGTTTTGCATATTATAAATTAATCAGATCTTTTTTCACTTTAAAGTCTTATTTAACATTTAAAAACAACAGATGCTTACGTACAATCTACCTAAACCCTAACCCAACAGTTTTTAAAGTTTATTGACAACGTTTCATGGCTATTTTTGATTGGATGAAACAATTGCAGTTATTCATGATGAAATAAACTATTATCTATCCAATCAAAAATAGCCATGAAACTTGTCAATTTACTATGCAGGTCCGTAACCAAATTTTTCACAACTGAGTCTTGACAAAATAAATTAAACATTGAAGTTGTTTGGATATTTAAAATGCCCAAAGTCCTAAGTGCAATGTTGTGAGTACAATATTAATTTGACTGATTATTTAAAAAAAATAATCAGACGCTGGAGCTGTTAAAAATTGGCTAGGGATATTTTAAATATTATACATGCAAAACATAAATGATCACATAACTTTATGAAAGATTATGTCCTTTGTTCGTACAACCTGCATATTACCAATCTTAAATAATAACGTCACTCTTTTTCTTTTGTCCGATATCAAGAAATTGCCACGAGGTGCACGTCACCCAATTGGTAATAGTACAATTGACGTTTGATGTGAATTTTAACCTCACACCTGTATGTTTACCTTTTCGTTAAAAACAATATTGTAGACTTAATATGGTATAAATTATTGTTAAATTGAGGTATGTTGTTCGGTTTTAAGAATTTATTTAAACAATCATATTCATTACAGTTAAAAAGATTTACTCACAAATACATTCTTAACATGGAAAAAGTGTATTTAAGACACATAGAAAGTAGTGAGAAATTTGAATTAGCTTTGAAATTTACCAATGAAGAATTACACGTGAATAAACAGTTTAATTTCAATAGAAGACTAAGTGAGACCATCGATTGCTTTAGTAAAAGAGTAGTAACAAACATCGAAAAAGTAATTAACAAAAAAATGAAAAAACAAAAAATTGGAATATCAGAAGAAATAGAAAAAAAAGTAGATGTAACAATATTGTTAAATAAAAAAGAAGTAGCTAGCGACAGAATTTGTCAGGAAATATTTCAACCTGGTAATGACATAACTTTAAAAATAATGGAAAAGGAATATGAAGTAATTGTAAATTCACCTTGGGTGGACAATTTGTCCTTACCAATGTCAATACTTGCTGGTTTTCCTACATATCCATCAAAATTTAATACAGTTTTTACAAATAAAAAGTTGTCCCGATTTACTTGGTCAAAATCTGTAAATGAGAAAAAATGGACAATAGTTGGTGATGGTTATATGTATGAGCCATCTAATAATGATATAAATCATTATTTAAAAATAACATGTATACCAATGAATGAACAAATTGAAGGCCCTGCTGCTGAATGTGTGTCTGTTTGTAGAGTTGAAGCTAATCCAGGCAAATGTCCATTTGAAGTAAGACATCAGTTCACTAAAGAAATGACTAAGGAAAATGAGTAGGTCAAAATATTAATAAATACTAATATAAAAATGTGACTCATACAATTTACTTTGTTCCCTGTAAAGTTACAATTTTTCATGTTCAATATCAAGAAAACATTGCCTCTAATTATAGTTACATGTTGAACATATTTTTTTAATTTATCAATTTAATTTTTTGGCCCCATAGGAATTTCCAAGATTTACAAAGCAATGTACATAGTTTACCTATTAAAAGTCATAAAATCTCAAAATATTACAAAATAGTGATAATTGTATAGCATATTTTACAAATATACCATGGTTTCGGATTATCATTAGAAACTCGATAACTAGTATTCAAGTGTACATTTAAGAAATACAAAAGTAAATTCCCCTAACATTTTTAAATAAATTTCGTAGGTAATGAATTTTATTTTATAAGAGACTTCTTGTTTGCTTGTTAGCACTGTTAATTTTTCAACCAAATCTGTTCTTAATGACTTTATTTATTGTACATAATAAGAGAGGTAGGTAAGTAATCCAAACAAAGTTCACTAATTAACTAAACTATTAAGCTTTAATTTGGCTTGTTGGTTCATTTTTGTTAGATTTCTAGAAAAGTAATTAGTAATCCTGGGTTATCATTGTAGTGGGTACCGACATTAAAATCGTATAGTACCGATTTTTAAGAAATTATACTCACTATAAACAAGAATGCTCTTTATTTGTTTATCTGGACGAAACTTGAATTTTTGCTTAAGGTGGAACAAGAAGAATTTGGCAGGACGATAACATAAAGTCTATAAAACACACCGACAGTGAAGGAAAAAGACACATTATTGTGCATACAGGTGGAAAGCATGGTTTTGTTGATGGGGCAGATCTTCATTTTCTTCAAAATCAAAATTGACCGATTTTATCATGACAATTTGGGTACAGAGATGGTTGAAAAATGGTTAAAAGAGAAACTATTACCATCGTTACATGAACCATCTGTCATTGTATTAGATAATACTCCATACCATTAGGAAATTTTAAATAAGCAACCAACAAACTCCGGAACGGTACAGAAAATAAAAGTATGGTTAACAAACGGAAATATTTCATTTCCACAGTAATGCTTCAAGCTGGAATTATTATCGATAGCTAATATGCACAAAGAAGAAAAAAATTAACAAAGTGGATCAAATTATACTCAGTTATGGACATCATGTGCCTTATCATTGCCAATTTAATCCCATTGAGTATATTTGGGGAATATGCAAATCTATATTATGACAATCACATTGGATCTAATGGTTACAGTGATAAGGCTGTTTTGAAAACCTGGCAACGAGCACTTAATACTGCCACTCCTAAAATTTGGGAAAAATGTGTCACAAAATGTGAAAATTTAATATAGGAATGGTGGGTTTGTGAAAACCGCAGTTAATCCTGTTATCATTTACAATCCAAATGAGTATAGTGACAACAATGATTCTGATTATGATGACTATAAATCTGATGCTTGATAATACCGTAAGTACTAATTAAACATATTTATTAAATTTGTACCGATAATTTCCTTTTAACATAATTATATATTCTAACCAAAAAACTCATCAAGAGCTACATCAACAATTTCTATTCACAATAAAGCAAAAATTAAAAATAAAACCTCTCAACAAAAGCATAATAAACAAAAAAATTTCGGTTTTAAATCTTAGGGGAATTTACTAATGTACCTCTCAACACAGTGCGTCTGTTAAGTGGATGCCTCGTTGACTAATCAGATACCGTCGTATATTGGTGAAATGAGCTATAGTATACTATTTATGGAGTTAAAGATTCAGTATATTATTTCAAAAAATAAAATGTACATATAAGTATTTACAATAATAAATATGTTTTATCCAGTTATGGTTTTGTTCTGTATTGTGTTTTTACTATAAAGTAAAATTTAGATTATGTCAGTTCTTTTAAATTAATGGTACTTAAAATAATTATTGTTTCAGTTATTGTACAAATGATTCATTTTTTGTTGTAGATTACGAATTGTAACTTACAATATTTTAGCTGACTTGTATTGTGATTCAGATTACACCAGAACTGTGTTACATCCATATTGTCCACCATATGCTTTAGAATTTGATTATAGAAAACAGTTGCTATTAAAAGAGATTATAGGTATGTTAATAATCATTGTTAAAAATCAATACAGTATGAATTTTTATTTGCTCAATATGATTTTAGGTTACCATTCTGATCTCATTTTCCTTCAAGAAGTTGACAAAAAGGTCTTCCAATATGATCTTGATCCAGTACTGAGCCACTTAGGCTATTCAAGTAATTTTTTTTCCAAGGGAAATGATGTTGGTGAAGGTTTAGCCTTATTTTATTTTAAGAAAAAGTTCAATTTAGTCGAATCACAAAAATTTGTATTTTCTGAGCATATAGCCAAAAATGAGATTTTTACAGACATATGGGAAAAAATATCAAAAAATGAAAATCTGACTAGAAGAATATTAGATAGATCTACCACGATGCAAATTAATGTTTTGGAGGTATTAAATCGTGAAGACATTATTGTAGCAGCCAACACCCATTTATATTTTCATCCAGATGCAGATCATATTAGGTTACTGCATGGTGGGCTAGCTATACGATATTTGGAACATTTTATTAAAACATTAAAGGAAAAGGTAAAGCAGTATATTTATATATACAGAGTGTGACAAGAAGAGAGATTAGAAGTTTTTAAGGATGCAGTTATCATCATCATCTTGGTGCTACAGCCCGGTGTGAGCCTTGGCCTGCTCGAGTAGATTTCGCCATTCTTTTCTATCGTTGGCACATCTCCTCCATCTTTTCACTCCCAGGGTCTTTATGTCTGCCTCTATATCGTCTACGTAACGCTTGAGGGGACGTCCTGCAGCTTGTTTTCCTATGGGGCCTTGTAAATTTTTCTGATTATGCTGTTTTCTTCGGCTCTTTGGACATGTCCAATCCACCATAATCTAGTTACCTTAATAAATTTAACGATGTCGGGCTCTTCAAAGGCATGATACAGTTCGAAGTTTTACCGTCTGCGCCACAATCTATTTTCCTGCACTGGTCCATATATTTGTCTTAAAATCTTGCGTTAAAAGCAGTTTAGTAGTGTTTGGTCCTGTTGGTACAGTACCCATGCTTCTGACCCATACGTGAGTATGGGTCTGATTAGAGTCTTGTAAATTGTACACTTAATTTTCCTGGGTAGGCATGAGGATAGTATTCCCATCAGGCCATGATAGCATTTATTGGCCAATAGTACTCTTCTTTTTATTTCGCTGCTGGTATAGATGAAATATAAAACTTTACCATATTAGGTTGTCAATAATGCTGATTGTAAATGTAATATTTTCATGTATTTCCCGTGAACCACAGTCACTCTATACATCAATTAGGGATAGGGGAATCGGCAGTCAAATCTGTAACTGGATCAAAAGCATGATTGAAAACCGATATGTAATATCATCACTGCATGGAGAGTCGGTTAGGTTCAGGGAGGCGAAGGGGTGTCCACAAGGTGGGGTACTTTCCCCCCTAATGTGGTCACTTCTAGGCAACTCTCTGCTGAGCGAGCTTTCCATGCGGGGTGTAGATTTTTAACGCTATGCGGTTGATTTGGTTATAATAGTTAGATGAAAATTTAAAGTGACGATCTCAAACATCCTCCAAGAAGCCCTCAACACAGTATACAGATGGTGCGAGAGGGAACGGATGTCTGTCAACCCCCGGAAAACTGTAATTATTTCTTTTACAAGAAGGAAAAAGCTAGATAAGCTTCGGCAGCCTGTCCTATACGGAGAGAGCATTCCATTTACGGCGAATATGAAATACCTGGGTAGTTCTGAATAAAAGACTCACCTGGAACGCACACCTGAAAAAACCATTAAACAAAGCCAGATTTTCTCTCTGAAATTTCAGAAGAGTATGCGACAAATCTTAGGGAATGAACCCCAAACAGATTTACTGGATTTATTAAACAATGATAATATCTATGGTCACGTATGGTGAACCACAATAGACCTACTAAAGGTCGCAGTGGAGGGCCGACCTATGCCCCACTCACATTTCGCCTTTTAAATCTGTTTCAATCTTCTTTCACTCGTCCCTTCTGCGTGTCCAAACTATCTAAGCATTCCTTTATCTATCTTTGTAACCACATCTTCTTTCAAACTTGGCAACAATTCTCGAATGGGGATCCAATCACTTGGTAGAATTCAATGCAAATCAAACACACGCATGTCTTTTCCTTGAAAAGCCGATCTCACTGTGCCTAACAAAATATTGTCAGTAGTAACCATACCATTGAAGTCATCCATCTCAATGCTTAGTATTACTATCAGCAATAACCTTTCTTGGGAAAATCATGTAAGGTTCATTGCCAAATGTGCATTCTAAAAACTTGGCTTTTTGTTTCGTGCCAAGAGCTATTTCACTTCCAGTTAGCTGCTTATGATCTATAAGGCACAGATCCGACCTCTCCTGGAATACTGTTCCCAAATTTGGAGTGCAGCACCTAAACATATCCTGAAACTATTGGATTCCGTTCAAAAAAGGCAATTCGTCTGGTCGGTTATGCCTCACTTACAAACTCTCTCACTTCACTGGAACACCGTAGAAAAGTTAGCGATTTGTCTCTATTTTATAGATATTTTCATGGGCGATGCTCGTCTGAAATATCAACAATCGTTCCTCCTTCAGCAGTTTCTTCAAGATTAACCTATCAAGTTCAGACTTCACACCTCTTCGTAGTCACTTTGGAGACCTGCAGAACATCTCTTTCCAAAGACTCGTTCATCCAATGAACAGTTAGGCTTTGGAACACATTGCCTAGGGAGGTGTTCCTGAGGCATATAACCTGCAGAAATTTAAGAAGAACACCAATTCCTACCTATTTTCCCTTGGTTCTCATGATGTTCTCTGAGCATTATAGGATATCCCGTTTCGTGGGAACCATAACATAATAAAAAACCACAGCATTCCCTTATCCCACTATTCTTTACTTAATCCATCAGAATCGTCACTTTGGCTATACGCAGCTAGTCGTCCCTTTTTGACACGTTCTGGCTGCTTATAAAGCTATGCAGGGCCCCATTCATTTGTTTCACTGCCAACACCGTTCGCTCAATATCACAGTCATACTCATTCACTTGTTTCACTTTTTCTTTGTGGAAATATATTTAAAATCAGCATTATTGATAACCTAATGTGTCCCTAAAAACATCTTATCAAAACTCTTTGTGCCACATCCTGTATATATATATATATATATATATATATATTAATTATTTAAAAAAATTGAAATACATTTTTTTACTTACAAGGCAAAATTGTACTTAAAATTTAAAAAGTTTGACCGAAGTTTTATCAAATATGAAAATAAGTTAGTATGTGGTTAGTTAGATGGTATAAATCTCAGAAGGAACTGTAAGTACAATTTTGTTCAAAGAGACAAATTATTGTTGCTTATAAGCAACCATTCAATTTATTTCAACCTTTTTTCTCCGTTGTTAAGTTTTAAGATATTAAATTTATGTAAATAAAAACGATTAAACATCATGAGAGCATAATAATAATCCTTATATATACTCGTATTTATTATTATTTATCCTTTAACTACAACATGTAAATATATTATTATTCAGTTTTTTTTAATACCTGCCTGTTTTTATTGTAATAGTATTAATGTGAATGATTAATTTGTAGACTTCTAAGAGGATTTCTTTAATATTTTGTGGAGATTTTAATAGTGTACCTGAATGTGGAATCTATAAATTATACACGGAAGGAAAGGTTCCAAATGATTTTATTGATTATCAAAGTAGTAAGTATTTATTTTAAATATACTAAGGGTATTTTTGCAAAATTAAAACTGTAGAATGTTTTTTTTTTTGAGAAATTTATGTTTCTTCAACACATTCCCAAACATACTGTATACACTTCATTATTTGCCCACCAAAAATAATGAGACACGCCCTGTAGTATCATGATAGGTCTAAAGAGCTTACATATAGGGTGGCCCATTAGTGTGAGGAAATGCAATAACTTACTAGGATAAAAAATACAAATAAATGTTTTAAATAAAAGTTGTTGTATTTGCGCCCGATACACATTTCTATAATATTTTGAGATATACTGGTTGTTCAGCCTAAGCGAGACAACATGAAGTTTACTTTTTTTTAGTAGGACACCCTATATTTTTGTTTATTGTCGAATTCAGCGTAAAATTTTGCATCTAGCCCTATCTTTTCTTTTCCCATAAATTGCGACGTTGTCTATAGTTGGAACAAAAAATATGAAGATTTGACGAAAATTGGTGCACTAGGAATGCTGCCTAGTAAACGTTATCAGTGATAAGCAAATAAACTTATTTGGTAGGTACAAAGGTAAAGGATGGCTGAAATGTCTGAACAGAGTAAAAGTTACGTTTGGGGTTTGGGTGTTTTTTGGATAAGCATTAATTCAGGAAATTTCAATCAGCAAAAACTTCATTGTTTTATATGAAATACTCAGTATATTATTTTAACATCTTGTAAAACTATTTTATTTCTTCAAATTATGTCTGTATAATGACTCTCTGACATTGATTGTTTTGAAGAAAATTGAATTTTTAGTTCATGATTTAAAAATATTCATGTTTTTAACAAGTTTGCTCTGAATGTGAATATTAAAATACTTCTTCTTTGGGAGCCATCTCCTATAGGAGGTTGGATGTCATCATTGCTACTCTTACTTTATTTGTCGCCAATTTCTATTGAGCTACAGTTAAACCAATCCCTTAAATTTCTCAACCATGAAATTCTCCTTCTACCAATACTTCTTCCCTTTATCTTTCCTTTCATAATTAGTCAGCATTTCATTATATGTCCTAGATATTGTAACTTTCTTGCTTTTATGGTTTTATGGTGTAACGTCACTCTTATTTGTGTATTTTATTTTTGTTTTATGCTACATTAATTTTTGGAATGGCATGACTGCATGATTGAATTGTTTTATAGACAAAGATGAAGCTATATATGATGTGGAATTAAAGCAACCATTTAAATTAGCCAGTGCTTGTGGAACTCCAAGATATACAAACTTTACAGCAGGATTTGAAGGATGCTTGGATTATATTTATTACGAAAAAGAAAAGTTTGAGGTTCTGCAAGTTGTTCCTCTACCAAGTCATGAAGAAGTTACAGCAAATGTTGCATTGCCAAGTATTGTTTTTCCATCTGATCATATTTCATTAGTATCTGATTTAAGGTGGTTGTGAAAATATATTTTAAATTTTGCACGTTTATTGAGTGGTAATTGTTTATATACTTTATAAATATACACTTTAAGTACTAATTGTGTTTAATATACTAAAGGTAAGGTACAATATCGCTAGAGAAATAATTCGATGGTTAGAAAATTAAGTTAAAAAACGAGCGAGCCTTACAGTAGTCGCATATGATGAACATTTGACATATTACCTTAGTAATAAGCAATTTTAAAATTATATTCCGAAAAAAATGGGTCAAGTACCTATTATTTGAAATGATTTTTCATAAAAAATAATTTTTTTTAATGAAAATTGTATTTTATTTAATTGACACTGACAGAAATCAAACTCAAAATGGCTAAATGATGACCAAATCTAACCGCGCGCTCATTCGTCAAATCTACTCTCGGAAAAATGGTTGACGTCTATCTGACGGTCAACTCTAACCGCGCGCTCATTCGTCAAATCAAATGTTACTGCTACTGTTGGACATTTTTCGAAATGACCCCACAAATTGCAAGTAAGCGAGAGGAAAGATGTTACACATAAAAAATACAATTGTATCCTTTATTTTTTGGGTAGATAACAATTTTGTATTTTAAAAACTTCTACGTTACTTACAATTACATTTTTAAAAATAAATTTAAAATACATGTGCTCAATAATAATTTATTAAGAAGTCTAGGCTTGCAGCTTGCAGCAATTGGGTCAATCGATAACGATGACGAACATGTCATGTGACGTTACAGATGATATTCTATCTATCTGTCAAAAAGTGGCCTCGACTACAGGTAACCTAAACCCTACTTTTTAACACTTGAATATTAACATTTAGTCTTTAAAATCACTAATAATACCAGAATATTATTTCTTAAATCTAAATAATTGTCAAAAGGCTCACTCTAAACTCAAAAAAAGCACAGAAAGCCAAAATCGTTAACCAATCAAAAATAAAGATATGTCATTTGTTGTACCATCTCAAGCACTGATGTCACGTGTACTTCATCCTTTCTACCGATGTAAAAAAGTGGCCACGTGCTGCATGTCACCCATATTGACCCATATTAAGTTTTAAAAGGGTGAAGGGTCGATAATTTAAATTACAAGTGTGCTTATATTGTAGTAATTAAAAGCTTATTGTTTAAATTAATTGTGATTGGATGTGTGTAACAGTCTTAAAAACTTGTAAACTATTTGTTTAACAATGAATTTATGTCACAATAAAGCTTTTACTTATCAACAAATAAGTAGATACACTACCTTTTGGTTAAAAATGCAAGGGAATTGTACATTTTTTAAGAAGTTTTTTGTTATTGATTTTGAAGATATTAAATTAACTTCGTTGAATACTCACTGTTTAAGTCAAATTAACAGGGACATTTTAAAAGAATTAAAATTTTCTTTACAAATAAATAACGTAAAAAATACTTAATTGACAAGCAACAATTTGATAGTTAAAGCAATTCTATTCGAGCTCTTCACTAAAGAGTGGAACATCATTTTAATGTTTTTTTTCTGGAACACTGAAGAAGTGAAATTAATATTCCTCCTAAATACCTAATAACGCTGGTATGAAAACATTTATAAATATTTCATCTCCATTTTAAGCATACAGTGGAGAAAGTTCATGGTAATAATTTCTTATATGAATGAAATAGCTGTCATTCTTTTGATAAATTTTGTGTGCCGTTTAAATTTTACTCTGCTTAATATACAGAGTGGACCAGAAGTCTGGAAACGGACAATTACCTCGTGAATTGCTAGTCCGAATTGTACAAAATTTGGGATAAGCCTATTTTGAGATACGGAGATTCCAGATTAGACATTTGCAATGTTGTCAGACTTGCCGTTTCTCTGATATTATTAGTCACTTTGGTTTTTTAAATACATCACACTGTATATTCAGTCATTATTGGAATCTCCTCTTTAATACGAGTTCAGCCATATGTAACACTTATGATTCTATGCAGTCGAGAAGGTCTTAAATAAATAAAACAAAAGTGTGGCAACGCCTAATTGTCTCAATAATTTTTTAATACAAACTATTTTCAACTACATTCAAACGTAACAATTGAAAGATAACATTTTTAAAATTATGATTACTTAATCAAGTGTTTAAAATGTGCTCCATTTGTAAGCTGACAGTACCCTAATCGATGGTAGAATGCGTCTACCACATTTTTCCAGACCTTGTCTAATAATATCAGGGAAATGGCAAATATGACAACATTGCAAATGTCAAATCTGGAATCTCCGTATCTCAAAATAGGCTTATCCCAAATTTTGTACAATTCGGACTAGCAATTTACGAGATAATTGCCCATTTGCAGACTTTTGGTTCACTCTGTATATTAATAAAATGCGGCAATACATTTTAGTAGGAGCTTCATATGTTTAACATTAATTTCAAAATTATTGGTTAAATATAATACAGCTCTTTTTTTCTAAAAAATACCTTTGAATGGTGCAAATGCTTCATAAACACCTGCTGTTATAAACTACCCAGTCTTACAAAGAAATACCAAACACATGGCTATAGGAGGGTAAAAAACAAGTGTGAGAGTTTGTATTTTTTTCCTTGAATTTTATAAAATTGAAATTTAGTTAATATTTGGTGAATTATTTTGTTTTTTATATCATACCTTCACTCAAATTTTGTAAAACAGTTTCAACTTGATCTTAAAATTAAATTATTTCGAAGAACACCGACCCCAACAGAAAAACGAAATTAGCCGATTCGTTCCGAATGTTTCTTACCAGACGGCGTGCTTCAGTGTTATATTACGGTTCGAGGAGGTAGCGTCGTTGCTCGTGTACGGTTTGTTTATAATGTTCGCGGTAAACTGTACAGTGTTGGAATATGAGTGTTTATAGTTCTTTAGGGGATTGATCGTTGATGGCGATAATCGGCAAAATGTTACGTTTAGTTTTAGTTATATTATTAATTTCTTATTCATCATCTTTTCAACACGAAATCATTGAATCCGAAGATGAGATACCTCCGCATGGTAAATGCCAACCAATAAGCATACCTTTTTGTGCAGGTATAGCTTATAATGAAACTATATTACCCAATATGTTGGGTCATCAGACCATTGAAGAAGCGGGTTTGGAGATTCATCAGTATTTCCCTCTGGTTAAAGTTAATTGCAGTTCTGACTTGCAGTTCTTCTTGTGCTCTGTTTTTGTGCCTGTATGTACGATCTTGGATCACGCGTTACCACCTTGTAAATCTTTGTGTATATCGGCAAGAAACGGCTGTGAAGGAATTATGAAAAATTTCGGTTTTGATTGGCCGGATTATATAAATTGTGATAACTTTCCAGAGCCTGATCAACTTTGTGTCGGTCAAAATAAATTAACAGTAACTCCTAGCCCTACTAATGACGACGCATTAAATCAACCTGTTACTAAGAAGTGGTCTCCTTATCACGGAAAAAATTATGGATTTGTGTGCCCGGAACAGTTTAAAGTGCCTGAAGTTTTGGAATATTCCTTTAAAGTTGGTGATAAAACTGAAAAAAATTGTGGGGCACCATGCCATTTGATGTTTTTCGAAAATAAAAGAAATTTTTCAAAAATATGGATAGGAACTTGGGCCATCTTATGTACCGCGAGTTGTTTATTTACAGTTTGTACTTTCCTTATTGACACTGATAGATTTCGCTATCCAGAAAGGCCTATTATATTTCTCTCGGTTTGCTATATGATGGTCGCAGTAGCCTATGTAGTTGGCTTTTTTGCAGGTGACATGATAGCTTGCCGAGATCCTTATCCCAGCAAACATGGAATAGTTACGGAAAGTACTATAACCCAGGGAACTAAGTATGAATTGTGCACCATACTATTTATGCTACTGTACTTCTTCAGCATGGCATCCAGTATTTGGTGGGTGGTACTGACTTTAACCTGGTTCTTAGCAGCAGGACTTAAATGGGGACACGAAGCGATTGAAGCCAATTCTCAGTATTTCCATTTGGCAGCATGGGCCATACCGGCTATTAAAACCATCAGCATTTTGGCGACAGGAAAAGTAGATGGTAAGTTTTGACTTTTTTTTATTCGAATCTTGTAAACACATGATCTTATGGACAGATTTCATTTAACTCTATTTGATTTAAAAAGGTTCATTTAATATGTTGTGAAAAATATAATTTTAACAACGTAGGCTTCAACTCTTCTTAATTCAATATTTATGTTACAATTATGACGCTCATTAGCCAAAAGTACTTAAGTTGTGAAATGGAAGGTACAATTTTAAAATATGAAAAGCTGCATAACCCAAGAATTGAATGATAAATGTTCAAATTATTAGGTAAATTTTATATTTAGTCTTTGTGCCACATTTAATAAGAAAAGTGAGAGATCTTAAGTACCTTTGTAAATCTATAAAATCTTATAAAATAAATAATATTTCACAAAAATTTTGAAGTATGTGCCACCCACCACAAAACTCTTTGATTTAGTAAAAAATCTGTCAATTATTCAAAAATCTGTAATAGGAAATGGACGTCTCGTGATATATCTATTATTAAAATCGCTTTTACATTTTCATTTTTATATTTTTAATCGTTGTATTTTTAATGTGTGCCTTCAAGAATGAAAATATCGCGTTTTCGTACGGTGAGAAATGCAGTCGTATATTGAAAAAATTGTTGTTAATGATTCAATGGAAAGTTTAATGAAACAATAAGAGGTCTGGAAGTGACTTAAATAAAACTGTCCAAATGATGTAGGTACCCATTTAAAGCTTCCTACTTCAAAATCGTACCTCATTCTGATTCAGTCGTAAATATGATAGGTAGTAAATAGAATGTAATCACCAAGAACACTCAAAGTACACCTTTTTAAAATCCAAATTAGGGTCTTTCACATTCATCCCCTAACAAAGAACAAAGTAGAAATAACTAAATTCAGTTTTACACAATAAAAAAATCTTAAAATTATAAATAAAAAACTTTGCGTTGCACCATTCTCTCGAAAGTTGTTTTTTGTAAGCATCTGAACATTTTAATCCCTACCATTAAAAATTGTCATTTTATAAATAATATTTAATTGGAAAAATAATTGATTCGGTTTATATTGTTTTAACAAACCTTAGAAAAGATCCGTGTAAGCCATTTTGATTATTTTAATTGAGATGAATGACCTCCAAAGGCTTCTGGACACGGTTGGAATGCACGGCCGACTTATGGGAATTATCATCGACATAAAAAAGACAAAATTCCTAGTAATCACCCGCAAATTGGATGAGTTCCAGATTGCGAAACTCTCATACGATAGTGAAGACATAGAACGAGTAAAAAAGTTTAACTATCTGGGGACTTGGTTATGTGAAGACTGGTCTTCAGACATAGAAATCAAATGCCGGATAGAAAAAGCGAGGAGCTCATTACTAAAATTCAAAAACGTCTTCACGAATTATGACTTTGGCCTCAATCTCAGAATAACATTGTATGGAAGGCTGGACATTGAAGGTTAGCACAATGAATAGGCTGGAAGCATTTGAAATGTGGACCTATCGAAGAATCTTGAAAGTCCCATGGGCTGCAAGAAAAACCAACGAGGAAATTTTGAGGACGATAGGAAGAGAACGCGAATTGTTGGGCACGATAAAACACAGGAAAACAGCGTACCTGGGACATGTGTTACGCAACGAAAGATACCATTTGCTCCAACTATTAATAGAAAGAAAGAGGATGTCATGGCTCCGAAATATCAAACATTGGACAGAAATAGGAGCCACAGGAGAATTAATTCACTCCACCAGAGATAGGGAAAAATGATCAGAAGTGATCGCAAACATCCATTAATGGATAGCAGCGGAAGAAGAAGATGGGGCGTAAAAGGGTTGGAGAAATTATGAAAAACCGATAATTCCACAAATTACAAATATAGGGTATGCAGGCAATAATAACCCCTGTACATTATTAAACAGCTCGCTATAATTCGCAATTGTGGAAAAGGCCTACGATATTATATATAATAAATACTAACTTGAATAATTAAAACAACACAATAAAGCACGACGTCCACGAGTTGGTACCACTCATGGTTTCTTGTTTAGTATTATAATTTTATCGTTGTTAACCAATAGCCAATGCATGTAAGAAGAAACTAAAACATAATCCTTGAACTTGTAATAAAACGTTAGTGCATTGGCAATTACGTAGAAAATTGACGATATTACAGTAAAAAGCGAAGGTTCTCTTTTATTTGTTTTCTTTAATGTTTATAAATTGGTAATAAATCTTTAGTTTTTAGAGATTTACTGTATAAATACACTTCTTCTCTAGGTGCCGCCTCCGCTTCGAAGATTGGCAATCATTATAGCAATTCTTATTTTTGAGACCGCAGCTCTAAATAGTTCATTATTACTGCATCCAAACCAATCCCTAAGGTTCTTCAGCCATGAATTTCGTCTTCTTCCTATGGATCTCTTGCCTTGGATTTTTCCCTGCATAATTATTTGTAGCATTTGATATTATCCCCTCATGACATGTCCCATGTACAGCAGTTTTCTTCTCTTAATTGTCGGAATCACTTCTCTTTCCTTATGCATACGTCTCATCACTTTCACATTGGTTGTTTTCTCTACCCATGAGATCCTCAATATTCTCCGGTATAAATACTACCGATTTGCTTTTGTTAAAAGATCTAGGAGGTTAATGAGTAGAATCTAATGCGGTTTAAATCTGTTTATTTTCACGGTGGACCCTAAGTCAGTTGTCACTAAAAATCCTTAGTGGAGCGGCGAGGAGAGCAGAGAGGAAAGAGGCGAAAACAAACAAATAAAACCAGTTAACTGAAACATAGTGGAGCGGGGAGCCGCGGGGTAGTAGGGAGGTGATAAGAGAGGATAGCGGCGCGTTTAAGCAAGCTCGATGATAAAATTAACAGTGAAAAATGGATGTGAAAGCCCTGATTAGTAGTATTTTTGTAAAAAATCACTTGTGGGATAACAGAGATGCCCAACATTATAATACGAGTAGTTTTGTCTTGTTTATACAAATTTTCTAGTAGTAACAAATGGTTTGGACACGTAGTAAGAATGAATAAAGGAAGATTAACGAAACAAATTTACAAGGCGAGAGTGAATGTACAAGTCCGTAGAGGTCGACCTCGGCGAACATATCTCGATCAGATCAAAATTGTTTTGAAGAAAGGCCAGGTCAAGAGTACCAACAACCGATGAGCATGTATGAGAGCACTGATGAAAGTAGAGGAAGCAAAAGATGTGTTTAAGAACCGTAGAAAGTGGAAGGAAGTGGTTTCTGCCTCTCTCTCTCTCTCTCTCTCTGGTTCATTTCCCTGAAAAGGCATTAGTGACTATGATGCTCCCGTAGCAGCACTTATAGTTTTGTGCCACTCCTCTCTATTCTGGGCCATATTTACAGTTTCATGTAGGCCTTGGCCTATTAGATCTTTAGTTTGGTCCACCCATCTCTCGGGTGACCTTTCGCGCGGGCGCTTCCCCTCTGCCTACCCCTACGGGAAAAAGGCGTGACTATATGCATTTATGTATGTAACAAATCCATGGCTCGGTATTAAATATGTATGTGCATAGCTCTTTTATTGTCGCGTCTCTGCTCTCCTCACCGCTCCACCTGCTACTAGAAAAGAAACGAAGATGTAATGTACTTGAATTTGGGCGGCATCTCTGTTATCCCAAAAGGGATTTTTCACTACTAATCAGGGCTTCCACATCTATTTTTCACTGTTAATGTTATCATCGAGGAGAGCAGAGGAAACAAACTTGCTTCAACGCGCTGCTATCCTCTCTTATCACCTCACTACTACCTCGCGGCTCCCCGCTCCATTATGTTTTAGTTAACTAGATTTTATTTGTTTGTTTTCGCCTCTTTCCTCTCTGCTCTTCTCACCGTTCTGTAGTACTCATAGTAGTAGTACCCATAAGCCAATAATTGACACTAGCAGTCTGAGGCACGTCTGTAAAGCTAGCATTGCAGCATAGCAAAGCAGTGCTAATTTAGTGCTTTAAAGGATAGAGTACGATCCAAAGTCATGCCCAGGTAACTAGACGTCGGGCAGTCAAGCCAGCAGTCTCGATTATAAAATACGAGAATATATTTTTAAGAAATCTTTTCTTTTGGTAAAGACAGCACTAATTGAGCACTAAATTATTTGCTAATGAAGTTTTTCGCATTGTTCTGATAAATTCCATTTTTGGATAGTACAACGCTAGCTTAATGTAAAGCTAGCAATGTCGCAATTTTTCAGAGCACTACATTTCCCGTTTCAGCAATAAATTAGCACTCAATTTTTCCCCAAAATTTAGCACTCAATTTTGCCATTCTGCTCATTTTGCAAAGCTAGCGTGTCCAAGGGTATGTTGTTTGTTGTTGTCTGACAACAATGAACAGAAAGTTTTAACTAGATAACAGCGTGTATTTGTTTTTGTGATGTACATACCGGCGCTAAAGGTTCATACTTGGTGATTTTACTGATTTCTAGTGACGCAGACTGTCAAAGAGGTAGGGACTGTTCGAATAGAAGTCTTGTAATTAATTACTTGATTATTTGTCGCGAATATTTATTATATTTTGTGCTGGTCGACTGGTTTTCGCGCATTTCAAGATTTTGCACTGAAAGTTGTATATCCCGCAAAAGTTTTTCCATATCTGTTGTATACATATATGCTAATTTGCTAATTGATTGACAGGAAAACAAGCCATTGCTGAAAGGGAATGTATTATAATGAACAACGGTGGGTGGTATGACTACTTAAAGCCGATCTGACGAAGTACCGGTCAACTAGTACAAAGCAATGGTCCCAACCTGTCATTTGTGGGAAAGATATTTTTAAAATGTCCATTAACCATGTTCTGACCAACGTTTCTAGCCCGGGGTATTCCTTCGTTGCTGACAAGTTCATCCGAGAAATTGATATTTAAAACGACACAAAATAAAAAACACAGCAACGTTTAATTAGACAGGGTGATACAGGATTCCACTGCTTGTGTCAGGATAAACGGAGCTTGCACGGAATGGTTTAACATCGAAAAGGGTGTGAGACAGGGATGTGTGGCTTCGCCATGGGTTTAACTTATACATAGACGATTGTTTAAAAGATTTAAAAGAGAGTGCGTATGGATTGAAAATGAATGATTTGATCGTGAAATGCCTTCTTTACGCCGATGATCAAGTCATATTAGCGTAATCTAAGAGGAGTTGCAAACGATGGTTAATGTTATGCATGATGCCCTGAAAATCAAAGGGGTGAAAATAAATGTAAGCAAAACGAAAGTAATGGTTGTTGAAAGAGAAGAAAACATGACAAACTGTGAAGTTCTGATTAAGGGAAAAAGAATGGAACAAGTAAATGAATTTGTGTACTTGGGTTCAAAGTTTACGAGAGATGGGAAAGTATGACAGGGACATTGAGGGAAGGGTGTTGGCAGGAAAACAAATGAATGGGGCACTGCATAGCTTTATGAACAGCCAGAAAGTGTCAAAAAAGGCACGTCACACACATTTTTACGTAATATTGGTACTCCTGTTTAAACACGATAATCTTATCTGTGTGTTTAATTAAACTTAAAAAAAAAAGAGCCGTCGCGGGACGCCTGGCAGATATGGAACATCGAAACTATTTTGTATAGAAAATATGCATGGTTTACTAAAAAAACTAAATACTACTGCTAAATATCACTTAATATAAATACATTTTCTTCATACTTTTCTTTGATATATTAAATGTTATTGCTTAAGTATGATACATTTTTGACTAGCAATTTCAAACGAAAACAATAAGCTATAAAAATTTAAAAAAACGCATTGTTTTTGACAACTCATTTGTCATAGGTAATTTTCTTTATTTTTCGTTAAGATATCATTTTTTAGTTATTACAGCCAAGGTTTCCCAAAGTATTTTGGGTCGGACTGAAGGTCTGCACTCCAAAAGCCGCTGTTTTTTTCACCCGCGGCATTAGATGGTTCACATAAAAATGATAACATTTTAAAACGAAATTATTAAAAGTTATTCAATAATCATTGAGTATGCCGCAGTTAAATTAAACGATTTATTATAGTATCCTGAGGAATGTTATTTCTAACTTCTTGAATTCGGTGATGAAGGGTCTACTAGGTCTATATGAACGAAGCCCAAAAGCGCATATGCGATATATATATATATATATATATATATATATATATATATATATATATCAATTAAGTACACAGAGATTGTACTGTAAAACTTCCAACCAATCATTTTCAATCGACCTTGTTGTGGAAACTCTGTCTTATAAAACCGAAATCCTCAAGTGACGATCTTCCCGTGCTGAAGTTGTTCGAGGTCGTCCTGATCCATAACGAAGGTTATGGATTACTTCTTCATACCACCTGGACCAACACCTCGACCAACACTGTTGACAACACTGCTTTCGGAAGTTTGTCTGATTTAAAAACCGGCGTCCGGCATAAAAACAATGCGTACCTTTTCGAATTCACAAATTGAGCACAAATCCCTAAGAAATATTGCTTTAAACTGAAGAAAAAATAAGTTTAAAAAGATACTTTATCTAAAATAATAGTAAAATTGTTTTTTACTTCAACGATTGTTGTTTTGTAAATATAGTGAAATGAATTGCTTAATACAGCACTAAAATGTTTGTTATTTTTCTTTAATGATAGTAAAAAATTAAAAATTGTGTTTTAAATAGCTCTGGATTGCAAAAAATGATTAGTATAGGTTCCTAAACACTGCTGGAAATTTATGAAATGCCGGCGTTGGACATAATTTGGGAATGTCACTACCAAATTCTTCGACCCCGAAGACGATGAATTCGACACTAATATCGGCAGTTTTTGAATTTTTATATTTCATCCCCTTTTCACTCCTTTCGTTGGTGTGCTGGGGGTGGGTCACCTCTTCAGTATTTGTTGCCAGGTAGTAAACTGTTGCATGTATAAAGTTTGGTTAAAATTTCCCCAGGCGGTTCAGTTATGCTGGAACATACACACATATACATGCACATCGATATTTTATATTTATAGATAGTTATGCTAAAATAATAAAAAATAATCTTTTTTGGGTAATCATAACAAAAGTAATTTTGAATACTATTGGTCACATAAAAACGCTTTATTATTTTAGAAGATTTTGTTAATAATATCGATATGCATGAAATAATTTAACTATTGGTTTAAATAAAATATTACAAAATAATTCGGAGACCACGAGCATTTTTTGAAAATAGGAACTCAATAGCGTGACGTTAAAAATGCGTTATGAAAGAACACGAAGGATGTTGACATGCTTCACGTGATCAATAATTTCCAGTCTTGTTAACATACACTGTGTCCCATGATGACAAATACATTTCTAAATTACTGTACTGAACCATCAGTGTTTTAGAAATTAATGTGATGTTGAAGAATAAATAACGCAAAATTAACTTTACAACTTGTTTGAAATACCTGTCAGTTGACATTCATTTGTACAATTGGTATTTTGTTTATTTTCCGCAGCCAACTATCAGAATTTAAAAATTTATTTGTTAATCAATGAAAAACTACTTCCATCAACTGCTTAATAGAGGAACTGGTGAAGAGGAGGAATCACTGGATCTGCTGGCTGCAGAACAACCCTATTCTAAAGAGAAAATTACAAAAGCAATATAGAAATTAAAAAATAATAAAGCCCCTGGCAGAGACCTAATCACAGCTGAACTTCTGGTGGCGATACTATCATAACACAGCTGCAAAACCTCACTAAAACCATATGGGTAAAAGAAGCTATCCCTGATGACTGGAAGGAGACTATTATGATACCGATCCACAAAAAAGGCGATAGAACGGTCTGCAAAAATTACAAAGGGTTAGCACTAATCAAAGTAACCTATAAAATGCTATCGATCATAATTCTTCTAATACTACCTCCTTCACCAAAAAAATATTGGGAGACTACCAGTGCGGTTTCAAAACAAATAGGTCAACAAAAGACCATCTGTTTACCAGTAGGCAATTGCTTGAGAAGAGTTGGGATTTCAATCAAGACCTCCACCAGTTATTTATAAATTTCCAGCAGGCATACGACAGTGTAAAAATGGTCAAAATATGGCATACAATGGCTGAGTTTGGCATCCCACCTAAGCTGATCAGAGTAACCAGAGCTTGTGTTAAGGGGTTTTAGGTGCAGGGTAAAGATTGGTAATGACCTATCAGATGTGTTTCAGGTGATGACCTCTCAGATGTGTTTCAGGTGAGCACAGGTCTTAAACAGGGAGACGCACTATCACCCACGCTTTTTAATATCGCATTGGAAAAAGTAGTAAGAGAAGCCAAAATCGAAACTCAGCTATTCGGGGCCAGTGGATCAAACTTGCTGCTAGCATATGCTGACGATATAGATGCGGTGAGCATAAGCGTCATAAAAGTAAAAGAACTATTTTACAAAATCGAAAAAGAAGCGGCATATATGGGGCTTAAAGTCAACGAGGCCAAAACAAAATATATGCATGTCTCAAGACCAGGCAGAGCTAGGGTAGGACAAAATGTGACCATGGACACATACAACTTTGAAAATGTAAAACAATTTAAATACTTAGGGTCCACAATCGCATCAGACAACGATACAAGTGAAGAACGCCTAAAGTCAGTCAACAGGTGCTTATAAAGGTTATACTAGAGTCCAAATACGTCACTAGGAGAACGAAAATGAAAACGTACCAGACCATGATAAGACCCGTGGTAATATACGGCTGCGAAACCTGGACTCTTACGGTGCGAAATGAGGAAGGAACTCAATCGAAGATTCGAGAGAAAGGTGCAGAGGAAAATTTTCGGACCTACCAAAAACCAGGATACGCGGAGCTACCGAATCAAAACAAATGAAGAACTAAAACAAATATACAATCAGCCAGAACTGATTAACCTTATAAAGGCACAAAGGTTGAGATGGGCAGGGCACGTACGAAGACAGCCAGAGGATAGAATGGTCCGCTTGATATGGGACAGAGCACCAGAAGGAAGACCGAGATTAAGGTGGCGTGATAATATAACATCGGACCTCCGGAAAATGGGCATCGGGAATGGTCTAGAAGTTATGTAAGACCAAAACAGATGGAAGCAAATTGTTGCCTCAGCCAAGGCACATCAGCGGCTGTAGCGCTACGAAGTAAGTAAGTACAGTGCAACAGGAGTAGCTTGGCAGGCGACTAGCCTCTAAAATAACGAATATTCGGCTGAATATACTTCACATTCGTAAACTTCTTTCTCCGATTGTACTTGAGACTCACGATTACTGAAATTTCGTCGTCGCCGATCGGATCGTTATTCGAATGTTTTCGTTGTGCGCAGATTTTGTGATCTCTCGCCCGCCAAGCTACCTCTGTTGCACTGTAAGTAAGTAATCATTGAAAACGTATACATAAGTTGAAAAGTTAATAGAGATTTTTTTCAAAGCGGTATTTTTGTAAAAAGGTCAAAATTCGGTGAATACGTCGAAGTAGCGACAATTCGAGAGACAAAAAAATATTGATAAAATACCCTATCCAAACGAGACACATTTGACAATAATTAAGAAATCGTAATCACCAATTAGATTGGGCATATTCCAACAAATAAATATACAAAATGATATTATTTAAAAGCACCATCTTTAAAGAGCTCTACATTCCTTAGTTCCTTTGTTTAAGGGATAAAATTGCAGTTTTTTCTTTCAAAAGCGTTTCTGAAAGCTCTGTATTTAAATCAGTCGAAATTAAGTTTTTTTAATACGTCTATTCAATTTTATGCTTTGTCAAAATAAATACCTCTCTTAATTAATTTCGTTCATTTAAAACACATTTCTATAATCAATCTTGCGCTGTATCGTTGAATGCGAGCACTGAAATATAAACAACCTCTCAATATGATAGAAGTAGTGATCGGTAGCTCCGTATAAATTTTAAACTGGTTTCTTAACATTGTGGCATTCCTATTACTACCCTGGACGAGTTGCAGCAAATGATGTTTGGTTTATACATTCGTTAGTCTATGTGTTTAAAAACATGCCTGGCGATTATTTATTATTTAAATTACAAATAATAGAGAAAAGCATTTTTAAGTATCACTATTCAATTTTTTTTATTTTTAGATGTATGCGCGATTTCATAATTAATATCATTTAATTGAATGATCCGATTGATTTTAAAATAAACAAGTACAGTTAAAGAAAAAAATACTTAAAAGTAATGTTTATGAACCTGAAAATCCTAATATACTTGAGTTTGTCTCTGAACGAGTTTTTGGGTTGGGTGTCTGAGGTAAAAAATCGGTCGTATATAGTTAGTGGATAACTTTGAGAGCTGTATTGTAAATTCTAGATTGTAGGGTGGGTCGTGAAGGCCATACTGCCTCTTAAGCACTTCGACATATCAGATCTTTTGTGCATAACCCTTAATCTATTCAAGGCCCGGGATTCCGATACTTCGAGTAAAGTTTATCAGTTTCCTGGGGGCTAAGTTTCTGATATCGAATGGCTTTAGAAAGGCCCCTTCCAGAAACTTGAGCCTCTTGCAGAAAAGCGCTGGGCATTCGCAAAGCAAATGTTCTGCAGTTTCAGTGAAGTTCTCGCAGTAGCGGCAACTATCACTCTCTGTTTTGCCCATGGTTTTCAGGAGATACCTTAGAGGGCAGTGTCCAGTGAGAAGTCCCGTCACCAGTTTCAAGTCTTTCTTGTCTACCTCGAGAAGCTGTTCAGCTTTCCTTGGCTAAAGACTTACTAGCCTTTTCGCTTGTCTTTGTCCTGGCACTTTATGCCAGTGAGATTTCATTTCATCTGTTTCCCAGCATCGATTGAGAGCTGTATGAACTGTTACTTAGTGGCTCTGATATAAACTTGTAGGAGGAAGACTTAGTTATTTGAATTCTACGGAACTCCAGCCGCTAATGTTTTGAGCAACTAATTAGCAACTAGTTAGTTACTACATTTTGTGAACTAATATAGTATTCGTCAGTATTTAGAGCAACGTTTTCTACGGCATTGGATTGGGAGAAAAGGGAGCATTGAATGGCCTTCACGATCGCCAAATTTATCGCCACTCGATTTTTGTTTGTGGGGACATCTGAAAAGTAAAATCTAAAAATACAACCAGCGTCCTTGGAAGATTTGCGTCAAAGAATCGTTGACGAGTGCCGTCGAATTACTCCGGTAATTCTTTGGAATGTGTGTGAACGTTTTGAACAAAATCTTTATTATTGTATGAAAGCTGTCAGTTTGAACATTTAAGTAGTAACAAAGCAACTAAAATAATTGGAATTTTAACATGTTATTTTTTTCAAAGTATTAGGAGGAATTGTAAAATTTAAAGACTATTGTAAAGATAACTGTCAGAGCTTTCACAAGACATCTTATTCGACTCCCAATTCCATTTAAAATTTTCGGGGTAATTTTTACCCTAGCTTGGGGTTGAAAGTAGTGGAGTCAAAAATACCGGAAAAGAGTGTCCTCCTTTCATTTAAAATCGACGGGTCTGAGCGTTTTTCTAAAATGTCAACGAGGTTCCTGCAAATGGCTCTGTTTCGTTTTTAGTTGGCCACCCTGTATAAATATACCTTAAGTAAAATTAAAGTAGTGTGCCTAATTGATTTTATGGAATGAAAAAAATGAATCAATGAGAAATGAAGCAGTACGTATAGTTTTTTTTTAATGTGTGCATTCAGCTCGTTAGAAAGTTTCTTATTAGTTGGCCTACATAATTTAGAAAATATATATCGGATTTCTGATGCTTACTCATAGTGTAACTATCAATTACAAAGGAGTTTAGCTTGCTTGATCATTTTCATAGTATCTAATTAGGAAACATTAAAATCATCAACTGTTATTGATATTAATATTCTGACATTTACGTTGGTGATTCTAAGAACCGTCTAAAATTGGTTTTAATAACGATAGCATTGCAATCAAAATTTCTTTAAGAATACCAAGAAAAATAAATTTATGCTTGATGAAGAAACAAAAAGGAATTAACTATTAGCGAAAAAATCATGGATTCCGTTATTTTGATCTCAACCTAGAAGAACCAAAACTCCCAAGTATCCGTGTATATAGGAAATTTCATTCGGTCCTTGGTTTATTAATAATTTATCACTAATTTGTTACCAAATTTGCCACATTGTAGCTCTGCTAGGTTTATATGAAGCTAACAGAGCCGTTGGTTTTTTTCGTTTTAGTGAAGTGTAATAAATTCGCCAATGTGGTAATAAATTACTGCACTACTGTAGTTTTTATATTTGCAAATGGCTCCGCTAGGTTAGGTTAGGTTATATTAAAACTTATCAAATATCTGGAGAAATTTGAGATAATCCATGACAGACAATATGGATTTCGACAACTTCGGTGTACTGGAGATTTGCTGGCTTATATCACTCAGCTCTGGACAAACACGATTGAAAAGTTTGGTGAATCTCGTGCAATAGCCTTGGATATATCTAAAGCCTTTGACCGCGTTTGGCACCAGGCATTGTTAAGTAAATTATCTGCTTACGGTCTCACAACCAAACTGCGCCAATGGCTCTTAAGCTTCATGCAAGATCGCTCCTTACATGTGGCAGTTGACGGTATTTCTTCTAATGCGTTTAAAACTAATGCCGGGGTCCCCCAGGGTTCCATCCTGTCCCCCACCTTATTTCTTTTACACATCAACGACCTCTTGAAAACCACCACGAACCCCATTTACAGTTTCGCAGACGATAGCACACTTGTCTCAACTTTCACATCCTATCGATCACTTTCGGTGAATGATACAAATAGACTTAGGCAGGAACAGGTTGATTCCATCAATAGAGATCCTGAAGCAATCGTCAAGTGGGGAACCAACAATCTTGTTCAGTTCAACGCCCAAAAAACACAAAGTGCCACGTTTTCCAAGAAAGTGAATTCCTCAAATCATCCCATCACAATGTACGGAAATACCCTTGAACCAAGTCCCTCCATCTCGATTTTGGGAGTCACGGTGTCCAATAATATGTCTTGGCATGACCATGTTGCTAACATCGCAAAGTCGGCAAGCCAGAGGCTAGGTTTTCTGTGGAAAGCTAGAAAGTTTTTTACTCCTGATCAACTGTTGACGACGTACAAGACTCAAATCCGACCTCTACTGGAGTATTGCTCGCACATTTGGGGTTCAGCACCAAGGCATTCTCTTCATCTTCTAGATTCCATTTAGAAAAGAGCCATTCGTTTGATAAACAGCTCAACTCTCACAGATACCCTTCACCCTCTAGAACATAGAAGAAGAGTTGCAGACTAGTCATTGCTCTACAGATATTTCCATGGCAGATGCTCCAGAGAAATAAAAACTCTGGCACCACCATTGGCCACATTCGGCCGAAGAACTCGGCACGCTGATCAGTCTCACCCATTTACTCTCAAGATTGACACTACAAGGACCAATCTTCATCATCAAGAATTCTTCTTTTACAGTGCTGCTACGGAATGGAATAAGCTTCCAAAATCAGTTTTTCCAGAGAACTATAACCTGCAATTTTTTAAAAAGCGTGTCCACAATCATTTCCTTTCTATAACCCCTTCCCCTTCTAATAGTCGCAGTGCGGGCCGTCCGCGGCCCACACGATAGGTCTACCCTTTTTGCGACTATTTTCATAAAAAAAAAAAAAAGAAAAAAAAAAACTGTGGTTCGGAGGGAACATACTTAGGCCTTTTGGCCCATTGTGATACCGTGATTGACGGCGGCGCCTTGCCCCTCTACCGTGAGAACCATTTGGAACTTTTAATAAAAATTGTAAGGTCTTTGATGCTAACTGAGTTGATATCATCAAAGTTCGGTTGCCCTAGTATAGAAAGCCGTTTTCTGCCTATGGCAGGCAGTGACAGCTTCCACAGAAGTCGTGTCGTAGCTCTGCGATTTCCATGCGCCGTGCATGCGATCTACCTGCCCAGTATCCTGTTATGGCCGCGATAGCATTTCCAGTGGACTTCTTGGATAGAGTTAAAACATCATTAGTTCGACGTAGATCTAGTTTAGGCCAAATCTATTTCGATGATGTACATGTGGGTTCATTTTGCCACCTCAAGTTGGATTTTTTAAATAATTTGCTGTGCAGGAGGAGCCGGCAATTTTCCGCTAGGTTTATTGGGGTAATTGTGCATCATTTAAAAAAAGAATAACATATTGAATTTCCAAATCGAATAGTGATATGCACGATGTCCCAAGTTGCCGGCAACACAGTTCACCAGTGGAAGGACCAAATAATAGAAAGGAGCTCCGGCTGAACCGAGTTGAGCCTTTATATGTACCATTTTCAGGTCTGCCATTGTTAGTTAATTTTTTGTAACTATCATTTAAAAATACACTCCTAAATTTACATCTCGCCCATACAGTTAGCAGAAGCAAACAAATGTTACTGTCATGTCACTTTTGTTGTATTTTTGGTATCGATATATTTCGAAAACGGACTATCGATAACATTAAGTGTCAACTGTCAACCCAATTAATAAGGTTAGTTTTCTCTTTAAAATTCCAATAATTTTGTAAACAAGCAAAATTATATCTAGGTCAGTTGTATTGATGTACTATTAGAAAAGTTAAATAAATTGAAATAAATTAAAACATTGGCAAGCTAACAACAAATGTTTTAAATAACAGCTGTCAGCACTCATTAATTTATTATTCATAAAATCATTCGATTGTAAAATATTTCGATTATACGCGCCAACCTTTAAACTTTCAAACCTTGCATCGCGATTGGTGGTTTGCGATAACATTGAAAATAGTTAGCATATTTTCCACGGCTTTTGTTTGCTTCTGTGAACTGTATTTATGGTATTATTTGTCATAAAGAGCAAAGAAATTGTGTCACTCTATGTTTAATTTTTTTATTGCAATTTTTTTGGTAGTGATGAATAACAGTTTACCATAAATTTAAATAAATATTTCTTTAACAGTCCCAAAATAAATGTTATCACAGGCAAGATTGCAATTTCTAACTTCGCTGATTTATTAATCCAAAGATCTTCATGTTGAAGGTTATGTTAAAATTGACAAAGTCATGACCCCAGAACAAACTAGATTCAGGAAATCGAAAAATTCCCGCTATAACAGCATCAACTGTTATAAAACGATGTGTTTAAAGTACTTTAAATAATTCATTTTACAAAAATTAGCGCACGCCGAAGGACGTTGGCTAAATTGAATATTTCAATAGGTGGTATAACTGCTTTGAAATATTTACGTCATTGATGACGTGCATTGGATTGTATGTACTGTATGGCTGTCAATATAATTAATACTAATAATATTAGAACCTAAATGCTGTGATATTCTGTCTATATATTCAGCTGACAATAATAATTAAAGTAAATATTAAAATATTCTAAGATAGAAACGATTAACCGCTTCCATCGGTTTAACCAGCAACAAAAAAGAATGGCAGTGAAAGTGCTCGTTTAGATAAAATTGAATTCGAGTTGCTAATTCTATTTAAATTTTTCTAAGGTGAGACAATAAAAGGTGAAGTTCAAATGCAAATGATCGTTAATTGTGAATGCTTAGTATTGCCATTAAGTTAGGTTGAAAAAGGCATTTGTTATTCCTCACCATTTGGCGTGTTGTTTTAAACCGCCCACTTTATAGACTACAAACGGATTTTTACCATTTTGGAATAAAGAATACAAGTTACTACCGTGATTTAAATGTCGATGAACTGTGTAATATTTAAATTAAAATAAGGAGCGCACAGGTTTTTCTCATTTCCGAACAATAATTAATTTAATGGACTTTCTACGAAGGAGTTGTAGGGTATCAAGGTTGCAAAGAGTCACAAACAATGAAATAAGACAGAGAATGGCAGCAGAAACACCTATAACGGAGGAAATTGAGAGACGACGACTTAAATGGTATGGACACGTAAGACGTATGAAAGATGATCGATGGCCCGAAAAGATATTAGAATGGCAACCAAAACCATCAGAAGAGTAGTTAAAACAAACAAGAAAGGACAAGGAGAGGATTAGAAGAGGAAGATTGGCAAGATAGAGAGGTATGAAGAAGAGGATGCGAGAGATGGCTAACTATGCCGTAAAAAACTCGCTTATATATAATTAATTAAATATTTATCGCGGTCTTACAATAAAGATTCAAAAATTTTTGACTTGTTGCCTTAGAGACAACAGACAGTTCAAATGTCACTTGATATGTGTTCGCGCCACTCTCTTTATTTTCTACAAATATATCGGCGCGACGTTCTTGGTTTCATTTTAGTACAAATTAATATTGGCTTCTTTCGAATTTCTAACATTTTTTAAACAGGGACCAGCACAGTTTACATTTTGCATTCATTCGAAGCATAGCAGGACGAAATAGTTCGAATCAATTTCATTAAATTTTTATTTTTACGGCCGCTCTCAATTATTGTTGTTTTAAGAGGGTGGGTATCAGCTCCCATCTTTTTTTTTAGCTTAGTTCAAACCGCTTCGATCGTGTCAGTTATCATAAGACTTGCATGTGTTTGCAAAGATATTAAAATAAACACATTGCAACGAATGTGTGTTACTTCAAAAGGGCAGGAGTTCATTCTTGGAGCGGGAACAGTCGATCGTACGGATTCTTACTACTAGCTTTGAACCAACGAGCATCATTTTTTGGTAAGTCCCTGTCGCATTAGTTTCTGCCTACTTACGCTAACTGCAATCCTTTCTTATCTACAGTCCACGAATAATTCTCGGTGGTTTTACAACCGAAAAAAATTACATAACTACCCATTTTAAGCAACGGCACTTACAATATGTTGTAACGTGCCTATTTTTTCCCTTCTACAGTTCCATTATAATTGTGTTTCTGATAGTTTTGTATTCCTCAGGTACTTGTAAATAGTGTCGCTTACCGTATTTTGTTGTAACTTAAATATATCATTCGTTGTTAATAGTGTTGCATACCTTGTTGTGATAGGATTCGATTGTTAATGGCTGTGGCATTTTTGTTGATCGCTGGAGATTGAGTGGGGGTTTTCGTTATTAGATTTTGCTTTGGTTTTTGGCCTCGATTGTTGTGTGTTGTCGGTTATATTATTGTTTGGTTTGCATTTCTGTGTGGATGGGGCTGGCTATCAACACGGACGAGTGCGATTTTCGGTGTGGAGCATGGACTTGCGAAGATTGTTGGTTGACGTCGGTTCCGTGTCATTTTTCTTGATATCCGGCTTGGGAAGTAGTCAGTCGTTTGGTGCTAGTCGTTTGGTGTCAGTCGTTTGGTGACAGTCTTGGGAGTGGTGTGGTGAGAGTTTTTGGGGCGATTTGATATTAACAAGTGTGCGGAGCCTCTACGGTTTTCTTTCATATCTGGCTGTATTTGGGCCATCTTAATTGGATTTTGAAGAAAAACCATTTAATTTTTAACTTGACCATTCTATCTTACCTTTGTTGTTGATATTTTGGATTTTGGTGTCGAGTTAAAATAATCGCATGCGGGATTTGTTTGAGGGAAGCCATTGTTATTTAGCAGGTGCCGTTCCAAAACCAAACCGGCCACAGGAGTAGTGAATTCGTATACCCAAAGGTTACAAGTGATTTATTTTAGAATATTTAACGACGTGACTTATTTTTGACACCACGATTAAGTTTTGTTTTAATTTATTAATATGGTACATTGTTGAAAACTACTTATTGCATTGGATAATATGCCAAGGCTGAACTTTGATTAAAGTAATCTTCTCAATAGTTTTTTGTGTCCAAGTAAAAATGTTTTCTTCGTACTTATTTGTAAATATCCTACAATATTGATATTTTGAAGGACAGCCATTGTAAAAAAAAATATTTTTAAATAAGCTCGATTGTTTTGACAGTGTAAATCTTTATGTAAATGGTAAAAACATGAGTAAATTAGCAGCCTTGTGTAAACGTTTGATTTAGTGTTATTAAGAAGTTGACCTATATACGTTTTTTTTGGTAACTTGGTAAGGTCTGTTACTCTTACTTTTGTTTTGGTTATTTTATGGAATCGTAAACTTTGGAATTTTGATTTATTGTTAGCTGTTAATTTTGACTATATTTGTTATAATGTTATTATTGAACTGTGTATTTTGATTTATTGTAGGAGTAAAGTATCCAATATATTTTTGCTATAATTTCATTTATTTGGTTCACCATAATCTTAGTTGTTTATCGTGTGGCTCTGCTAGTGCCTATAAGACCTAGGGGTTTCCGGCTTGAACCGTCTAAGTCGGTGGCGCGGCTCACTATTATTTTCTTTTTTTTTTCACCCTCTACGGCTGAGCTCGGGCATAATTTGCCAGTAGAGAGACCGCTGGCAGAGTACTCTATAGAGAACGAAAAAGACGTGGCAATGTCACAATATTCTTTACATTCAGCAAATATGGTGAACAATACAGGGAAACAAAAAGGTTTTGCTCGACGTGTCGATTTGAACATGAAAAATGTTGAAGATGGGAAGACTGTTCCAAAAAACGTTTCTCATGAGAGAAAGCCAACAAGTTTGCTAAGGGATTCTTGAAAAGTTTAATTAAACCCATCCAGAAATAAACGCAATCGAAGTATAATCCACGTCGAATGGGTGCCTGAGAGACATGTTAATTACATTTATTACTTGGAAGTTTTGGGAAGACTGCAGGAACGTGTAAGGCGACGTCAACCTGATTTGTGGCAGAAATTCGGACAGGAACTTGGATTCTTCCTAAGGACCAAAATGCCTTCTCAGTGAAACAGTTTTTGCCGAAAAACAAACGCTATTCTCTCGACTATTCTTGACCGCCCCACATATTCTCCTTATTTAGCTCTCGGTGGCTTCTTCTTGTTAAAAAACTAAAAAAATCTTAAAAAGATGTCTTTCTCCACCTAAACAATCGGATAAACACATGCAACAATACGTAGATAGACATAAGAAGAGATGAATTCGTCCGTCAACAAGTAAGGTTCTCAGACTGTAGATATAAGCAAACAATTTATTTCTTGACGTGTGGTGTTCCTATTTTTTGTATTGTTTCGAGCTGGCCCTGTCGTCTTGAGTCGATCACAATTAGAGGACTGCCGCTGGCGATAGAAAAAAAAGGACCGGCAAATTCTAGAATACTACGGTTAATAATTCCGGAGCAATGTCAAAAACTCCCTTCTCGTAATAATTTGTATAAATATAAAAAGGCAACGGCCACGAAAGGAAGTCAGTTTAAGTTTAATTAGTTCGAAGTCAATTATTTAAAATAATTGTAAAGTGAATATCTAACTGATTTGTAAGGTAAAATTTATCGTGTTATTGTACTGGGAGTTTAGAATTACCGAACTCAAGAAGTAAATATCGTAACGAAGATTCGGCCGTCAGTTGCAGGACTTAACTTCCTTAACTTCCAGAAATCGGCAAAGATCGGTAAGAATGTATACATTTTACAAGTTTTTGGCGTTTCTATTACTTGCAAATAAATAAATAAAATCAACCTATTTTTTACTAAAAAGTTCACTTCGCATTTCCCTTTGGTAGAGGTGTATACAGGAGATAGACAGGAGTGTATATAATTGAAAGAAAGCATAGTTAGATTGTACTATTTTATAAAATATAAAGTATAGCTTTACCGTACCAGTCCTAGTGCTTTATTATCAGACTTCGTAAATCATAATAAATACAATGATTATAAATTAACATATGAATATGATGTAATCAATAACCAGTTTGGTCTTTGTTAGATGATCTAGAGCAATAAAACCACTGTAACTCAGTGACTAATAGTTGGAATATCATGAAATTTTAACACGTATCCTTTATAGGTTGATATTAAAATGCTGTTGATATTTTATTAATGGCGTCATCTGCGTGTTAACCCCGCGACTTGGTCTATGTTATAAATTTGCATAACAAATAAAGTATTTTTCATTCATTTTATCAATTTTTAATGTAGTCGTTAATAAATTCCAGAACCGGGTACCAGTGAAAATAATGTTTTAGTGTTATAAAATGTATGAGGCTTTTTGACTAACTAAGTATTAATGGCTATGTGTTGTACGTATTTATGTGATTTTTATATTTATATTGCGGTGAACGGGGTCCCTCTTTAATCAAAAATCGACGGGTCTGAGCGTTTTTCTAAAATGTTGACGAGGTTCCTGCAATTGGCTCCGTTTCGTTTTCGGTTGGCCCCCCTGTATTTCAAAACTTTCTTTTTTAAAACACAAGCTGCATAGACTATTTATTATCTTATATTTATTGTCGGATACCATATTTATTCTTCTTCTTACAGTGTCTTACTTTCTCAAGCGTTGACGACTCCCATATTGACTACTTCTTTTTATCTATCTCTATCTTGAGCTGCGTGGAGAAGTTCCTCAGCAGTTAAACCTGTCCATTGTCGGAGATTTCAAAGCCAGGATAGCTTTTTGCGGCATATCCATTTTTATTCCTCGATCTTGCCATTCAGAATAAGCCGAAGCAGACTATAATAACGTGGTCCACGCATCACAAGTTCCAAGTATTCCAGTTTGCGGCGCTTGATGGTAGTTAAGAGCTCTCTATCGTGCCCTATTCTGATGAGTATATTCTCGTTGGTAGTTCGGCTAGTCCACGGAATTTTGAGCATCCTTCTGTACATCCACATCTCGAATGCACCAATGCGGTCAATTACTTTTTGGTGAAGCGTCCATGTTTCGCAAGAGTACAACAGAATAGACCATACATAACAATTGATAAACCTTTCCCGCAGATGAATGTTAAGTTGCTTGGCACAGAGTAGCGGCTTGAGTTTCACAAATGCTCTTCTAGCCATTTCTATTCTAGCATTGATTTCTTCGTCTGGATCCATCGACTGATTGATCCAGCTTCCAAGATATTTAAAGTGCTGAATTCTTTCTATAATCTCGCCATCAAGTGTTATTCTTTCCGCGCCAACATTCATTTTGCTAACAACCATAAATTTAGTTTTTTTGACCATATTTATATTTAAACTATAAAAAAGAATAACATTCGAAAGTTTTAAAAGTCAAACGGTTTATTTTCTTTTGTTAAATAAAATAAAATAAAAACAATGAAAGCTTTCTGTGTGCGCTGTAAACGTGAAGGCGATTATTATCTTTGTGTGTGGAGGCGAAAGAAATACGACTAAACATCTTATTGCACAAAATAAGAACCACCAGCTTTATATTCATAAAACTTAAAACGGCGCGTATTTAACTTTGCTATCTCAAGTTCCCAGTTCGAATTTACTGGAATGAATGCACCTTGTTCGTGTCGATTTTACTCCTTTCAGCATTTTCATTATCACTGAAGATAATTTATTTACAATTGATTCTATATACTTAAGTTCGTATTCATAAACAATAAAATTTGTATAATGCTTGGTTTATAGATATTAAAGAAATGTTTTGATTAAAAAACTACAGGTTGTTCAAATAAATTCTGATATACTTCTGAGGATGAATAAAAGTACACGTTTAAATAAAAATTAAAAGACTTTAGCTAAAATACTTCGGTCATATTATTCCATAGCCCGAATATTGTGAAGTGTTACATCTTATAGAGAGAAAATAAATAGTAAGGTACTGACCGAGGACGATCAGCTAAATAGCTGAAAAATCTATCAATATGACACTGATACTAAAAGTCTCCTGCGGAATTATTTAGAGCAGAAAATATTGATCAATATGATAGCTAATATTGTTATCCAACGTCTGTTAAACGGTTATACAAGAAGAAGAAGAAGGCAGATGTTAGTAACGAACATATTACTTTTCTTGTCTAAAGGTGGTGCAGGTTAAATATTTGCTTGACTTTACTTGACATAAGAAGTTGCAGAATATTATTTTTTATTAAAATTCAGGAAATCATATTTTTTCAGGATATTTTTAAATTAATTAAAGGCATTATATAAAAAAAGTATCAGTGGTCTGGGTGCGACCCGAGAGGTCCACACTCAGTGGAAAGAATGAACAAATACCATATGTTTCGTTGTTACAATAATTATTATTAAAATTATTATAAAAAACGATTTCAAATTGTTTGTAACAAATTATAATTGTCATTAACAATATTCTGTTTATGTCATCCGTATTCTTTCAATCTTTTTCTTGTTTGTAACAATCGAATTTTTTTTTAATTATTATGATCAATAATGTAATGTAATGTAATTGTAATGTAATGTAATTTTTTATTCAGTTAATATATGACAGAGCACAATAGAGCACAATAGAAAATGAATCCGTTATAAATATAATCGAGTAGCCTAAACGTAATATTAGTTACAAACATAATATAGCAGCTGGGGATACACGTTTATAGAGAAGGAGATGCCACCTAAGCAAGCTTGTGTTGTGGCATTATCGTTCTCATTATATGGATACAATTCGTTTGATGGAAAATGTAGACTAGTTCGTCGAGAGCAAACATGTGTGGCCATTAAATGATTTCCAGTATAGCATTTAAGCAATCAAAACTATTCTTCATAAAAAATTTCAATTTTGGTTTAATTTTTTTGATACTAGTAATATTCTTCAATTCAGAGGGTAATTGATTATAAAGTTGGGTCCAATATATGTTACAAATCTCTGATTATGACGAAGTCTAACAAAGGGAACATCAATGTTCTGGTTTGTGTTAAGGCGGGTGTTATGCGGGTGTGTTTTAAAATTCAAGGGTGTGTTCATAATCCACAGGAGACAATGATAAATATAAAGCTTCTTCACATTGAAGACATCTGCTTCTTCGTACAATTTCGTGGTGGAGAATCTTTTATTTTTCTTCAATAAGATTTTAAGTAATGTATTTTGGACTGTCTCCAAATTCCACAATGTAGTTTTGAATGTTCCCCCCCAAGCAATAATACAGTAACGAATGGATTCTGATAGTGCGCTATAGATCATCATGAGAGTTTTTTTATTCAGGATATTCCAAATTATTCCATAATTATTTGTTAGTAACAATATTCAATTGTTATAAACAATTCTTAATTATTACTAATAATAATTTTTCACTGTTATAGCGTCTTCTCTCAATACTGATACAAGTTTAAAATTCTCCAATTCCTATTTTTGTTTTCTAAAACTATTTTCTTTTATGAAATATTGTCATCATATTTTTCATACAAATATTCCTAACGTGCAATAATCATATTATTCAAAAGATCTTAAAATTCTGTATTAAAAACAGTATAATTTATAAATTGCAAAATTCAGGTAGTTTACCAATTTTTTCAGTTTTTTTTTTCATCAGCTGTCTTGATGTTCTGAAGCCAGTATGAAGAAGACTAAATTAATTGCCACTAGTAAATTATAAATGTAATTGAATATTTCATAATAACCATAATTATTTAAATTTTTTTTATTGTTTAAAATTATGGTCGTAGAAAAAGTGTAGCATGTGACAAACCACTGTGGTTAACGTGGAGTTCTAAACTGCGGTTAATCGTAGAAACATTTTTATCGAAAATATGGATCTTTTACGTTCTGGTTTTATTGATTTTTACTTTTTATTTTTTCGTTGCTCGCCTTTCAGTTCATTGTGGCCTCAATCATGTTGCGTAAATTATTTTGTTGTTTTTTATTACCTTGTTATCGTATAGTATAGAATTAATAGTCACACAAGTATGTATTTGTCCAACACTCAACATTATCTTCGTCGGGTCGAATTTTTTAACAATCGTCCCGTCAAATAAAATTTACTACATTCCTTTAAGACAAGACTAAAATTGTTGAAATATAAAAAACGATAAATCCAGTTTATATTAAAGGAATTTCAGAGACAAAAATATGTGCGCATAAAAGATTAACAAAAGAACTTGTCATTGTCATAGAAAGAAGAAAATAATAATATAATTTATAACTTAAGAATTCAGTTGGGGTTTGGACCGCTGTATTGAAATAAAAATCTTTTTCGCCAACGTTTCGAATATCATTAAATTCTTCATCGGGGCTCAAAAAGTAGTTTATCCTTTGCTAAAATTTAAAAATTTTAAGAAGTCGGAAATTGGAATACTTAGAACACATCATGAGAAACAGCGAAATATACGGTCTGTTGCAGTTTATCCTACAGAGAAAGGTGCTTGAAAAGAGGGGACCAGGCAGAAGGAGGATCTCATGGCTTAAAAACCTGAGAACTTGGTTTGCAACCTCCATCACGGGTCTATTTAGGGCCGCAGTTGATAAAATAATTATTACCAGAATGATCGCCAACGTCCAGTAACGGACAGGCACTGGAAGAAGAAGAAGAAGAAGAAAATACACACTGTTACAATTTCTTTGAGTCTCTGTTGACCCTTTCTGTCGCTACAGTGCCTCGGCCAAATTTTTTGACGAGGTGTCTAGTAAATTCTTGCTGTTTCGAAAAGGGGTCTGTCGCCTTCGCGAATAATGTCGTGGTATGATTTACAGGTATAAAAAAGACGGCGGTCGTGAGGAAAGTTAGTTAGTTTTAAAGTGTTTATGATTTATAAAATTTAAATAGTTATAAAAAGTTGTTAAAGTTGTATATCTAAGTGATTAATAAAAGTAGAATTTATTGTATTGGAATAAACATTGTTTTTGTTACTGTATCGAGTCTTAAATCGCCGAACACAAGAAAGAACTAAGAATTTCGTAACAATACTAGCAATAAAACGCAAAACAACGTGTCACATGTCCATACCCTCACAAAACAAACTGGATAAAGAAAAAAATAAAATTTAAGTACCAGAAAAGGTTTTTTATAATGATTGATAATGTAGCACAAGTAAAAGAGTAAAATAAAAAGTTGCATGGTTCTAAGTCAAGTAGAATTACTCCCCTATTCCCTAACTAACACATTTCTACCAAATAATTTATTGTTGCTGCGGCAAACAGTCTATCCTGCATCGAATTGTTTGTTTTGGGGTCTGCATCAAGCTGAAAATTGCCCGAAATGAGGATTTGCTCGAGATTTCTCCGGAACAATTTATATTAGCCCGCAATAGAAGTAGCGAGATACATAACAGAGGATAATTACTTTTCGGAACAATCCCTTGAAATCCGACTAAAGCAAACATTAACTGTTTAAATCTCATTGCTGGAAGATCACACTAATCAAGACTCAAATGTATCGAAAAAAATTATTTCTCTGATCGTACTTTCACAGGGTGTTATGAAATAACAATCAATAGGTAGTAATGTAATTAGAGAAATAAATGATAATTTAAAAAAAAATAGGAAAATTTTTGATTCTTAAATCACACAATTCGACTCCTTTCGATTTGCGTAATTTTTTTTGCCAAACATTTTATAAAACGAAGTTTTGCCAAAGGAAAAAAATTTAAAAAATCATCTTGAAAGTTACGCGAAATTGAAAATTTCACCATTTTTCGATTATTTCAAGTTTCGGCGCAACTTTTATCTGTTGTATTGTGATGCACCCCAATAAACCTAGCAGAGCCACACCTTGAAAAATATATTTTTTCATATTTGATATAGCTCATAATATATTACTCTTTTATTACTAATTTATTATCGAACTCCCGAAGTTTTTACTCTCCATTTTAAGGAAACAATCATCGATTCCGTTATTTCGATATTAACTTAGCAGAACCAAAACTCCAAGTATCCGTGTATAGAAATTTCATTTGGTCCATGAATTTAATCGACGTCCAGTTGAATCAAACAATGCGATTAATAACTGGAGCAATCCGACCAACACTCACAAACTGGCTTCCCTTGCTGAGCAACATCTACCTACCTGCAATCCGCAGAACCCAGGCCTTCCCTAGAGAGCACCGTAAGACACAGAATAACCTAGAACTACCTGTACAGTAAGATATACCTACTCTACGACGAAATAGACTCCGCTCCAGAAACCCACCGTTATGGCAAGCTGAACAACTAGCTGCCAACAACGTGGAAATAAGAAATCTATGGGTCCAACACTGCCGAACTATTGTAAATCCCGAAGAACGAGAGTGCTGCAGAGTCTCCGGGATGTGACTGCGGAGCTCCAAACCAGACAATCAGACACATTAGAGAAGATTGCCCCATACGGTCTTTCCAAGGGAGCTGTAGCGATTTCATGAAGGCTGATGTTACAGCACTAACATGGATTATAAACTTAAAAATTCATATTTAGTTAGTCTTATATGTTGTCTTTGTATACTTATGCTCTGTATGTATAAGTTTGTATATGTATGTATACAATGTGGAACAGCCAAATGGAATAAATTCGATAACGAATAAATGAGAGCGTGTTGGTAAAAACACTTGGACACCAGTCGATTTGTATTTTTAGATGCGCATTTTTTTCAAAAAAAAAAATTATATAGGGTGTGTCATGTGACAGTGGGCGATACCAACTTTCTTATTTTAAATACAACCCCCTGTGTATTATTTATTTTTTGGATTCTTCAAAAAATTCTAGACATAATTCATGTACAATGTCCAATGTATTACAAAAATTAACATTAAAAAATTTTTATTTTACGAATATTATTTATTTATATTATTATTTATATTATTATTTATATATTATTATTTATAAATATAAATAATTTATTTCACAAATAATGTGAAAAAAAAAAACAAAAAAACATTAATTTCAATATAAGAGATGTTTAAAATGTTCGCCACGAACGTCTTGGCAACATGTTAATCTGGTATAGAAATGTCTTCTAACGTTACTCAACATCTCAGGCGTGACTGATCTAATCGCAAGCGTTATTCGTCTTTTTAAGTCATGTAAGTTGAGTGGTTTACTTTTGTATACAATACTTTTGACATATCCCCACAAAAAGAAGTCTAATGGCGTCAGATCAGGAGATCGTGCTGGCTATTCTATCGACCCGCGCCTCCCTATCCACCAATTTGGAAAATTGTGGTTCAGGTACTGCCGAACATTGATTTGGTAATGGGGCGGTGCTGCATCTTGCTGAAACCATAGTATATTGGCAGGAACTTGTGGGTTTGCTGGATCAGGATATAAATTTGTCAAAGTCTCATTAGACCAATAGCGGCAATTTTGACGATTAACATGACCGTGAAGTGTAAATGTGCTCTCATCAGAAAACAAAACATCTTCTAATTGGATCACATTGTTATCTAACATTTCCATCATTTGTTCACAAAAATACGTTCTCCTGTCGAAATCGTCTTCCATGAGCTCCTGAGTTGGCATCATTTTATAGGGATGCATTTTACTTTTCTTTAATATTCGAAAAATTGATGTGTGGCTGCTTTTCGACCAGAATTATGTGGGTTTTCTTGAAACTCAAGCATAACATCTAATTTCGCATCATCGCTTAGTTCATTGGCAACTACTTTTTTGTCTGTCTTACATGACCAAGCTCGCGAAACTGTTTTTCTATTCTGCTAATTATTCCTTGGGAAATAGGCGGCAAATTTGGAAATTTTTCGTGAAATAAGCGAGAAACTTCCATTTGTGTCCGTGTGTTATCTCCATAACCAATCATTTGTAGAATGGTTATTTTGTGCATTTCTGTTAAATGAACCATTTTTCTGATATTAATACGTACAGTTAACGAAATTCAAATGACAATAGCACTGACACTGATCACTACTGTCATGCAGACAGACAAGTTGCTAAGGCTATGAGTTTTATACGAAAATAAACAAAACTGTTTTTGTATTTTTTTTATATCATATCAGTAAAAAGGGAACGCATTAATGGTTTTTGCTTATTTTCTCAATATTAAGAGCTAAATGGGAAATAAGTATTGAGTGTAATGTAGCGGATTTGTAAAATAAAATAATTTTCTTTTTTTAATGTAAATTTTTGTAATACATCTGAAAACACTTAATATTTCCGAAACAGTTGAAGATAGGTACATGAATTATGTCTAGAATTTTCTGAAGAATCCAAAAATTAAATAATATACAGTGGGTTGTATTTAAAATAAGAAAGTTGGTATAGGCCACTGTCACATGACACACCCTAAATAATTATTTTTTTTAAAAAAAATGCGCATCTAAAAATACAAATCGACGTGTCCAAGCGTTTTTCCCAACACGCTCTCATTTATTCGTTATCGAATTTATTCCATTTGGCTGTTCCACACTGTATGTATGTTTATGTATGTATATGTATGTATATGTATGTATATATATGTATGTATATATATGTATGTATGTATGTATGTATGTATGTATGTATGTATGTATGTATGTATGTATGTATGTATGTATGTATGTATGTATGTATGTATGTATGTATGTATGTATGTATGTATGTATGTATGTATATATATATATATATATATATATATATATATATATATATATATATATATGTGTGTGTGTGTATGTGTATGTAAATGTATTTGTATATGTGTATTGTTTTTTATATACTTCTATTTTTGTGTTTATACTGCATGTATGCCACACGAATAAATAAATAAATAAAAAAATTTGGTCCATGGATTAATATTAATTTATTACTACATTGGCAAATTTATTACCCTTTATTTAAACGAAAAAAAAAAGCTAGCTATATAAAGCTAGCAGAGCGTTGGTTTCTTCGTTTTAATGAAGGGTCATAAATTCGGCAGTGTGGTAATAAATTAGTAATAAATTAATAATAATCCATGTACCAAATAAAATTTCTATACATGGATACTTGGAGTTTTCGTTCTGCTAAGTTAAAAACGAAATAACGGAATAGATGATTTTTTCCTTAAAATGGACAGTAAAAAATTTAGGAATTTGGTAAAAAGTTAGTAATAAAAGAGTAATAAATTATGACCTATATCAAGTATGAAAAAAAAAATATTTTATAAGTTGTGGCTCATCTAGGTTTAAGGAGGTTTGGTGGTCATGAAGCGGGACGCGAGAGGGTCCTATGCTGAACATGTTAAATAATCAGCACTGTCAACTTCAAATAAAAAATATACAGATTTTTCTAATTGAAATTGACCAGAGACTTTTACAATAAAATCATTAAAAAATTAATTGACAAATCATAATCACAATTTCTTCATATGATATGATAAAAATTGAGTCCGAATTTATGTGCGTACTTATTTTTATTAGCAGCAGCTGATAGCTGATAACATAACATCAAACGTTTAAAAAATTATTTTATTATTAAAAAATGATGTAGATAGTAAGGCAACATTGATTAAGAAAAATACTATTATAGAAAAAGTTTTACAACATTTATCATCTTTGTATGATAGCAAAAGTGTTGAAGAATTATAATTAAAAATTGATACAAAAGTATTATAGCTTATTTTATTTATTTAAAGTACAGAAAACTTTACACTAATATGACATTAATTTTCTCGTCAGTAATTTTATTCTTATGTTGAGAATTATTTTTTACTTTTTAGTTTGATTAACTCTAAAAGATACTCTACAACATACAAACCTACAGGTGAAACTAATAAAAGCTGTTAAAAACTATTTCATTTACCAAGAAAATTATCTGTATCCGTTTTAATATGCCAAACAACCCGCTTTTAGAGTTAATCAAACCAAAAAGTAAAAAATAATTCCTAACAAAGGAATAAAATTACTGACGAGAAAATTAATGTCACTGTTCTAAAAGCGTGTGGTGCTTTGTATGAAATTTTACACTAACTGCGTTTCGGAATGAAAGCATCCCACGCTTTTAGAACAGTGACATTAATTTTCTCGTCAGTAATTTTATTATGAAGTTAAGAATTATTTTTTACTTTGATTATTTCTAAAAGCGTGTTTTTTAGTTTTTCTAAACTATAATTTATTTATTACAGTATGCAATCATTAGTGAATGTTCTGATTATACAAATGAGGTGATATTTTGTAATCGGAATTTGTAGATACTCGCAGACTTTCATTTGATATGGGTCAGTTCAGGGAACGGAAAATAAACTATAGTTATAATATGTCTGCTTATTCTACACTGTAGGTAAGAACGAAGGACCACTACCCAAATTTAACGTCATGGATAGATTGACAATAAGGTTAAGAAGATATAAATTTAATTACACAAATTATCCATTCGTTTATTTACCATCATTGCAATAAATGTGAAATGGAGCACAAAAAGAAAAGGGTTTTTTTACATTAGTGAGTTACTTATAACAAATAAGTAATAAAGGTGTAAAAAGATAAAACTACAAATACTAAATTAAATGGATATGTATTGATATTGGATATGTAACATTTATCCCAAGTAAAATACTACTCGGCGCCAGTAATCAGAACCGTTAGCTTTGGATTGTCCGATTTGATAAACTTAAATTAGACACACTTACAAATTCTAGTAGATCGCACTACACCAAATATTTAACTAATTTATTTGTATTGAAAGGGAAAAAACATGAGAGGATGTTAACGTAAGGGTGGTATTTTTATAACTATTTAGTTGTTAAGTAACCACGCGGGGACCGTACATTTCGAGAAAGTTCGGACGACTCCCGATCGTTCTGACCGTTGTGTAGATGTAAGAGGATCGTCGCGTTTTAAAAATGGGTATATTAAAAATTTGCTTCTGGTTAGGATTCATAGAATTCTAACAGAATTAGTCGTCATTTAGTAAAAATAATTTTTTTAACATACTTGCCATAAATTCTTTTTGTCGAGTGAAAAAAGTGGGTATACGACATTGTTTTATACGATTAAAACACTTCTAGAAAGATAACCTGTTATGTAAAATGGATAGGTTATACTCATACTGGAATACTAAAAAGCGACAGGAGTGCCATTTGAAATCAGTATTGAATCTTGTGCAGTAGTCATGCTCAAATATCCATAAATAAAAAATTGCACAGATTCTCAAGATCTCATGAAGCGATAGCCGAGGTGTATCAGAATATAAAGATTTACAGCATCGTTTTTCCCAAGTCGTGTTGCTCGAAAACGTTCAATAAATTTTCTGAAAGTCTCACGACATTTTAAAGTCTTTGTGACCGACTATACATCGTTATTATCTAATCCAAAACGGCCTTAATTAAATGTGAAACCTCTCGAGATAGATTACCGAAGGATCGTTTCAAATAATAACAATCCCTACTTAGTTTAGCCGCTTGTTTTTATTTGGTGTGTTACCGTGACCATGCTTAAAGAAAATACTGTTCAACTATTAAAATCGTTATTTTTAATGCTTGGTTGCGATCTATCGCTTTTTAATTTAACAATCGTGACGTTTTGAGAGCTTAATGACGATTTTAACATTTTCTGACAAAATAATCCCGTTTTGATTTGATATTGTTGTGATGTTGGTGAATCGATTTGAAATTTGATTAAATAATATCAAAAAAGTTAAGAGTTCTTGAAGCAAAATTACACGCAAGTAAAATAATAATTTATTATTATTTATATTCTATTCTAAACTGAACATTTTCAACTAAAGTGAGTTTTTGCTTTAAATCAACTAATTTTAACATAGTTTATGTAAACCACAACGCATTTTTTTTCTAACAAAAAATATAGAAAGACTTGAAAATAATCTAAAATAGCCAAATGTCAAAAAAACTAAAATTTAAATTCAATTTTATTTCAAACTAGTGGACCCGGCAGACGTTGTCCTGCCCGAACATTGGCTTGCCTGCTTTGAAAATATCGCTATCAAACTTAGCGACCTCCAAAACTATAAATTCGACACTAATGTAGGCGTTTTTAATAGTTTTTAAATTCCATTCCTTTACCACTCCTTTCATAGGGGTGCTAACAAAATTGGGAATGTCACTATTAAACTCAGCGACCCCAAAAACTATAAATTCGACACTAATTTCGGCGTTTTTAATAGTTTTTATATTTTATCCCCTTCCCTCCCATTTTGTATATGTGCTTAAATAATTGGAAATGTCACTTTTAAACTCAGCGATCCCAATAACCATAAATTCGGTACTAATATCGGCCATTTGTGTTATATTTTTTATATTTCAACCCCCTCTTACCTCTTTCGTAGGGACTCATTGGGATAAAAACTATTTCATCTCTCAAGTTGAAGCAATAAATACACTTTTACAAAATTCATTAAAAACTGACTATGAATTCGACACTAATATCAGCCGTTTTGATAGTTTTTATATTTCATCCCCTTCCCTGATCCGATCGCTACCGAACTTCACAGGAACACCTGCGTGGCTAATTTGAAGATTGCCTAAAAATTTTATTAAAATCGGTCAAGAGGTATTTCAGTTTTTGCGATACTAACGAACGGCTATTCATTTTTAAATTATAGATATGTTTTAGCTTTTCTTTAGGATTTTCCCTAATATTTTTTTTAAACCACCACTGTGATTTAATAAAAGATAGGTTTGATTGACATCCTTTAAACCAATAAATTTTACTTGAATCCCGAAAAATTGCCCATATAATTTTTCGCAAATCACTCGCGAAAATCTCCCTCAATATAATATAGGTTAGCTTGACGTCCTTCAAAAATGTATACCTATACTTTTTCGCAAACAAAATTTTTACTATCTCTTTGATGAATAAATTTGAAAAAAAATCACCACTTTAGGAATTTTTTAGCTTTTATTTAGGACTTTCTCTATTATTTTTCTGTTTAAATAACCATATTACGTATACAGATACAGATATGGACTTTTATATATATTTTTTAGCTTTTCTTTAATATTTTTCCTATCATTTTTCTTTTGAAACCACCACTGTATTAAAGCGAACAAAACAAAAGAAAATCATTTCAAAAGTTCAAGCCATTTTTGAGTTTTAGCGAGACTAACGCACGGCAATTTATTTTTGTATAATATATAGATTCGACAACCAACTGACACTTTTTTGGATTTTTAAAATCTAAATACATGATAATCCGAATACATTATTTCTGAAATGTATGTATTATGTAGCTTAATATCTCTTTTTAAGTTACTCTTTCAAAATAAATTTTTGAACGCATCTATAAATATTTGTGAAAGGTGACAGATGACAGATCAACTTTAGAACCTTTCGTCTGGAAATGTATTTTTGATTCGACAACCAACTGACACTTTTTTGGATTTTTAAAATCTAAATACATGATAATCCGAATACATTATTTCTGAAATGTATGTATTATGTAGCTTAATATCTCTTTTTAAGTTACTCTTTCAAAATAAATTTCTGAACGCATCTATAAGTATTTGTGAAAGGTGACAGATGACAGATCAACTTTAGAACCTTCGCCTGGAAATGTATTTTTGATTCGACAACCAATTGACACTATTTTGCATTTTTAAAATCTAATTACGCTTTGAGATGTGCCAAATGCTCACGCTACATTTGTTTGTCGAGTGCCATTTTGTAGCATACCAAAGGCTCTCGCGGTTTAACTGGTGTCTTTCCATGTTCAATTCAAAAATTTATTTGATTTACTTTGAACTCAAATTAATATAAACACATTTTCTTCAGTATTTAAAACCAATGAAATATGGAACAATAACAAAAATATGTTTTTTTAAATGTTTATGTAAAGTTTTTCTTTATGCTAAACTAAAACATCAGAAAATACAGTGTAGTGCAATGTGGGTTGAAGATGCAATTTAGATACTTAATGAACCAACTAATAATAAATATTTAAATATCAGTGCTCTCCGGTGGTCTGGGTGCGACCCGAGAGGTCCACACGACTAACTTCTCTTAGTCTTCTAGATTCCATTCAGAAAAGAGCCATTCGCTTGATAAACAGCTCAACTCTCACAGATACCCTTCACCCTCTAGAACATAGAAGAAGAGTTGCAGACCAGTCATTGCTCTACAGATATTTCCATGGCAGATGCTCCAGAGAAATAAAAACTCTTTTACCACCATTGGCCAAATTCGGCCGAAGAACTCGGCACGCTGATCAGTCTCACCCATTTACTCTCAAGATTGACACTACAAGGACCAATCTTCATCAAGAATCCTTCTTTTACAGGGCTGCTACGGAATGGAATAAGCTTCCAAAATCAGTTTTTCCAGAGAACTATGACCTGCAACTTTTTAAAAAGCGTGTCCACAATCATCTCCTTTCTATAATCCCTTCTCCTTCTAATAGTCGCAGTGCGGGCCGTCCGCGGCCCACACGATAGGTCTACCCTTTTTGCGACTATTTTCATAAAAAAAAAACTTCCCAGTGCAAAGAATAAAAAAATACCATATGTTTTTTTAATTAACAATAATTTTTCACTGTTATAGCGTCTTCAATGCTATTCTCTCAATACTGACACGAGTTTAAAATTCTCCAATTCAAATTTTTGTTTTAACACTATTTTTTTTATGAAATATCATCATTATTTTAGTCACTATTATTATTACTATTATTTCGTTAACAAAATTTAGCGTCTGTGTGGTGTGTAGTTACAAGAAAATTCATAGATAAATCAGAATACTAATCTGTGGGATTGTCTTTAATTACAATCATATTTCTTGGAACATGATCTATTGCTAGAAGTTCTAAAATATGCATTAAAACAGGAGAAATAAGAATGGCTAGTAGTATTTATTGCTTGGTTATTTTCTAAAGGTCTAAATTTCCTACTTTAAATGTATGTTTGGAATGCATGTTTGTAACGGGAAATCCTGAATTTGGTTGGAGAATAATAACACAAGTTGATAAAAACTTGTAGGATGTTTAATGGTTACCAAATTATGTACAGTGAAATATAAACCTAGTGTTATATAGTACTTAAAAAGTATGAATTTTTTCAGTATTTTTTTTTCGAAAAATAAGATTTTAAAAATATCTTTATTTATCATGGGTTCTTTTGGCAACAATTTTTGCTTATAGATACCTACTCTACATACCAATTTAAAAAAGTTATATTGTAACGTTAGATTGTCTTTTTTTATTATTTATTTTTATGTTCGTCGACTTTGAAGTCGGTTTTTTTACGTTTTCGCATACAGATTATTAGGAACAATTTGGTAAGTTTGTTTAAGCATCTCACCAATAATTTACCAATTCACCAATATTTAATCACTGTCTCATAGATTTTGCAAAGGTGTCAGCGTTATAAAAAGTACCTTTTCGCTTATTGAAACAATTCATTCGTAAATTATTTGTCCAATGTAAACAATGAATTTGTAGGTTAATAAGAGAATAATTTGACAGAGTAAAAACCTTTAAAGAAAAATGTATTTTATGTATGATTTAAAAGAAAGTTTATATGGATAAAAAACAATTTATTTGAATAATATATACAGCTACAATGACATTAAACTTTCATACATACATACATAAAGTCACGCCTTTTTCCCATAGGGGTAGGCAGAGACCACTTCCTTCCACTTGCTACGGTTCGTACACACATCTTTTCTTCCTCTACTTTCATCAGTGCTCTCATACATGCTCTTCGGTTGTTGGTACTCTTGACCTGGCCTTTCTTCAAAACAATGTTGATCTGATCGAGATATGTTCTCCGAGGTCGACCTCTACCGATTTGTCCATTCACACTCGCCTTATAAATTTGTTTCGTCAATCTTCCTTCATCCATCCTTTCTACGTGTCCAAACCATCTAAGCATTCCTTTATCTATCTTTGTGACCACATCTTCTTTTACACCACAGCGTTTTCTTATCTCACTATTCTTAACTTTATCCAACCGAGTCACTTCGGCTATACTTCTCAGACTACCCATCTCCGCAGCATTAATCCTATTTTCATGCTTCTTCTGCCAAACCCAACATTCACTACCATACATAAGTGTAGGAAACCAACACATCTCTATGCACAGCCAGACGTGCCTTTTTTGACACTTTCTGGCTATTCATAAAGCTATACAGTGACCCATTCATTTGTTTTCCTGCCTACACCCTTCGCTCAATGTCACTGTCATACTTTCCATCTCTCCATTTATTTTTATCCCTTTGATTTTCAGGGAAAGAAAGCATTTGACGATCAAATCATTCATTTTTAATCCATACGCACTCTCTTTCAGATCTTTTAAACAATTGTCTATGTATAAGTTAAACAGACATGGCGAAGCTACACATCCCTGTCTCACACCTTTTTTGATGTTAAACCAATTAAACTTATATTTAACAATATAACATTAGATGCAACTACAAGTAAAAAGTTCTGCTAATACTCAAACGCTTACGCTATCGTCACATTTACAATGTTTAAAAATATTAATATTTTATTTATTCAACAAACGATTAAATACATAATTTTCAATAAATTTTTTAAAGTGTTAATATTTAAAAACGTTACATTTTTATAAATTAATGATTGTAACACTGCTGATGGTCTACGTTAAGGCATAGAGTACCCCTTAACCCCCTAATAGTACCATTAAAAAGGTATATAATATATTGTCAACTGCTGCTGTTGTACCACCCTTGGTTTATAATTGGTATCACGTTTTAATATCAAGGCGACAGTGCGGACAAATGTCGAACTATAAAAAGTTAGTGAACAGTATATATTGCACTCACCTACATTGCAAATTACATTTATTTTAATCTAAATGGTGGGAAAAATCAGCATAAAAACTTGTTGTTTGCTAAAATTGGACTTGATAGATTCATAACAGCACAGGCAATACAGAAAATATGATGGATCATGGAAATTAATGACCACTGCAGTTTTCCTTTCAAAATTTTGAAAACTTTGGTACGTTTATCTCGTCAATTTTGAGATTAAATTACTTTGATCAAATATAAAGTTATCAGATGCACGACCTCCATATGGTTTACTAATGAAAGTAATTATTCCGCCAGTTGATATACCTGTCATAAACTTTACTGTTTCGCGGGATTTATACTGGGAGTAAAATTTTATACGGCAACATAAACATTTTGATCTCTGAATATGTATTTCTGTACAGAACAATTCGAAAATTTTGAAAACCTTCGAAACACTTAGGTTATTATTTTTTATTTCTATTGAATCAGGAAACCGTATGCAGGATTTTAAGACCTGACCCAAAATTGGCAAAAATTCCTTTCGTTGCCCGGATTTCGGAAACAAATGGAACGAAAGTTCGGGATTTTTTTTCTCCCAGGAATTACAAAGAAGCACTGAACAATAATGACTCATTGAAACTTTAAAATTAATCAAAAATACCTTAATAATTTATGTAAGCAAAGCACTATCTCTTATGTAAATAAACCGGACTAATTATAGTTCAGATCTGTCCACCAGATGTCGTATCGCTTGTCTGGCATTACCAATAGGTGCAAATTAAACAAAAACATTTTTTAAGTCAACAAGGCGCTGTACTATAAAAAATGATCCGTTCTAGATAATCTTCATTTACATAAAACATCAATTATTGTCCTCTCCCTTGTCCTAAACTAAAGGGAGAAAAAGATTGGTGTAATAAAGTTATGGAAGATAGTGAACTTGATTTACGAGAAATTTTTATTAGTTGTGGGAAAAGATAAAACTGAAATTAGTTCTTCATTATTAGACATCTGCACAGGTTTTTTACAGAACAAAGAAAAAGGTCGTAATGAAGATGTTATCGTTTGAGATTCTTCTTTAAAGATTAATTCTAAATTTGATTGGATATTGTGATTAGATTTTTAGGACCTTTGGATCAAATTGTAAAATGGAAAAAAAAACAAGAAAAGGCAGATTTTTGGTTTGGCATTCAATTACCTTTGTGAAGGATTGTAGTGTCAAAAGTAAAGTCTGTTTTAGTTACATTTTCAAGTTACTTTTTTGTGATTTGTTGGCTCTACAGAATTCCGCTATGGAAAAATGCAGCTAAAAAAAGTAGAAAAAACATTTACAAATATGGTAGGGGCATCTTAATATTACAGAACTCGTAAGCTCCACAAAGATTTGCAGATACCTACGTTGAAATGAAGCACAAAGTGAAGACTTAACGCACACGACAACATTGAGGTTTTGCAGACTCTAGATAACGCAAGCTTTAAAAAAATACTTAAAAGAACTGAGTAGGTTGCGCAATTGATCTGATAGGTCGAAGTGCTTGAGAGGCAGCATAGCCTTCACGACCCCCCTAGTTTTTAAGAAATTAAATTAAAATTTTGGGTTAGATTAGCTTTTTTGTCTCTATCTTTACTCCCAATACATTTCATGAAGCAAGGTAGTAAAGTTGAAATTTGATTTTGTGTCAGAGCAACATAAAACAGTTCCCAGAAGACCACTGTAAAGTGTTGCCAAGAACTTCCCTTCTTAACGATTATAGGGATGAAAGAATCGACTGTAATACGCAAAGGGTGGTTGACCTACCCTAAATTACCACAGACCCTTCTTTATTATATTGCTTGTATTATATTATAATAAAAAGGATGAGTCAGTTTAGAAAGTGTATTTTGTTTTCATGGGACGTCACGTGGCAAATACATAAATTTAAAATTTTAACGCCTCTGATTACTTTTTATTTAATTTTTAAAGCATATTGTAAATTATTACTAGATACTTAATGTTTTGTGGGACCACTAAAGGTTGGCTCTGTGTCTATAAGATGTAGTAATTTTTTAGATAAGTGTTTAAAGACCTTTTTAAACCGGCAGTTTTCATTCAGGAATAAAAATATACTGCATATTTATATTTTCTTGGAAGCTCAAAAGTAATTCATGTAAATATTATCAAATTTCATGTGTTTTTTATTTACAACTGAAAGATAAAAATAAACGTAACATACACATAAAATCCCATCAAAGTCGGTGAGATTAAAGTTGCTTTTACCGGTGAACTACATCAAGGATTTCAACCAGAAACGTTGATAAAAAACTTCCAAAACCGTCGCTAATACTGAAAATGGTTTATAATATGTATCTCGCATTTTGACTATTTAGTTTCTATATATATATATATATATATATATATATATATATATATATATAAATAAGTAAATATTTAATATCATTCGGGCTTCCTTTTGATAAAACCGACGTACGTTTGCAGATAATAATCATAAGTAAACCAACAAATCGAAGGACGATTACAAAAACGATTAAAGTAGACAAACATTTTTATGGTACAAACTGTTTTATTGCTTTTTAAAATATTCAAACCAATAGGGTACTTTCGGAAGTGAAAAATAAATTATGAAATTTGATAAAAATTTAAATTTATGTAGAAATAAACTTAAATATTCTGATTTTGAGTCATAAAAGCACATTATTGTTTTATTTTATTGAAATTAAAAGTCGTAATTTTTAATCTGTATATCACGTGACCTAAAACACGAGCAGCCATGGTGTGACGTCATATAGGCAAAAACTGTCATTTCAGTGTAAACAGCTAGGCAATATCTATCGACTTTAACTTCAAGGAGTAATAATCGTGTTCTTTCGTCAGTGCATTTAATTTGTACCTTGTAAAAGCAGATAGTACGAATCTGCCAAAAATTGATTCAATGATGTTTGCGTATAGCTGTTAACATTGAATGAGTGCCGGTCGTACATACACGACTGTTTTTTTTTACCAATATTATGCCAACAAAATGGTTGACAGCGTTTTCGCGGGAATAAAAAAGGTTTAAAATTTAATTTAATTTTATGGCAAGAAAGCATGTTTATTTTGCCAAAATATATTTCTGAAGTACTTTTTCAAATATAGTTGACTACCGTATTATCGATATACAGAGTGAACCAAAAGTCTGGAAATACGTTTCCTATTTTATAATAAATTTACTCTTTCAAAAGTTATTCAAGATAAAAGTTGAAGTAACAGTAAATTTCATAATTTTTCACAGAAATTATCATTCGTAGAATTTTATGGGAATTATTTTGTAGAATATTTTATTTCTCTCAAATTATCTCTTAAAAATTTTTTCTGAAAAATATTTTTTCCACGTTATTTTGAAAGAAAAATAGAAAATAGCGATGATGCACTCTTATTAATAGTAATATTAAGATCTAAAACAGCATTTTCTTTTCATTTGGGACAATATTTTTAATAAACACCATAAAAAGCTCCATAAATTCTTTGTATTACTTAAACATAAAATTAAGAAGAAGTTGTTTGCGTATTTTAGAATGAGTACTTATTTATTTCATGAACTTTTATCATAAATCAATAATGACAACAAAGCAAAACTTGTCTATTGCAACTGTTCTCGTATTTTATTTAGCGTATGGCACATCGACACATTTACAAGAAAATATATAAGACAAACTTAAGTAAATCTACAAACAAACATTAAGGTTTTCTATATACTGTATCGCTTCTGTGGTTGCAACTAGGAAATTATCTGGGTGGCCTTCGTAAGATCGCGATGGACATTCTTCTGTAATGTGTCTGATAGTTTAAACCTCACCGCAGTCACATGAAGAGGATGTAACTTTTCCCCATTTGTTTAGGCAGTATGCGCATCTGCCGTGTTGGGTCCTGATGTGATTTAGTGTGCACCAGGTTTTGCTTGGTAGGTTAAAGCCAGGAGGTCTTTGTGTTATGCAGGGCGTGTTGTTGTTCGGTTGAGCTTCGGACCATTCGTGAGCCCACCTGTCTTTGATGTTTAAGTTAGTTTCTGTAGCAATTTCTGCGGTCTTCTGGTGTCTTTCACGAACCTAATCGGTTTCTGTTGGCGTCTTCAATATAATTATGTATTGGGAACTCTCTGTCGTTATTGTCTTTTTGTACTCATTTGTTAGCGTGTTGATTCGGCGGAGATAAGGCGGTGGAATATCGCTTAGTACGGGTAGCCATTGAGTTGGGGTGGATTTGATTACGTCAGCAATCATTCTCACAGTATTATGTAATTGTGCGTCAACTTTATATACGTAGGCGCTATTGAACTACACAGGGGCGCAGTATTCCGCTGCAGAATAAACAAGGCTTAGAGCAGAAGATCTAACTGTGGGTGTTGATGCTCCCCAAGACGAGCCACAGAGTTTCTGGATAATGTTGTTTCTAGTCTTAAGCTTTTTTGCAGTTTTGGTAAGATGCTTCTTTAAGCTTAATGTCCTATTATATTATATTATATTTTTATTGTGAATAAGTAGCGTGTTATCGAAGTGAACATTAAGTTTTCTCCTCGCCATCCTGTTGTTTAGATGAAAGCAGCTAACTTCAGTTTTGAAGCGTTTGGTTGAGGTATCCATATTCGGAAAAAGTTTCCCATGACTTTAGATAAAATATCTTCAGCTACTTCTATTGATTTTGTTTGGATGGTTAGCGCCCAGTCGTCGACGTAGCCGAACTTTATTGTAGTAGTTTTGGATATGTCTGCAATATATAGGCTAAACAGTAATGGCGCGAGTACCGATCCTATTCTTGAGCTTCCGAGGGGTACTGATTTCTGATCCCATTATGACTTGGAAAACTCTGTCGTTAAGCATGTTTTCTATTAATCTTGATATGAGTTTGCAAGAGATTGTGCGTAGAAATTTATATATCGTTCCTTCTCTCCAAACGGTATCGTATGCGGCTGACAGGTCGATAAACGCAGCAGAGGTTTTTAGTTTTCTTTGAAGGCCGGCTTCGATAAATGTAGTTATTGATAGTACTTGGTCGTTGCAGCTACGTTTTGGTCTGAAACCCGCTTGTTCAACTGGAATGTCTTTAAATATATGTGGGCTTATTCTGTTATAGATCAGTCTTTCTAGGAATTTGTACATTATTGAGAGCAACGCAATTGGTCGGTAACTTTTTGGTTGGTCTGCTGGTTTTCCTGGTTTTTGAATAACTGTTCTCGTAGAATTTATAGAAAAAGGTAAATGTACTCGCGGCAAGAACAGGATTGTAAACAAAAATGAGTGAGTTAGTTTATACAATTATTAAAAAAGTGGTTATTATAAACAATAAAAGAAGTTTAATACATTTTTTTGTATTCATGCATTATAAACCATTTCTAGTTAACGGCTTCAATAAACAAGATTTTTGTTAAATTTTAATGTGGATTGTTAAATTAACCAACTTGTGTACAATATGCAACCAAATATGCACCAACAGAAAAATTATTTTAAATAAATAATTATTGAATAAATACCCCAAACTGACGAACATTACAAATTCAGGACATTTCAAACACATAACAAAAAGTTTTTATATCTTTTGCAAGGTGATAAAACCAACTGTAGAACCTATAGAGGAATAACACTACTTACAAAATATCAGGGGTGATCCATAATCGAATGACACCCTACTCAGAGGAAATACTAAGTGAAAACCAATGTGGATTCAGAAGAAATAGATCAACCACAGACCACATGTGTACGTTAAGTTAAATACAGGAGAAATGCTATGAATATAACAGATATGCATCATCTCTTTATAGATTTCAAACAGGCATTCGATAAAGTACACAGGAAGAAAATGCTACAAAGTTTAACCCACCTAGGAATACCCCGAAAATTAGTAAAAATGGTTGAAGTTACCATGACCGAATTGACAGCAGCTGTAAGAGTACAACAACAGTTCAGCGAAGAATTTAAAGTAAAAGTCGGGGTAAGACAAGGAGACGCTCTCTCGGCAGTGCTTTTCAACCTAGTGCTGGAAGCAGCTATCAAAAAAATCGATAGAACTGGAAGCATCATTATAAAACCACACAAATACTTATTTGACCTCGCCTCACTGAATCAAATCGCCATAGAGCTTGAGCTACAGGTAAACAAAGGAGGCCTGCAAGTGAACAAAGACAAGACGAAATATATGTACTGCTGCAGGAATCCCCCAATACAACTACCAAATATTAATGTAAACGGCGGTCTGATCGAAAGCGTCCAGACTTAATTTCCTTGGCACGAAAATTACCAATAATGGTAACGTCCAAGATGAAATAAGAGCAAGAATCCTAAAAGGAAATAAATGCTATTATGCCTATCCACAACTAATAAGGAGCAGTATACTCAACAGAAAATCTTGACTGGTTCTTCGTCGTACCACCCTGGTTCATGGGCTGCAGCAGACTTGTGACGTTAGGTGGTAAAAAGAGACACTTACATTTCCCTTCTTGTTTCACGAGAAGCTCAAGTGATAGATGCGTTGGTGCATTGTCAATAATAAGCAAAACTTTTCCCTTTTTTTCCAAAAATTACTTGGTTTTAATTTTTTATTATACGCTTAGGACCGATTCGGATAATTGGCGATTCGGTGAATCGGCGTTCGGATAATCGGCGTTCTCTGTACTTAATTTAAGGCTCTATCGATTTTCGTTATTTAATTTTTTCAAAATCGTTGGTCTATTTCTATTTCTATGTACACCAATCGAAAAGGGTCATGTTTATGTAAAATCTAAAATGCTGCTTTCTTGGATATCCGTCAATATGTCTCTGACGATATTCTTCAATGAATTTGCGCCTGGAATCGGTATTTTTTGAAAAGCAACGAAGTTTCGAAATTTTAGCTGTTTTTGAAATTTCTAATTACATTTTCGTCCTTTATAAAGTTCAATCTCTCTTAATCAATTTGTTTGCTCGTTTACATTGCTTTGAATTAAGAGTCCTTTAAAGTAAGGGGTGCGACCCTTCTGTATTTTAAAATTTTTTTGAAGGTGTTTTCTAAACAACTCCAGACAATACTGAAACGATAAGCCACTAACGTCGCCCGAGTAAAAACAGCTTTCTGTCATTTATTAATTATATAACAATGTCGTCCCCTCTTCTTTATATAAACTCGTTACAAAAAGTATCGCATAATTGGAATGTTATTTTTTTAATGATATCTAGTTAATCTTTATAAAGTTTAAGAGATGTTTCGTTACCGAAAATGACAAATTTAGAAAAAAATTGCAAAAATAACGTTTACTTACCAAAAACGGAAAAATAATAAGCAACAAAAACAAATCTTAGAACAATAAAAACGATTTTAAGTACCTGGTATTACCAATTCCTCTTATTCTCCTGGAAGGCTTCCTATAAAATTCCTAATAAACTCAGTATTCAAACTTTTCCATTCGTCTATTAAAGCGTGTTCCAGCTAGAGAATTCGATCCCGGCTCATCTTTCCGATCCCGTGATTATCTACAGATAATACCGGGATCACAGGATAGATTCGGGATTGTACATACATACACGCTACTTCTACTTTTATCAGCTCTTTCATACATGCTCGTCGGTTGCTGGCACTCTTGACCTGTCCTTTCTTTAGAACAATTTCGATCTGATCGAGTTATGTTTGCTTAGGTCGGCCTCTACCGACTTGCCCATTCACATTTGTTGGAACAAAGAGACTAATTTTACTTAAGAGTTGAGGACAGTTACATGTACCATTTATGATTTTAAAAAGTAATGTAAGATCTCTCTGTTTCCTACGGTTCTCAAGAGAGCAGATTCGCAGCTGTTGTAGCCACGCAGTATAGTCTTGATAGACATGTAGCTTGAATGGAATATAACGTAAAAAGTTGTTTTGAACGTATTCGATTTTTCTAATGTAAACTAACTAATGAGGAGGCCATACAGAAGAACAGTAATCAAGGTGTAACCTAACTAAGGAAAAATACAAAGGTTTAATTAAACTAACACCAGTAAAATCACAAATGGTTCTCTTAACGAAACCCACTTTCTTACAACAGAAGTGATGTGGTGGTCGAAGGTGAGTGATTTGACAAGAATTACTTCTAAATTCCTTATCTGATTGACTGTACCTAGCAGTTGACCATTTATACTGAGTGTGATTAAGTGTTGGGTGCGACAAAAGCGAATTATGTGACATTTACTGACATTAAGATCCATACCGTTAAGAGTGCACCAGACAGGTTATTCAATTCTGATTGCAATACTCCAACATCCTCATAACCTTTAATAATTTTAAAACACTTTAAATCATCTGCAAATAAAAAAGCATCACTATGACGAAAACAGCTAACAATATAATTTGATAAAGAGATTAAATAGTAATTGACCCAAGTGTGAACCCTGGGGAACACCCGATGTCAGTGAAAATTTATGGGAATAGAAATGGTTTACGAGATCTTATGCGCCGTTTTAAGAAGTCCCAAACATGCTTTATGGGATTTCAGTCTGTGATTAGTGTTGGTCACTCTAAAACTTCATAAATATACCCGGTTGTTATTCTAACAAACTGCGGTCATTATTTATCATGCATGCGAACAAAATTCACGTTAACAAACGGTGCCACATTTTCTTCAAAAACTTCTCTAATATACCTATCAGCTGTTTTTTTTATTTACAAGGGAAAAATTTTTTATAGGCACCCTTTGTTGTCAACTGGAGTCTCGACAATGGGTAATGTGCGACTCATTGCCCGCTCAATTTTACCCACTACTTAAAACCCTTGTGTGTGTTTTTATGGGCTATTGTCTTATGGGTGGAGACTTTTACCTATTGTGTTATAATTTTTAGCTGTCAGTGATCCCTAACGAGATAAGGTCAAAACTGTGTAACCTTTAAAACAGATGCCTCCCCATATCATAATAGAGTCACCTCCAAAATTCCTAGCTGATCTTATGTTTTAAATTGCCTACCCTCACGTCTGTAGACTGGAATACGTTTATCAGATCCGAAAAGTACAAACCTTTACTCCTCTGTAAAAAGGATTTATTAGCTCAGTTGTTTACATTCCAATTAGCAAGTTCCCTTGCGAATTTCAAACTTGCCACATGGTGTGCTCTGGTTAACCATGGTACACGAACAGGTATTCTGGCTTTAATTCCAACTTTCCTTTACCTATTCTTAACAGAATTATGCTTACTCGGACATTACCCTGAAGAGATAATTTTGTTGTTGCTGTGCTGTAATAAGACGTTCCCGAAGGTCCTGCAGACGTAAATAACTGTCATCTGCAGGGATTGTACACATTGGACGTCCTGGAACTGGTCTTCTGTTGTACTCCCCAGTTTCGCTGTACCTTTTTATTTTTCTAGATAGATATCAATAACTTCGACTATATACTGCTGTGATATTCGTTCTTTACTTAAGGCCACATTTTTGGCTGCTTGTTCCAGTGTCAAATTACTTATTTTTATCCAAATGCACTTTTTTAATAGTACCCTGCCAACTGACTTTTAAACAGAAGAAACAGAACGAAAGTTTTATTGTTTTTGTTCGGCAGAAAATGTCAGAATTTAGGTTTTTTAACAGGTAAAAAACATGAGTTAATGATTTGTAATAAGATTTATTTTACGATTTCAAACTTTATATAATTTTTTAAAATTATTTCGATCAAAATTGGAGGACTGCCGGCGCGGCGATTGAAACAAAAAAAGACTGACAAATTCTAGGATACTGCGTCTAATGATTCCGAAACGGTATAAGGATTATTTGGGCACTTTCTAAAAAAAGGTCTAATATTTTAGAATGGTGGCAATTCTTCTGGAACGATGAATTGGAAATATAAAAAGGGCAGCGGTCGCGAAGAAGTTTTTAGTTTTAAAATTTTAAGTTAAAGTTAGTTTAAAGTCCAGTATTTTAAAGTAATTGTAAAGTAAATATCTGAGTGATTTGTAAAAATAAAATTTATTGTGAAGAAATACTAGAATAAAAGTTGTTAGTTATTGTACTGAGAGTTTAGAATTACCGAACCCAAGAAGAAAATATCGTAACTTTGTTTTAAAAAATAATGACCTGTAATGAATTTCTTAGTGCCGAAACGCGTACTGTGTAAATCTATTAATTTTAAATTTAAATTAACTAAACGTAGAAATAAAAGGTTTCTAGCATACAAATTAAACCCATATTTAAAAACACCAATTCCTCAGGGTCGTGCCATTCATCATGCGTATAATCTACCTGTGTATATGATAAAAAGGCCCATCCCATTAAATACCGTCTTGAATAGTGATTAATGATGTTAAAAAAAGTTTATGAACAAAGAACGAAAGAACTCGACTTGGACGGCTGATAGTCGACGTGTTGAAAAACGAAATACCAAGAAGATCGGCATTCGGCTGTGGAAGCGTCTGGTCGAGGCATAAAAATGCAATAAAAGTAAAGTACCAATATGTGTACCGAAATACCAAATAATTGGTAGCACCGGTTAAGAGATTGTAAATTTTAATTATAAGTCAACTGCTGTTATCTAACTCTTCTATATGGATGTTTTATGGTCGTACTTTCGGAATAAATAAAAGCAACACAACAACGTGCTTAATACCGAAAAAGAAAAACCCAATAAACATGTTCAATATGATTTATGACCCAATTAACACAAGTATTTAATCAAATATCGTTTTTCGACAACAGACCTTTTGTTGACATTTTTCCCCATGTTTAGTTATTTCGATCGCCGATCGTTTCATTCAACATTTTTTTAATATCATTTGTTGTTCAATAATACTAACCGAATTAAAACCAAAGGTATGAACCCTGGGGGACCCCAGAATTTGTTTTTAACGCATCAGAAAAAATACCGTCAACTGCCACATGTAAGGAGCGATCTTGCATGAAGCTCATGAGCCATTGGTGCAGTTTGGTTGGGAGACCGTAGGAAGATAATTTGCTTAACAATGCATGGTGCCAAACGCGGTCGAAGGCTTTAAATATATCCAAAGCTATTGCACGGGATTCACCAAGCTTCTCAATAGTGTTTGTCCAGAGCTGAGTGACATAAGCCAGCAAATCTCCAGTAGACCGAAGTTGTTGAAATCCAACTAAACTAAGAAATTTGATCTGTGATTTTATTTATATATCCGTAAACCAATATTCTCGACAAACCGATTCCTTTCTGGACATTTTCCGAAATTATTAAACCTTTCGAGAATCATCCGCTGTCTAATATTATGCCCGTGGCTATAAATCATGCATTTTTTCCCCTTATTGTGGACAACGCGCCGTCGCCTCAAGGCAACAATCTACAGAGACGGACTTTTGTCTGCAACTCGTAACAATATGTAACATCTTTAACTGTCATAATATAACTATATAATAACTATATCATAATAATAACTTCCCAATTTGATAAAGCATTAACGGCACATTTAGCAGATTGATCGCTCCATTATTTTTTCGCAAACAATGTTATTAGAAAATAATTTATTCACCGTTTTTCGAATACTCTCCATCATACAGTAACTGAACAAAATCTCTGATTCCGCTTATATCTTGGAATTATATCATGTAATTACTTTTCTGATGGAGGGTTTTAAAATTTTTGTAAAAAGTAAATCCCCCGAACCTCCTTAACGCCATATAAATTTTTTTTAATGAGTATCTCCAGTAGGGAGGGGTTGAATCTGTCGTTTAAGACATTAACGCTAAAAATTATCTCCCTGAAGTTAAAAGTTGACGCGTTTCGGTATTTCATTTTAATATGTCACATTTCTGAAATATTAAGGGGGTGAGTCCTTTTCAAATGAACAATTTTAAATGAGTAAATAACAATGGAAGGCTGGTATCAAATGCAAAACAATATGATTGAATAGAGATTTGCAGGACCTTTTAAATGAGGTATGTCTTGATAACTACCGCTATTTGAAAAAATTTAAGGGGTATCTCCAGTATGGAGGAGGTGAATCTGACGTTTATGATATTGGCGCTAAAAAATGTGTACCTCTCAAGTTAAAAGTTGGCGTGTTTCGGAATTTCTTTCTAATATGTCGCATTTCTGAAATATTAAGGGTGGATTCTTTTTAAATAAACACAGTGTACAGGCGACACCAGTTATAAATTATTTCTGCGGTATTAGTGTAATAAGTGCGCCAAAAATGAAGTAGATATAGATCTCACCTGTTGGTTTTAAAAATTAACATTATGTCTAACGATAAAGTCGGGCCATTTTTTTTAGTGTTGGTGGAATGCAGCGTAATATTAAGTTTTAGAAACGTTTATCCAATCTACATACGAGAAAACAAAATAAGCAGTTACATTAACAATTACCTTGTTAACTAGTTTATCAAAACGGACAATGACCAATCGAGAAAGAGACTTTAATTTAAAAAGTGCGTACGTGCGTGTCGTTGTTATCAAATTAACAACACGAACAATCATTCAAAAATAATTGGCAGATAACTTGACCACAAAATATTATTTACCTGACGGATGCATCATAGTTTCAACGACAAGAATTTGTAACGGTATTTTTAATATCTTCTTAGTTTGTTTTTTTTTCTAAGAGCCGCAGGGGTGCTTAAATAGGTGGAGCTTTATATATATACGAGTATAATAGTTAAAATCCAGGTAATTTTTTTCTTTTTTCTCGTTTGCAATAACTTACAGTTATGTATTTATACAGGGAGCACAGAACCGCTCTTCAAAGAAAAAAATTGCAACATCCAGAGCTCATTTTATGTCGATTTAACGCAAATTACTAGATCCAAAATTCCTTGTTTGCTTAGATGGCGCTCTAACATCGGTTTTATTCAAATAACTTTCAAACGAATTCCTGTTAAATGACATAATTAAAATATCAGTTGTATTGGGTGCGACCCGATAGGGCCTCACGACTAACTTCCCAGTGGAAAGAATGAAAAAATACCAATTACAATTATTACAATTATTATTATTAAAATTATTATTATTAAAATTATTATAAAAAACGATTTCAAATTGTTTATAACAAATTATAATTGTCATTAACAATATTCTTTTTATGTCAACTGTATTCTTTCAAACTTTCTCCCATCATTTCATAAGCAGGAGCTATTTTCAATTGTTTACAACAATTGAATTTTTTTTAATTATTATGATTAATATTTATTTGTTAGTAACAATATTCAGTTGTTATAAAAAAATGCTTGATTATTACTAACAATAATTTTTCACTGTTATAGCCTCTTCAATGCTATTCTCTCAATACTGACACAATTTTAAAATTCTTCAATTCCTATTTTTGTTTTCTAAAACTATCTCTTTTTATAAAATATTGTCATCATATTTTTCATACAAATATTCCTAACATACAATAATCATATTGTTCAATAGATCTTAAAATACAGTGTTAAAAATAGTTTAATTTATAAATTGCAAAATTCAGGTAGTTTACAATTTTTTTCAGTTTTTTGATTCTCCATAAAAAACAGCCTGACCGATTTTGCTGAAGATCTAATCAGTTCCAAGTTGCGTAATTATGCGTTAAATATTATTGGTCCCAAGATGATATCATTTTTTGTTTTCGAGATAATCAAGACGAAAAGTAATTTCAAACGCACATACGAACATACGTACATACACATACAGACGTCCACTTAAAAACTATTTTATTCGACTCTGGGGACCTTGAAATGAGGAGATATGTCAAAATTCGGGATTCGCAAAATCGGTCCCATTCCTATAACTTCCCACTGGGAGGTTAATAATTAAAATAATTACCTAAAAATAGTATTAACTCGAAGAAGGCTTCGGGATTTGACCTATTAACAGAAAAAATACCACAGTAGTTACCTAGAAAGGCCATCTTGAAACTCACAAACCTCTTTAATGCATCATTCAGGCTTCGATACCTACCAATAATTTGGAAAACAGTAAATTATGATTCCCACACCAGGAAAACCGTAAATAAAGTAACCTCATAAAGACCAATCTCATTATTACCAATTATATTTAAATTAATTAAGATACTGCTAGTAAAATGCAAACTTTACAAAATTACATTATTCCACCCCATCAGTGTTTGGTTTCTGTACAAATATTCCACAATACATCGAGTACATCGTATAACAGATGTAATAGGGAGATCTCTTGAAGATAATAAAATATGCTCAGCTGTTGTTCTAGACATTGCAAAAGAATTGGATAAAGTGGCACAAAGGCTTGTTACTAAAAATCAAAAGATACTTAGCTACTCATTATGTTCAGCTGGTACACTAATACCTCAAAGGAAAAACCTTCATGGTAAAAGAAGAAAACGAATATTCAGAACTACGTGGTCCCCCAAGGCAGTTTTCTGGGACCAATACTGTACTTATTATGTAGGTACTTGTGACATACCTGTTACGAAAAACGTTAAATTGGCCACATTTGTAGACGATACTACAATACTAACTATTAAAGAGTCATTTGAAGACACGGCAAATAATCTACAAAATGCCATGAAAAGTAAAATTATCCCTATATTGGTTACTAGGAAAAAGCTCACAAATTACAATTTAAAAAAAACGTGCTAGCATGCAAACAAATCTTTAAACCAGTATGATCTTTAAATATGAGGTTGTACTAGCGAGAGTAATTATGTTTGCCTTCAAAGAGTTCAAAACCGAGTACTAAGGAATATCGTAATATGTTCGTAATAAAGACCTACATCGAGAACTCCACATTAAAGCAGTTAAAGAAGATTATATAAACAGCAAAGTGTTGGAACTTCTAGATAGTTAAGATCCAGTCCAGAGGTTCAAAGGCACCAAATCTTTTAATCTGTGTGAAAAGTGACAGTGAAAGCTCAGTTCAGTGAATCTTAGCCAGAACAGTGAAGTGTGCATAAACATTAATTTCTAAGGTGGACCATTAGAAATACCTAGGACATTAAAGTATTAAATTAAGTCACATACCAAATGTCGGTTAATCGTAAGGTTAGGTGCATTGTTTCTTTCAATTAAAATAAAATTGTGTTTATTTACTACTTGGAATATGCCCAATCAAATTGCGTGATTATGATTTTTTAATAATTTTAGTTATAAGTAGCTCATTTGGATGGGGTATTAAATAATTTTATTTATAGTTTTTGTATCTTCCAAAATGTGGCCATTTTGACATGATATTTACCAAATTTCGACCTTTTTACAAAAAAATATGCCCTTATCTAAAGTTTTTGGGAAAAATCGATTTAAACTTTTGATTTGTATAAAACCTATGTTAAGAGGGAGGCCAGGATAGTCTCCTACAGATTCCTGTCTCTGGAAAGGCAAATTAAAGCAACTCGGGGACCTCTCCGGGATTCTGAGTGTAACAAAAAACCACCAATTCCTCGGGATGATTCCTGATGCTAGCCACACAAATACCCGTATAAAAGTCCTACAATGTCTTTTTTCCGAAGAGGCTAAATACGTAATGTACACAAATGGCTCAAAAACCTCAGATGGAGTTGGGGCAGGTCTTTTCAGCAAGAAACCAAAGATTGAAATATTTACCAGTCTTGGCAGGTATGCTACAATCTTTTAGGCTGAAGTCTTCGCTAGCGAATTGTGTGCAAAAGAGCTGACTAACAGACATCTAGCAAACAAAAATATTATTATAATATCAGACAGCCAGGCTACTTTAAAAGCACTGAGCTCCAACAAGATAAATTCTAAATATCCTCGCAAAACAGTGAGCCGAATCTGCGTTCACTGGACCGGAACAGTCATTGGAGTCGCTACAAGTGCCGCCAAAACAATTATTTCGGACTGGGTGGAGAGAAAAAGACTCACGCACTGGTCCTATACACTAGGGTTGACTCACTCGAAGGCGTTCTTACCTAAATCCTCGAGAAACACAAGCAGATCCTAGAATGAAGTAGGAACGACCTGCGAATTCTAACGGGACTGCTTACAGCACACTGTCGTCCAATATACTACCTCGGAAGGATAGGTCTGAATAAACAAACGGACTGTCGGTTTTGCTGCGTGAAAGACGAAACTGCTGAACATATACTATGTTCATGCCCCTGCCTGGGAAGAATAAGGTTCAATATATTTGGTTATTATACTAACCCAGAACCTACCGATCTCAAAAAAATCTCACCCTATACAACCATGAACTTCGTGAGAAGGGCTGGAATTGTGCGGTGAACTGTAACCTCTAGGGTGAGCTACAATAGACCTACTAAGTGTCGCAGTAGAGGGGCGACCTATCTCCCACTCACATGATACCTAACCTAACCTAAACCTACGTTTCCATTGACTAACGAAAACTATGATAGATGGCTGCAAAAATAAATAAGTCGCTTTTGACTACGGGTTAAAAATCATAATCACGCAGTTTCATTGGGCATATTCCAAGAAATAAATAAACAAAATTATATTATTGAAAAGGAATTAGTTTTGAAATTATTTGAATTAAACCGGTGTTAGAGCGCCATCTTTAAAGAACATTTGCAAGTATCTTTCTATAAGGTGGTTTACGTCAAATCGATATAAAATGAGTTCTTACAGTTTGTTCATTTGAAGAGAGTTTCTGGACACCCTGTACTTCTATGTCCCGAAGTAACTGAACGTCATTAATTTAGAATTATATGTTAGAAGCAAATTCAAAGCCGATCGTGCTGAATACATTTTAAATAATGTAACGCTTCCAATTTATACAATATTCAAAAAAGTAAAGTAGTTTCAGATAAAAAAAATATATTACTTACCTTCTTGCTTTTCCACCTACTTATAATTTCGTCGTTTTCAAAAAACTCTTTTATAAATGATTTTTTTGGTTTTTGCAATTAATTATAAACGTACAAAAACTGATACTGGCAATATTGAAACCTTGTTAAGGTTGTTTTTCTTTAAGTGTAGCTGGACTGTTAAATGTTATAGATTTTTTAAGTTGTCTTTTTTAGATTTAAGTTTAATGAAGATGGTATACAGCTGAAACTAGTTACCTAATACTGAAAACGCTTTAAGTAAAATAAAATTTTAAATATTTTTTTGCTTATTTTTGTTGGGAAAAGAATAATAATGTTTTTCTTTTGATATTTAATTTTTTTTTCAATTTATCCACAAAATGAAAAATAAATTTTTTTATTTTTGGTTCAATTAAGTGTGTTTTTTTGTCCTTTTGATGTGAGTTCTTTTGGGCCAAAAATAAACAAACTAAATGACTTCAAATGACTAGTCAAAAAAACAGAAATTTCATATATTTTGTACGATCACAAACTTTTTAAAATATATTTAATATCTTTCTAAATTTATTCTAAAATACTATGTTTATACTTAGTCAATTAATCAATTGTGACAACAATTTATTTTTAAAGTATTATCATTAATCATGAATTTACATGTCTTGTTTTCTCTAAGCATAAATTAATCATGATTTTTTCAAAAATATCGTCAACTAGTTAACAACCATATATCTTTGTATTTTATGTAAATATCTCCATTAGCATTACATTTTAATAGGTAAAAGCTTGCTTAAACAATTATTTAAATATTTTATTAGGCTATTAAAAATAAAAAAAATATTTTATTTTATAAAATAATAAAAAAACACTAAAAAATGTTGGTTAAGTTTTTTAATACTTATGCAAAGAATGTGAGTGGGTTTCATGTTAAAATTGGATAAATAATTTTTACAGTCAAGTTTAAAGATGATGCAAAAAGCCATGAAAATACTATTAAGTTTTTAGTTAATTTCACTTTTTACCAAAAACACACTCCACTGTTTAACTAATTTACTAAACCGTATACTTATTACAAATATAAACCACCAAATCCTCGAGATGATTCCTGACATGCTAGCCACACAAATACACGTAGAAAAGTCCTTCAATGTCCTCTTTCCGAAGAGAGATGAATGGGTGAGGGCAGAAATCCTCTTCCCAGAGACTGAATACGTAATGTACACAAATGGCTCAGTGGTTGGTGCGAGCAACAGAGTGACTCTGCTCTGGGTATCTGGGCACCAGGAGGTAAGGGCAACGAAAAAGCCAACATCATCGCAAAATAGGAAGCCGAATCTGCATTTACTGGACCAGACCCAGTCTTTGGAGTCGCTACAAGTGCCGCTAAAACAATTATTTTGGAGTGGGTGTAGAGAAAAAGACTCACGCACTGGTCCGATATACCAGGGTTGACTCAATCGAAGGCGTTCCACCACTGGTGCAGGTTGTGCATCTATAAATGTCGTCTTCTTCCTGGTCCCCTCTTACCATTTAACTTGCTCTGTACAATCAGCTGCAACAGACGGTATTTATCGTGTCTTATGGCCAAGGTACTCGAGCTTCCGTTTCTTCACTGTAAAGATAACTTCTTTCTCTTTCTCTTTAGTGTGGCTTCTGTTGTAGTCCAAGCCTCCACCCCGTAAAACAAAACAAAAAGGACATAACACCTTACTTGCCTTAGTTTTAGTTGTAGAGAAATATCTTTGCTAGTGAATAGTTTCTTTATGTTATTAAACGTAGCTCGAGCCTTTTCTATTCGTGGTCGTATTTCCGATGCCTGGTCCCATTTCGCGTTAACCTTGGTGCCGAGATATGTGTATGTTTCCACCTGATATATGTCCTGACCATTTATCGTCAGATTCATTGAAGGATGTTGACTTTTGCTAATGATCATCCATTTCGTCTTTGATGTATTCAGAGAGAGTCGATATTCTTCACTTGCGAGTATATGTTTTGCATCATTCTATGTAGTTCTTCATTGTCATTTACTATTATTACTGTGTCGTCCGCATACCTGATAATGTTAACGGTTTTTCCATTTATTTTGACACCGTCTAATGTTTCATCTGGAGCTTTTCTGAAGATTTCTTCAGAGTATATGTTCAGATCCCAGAATAGAGCAGGAACGACCTGCTAATTCTAATTCTGTTTACAAGACAATGTGTCTAAAATACCACCTCGGAAGGATACGTTTAAACCAACAAACGGACTTTCGGTTTTGCTGCGTGGAAGACAAAACTGCTGAACACATACTATGTTCATGTCCCGCCTTACGAAAAATAGGGTTCAACATATTTGGTTTTCCAACTTGGAACCTACCGATTTCAGAAACCCCATACAACCATGAACTCCGTGAGAAGGGCTGGAATTGTGCGGTGAACTGTAACCTCTAGAGTAAGCCACAATAGATCTACTAAGTGTCGCAGTGGAGGGGCGACCTATGTCCCACTCACTCAATTAACCTATATTACAAATATATTTATGACTTATCTTTAGCGCGATATTAATTTCCGGATTTTATGGGAAAGTTTTTAAACCAAAAACAGATCCTGTTTTTTCTCGTAACAATACCGTTTTTTATTTCGATATTACATACATACATATAGTCACGCCTTTTTCCCGTAGGGGTAGGCAGAGTCCACTTTCTTTCACTTGCTACGGTTCTTACACACATCTTTTGCTTTCTCTACTTTCATCAGTGCTCTCTTACATGCTCGTCGGTTGTTGGTACTCCTGACCTGGCCTTTCTTCAAAACAATCTTGATCTGATCGAGATATGTTCGTCGATCTCTACCGACTTGTCTATATACTATCGCCTTATAAATTTGTTTCGTCAATCTTTCTTCATATATCCTTTCTACGCATTCTAAGCATTCCTTTATCTATCTTTGTAACCACATCTTCTTTTATTCCACAATTCTTTCTTCTTCTTTTAGTGCCTAATCCTCAATGGTGATCATTCTGGCACACATAATTTTGTTGACGGCAGCTCGAAATAGCTCTGGTGATGTTTTTCCAGTCCATTGCCTAAGTTTATGTAACCTTGATATTCGGCGTCTTCCAGGACCTATCTTGCCATTTATTTTACCTTGCATATCCAGCTGCAGTATTTCATATTTTTGTTTACGCATTATGTGTCCAAAGTATGCAAGATTTCTTTCTTTAATGTTCTTCATTAATTTTTTTTCTTTTTGCATAAGTTGCAAGACAGCTTTATTAAGTACGTGAGTCCAAAATATTCTCAACATGCTTCGGGAACACCACATCTCAAACGCCTCAAGTCTTTTGCAAGCTGCATCCGTAAATATCCATGTTTCAAACCCATACATTAATGTAACATTTTAATAAACGAGTCCTTAGATTTAAATTAAAGTTTCATATTACACAGGAGAGTTTTCATGCGATTGATGTAAGATCTTGCTTTCTAGATTCGTATCTTTATCCCTTTTATTTGGTCATAATCGTTATTTAGTTGCAATTCTAGATAGTTAATAGTTGAGACTGTCTCAATAGGGGAATTTCTGACGTGAAACTGTACGTTCTGAGCGGCTTGTTTTCTTATTATCATTACCTTTGTTTTGTTTGTGTTAAATCGCATATTATATTTTTCGCACATCTCAGCTACTTTCCCTATTAACCTCTGGAGACCCTCAGCTGTATCTGCAAGAAGAACAGTATCATCTGCATACCTTAAGTTGTTGATCACTACACCATTTATAGAAATACCATCTGTTACCTTTTCAGCAGCTTCCTGAAATAGCTTTTCTGAGTAAATGTTAAAGAGCAAAGGAGACAATACACAACCTTGACTAACACCTTGACGAATTTTCAATTTTTGGGATTCCATTTCTTCCACTTGAACAAATGATTCTTGCTTCCAGTAGAGATTGAAAATAACTCTTAAATCTTTATCTTTATTCTTTACTTTATCCATCAGAGTCACTCTAATTATACTTCCAGAATACTCATCTCCGCAGCATTAATCCTATTGTCATGCTTCTTCTGCCAAACCCAACATTCACTACCATACATAAGTGTAGGAATCAACACACCTCTATGCACAGCCAGACGTGCCTTCTTTGACACTTTCTGGCTGTTCATAAAGTTATCGATATTACGGTTACGATAAATTATTTGTAAAACCATTGATGCAATTAAAATTAAAAAATAAAACTTCTCAATAAACAAATTTGTAGTTCGATGAGTATCCTAGTTTCTTGTAGTCTATTAATTTATTGCTGAATAGTGTATATTTTATTTCCTAGTGGTTTCTTGTTGGTTAATTAATTCCTCATCTTTTATGGATTTATCTAGATTTGAGGAAGATATTCTGAGAAAATCGATATAATCTGATATTTTCAAGTTTAACTTGTTTTACGTGATAAAATGACTGATTTTATGGCTTTAAATTTTCAGCTTGGTATACTAAAACCATATTTCATCGAGTTTATTGCCAGGGGCTATTTTAATATTTTAAGATTGTTGCTATTTTTTTTTCACCCAAAAGCTAATTGTGGACTTTTTTTTTAATTCAAACCTGTTGGGAACATCCTGATCATTGTAGATTGTAGATTGTAGGGTGGGTCGTGAAGGCCATGCTGCCTCTCAAGCACTTCGACCTATCAGATCCTTTGTGCATAACCCTTAATCTATTCAAGGCCCGGGATTCCGACACTTCGAGTAAAGTTTAGCAGTTTCCTGAAGTTTCTGACATCGGAGGGCTTTAGGCATCCTGATCATATAAATTTATACAAATTTTATTCGGGGTTCCTTTTTGCTTCTCTTAAGATTGTTATCTTTTCAGTGGTTAAGATTTAAATGCCAATTTAACAGTTTGTAGAAATATTCTCTAGTATTTTTTCAATCTAAATAATGTAAAGTTTGTGTAAAATTAACTAGTTGACTACAAGAGTATAGTTTTTGTCTTATTTTTATCTTTTGTCGTCCAGGAAATGTCTATGCTGATGCCCCACCCTGTATGGTGTAAGTTCCGTCAATATCAACATCCTATTATCTAAATATAATGTTGATTTTTCTTATTATAACATTCTAGTCAATATTTTACCTTGTAATTCAGTACCGCCTACTTCTTATTTGAAAACCATTTCAGATACTCTGTATTTTGTAAATAATACCAGATATAATCTTTATTTAACATTATAAACAAGTTATCCGGAAGAGAATTGCACAATCAGGTAAGAAATAAACAAGTTCTGAAGACTTTAAGAATAGAGTTATGACTCTTATTCAGGGAACGTGTTAAGTATCTATAAAATGTTTTTTCTCTTTAAAATGATGAGTTTTTAAGCCATAAATAAAATTGAGATTAAAACGCTCCAGCAAAGAACGATTTTAAATTGAATTCATAAATAAAATTTGATTATTTTTTAAACACATTCGTGGGGTAGTCTAGGGTTAATTTAAAGAAAATAAAGCAAACTATAAGCTAGCAATAAAACACTTGTAATAGAATCTAGTTTTCTACCTTTGTATTAGCATTAAGGCACTCAATTTTGTTCGCTCATCTTCTTACAAGTTGTGCAAATTATTAATTATATAGTTTTTAAAATTAAAAAAAACGACATTTTGTTAATAAAAAATTGTTGTTTTCTGTAACTTATAAAAAACACAAAACTTAAAAAATATTTTTTAAATTAGCGAGGTGTTCTGTCGTTTTTGCAGGCCATGTAGAAATTTTAATTCCTAACAAAATTGTGTCGTTCGAGTACAAAATTTAACAGAACATTTTCCACAAACGTCGATCACAGTGGGAAATCGGAAATGTTTACTTTCTTTTCTCGTTTCATACTGAGGTTCTGTAAATAAATCTCTTTGTAGTCAAGGTGGATATCACTATAACTGAATAAAAAGTTTCTTTGCTCGTTAACATCAAACGATTTAAAACCGTGGGTGGTCGTTTAAACATACTCGCGTCTATTTTTCCTTTAATTTTATTTACAATTGTTTGTCGAAATTTAAATCTTGGTATGTTAAGAATTTTTTTGATAAAAAATTATTAAACAAGTAAGTTGTCTGCTTGAAAATAAATCTTTTCTTTTGAATTGAGTATAGTAGACTAAATAGTTGTAGAGTTGTAAGAGTTTTTCTAGCGCAACATATCAAAGAGCTTTAACGGATCCTCACTGCTCAGGATAATCTAGCTAAGCAATTTTTTTTTATCTTAGCTATACAAGATTTCCATTGTAATTTTTCTTTAAAAAAAAATCTACTAAAGTACTCCAACTGTCGTAAATATTGGTGTTGGTTTGCTGGTATGGATCTTAAGGATGTTTACTAGTACTTTTAAGGCGTAGAGGATAGGGTGGCACTATATGCTTTAACATAGACCATCAGCTGGGCTACAAACATTAATTTAAAAAAAAAATGAGCGAGCCTTATAGAAGTCGCATATGATGTGTAACATTTGACATTTCACCTTAGTAATAAGCAATTTTAAAATAATATTCTGAAAAAATGAGTCAGGTATTATTTGAAATGATTTTTCATAACAAACAATAATTCTTTTTAATGAAAATTGTATTTTTATTTTATTGACACTCACAGTGACAAAAATCAACCTCAAAATGGCCAAATGATGGCCAACTCTAACCGCGCGCTGATTCGGCAATTTATATGTTACTGTTATTGTTACACATATCACGAAATAACCCCCACAAATTGCGAGTAAGCGAGAGGTAAGATGTTACACATGCAAGAAAGCAAGAGCAAAGATTTACACATCAAAAATGTATTTAAAACGTTTTTTTTTTATAATTCTAAAACGTTATTAAATTTTTAATATTTAATCGTTTTTTGAATCAATGTTTTTAACAATTATTTAAATAAAATATTAATATTTTTAAACTCGTATATGGCAACAGCACAAGCATTTGAATTATGGAAGAACTTTTTACTTATAATTGACGTCTAATGTTATATTGTATCAGTTTAATATAAATTTAAGTCATTGTATTTTTCTACTTCTTCTTCTTCCTTTTTGTAAGGAATCTGCCTTGTTCTCTAATTTCTTAGAGTTGTAGCTGGGATGATGAATTCCAGCTTTCATACCAACGTATGGGTAGACGTCTGCTGGATGTTGGAAGACCATACAAAAATGGACACAAAAAATAATAATAATTATATTATTATTTAAGTTTTTTAAAACATTCGGTTTCCCTGCTTGAAACGATGTAAAACTTGTATACAGGAAGGAGGAGGTCATGTTGAATTAAGTTACTATATCTTGTTTGTTTATAAATTATAATTTAAACATAACATGACGTTTGTGAAAATGTAGTATACATTTTTAAACTTTTAAAATGTGGTTTTACAGACTTGGAAAAGGCCTATGACAGAGTGGTGAGAAGTGAATTGTGGTTGACCTTGTCTATGTATGGGCTAAGCGGTAGTTTAATACGAGCACTGAAATCATTTTACGAGGATTAGGATAAAAGAAGCTTGCACGGACTGGTTTAACATCGAAAAAGGTGTGAGACAGGGATGTGTGGCTTCGCCATGGCTGTTTAACTTAGACATAGACGAAAGAGAGTGCGCGTGGATTGAAAATGAATGAATGATTTGATCGTCAAATGTTTTCTTTACGCCGATGATTAACTCATATTAGCGTCATCTGAAGAGGAGTTGCAGGCGATGGTTAATGTTATGCATGATGCCCTAAAAATCAAAGCGATGAAAATAAATGTAAGCAAAACGAAAGTAATGGTTTTTAAAAGAGAAGAAAGCATGACAAACTGTGAAGTTCTGAGTAAGGGAGAGAAAGTGGAACAAGTAAATGAGTTTGTATATCTAGGTTCAAAGTTTACGAGAGATGGAAAGTATGACAATGACATTGAGCGAAGGGTGTTGGCAGGAAAACAAATGAATGGGGCACTGTATAGCTTTATGAACAGCCAGAAAGTGTCAAAAAAGGCACGTCTGGCTGTGCACAGAGGTGTGTTGGTTCTTACACTTATGTATGGTAGTGAATGTTGGGTTTGGCAGAAGAAGCATGAAAATAGGATTAATGCTGCGGAGATGAGTAGTCTGAGAAGTATAGCTGGAGTGACTTGGTTGTATAAAGTAAAAAATCGTGAGATAAGAGAACGCTGTGATGTAAAAGAAGATATGGTTACAAAGATAGAGAAAGGAATGCATAGATGGTTTGAACACGTAGAAAGAATGGATGATTGACAAAACAAATTTATAAGGCGAGTGTGAATAGACAAGGTAGAGGTTGACCTTGGAGAACATATCCCGATCAGATCAACATTGTTTTGAAAAAAGGCCAGGTCAAGAGTACCAACAACCGACGAGCATGTATGAGAGCACTGATGAAAGTAGAGGAAGCAAAAGATATGTGTAAGAACCGTAGGAAGGAAGTGGTCTCTGTATAACGTTTGTATAACGTTTAAATTTTACAAATATCTGAACATAATTTTGTGACCACTAAACATCCTTAAATAGCTAGAGGGTAGAAAAAGAAAACTCCTCACAAAAGTTTTTCAAGCTCTAGTTTATGGATAATATTCATTGATGATTTTGTTAAATATAATAATTCCTTTAATTAATTTAATAGCTAGTCTTTCATTTATAAAAACGAGTTTTCTTTATCGTATTCAACAAAACTTAATGAAACTAAAGTTCTACTTAATATTTTTGAATATTATAAATGCTAGTTTGTGATCCTGATTTATTAGACAGCTATTTTTTTAATATATGATTAAAATTAATCTCCTAAAATAAACATTGCAGAATTTAATTTTTTTTTCATTCCTTCTTTTAAATTTCCAAACACCTAATAGAAGGTTATGGATCGGTAAAAGCAATGAAAAAAAAAACAAGTTAAAAGTGTTTGCATAAGAAACCAAATATTTATTTGTCAATAAACTGCGGCGAGTTTGGAAGGTGTAGAAAGAACTGCTACCGATATTATATTTTGGAACTAAAAAAAAATCCTTAAAATATTTAAATCGTAAATATTTTTCATTGTTCAGCTAAAACTTAAGTACATTTTTTTTAAAGGTCAGAGAAGGTTAGGCAATATGTAAATGGTGGTGGTGAAATTTCATTCTCAGATCTTTTGGTCATCATAATCAGCTCGGACTCAACAGCAGACAGTTTTTTGTCAATAAGCAAATCTATTTAAGTCGTATCAAAAGATAAATGGAAACACGACGAGTTAAAATTTCGATTTTAATGGTTTCATTATACATTTCGAGAAACCGTCGCGGCTGTACAAATAAGAAGCTGTAACTTCCAAACTGTATAATTTTAGAAGTAAATTTTGGTCGACATTGTCTATGTATGGGGTGACTGATAGTTTAAAACGAGCACTGAAATCACTTTACAAGGATTCCATTGTTTGTGCCAGAATAAACGGAGCCTACACGGACTGGTTAAACATCGAAAAGGGTGTGAGACAGGGATGTGTAGCTTCGCTATGGCTCTTTAACTTAGACATAGACGATTGTTAAAAAGATTTGAAAGAGAGTGCGCATGGATTAAAAATGAATGATTTGATCGTCAAATGCCTTCTCTACGCCGATGATCAAGTCATATTAGCGTCATCTAAAGAGGAGTTACAGGCGATGGTTAATGTTATGCATGATGCACTGAAAATTAGAGGGATGAAAATAAATGTAAGCAAAACGAAAGTAATGGTTTTTGAAAGAGAAGAAAGCATGACAAACTGTAAAGTTCTTATTAAGGGAGAAAAAGCGGAACAAGTAAATGAGTTTATATACTTGGGTTTAAAGTTTAAGAGAGATGGAAAGTATGACAGTGACATTGAGCGAAGGGTGTTGGCAGGAAAACAAATGAATGGGGCACTGCATAACTTTATAAACAGCCAGAAAGTGTCAAAAAAGGCACATCTGGCTGTGCATAGAGGAGTGTTTGTTTCTACACTTATGTATGGTAGTGAATGTTGGGTTTGGCAGAAAAGGCATGAAAATAGGATTAATGCTGCGGAGATGAGTAGTCTGAGAAGTATTGCCGGAGTAATTCGGTTGGATAAAGTAGAGAATAGTGAGATAAGATAACGCTGTGGTGTAAAAGAAGATGTGGTTACAAAGATAGATAAAAGAATGCTTAGATGGTTTGGACACGTAGAAAGGATGGATGAAGGAAAATTGATGAAACAAATTTATAAGGCGAGTGTTAATGGACAAGTCGGTAGAGGTCGACCTCGGAGAACATATCTTGATCAGATCAACATTGTTTTGAAGAAAGGCCAGGTCAAGAGTACCAACAACCGAAGAGCATGTATGAGAGCACTGATGAAAGTAGAGAAAGCAAAAGATGTGTGTACGAACCAGAGCAAGTGGAAGGAAGTGGTCTCTGCCTACCCCTACGGGAAAAAGGTGTGACTATATGTATGTATTTTTTTATGTTATATTTTTTCTCCCGTATCTAGTATTAAAAAATATTTAATATTTTTTATTCCATGCTTCCCGTGCGGGCATCAGTAAATGAAAAAGTCAGAAATGTTAAAATCATTTAACGCCTATATCTTTACAGCTACATCTAGACTGGTTTCTAGTACTGTTTGTTTTGTACCTGCGTCGGCGACAGTATACAGTTCTTTGTACTTTACACCACGGGGCGTTATCTGAAGAAAGAACCGTTTTTTCAACATATTTTTGATCCCCTTTGGTACACAGGAAGCTTATAAGACCTCGGGGATCTGACTATAGAGACTGGCATTGTTTTTGAATCACCAGAGGTATAGTTTTACGAGCTAATATTTTCTTAAAGCACAGGCGGTTTTACATCAATTGTCATAAATCTTGGAATATAGTTTATGAGTTTATTTTAAAATGATTTTATCTGTTTAAACTAGCACGAGATTTTATATCCTTAATTACTAACAAGACATATAATTCGCTTATGTTCATGCCATCAAAAATTAAAAAAGGAAAAACAGCAAGACCATCTACTGCTGCTAAGTTAACGTAAAAATAAGTTTGTTTTATTGGATAATTATTTTCTTTACGCGATTTTAAAAAAGGCTATAAAAAATGTTTAATGTCAAATGTTGTTGCATCAGTGGTATAGTTGTTGGCTCAGATCAAACTTTTCTTTTCAATTGAAGGTTTAGTGTACAACTACCTTCTAATTATTTTATTAAATGTTTTGTTTAGCTTTTTTTTGCTTAAGTTTAAACAAAAAATACAGTGACATAAATGTGGTTAATAATAGTAATAACCTAACTTATTAATATTTTTATATAAATGAATATCCCTAGATTATTTTCATGTATGTAGTGTAGTTGTTTTTAATGGCCATTTCTCAGAACACATATCAGATAATCTAATGTACAATATTTTGCACACAAACAAAACGGTTCATCTTTTTAAACGTAGATTTATTTACTAAATGTCTGTGATTCCTGATACAGTTCAACAAAAAATTCCAATATCTTTCACATCAATGAAGGCAATCACCAACTCTCCATACACTTAATATTAATTATTTGTTCAACAAAAAATTCCAATATCTTTCATATTAATGGAAACAATCACCATTTTTCCATACACTTAATATTATTTATTTGTCTACAAAAATTCAGTCATATTAAAAGAAATTTGGACAAACATAAAAAAGAGTCGCAAAATTATTTGGTGGTCGCAGAAAAATGAAGAATAAAAGTTGTGATATTGTATTTTATCTTTTTTTTACCGAATTTATTGGTTTTATTAAATAATGTAAGGAATGCTAATTTAACCCCCTTATAATGTTGAATAAATACCGGTGGTGGTTAGTCCTTTGCGCGTGAACGGAAATTATAAAATTTCAAATTTCTATCTTTACTCAATTTTGAGGAAAACAATTAAAACTAAATTTTACTCACCACCTTTTAGGGGTGATATCTCGGAAGGGCTGGGTCGAGGAAATTTTGTTGTAGGAGAGATCCATCATAATTTTATACGAGCAATCACCTTCTGAATTTTTTTGATTCATTCTTCAACATAGTCACCTGCAACGTTTTTACACTTGGTATATCGGTGTTGAAGTGTTTCAAACCCTTTTAAAAAATTTTCAGAACTTCGAGTCTTCAGCCATTCATCTACCGCCGATATCACTTCGTTATCATCAGCAAAGCGGATTCCACTAAAAGTGTTCTTTTAATTTTGGGAATAGATAGTAGTCGCTGGGGGCCAAATCTGGAGAATAAGGTAGCCGTTCAAAAATTTTAAATCCCGCATTGTGAATGGCAGTCATTGCAACATAACTTTTGTGTGCCGGAGCGTTGTTCTGGTGGAAGAGCACACCTCAACCCAATTTTCATCTTCTCTTTTCTCTGATCGCTTCGCGTACTTTTGGTATTAAATTCACATAATATTCACCCATTTCTTGATGTAATAATCCCATTTTTATCGCACCTATTACCCCAATTTTGTCCATTTTTATAAAATCATCTTCTCATCTTCTCTTTTCTCTGATCGCTTCGCGTACTTTTGGTATTAAATTCACATAATATTCACCCATTTCTTGATGTAATAATCCCATTTTTATCGCACCTATTACCCCAATTTTGTCCATTTTTATAAAATCACGCACACCTCAATGGGAAACTATTAATATTTAACATACACGAACTGATGCGCTGATGCTAATTGGCACACACTAATGTCATACAATAACTTTTACCTGAAACTTTATTTGCATTTGTCATTCAAAGCCAACCATGATAGTGACAACAATTTATGAACTATCCTCGTATATATGATCGATAAAAGATAAAAAAGTTTCTAATTTAATTGGATCGGACGAAGCATCGCAGCATTCATCCATGATAACTCGACACCAAAGCTTCGAGATGAGACCTACTTTATTTATGGGCTTAAAACCGGCGGGGGACGTAAATATTGAAGGTATTAATTCAATAATTTTGACGCCCTTAACGAGTTCGCATGGTATAATAATATAAATGTATGGACGGAATATCTCTGTGGGAATCGAGGGTCAGAAAGTCGATATACAATTACATAAGCTGTAGTAGTAGTACTTTAATGAAATTGTGACTTTAAAGGTTAATTTTGAAACAATATATCTTCGTGTAATTCGATATAACTCAGCTTTGACATTTAATATTTTTAATACCTATTATGAACGTTGATGATGTTTTAAAGAGCTTCCCATTTAATTAAGACCAGATAAATTAAATGCATCGCCAAAGTTTCGATTATCATTGCGTTCTTCCCCAGAACTGGTATTGAAAATACTTACAAATAGTCACGCCTTTTTCCCGTAGGGGTAGGCAGAGACCACTTTCTTCCACTTGCTACGGTTCTTACACACGTCTTTTGCTTCCCCTTCTTTCATCAGTGCTCTCATACATGCTCGTCGGTTGTTGGTACTCTTGACCTGGCCTTTCTTCAAAACAATGTTGATCTGATCGACATATGTTCGCTGAGATCGACCTCTACCGACTTGTCCATTCACACTCGCCTTATAAATTTGTTTCGTCAATCTTCCTTCATCCATTCTTTCTACGTGTCCAAACTATCTAAGCATTCCTTTGTCTATCTTTGTAACCACATCTTCTTTTACACCACAGCGTTTTCTTATCTCACTATTCTTTACTTTATCCAACCGAGTCACTCCGACTATACTTCTTAGACTACTCATCTCCGCAGCATTAATCCTATTTTCATGCTTCTTCTGCCAAACCCAACATTCACTACCATACATAAGTGTAGGAACCAATACACCCAGAAGTGCCTTTTTTGACACTTTGTGGCTGTTCATGAAGCTATGCAGTGCCCCATTCATTTGTTTTTCTGCCAACACCCTTCGCTCAATGTCACTGTCATACTTTCCATCTCTCGTAAACTTTGAACCCCAGTACACAAATTAATTTACTTGTGCCACTTTTTCTTCCTTATTCAAAACTTTACAGTTTGTCACGCTTTCTTCTTCTTCAAAAAACCATTACTTAGTTTTGCTTACATTTATTTTCATCCCCTTGATTTTCAGGGCGTCATACATAACATTAACCATCGGCTGCAACTCCTTTTCAGATGACGCTTATATGACTTGATCATCGGCGTAAAGAAGGCATTTGTCGATCATCAATAATTCATTTTCAATCCATACGCACTTTCTTTCAAATCTTTTAAAAAATCATCTATGTATTAGTTAAACACAAGCAGTGGAATCCTCGTAAAGTGATTTCAGTGCTTGTATCAAACTACCGCTCACCCCATACATAGAAAATGTCGACCACAATTCACTTCTCACCACTCTGTCATAGGCCTTTTCCAAGTCTATGAAAGCGCAATAGACCTTCTGACTTCTAGCCAAAATTTTTTTTGACTATACCTCGTAGTGAAAAGACCTAACCTAACCTAACCTGATCCATACATATAATAAATTATTGTGATATAAATATTTAAAAACTTTCGTTTACTGCAAGTAATGTCACACCCTAAATAAGAAGTGTATTGTTTGCTTAGGTTGTTTCATCAAGAATTGTCTATATACCTAGTAACTGGAGAAACCTTGGCATAAATCATGGACCTAATATATTTAATAATGTAAGCTTATTTGTTTTTATACCTCTCAATATTTTTTTTCATACAGTTTACGTATGTCAGAATAAAAGTTTTCCGCTATTACCAGAGGCGTGTGGTGACTCTCGTTTCCTCTCACATTTAACGCTACTATCGTAATCATTATTTTCTCATGTTATTTTGAATTTGCAATATTTTTCAAGTAAACATCTTCTTCCTGTCTCATTGCGATAAAGTAAGTACTAGTTTTCAGGTTATTTACGTTTAAAGGTACTTAAATATCCCAAGTAATTTAATTTATAAAACCCTTAGTAAATTAAAGAGGAAAATGTTTTTCTATTAAGTGTATATTTCAAATTTATTGTAGAAGCGCATTCGACCTTCTCATCTTTAGTGCTCCCTGGAAGTAAGTACTCTTATTGAATGTAATTGAATTTAAACAAATAGGTTAATAGCTTGCTTATTTTTTATGTGTAAACGGTTCCCGAAGTAGAATACGAATCGGTGATATATTTTCCGACCCTTTTGAGGTAAACAGCGGGCTTAAGCAGGGAGACACGATATCCCCAATTTTATTCAACATTGCTCTTCAGAACGCAATGAGAACCGCTAAAATAACCTTTGAACTTTTTAGTTGGGATGGCCCAAAATTATCGCTGGCTTTTTCCGATGATATTGACGTAGTGGGTAACACGGTACCGACTGTGAAAGACCTCTATTCAAGGGTAGAAACGCAAGCTGAGCAAATGGGACTCAGAATAAACGAGAACAAAACCAAGTATATGCACACGAGCAGAACATAACGTAGATATAGAGTGGGCCAAAATGCCACTCTGGGGAATACAATTTCGAGAGGGTCGCAACCTTTAAGTATTTAGGAGCCACAATTGCTCGAGATAACAATTTGTCGGAAAAAATTAAAGTCCGAATGCATAGTGAAAACAAATGTCTCTATGCACTAAAGTCAGTGCTAGCATCAAAAAACATCTCGCGAAGAACAAATTTCACGATCTATAAAACCGTTATTCGACCGGCTGTTATGTATGCTAGCGAAACCTTTACCTTGATTAAAGACAACGAACGGAAATTAAGAATTTTTGAAAGAAAAGTTCTACGCAAGGTTTTTGGAATGAGGTGGCGGGACAACATCAAAGCGGATCAAGGACAATCGGGATACGATCCAGCATTGATGGAATATCGGCAACAATGTAGGCGAATAGTACAGTCGCCCAAGACCCACCCCGGGTTGTAGAGCCATGGAGTAGTAGTAGTAGTAGTTGTTTATTTTTTATTGCTGGTTTTTATGCTTAAAAACTTTGTTATCAACACTGTTTCTACTTTTCTGTTTCTTCACTACAACATACCCTGCTGAGATTAAAGTTCGTATTAACGTTCGTACACCTAAATTTTTTTCGAGTATAATAGCAGGAAGCTCAATGAGCAGTAAAATTTTTTTCGAATATTTTAATAATTTTTGTCCAGACTATTAATGATAAATAATATTAAAATAGCAGCGTGTGTTATGTTGTAGTTTCATAATTTCTGGTTGGGTAAGCGTAACGCTGACACGATAATGCATTTAATATAAATTATTCAATACTTATAAAAGTAAACTTAACAGGTATTTATATAATTAGTATAATATCACTTTATATTTTATTTATTCTGACTGCGTACAATCTGTAAATAATATGAATATTCTTTGACCAAACAAATTTTTCTTTGCACCACTTTAACGGGATCGTCAGGTTCAAAAATAAATTCGTGCATCAAATAATCTTGAGAAAGAGATAGACAGCTAGATAGATAGCCGAAGAGATGATGGAAAAATACACCTAATAATAACGGACACTTTTTTTCGAGAACGTTTTATGCTTTTTCATATTCTCTTTCAAGCTACTGTCGTTAAAGATGTTACTCAGCATACATTTATAAATCTTTCAGACATGCGATCCTTATTAAAAGTCATCATCTCTAATGAAGTGACTATCTCTATTTGCCTTTATTACCAGGAGTGGATTGAGACAAATAACTGGTGGATGGTCAATGGGTAGATTTCCACCGATATTTTCCCCTACCGATTTGATGAACTAATTGTGGGCCGTATAATCTAACTTCGATGTACATTAAGATTTCACTTTAAATAACACTCAAAATCTTTTGTTGCGATACTTAAAAAAATTCCTTCTATGTAAGTTAGTACCCTTTTTGAAATATAATTGATTAATTTTTTACCTCGTCACCGGCAGAAACAGCAGCAACAAAGAGAATTTTAAGAGCAGCCGAAATGAGAACCCTAAGGACCATAACAGGACATACTTTACTCGACAGGCAAAGGAGCAAAGACATCAGAGCTACCTGCGGCATTCAAGATGTAGTAAGATGGTCCAGAGTCCGAAAGAGAGCTTGGAGGGATCATGTGGACAGAATGCCTGGAAACCGCCTCGTAAGAGCTGCTAAGCACAACAAGCCTGAAGGTAACAGACCACCAGGACGACCGCCCAAGAGGTGGCACGAGAGCTGGACATTAGAATCCCAGTTGCGGCTGCTATGAGTGCTAATATATGAGGAAAAACAAGACAAATGTCTTAAGAAAAAGAAGAAGAAGAAGACACCTACTTAGGGTGAGGGTGAGGCCTTATTAGTGCGCTGCGTTGCGACGACGCACGACGTCGCAACGCAAGAGAATCACGCCATCGTTAGAACCGTTATTTCTATCACTACGCGTGCAACGACGCAACTTATAAAGCCCTGTCCACATCTGAGCACTTTTCGCCGCATGAGCATTCATTCGGGGGAATTGTTGTTTTCCCGCACAGAACCACATGAGACTGCATTCGGAGCCGCTTCAGTTGTGCGCCGTATTTATTGATGCGATGAACGCAATGGAGAATCTGAGACGGGCTAGTAGTGCATTTACAACACTCAACAACTCACCGCGAAACTCTGCACATTTAAGAGTTTTTTTTCATGAAGAAGGTTTTTATACAATCCATTTTACTTTAACTCGCCACTAAATGACGCTGCAGCGCATCAACTTCTGTACTGTTCACCAGATCACCATGAAAATTGGTATACGTATATTTATTATGAAGAATATTTTCGCGCTATCCATTTTGCTTTAACTGGCAGGACAACGTCCTTTGGGTTTTGCTAGTAATTTCTATAGCTGGAATATGTTTGTAGAAAATTAAAAATGTGTTTTTTTTCCAAGTAATTTTACTTGAAATCCCTATTCTTTCGTTATCAGATAATTGGAATTTCGTGCTACAAAAAAAACTAATTTGCGATCATATTTTACAAATATTTTTTCTTTCCCAAAAATATCTCGTTTTAAAATACTTTTTGTATTTAGAAAATGAATTAATAAGTAGAGCGGGTATTTTTAGTAAAAGTTCACTTACTAGATTGGATTTTATTACCTAATGGCAGCAAAAATTTATCGTGTAGCTACTGCACAGTATTTACTAGGTTAGGTATCATGTGAGTGGAGCGTAGTGAGATCGCCCCTCCACTGCGACCCTTGATGGGTCTATTGTGGCTCACCCCTAGAGGTTACAGTTCACCGCACAATCCAATTCTTCTCGCGAAGTTCATGGTTGTATGAGGTTATATTTTCTTGAAATCGGTAGGTTCTAAGTTGGTAAAACCAAATGTGTCAAAACATATTCTTCGTAAGCAGGTGGCATGAACATAGTATGTGTTCAGCAGTTTCGTTCTCCATCCTTGAACCAAGTCCCTCCATCTCGATTTTGGGAGTCACGGTGTCCAATAACATGTCTTGGCATGACCATGTTGCTAACATCGCAAAGTCGGCAAGCCAGAGGCTAGGTTTTCTGTGGAAAGCCAGAAAGTTTTTTACTCCTGATCAACTGTTGACGACGTACAAGGCTCAAATCCGACCTCTACTGGAGTATTGCTCGCACATTTGGGTTTCAGCACCAAGGCATTCTCTTTGTCTTCTAGATTCCATTAAGAAAAGAGCCATTCGCTTGATAAACAGCTCAACTATCACAGTTACCATTCACCCTCTAAAACATAGAAAAAGTGTTGCAGACCAGTCATTGCTCTACAGATATTTCCATGGCAGATGCTCCAGAGAAATAAAAACTCTTGTACCACCATTGTCCACATTCGGCCGAAGAACTCGGCACGCTGATTAGTCTCACACATTTACTCTCAAGCTTGACACTACAAGGACCAATCTTCATCAAGAATCCTTCTTTTACAGGGCTGCTACGGAATGGAATAAGCTTCCAAAATCAGTTTTTCCAGAGAACTATGACCTGCAACTTTTTAAAAAGCATGTCCACAATCATTTCCTTTCTATAATCCCTTCCCCTTTTAATAGTCGCAGTGCGGGCCGTCCGCGGCCCACACGATAGGTCTACCCTTTTTGCGACTATTTTCATAAAAAAAAACGCAGGAAAACTGTATGTCGGTATCAGACCTATCCTTCCAAAGAGTCCTGTAAGTAGGTCTGTATGAATTCGCATTGCTACTACATTCCAGGAACTGCTTGGTCGTGTTTCTTAAGGGTTAAGGTAAAAACGCCTTCGATTGTATTAACTCTCGTAAATCAGACCAGTGCGTGTGTCTTTTTCTCTCCGCCCAGTCCAAAATAATGGTTTTGGCAGCTTTTTGATCCTGTGAACGCAGATTCGGCTCCCTGTTTTGCTAGGATGTCGGCTTTCTCGTTGCCCTCCACCCCTGGTGCCCAGCTACCCGCAGAGTCACTTTGTTGTTTGCACTCCAGAGATTACATGCAATTCCATACAAGTTTGGATTTATCTTGTTGGGGCTCAGTGCTTTAAAAAAAATCTGGCTGTTTGAGATTATTTTAATGCACAACCTCTATGCACATCCAGTCGTGTCTTTTGGGATACGTTCTGTCGGCTCATAAAGTTATGCAACGCCCAATTCATTCGTTTCCATCCCTTTTATTATTCGCTTAGTATCACAATCATACTTTTCGTCTTTCGTAAACTTTGAACCCAAGTACACAAATTCATTTACTTGTTCCAGTCTTTCTCCCTCAATCGAAACTCCACAGTTTGTCATGCTTTCTTTTCTTTCTAAAATCATTACTTTCGTCTTGCTTACATTCAATTTTATCCCTTTGATTTTAAGGACATCATGCATAATTTTAACCATCGCCTTTAACTCCTCCATAGATGATGCTAATATGACCTGATCATCGGCGTAAAGGATGCATTTGACCATCAAATCAATTATTCTTAATTCATATCCACTTTTATAAAGCCGTTTTTGTATAAGTTAATATAATAATTACATTAAGTAAATATGCAAAAGAAATGAAAAACTTACACATGCTTTTGAAAGACGTTAGGCAAATATAACAAAATATTTTAAGTATATTCTCTTGATTCATGCATATGGGACCTGAGCATCGTAAACAGCAAATTTTTTGATTTACTGATAAAAAATATATCATACGAAAGTATAAATCCAGTACAACGCAAACAAAAATAAAAATACAATTTTAAAGTCTATAATTACTAAAGGCTGACGTGGGATTAAAAATTCTTCATTGGTTATGTTCTAAGAAACAAAACCGACTCTGTACCGATTAACCAATCATTAGGTGTGCAGATACCAATAATAATTGCTGCAGAGATAAAATGGGTTTTGATTCATTTCGAATGTTGATGATAATATCGATTAAAAATAATGAAGGCATGATTAAATCGCTTTCAGTGATATATTGGGGACATATATATTGTTACCTGATAAGTTTTTTTTTGTTTAGTTAACTGTAACTTTGCAAATTAAAAAAATGCTTAAAATTAAATGTAAGAGGAATGTTTTTCTTTGCAAAACTATCAGGACAACTCTTGGGAGTATTTCCGTCCAACTGGAAAATTGCAAGAGTACAGCCAGTCCCTAAAAAAGGCAAAAAGACCCTACCTAGCAACTACAGACCTATCGCACTGCTATCTATTATTTCAAAGGTCATGGAAAAAGCCATCAACATCGAGCTCATGAAATATCTGGAAGACTCAGGAATTATCAATGATAGGATATATGATAGGATATATGGCTTCCGCCATCAGAGATCAACTGGTGACCTGCTCGCATACGTCTCACATATATGGCAGCTATCTATTGAAAAGTATGGAGAAACTTTAGCTGTGGCATTAGATATCTCCAAGGCGTTCGATCGAGTTTGGCACCAGGGACTCCTCGCCAAGCTTCCATCTTATGGCTTGCCCCCTCAGCTGTGTTCTCTGCTTGCTAGTTTTCTCTCAAACAGGTCTCTCCATGTAGTGGTCGATGGAGTTTCATCTGACACTCTACTCATAAATGCTGGTGTTTCGCAAGGATCCATTCTAGCACCAACACTATTTTTACTTCACATCAACGACCTATTGAAAGCAACTTCATGTCCCGTACACAGCTTTGCCGATGATAGTACCCTCCATACCGCTTTCTCTTCCAGGGCCCCTATATCAGCCCGTGAAACCAGAAATGAACGAGGAAGAAATGTTAACAATATAAATATGGACTTAGCAACAATTCTCGAATGGGGATCCAATAACTTGGTAGAATTCAATGCAAACAAAACACAAGCATGTCTTTTCTCTAGAAAAGCCGATCTCACTGTGCCTAACATAACTTTGTCAGGAGTAACCATACCACTGAAGTCATTCATATCGATGCTTGGTATTACTATCAGCAATAACCTTTCCTGAGAAAATCACGTGAGGTCCATTGCCAAAAGTGCATCCCAAAAACTTGGTTTTTTGTTTCGTGCCAAGAGCTGATCTATAAGGCACAGATCCGACCTGTACTGGAGTACTGTTCCCATATTTGGAGTGCAGCACCTAAACATATCCTGAAGCTACTGGATTCTGTCCAAAAAAGGGCAATTCGTCTCGTCGGTGATGCCTCGCTTACAAACTCGCTCACTTGTCTGGAACACCGTAGAAAAGTTGGCGATTTGTCTCTATTTTATAGATATTTTCATGGGCGATGCTCTTTTGAAATATCAACAATCGTTCCTCCTTTGGCAGTCTCTTCGAGATTAACCCGTCAAGTTCAGTCTTCACACCCCTTCGTGGTCACTTTGGAGACCTGCAGAACATCACTTTCCAAAGACTCATTCATCCAACGAATTGCGAGGCTTTGGAACTCATTGCCTAGGGAGGTGTTCCCCGAGGCATACAACCTCCAGAAATTTAAGAAGAACACCAACTCCTACCTTCTTTCCCTTGGTTCCCACGATGTTCTCTGAACATTACAGGATATCCCTTTTCGTGGAAACCAGAACATAAAAAAAAAAAAAAAATTAAATTGAATTATTTAGTTGTAAAAGCCGGTACTGCTTTATTTGTCTAGTTTTTACTAGTTTGATAAACGAACATGCTGATAAGCGACTTTGTTTAATAGTACAAAAACCCCGTTTTGCTTAAATCGACGACATTTTTTGTTGGTAACAGTTATAATTTTGATTTAATATATATGTGTACTGTTTGTCGTAGTTTAGTTGGAACGACAGGTCTATCCTTTTTGCGGTAAAAAAAATATATATAATTGGTGAGTTTATTTAATTATGGTATTTTACATTACATTTTTGCGGTTGGGTCATTGGTATAGGCACCTATGTCACCTAGATCTTTGATCGTCTGTGACTACCGCTGTGTCTTCAGGGCATCAGAATTCCAGTCCGCTGGATTTGGCAAACCGCAGGATTTCTGTTGGCCCTGTCTCATTTAGATCACTTGGATACATTATCATGCGGTTTCAGGTTTGGTACGTGTACACCGCTAGCATCGGGCAGTTGCACAAAATGTGTATGCTGCTCTCTTCTTTTTCGCCGCATAGTCGGCAGTTTTTCTCAGCCGCCAGTTTAAGTTTAAAGAGGTGCGCTCTTAGCGCGACTGTCAGTGAGAATATCAATCTCACTGTTGGTCACTCTGTTTTCTGTCAGGTGCGTGGCAGATCTGAGTATGGCATAGACTACGGCCTGGAAGACCGAGACGTATTTCCGCAGGGATATGCTTGCAGGATGCTCCAAACACACCTGCCCCGTAGCGTCCCTGGTACCCTGATCCGTCAGTGTACCATTGTTTCACTCCTGGGCTGGTTAATGGTGTTTTCTTCAACCAGTCTTCTCTGGTTGGTTGGGTCTTTGCGGAGGGCCTCGATCTTGGTGTGGGTAAGTTTTCTTAAAAATGTATTTGCTAAATGATTGTAAGCTTTTTTAAAAAAAGGATGTATTTTAAATTATTTCTGGATCAGCCTTTGAATCTTTTCACTAAGGAAGCTACGTTTTTTTATTGTTCAGACTTTTAGAAGGTGTTGTATCCCATTTTTTTTTTAATTATGAACATTAGGGAGCCTTCCACAAATTAATGAATAACGTAACGAATTAACGAATAGCGGAATAAGGAAACGAATATACGAATAATAGTGGAATAACGAAAAGAATAACGATTAGCAAATAGAAGATTAGCGAATAACGGAATAGCCGATTGTCTTGAAATTCAGAATTAATTACCCAGGAATAAGAGCTGGAAGGCTGTTGATACAAGATTTATTGTCATATAGATAGTTGCCATCGCATGGATACACAGTCATATTTTTTTTATTTTTATTTATGCGGCATTTGTAATTTTTTTTATGTAACACTTTGCCGTAGTTCAATTGTTTTTAATTTTTTTTTTATTTTCATTTCTTTATTTATTAAACATTTTTTTTTTAACTTTTTATTTATTTTAAAAAAGGCGATAACATTGGATACAGATACGGTTACATTTGTTCGAGGTTTAATTCATTATTTTTAGTAATTTTTATTATTTAAAAAATTACTTGGCGCTCAATGACATTTCAGTTTTTTAGTAAAATTATTTTAAATATGTTTAGATAATTTCAGTTTTAGGAAAATTAGTTATTAGATATTTTAAGATAAAAAAAAGAAAAGCTAGATCTACGAACTGATCTAACTGTTCCCCCGAATTAAGCCCTGAGATAAAAAATTTTTAGTCATTTTTAATATAGACTACCCCTCCTCAAAATAAAGAGTAGCGTTAGATAAGTATAAGATAGATCTCAGATTAGCACGCAACTAGCAACAGACGATACGCGATAATATTGCTACTACTGGTATTCACGCAAATGAATAACAACCCTCGCACTGAAGCAGAAAAGGCTTGGATTCAACAGTGCTATACATACTAGATGTATCCAATATTGTTTCTTTCTTCTTCCTAACTACATGAGGCGTACTATCTTACTTCTGTGTACGAAATCTTGTTTATTTCATGTGAAAAGTCCCGATCAAAACGATATCACATGTTGTTTATCGCCTATCGCTAATTGCGTATGCTTCGCTGCAAGAACATCCTTACAAATCGTTGTTATTTTCAGTGTTCAGTTAATTGCTAAAAAAAACATTTATCATTTAAAATGTTTTGCTTAATCAAGTGATTTTAAAAATGCTTCAAATGCATCTTTTAGTGTTATAGTGTTGACTTAGTATAAAAAATTCTCAATGTGTATAAATACATTTATTACGAAAATAATAGCATCATTAAAATCTTAAACAACCTTACTCATACACACTAAAAAGTTCGTTATTTACCAAGTTAATTTTTTTTGCAGTGTCCCCTAAATTTTTAATTAAAGGCTTGAAAAATATCAGTCCAAAAAAAGCTCTTTAATATTTAGATCTTGCCCTAATGGGGATACATTTTCCTTTTAAATTACATATGATTTTGGCACTTTTAACAATTAACTATTTTTCTCTTAAACATGTAAATTAATACATATTCTTGTAAATATTGTGTATGGATTAAAAATGAATGATTTTATCGTCAAATGCCCTCTTTACGCCGATGATTAAGTCATACTAGCGCCATCTGAAGAGGAGTTGCAGGCGATGGTTAATGTTATGCATGATGCCCTGGACATCAAGAGGATAAAAATAAATGTAAGCAAAACGAAAGTAATGGTTTTAGAAAGAAAAGAAAGCATGACAAACTGCGACGTGCTGACTAAAGGAGAAAGAGTGGAAGAGCTTGGGTTCAAAGTTTACGAAAGACGAAAAGTTTGACGTTGATACCAAGCGAATAATAAAATGGATGGAAACGAATGAATTGGGCGCTGCATAGCTTTATGAACAGCCAGAAAGTGTCAAAAAAGGCACGTCTGGCTGTGCATAGAGGAGTGTTGGTTCCTACATTTATGTAGTGAATGTTGGGTTTGGCAGAACAAGCATGAAAATAGGATTAATGCTGCGGAGATGAGTAGTCTGAGTAGTATAGCAGGACTGACTCGGCTGGATAAAGTAAAGAATAGTGAGATAACGGAACGCTGTGGTGCAAAAGAAGATGTGGTTACAATAATAGATAAAGGAATGCTTATATGGTTTGGACACGTAGAAAGAATGGATGAAGGAAAATTAAAACAAATGTATAAGGCGAGTGTGAATGGTCATGTCGGTAGACGTCGACCTCGGCGAACGTATCTCGATCACATGACATTGTTTTGAAGAAGGGCCAGGTCAAGAGTACCATCAACCGACGAGCATGTATGAGAGCACTGATAAAAGTGGAAAAAGTGTAAGAACCGTAGCAAGAGAAAGGAAGTGGTCTCTGCCTACCACTACGGGAAAAAGTCGTTATCATATGTATGTATGTAAAAAGGTCTTTTATGTTTTTATCCTTTTAAAGTGATTCAAGGTTAAATTTAAACTGTATAACATTTTATTATATTATTTTTTTTAACAGCAATCAGAAATTACAATCTATGAGCTATTTTTTTGGTTTAGAACCTATTTGGATAGTTTTCTTTCTGCTCTGAGGAGGTTTCTACATCGAGAATACCTCTTTCACTTTATTTAAGGTCTAATGACACCTCCTTTTCAGTCTTCTGTTGGCATTTAGTGGTGTTTAGTGCTTTTGTCTTGAATTTTTTATGATGATCTTGGTGTAACATCTGGTTTGTTATGTACCACTGAGCATTTATCATTGTTCTTAAGGCTTTTGTGCACGTTTTATGACTGTAATGTTGTTTTAATAACGAATCCCCAGTAATTCATTAATATTAATGACTATTGTTAACGTACGAAGCAACATTTACAACGTACTGCAGAGATTTTTGTATAAAAATTGGAATGGCTTGAAGCGCCGTCTCAAATACAGTCTTGTTACTAAATTATGCTTCAGTGCGCTTGCGTAAATAAAAAATTGTGTATTAGTTGAAAGCTTGCAGGGTGTTAAGGATATCGTGGACTGAACACACACACACACACACACACACACCTCAGTACTCCTGGTTGCGTAACATCAGAGACTGGAGTGGAATAACAGACGCAGCATCACTGTTTCGTCAAGCTAAGGAAAATACCCTTATCTTGTTGAGATGAGGAGATTGGTCAGGTGACCCCAATGTGCGTGAAGCATACGGGACTAAAAGAAGAAGAAGACTCTAATGGATAAAGTAAGAAAGAAGATGCGGTTACAAAGATAGATAAAGGAATGCTTAGATGGTTTGGACACGTAGAGGATGAAGGATGAAGGAAGATTGACGAAACAGAAACCATTGGTGGCAGGGCTTGTTATTCTGACGCCGTTCGTCTATCTTTTCGTTTGTGACGTATTTTTCTACATTCGAAACTTCAAATAATTCACCGTAGAGTGTATTTACGAACCGATGATTCGAAATAAAAATATAACATTCCTCCCCCTGCCTTCGCTTACAAAGAGATTTTGACCCATTCAAATACCTCTATTTTAATAAAACTCCCACTCTCAATAATTTAGATAATATATGCACGTTTAATAACATTTGATAATTTATAGCCAAACAATGTCAGGAAAAACTTATAAAACTATCATGTTTCCAAATTTGGTATCTGTTATTTTTTGAAAGTAGTTTTTTTTTACAATTTATTTCATTGTCAAATCTCGATGTAAATATCAATGGAGCGATTGGTTTAAACTTGGAAAATATATTTCTTAAGATATATAACACTTAATGGATTTTTACGATAATAATAACTTAATTCTGACGGCGTATTCGTTTCATTTTAAATTGGTACTGATTAGTACTGATTTATGCTTTTATTTAACCAGTTTTATGTTGTTCGCATGCCTCTTGAGTGGTCTAATAATAAATAACTTCCAATATAAATATTTCCTTTAATAATTAATATTATTATCGCGGTTAAATTACGTCTCTTTTTATAAATCGTAGTTTTTTAAGTTAATGATCATGAGAGGAATGTGAGTTTTACAATCCAGAGGTGCTAGGTGATTGACGCTGCATGTTGCCTGTGTTCCTGGGTTTCTTATTGGCACAGCTCTCGTAGAGCATTGACCATAAAAGAAAAAATAGGTCCGATAGCAAAAATCAATAAGAAAATATTTATTAGCAGGTCTGGGTCTTTGATTGGACGAATAATAGCTTTCCGCTGGATAGTCACGTTGAGCCCCAACCAAAATCGATGAAATTTCCCCCTGGCCCAATAATTTTGTTGCCCTATTTTAGTCTCCATATGGGGTGTAATTTCAAGGAAAAATAATGAAAAAATTTATTTGAAATAAAAAGTGCGAAAAAAATCATGTTTTTTGTGTGCACTTTTCATTCAAAATAAATCTTTTCATTTGTTTTTTTTGAAATTACACCCTAGTTGCAGTATGAAACTTGCAAAATAATTTTTTATACCCAAATAAAAAAAATTTATGAAAATTTGTACAGGTAATCTAAACATGGCACATATTTATTGTTATAATCCAAGTTTATTTGAATAATGTTGAAAAAACCTAACCAAAATATGAAAGTAAGCTTTTTGGGTTTACGATGGAGTAGAAAATCGGAAAAAAAAATCATTGGCCCAAGTGTAAGGTAATGTTTCAAGGGCCCAGGGCGGTCCAACGCAACTGTAAAACCCAAGAAAATGCGGTCCGTTGGGCTTTGGAGAAGGTTTAAAATAAATTACGTCGTGCGGTCCATGGGCCCGCTCTGGGTTGGGGGGGAAAGTTTAGTTGCGGGCCTATGGACCGCGCCGGAGCTCAACGTGTTAAGGCGAGTTTATACAGCAAATAAAATAAAATAAGAAATAAGTGCAAAAAACATTGGTTTATACAGATGATTAATATAAAATAAGAAATAAGAATGAACCGAATGAAATCGCAGCTTTTTTGACAATGACTTTTGTGTTTTGTGCATAACAGTACATAATCTCCAAATTGATTTATTATATTTTTTTAAATTTTATCATTATCTAAAATTATCCTACTACATATCTACCATCCATTTCCTATTAAAAAATATTATAATGGATGATGGCATGTTGATAGAGTAGGTATCGACCTTTCCTCAGTTATATGCAAAAACTGATGGAAAATATAAAAACAGCCGATTGAAAGAAAATGCTTTGCTCACAATTGCCAACATAATGGAGAAAGCCCGAAGTGCTAAAAAATCTTATAGTTTAACGTTTTTTAAATCACTTTTTCTGTAGCTGAAGCTTCTAAACACAGATGAACGCTTTTAAGAAATAAATATAGGGGCCATAGAAGGAAAATCAAAAATATCTCCAAAAATAATATTATTAGGTAAGGTTACGTTGATTGTAAACTCGGAACATTTAGAACAGAAAAGATTTGGGTCATGCGCATTATCAGTTTTTAAATAAAATAAGACAAAGAGATAAAAGTTGGCCATATTATGTTCTTATTCTTATTTCTTATTTTATCTTATTTCTTGTAATAACGCTTTCATAGTTTTGGGCATGTTTATCTTTCTTATTTTGTTCCTTTTTTTATTTTATTTGCTGTATAAACTCACCTTTATTATAAATAATGGCGGCGCAGCATACGTTTGCGATTTGGCTAATGGTATACCGTATTCTTTATTAATAATTTAAAATACTGATAACAGAAAAAAAAATTTAGACTAGTGATGAATGTATTAAACCACCCGGCCAATAGAACCCCTTGCTCTTCTGTTTTCAATTTTTTTGGTTTAACTTAATATCATAAAACCTGATAAAGATAATGTAAGGGAGAAAGAAAATAAAAATTTTTACAACGATAAATTTAAATGGTTTTATTAATTCAAGCCAATTCTATTACCAATTTTGCTGAGGAACACATAGTCATAACAATAATTAATATGATAAAACAACATAAATCCTACGTATTTATATTATGACCATGTTTAGAATAACTTGAGACCGATACAAACTCGTTTGATGTAATACAAAACCAGATATTTATTATAGAATAAATTAAAGTTTTGTTCAGAATTTTAACGATATAAACGCATAACTTGGATTCATAACGAAAAAGAATTTAACAAGGATTAAGGGTTCATCCAATACATAACTTGTAGGTATCATCGGATAAATAAAAGAAAAGTGACATTATCAAGATATGAATCAATAATACTATTTAACAAACTGAAGCTCAAATAAACTTTCATTTAGTAAAACTACAAGTTGAACAAATAAAAGTTTTGCCATGTCAATACATTCCAAGTAAAAAAAAGGCAAAATATATGTACAAAAATTTACAATACGATAACTATTATTAATTTTAAGTTTAAATATTTAAACATATTATAAACTCACCGCACATTGTTATACACTAATTGAAATTACTTTCTGTTAACCCCAATTACCTCTTAAAGCCTATTTTAAAGTCTAACTAAACAATGTGTTTAGCCGTTTACGTTTTTATAACCAATAAACGTCACTGTCAGTCAACTTGTAGATGTGAAAGGATCAAGAATACCAGAACAATATAATTTAATTTTTTTGAATTAGATTATACAAACCAATCACGTAATATAAATTATCTCCGCCAATTATTCAAATTCTAATGACGTTTTATGATTGGTTCAGTCGTTGTCATTATTTATGTTGTCTTGCTAACTTGATACTAACTTGGCAAAACATTAAAATTTAAAAAAAATTAAAAAAACAGCAGATTTTTATTAGCACAACTAATTAGCGGCAAATTACCTATGGAATTCCCATCATTCAATATTTTCGAGTTGTTGTTTGCTTGTTTTGAATCACTCGGGAATAGTCTGAAAAAAATCGACAATTTCTTCAACAATCTCAGATTCTTCATGTCCTGCACTATTTTCGTTTTCATTGTTTATAAATAATTTCGAGCGTTGGTCGGGTTTTCTTCGGTTAGATTTGCCCAATAATCTTCTAGAATATAAAAACAGTGTTTACCCTTTAGTGTTAGTTATTAAACTTACATTTTAAATTACATCATAAATTGAATTTTGTATACATCTCGAAGTCGGTGTTCGTATTACTAGGGTTTGAATTAAAGAGCTATTTGTTTTTATTTTAAAATTTACGTGTTTTTATGAACTTATTATGGCACTGAGTGTCATAAAGGCCACAACGACATCCAAATGAGAATAATAAATGTGTGATAATGACACCGTTGTAGATTAATACTCGTACTTAATATACCGCCATCATCAACGACTGAACCAATACAAACGCGATAAACATTTCTAAAATTATAATGTGATATTTAAGAATGCAAAAACCCTGTTTAATTAAATTTTTCACCGCAATGTGTTTTTAAATGTTAAAACAGCACGGAAGCGATTGTCTCTGGACCTCAAAAGCACTCGTTGCTCGTAGACTTGCAATAAATGACAGACATTAATTGAATGGGCCATATATTAGGTTAATAATGAGACATGTAATTATAGTGAGAATGGATTTTACCTTCTCGTTTGAAGTTTGGTCGCATTTACAGTTATTCACAATAAAACTGACAAAGCTGCTTGAAGTAATACCACGAAAAGGAAAACAATAAACATGGGTTCAAAGTTTACGAGAGATGAAAATTATGACAGTGACATTGAGCGAAGGAACACAAATAAATGGGGCACTGCATAGCTTTATGAACAACCAGAAAGTGTCAAAAAAAGCACGTCTGGCTGTGCATAGAGTTGTGTTGGTTCCTACAATTATGTATGGTAGTGAATGTTGGGTTTGGCAGAAGAAGCATGAAAATAGGATTGTTGCTGCAGAGATGAGTAGTCTGAGAAGTATAGCCGGTGTGACTCGGTTCGATAAAGTAAAGAATAGTAAGATAAGAGAACGCTGTGATGTAAAAGAAGATGTGGTTACAAAGATAGATAAAGGAATGCTTAGATGGTTTGGATACGTAGAAAGGATGGATGAAGGAAGATTGACGAAACAAATTTATAAGGCGAGTATGAATGGAAAAGTCGGTAGAGGTCGACCTCGGCGAACATATTTCAATCAAATTAACATTGTTTTGAAGAAAGGCCAGGTCAAGAGTACTAACACCCGAAGAGCATGTATGAGAGCACTAATGAAAGTAGAGGAAGCAAAAAATGCAGCAAGTGGAAGAAAGTGGTCTCTGCCTACCCCCACGGGAGAAAGGCGTGACTATATGTATGTATGTAATTTATTTACTTTTAAATTATTATCCAAAATATTGTTTGGGGTAATTTTATTTATTTGTAATGAAATAAAATTTTAAAGTCACCGATTTTTTTTTCCAAGCGATTTTTGGTCAATTTTAAAGAAAAGGAAAGTTCAAAAGGTCTTTCCTAATAAAGTAAATTTAAATCTTGGCACCCAAATTTAGTTAAGTAGATACACTTTTCATATATTACCAACAAGTTCTAAGCAGTGTCGACGTGATTATTAATTCGCTGTATGATCTTATCTTTTACTTTTTTTATTATCCCAAAATGTATCAATTAAAAAAAATTATATCAATGTTATATGTAAATGAAAAGGACAGCAATATTTTAACACTGACACGCTGTTGTTAATTATTAAAAATCTAAAACGGAAGCGAGTTGTAAATTATTTTTATCAATAAAATCATTTTTAATAAAAAAACGTAGCAATTATAACGACGATTTCCGTCACCTCTGGGACAGATGCGTTTAAATTTTGTTACTAATTTAATCAAATTTTCTGACACCTTTTTATGTTCCGTATGAAAACCCCGATTAGGAAAATAGAGCAGTTGTTTAACGTAATGCCTTAACTGTCATTAAAGTAATAAACAATAATAAAATTAAGTGACCTTGATGATAAGAAGCATTTAAGGATGTTTAATAGTTCCAAAATTGTATATAGATATTTGTGAAATTTAATCATACTTGTACGCGCCGTGGCTTAGATAATTCGTAAGGGTTGTGTAAGCGCCGCGGCTTAAAGGGTTGTTAGATAATTCTTAAGGGTTGTTAATTCAAGAATAAAGTTATCTATGATATTAAGTGTGGACTGTATATTCTACGATCGACCGTTTTCGCTCCAAGTATGAACTCCTGTCATTTTGGATGTGGCATAGAGTCGATTGCAATGTCTTTCTTTTAATATCTGCGAACACAGAAATTTAATTAAGTAATTTAACAACAATGCAATGCATCAATATGAATAACTAGGGACCATGGTAAAGGAGCAGTGGGATCACTCACAAGAAATTCGCTGCCGTATAGAGAAAGCGAGAACAATATTTCTAAAAATGGCATCACTCTTTAGAAACAAAAATTTACAAATGAACACCAAAATAAGGCTTCTTCAATGCTACGTCCTCTCTGTGTTGCTGTATGAAATAGAAACATGGACGTTGACGGAGGCTACCACAAAAAAAAAACAATCCTTTGAAATGTGGCTGTACCGCAGAATTCTGAAGATTCCATGGACAGACCATGTTACCATTCAATCAGTGCTAACAAAAATAAACAAGAAGTTAGAAGGTATGGATATTGTAAAGACCAGAAAACTAGAATATCTTGTTTACATTATGCGCAACGAACGTCGATACAGAATTCTACAACGGATTCTTCAAGGCAAGATATTGGGAAAGAGAGGACCGGAAAGAAGACGTATCTCGTGGCTAAAGAACCTGAGAACGTGGTTCTCTACTACCACGACCGGGCTATTCCGTGCCGCAGCAAACAAGATAATGATAGCCAGAATGATTGCCAACATTCGGATCGAAGAGGCACTTTAAGAATAATTTAACAAGCGTACAGTGGTTAAACATCGTAATTACAAAGGGGGGACTGATATCCATTTTCTGAGAAAGAACAAAAACCGAGAGCGGCCGTAAATAAATGTTTAACTAGAACTCTCAATTCGTTCTGTGTTATTTTTAGAGTGACTAAATTGTGTATTCTTAAACTATTCTCATTATCAAATAAAAAATGATAATGACTGGACAGAAACTTAACGTTATTTTTCTTGTAATCAAAAAATGAGCGTCGCGTTGATTTATTCTTGGAAATAAAGAGAATGGCGCGAACATACTGTAATATAGTACTTAAAAAAACTACCTGAATTTGTTTGTTATTTTTTACCGTATGTTTTTTCGAAAAATGTGACTATAAAAATAGCTAAAAAATTTTTGCTTATACCCTAGATTGTAGATTGTAGTGGGGGTCGTGAAGGCTATGCTGCCTCTCAAGCATAAAGTTTATCAGTTTCCTGTGAGCTAAGTTCCTGACATCCAGTTCCAGATCAAGAAACTTGAGCTTCCTGCAGAAAAGCACTGGGCATTCGCAAAGCAAATGTTCTGCAGTTTCAGCAAAATTTGTGTTTTCGGGGAAACGGATGACTTAAAGAAAAAAGTTTATAAGAATTTTTTGTACCTAATTATTCATTCTACACTTCCTTTCAAAGAACGCACTATTTTCAGGGACACCCTGTACATAAGTGAAATGTTCTGCCAATATTTAAATGCTTGCGCTGTTGTTACATTAACAACGTCATATACGAGTATTTTATTACAATATTAGTTAAATTTATTTAGTCAAAAAATGATAAAATAAATAATTTTTAATAAATTGTGTTATTGTGTTATTATTTGAATAAATTTTTTGTATCCCTGCTGTTATAGCATAGAGTACCCCACTTACTCTCTACCCCCCTAAAAGTATTATTGCGCATTCTTAAAAGTCAGGTGCATTTCTTGTAGTACAAACATCTTTATATTTTTACCTGCCGTTGTTACAATTTCCAAGTGTTTATATCCAATCGGAATGCGTTTCATAATTTTAAATTTACCATTTTGCAGTTAATTATTTGAATAGAAAAAATAGCTATTGCATAAACGTACCACCCGAAGCCACCAGCAATATATTTTTTTTCAGCTGCCGTGACAAGAGGTCGACTCATATCCAAGAACGCATTAAGCTCTTTGTCTTCGCTTTTCCCACGCGCTATTAAAAGACTCCATTCTTAATTAATAATAACGTGTAGGTATACAACGTTTTCTAAGCCCCCAAAGAATGCCAATGGTCGAACAAAAAAAACCAGCTTTAATTTACATTCTATTAGTATGTTAATAAATTCTTGTCTGGTCTAATTCTTCTTGTCGAAGCGTACTAGCGAAAATTGTTGAGAGTTGATACGTGCATCCGTTTAACACCTTGCCAATGTCGATAACGTTATGCTTTTTTAATTGCAACATTCTATGTTTATACTACATAAATTCATCTACGTTATATAATCAACACATTCCGTCATACGCGATCAATAAAAGAAACTTGTATAACCTTCTTTTTGCATCGTATACAATAGTTTCGAATCTTTGCAGTACTTCTAGCCTTTTTTATTTACATTTAAAAATGTCTACAATGATAAACCAGGTGCAGCAAAAGTCAGTTAACGCTATCAAAAAATACGTACGCATGACCTTCGTCTTTATCATGCTCAGTGGGGGCAGAGCAGATGAAGCAAAAGTTAAGTATACAAGTGACGTTTGTCCTAAGTCATATCGCCGTTGCAGTGCAGCATCGTATGAAGTACACGACATGACAGCCGAACTATTTGCCTGGTATCAGACATTATGTTGTGCGATTTCGCCTTTTGGGGAGTCCTGGAAATAAAGAATTAAAGAGGAATGCGAAGATCTACGTACGGAATTAGAATTCTTTCGAAAAAACAGCTTAAGCTATGGCAAACATGCATCGATGGAGATGGTATGCAGTTGGAACACAATATGTAACGCACAAGGTTTAGTTTATATAATTATCACTACTACTATAAGAACCAATACCCTTGAACCAAGTCCCTCCATCTCGATTTTGGGAGTCACGGTGTCCAATAATATGTCTTGGCATGACCATGTTGCTAACATCGCAAAGTCGGCAAGCCAGAGGCTAGGTTTTCTGTGGAAAGCCAGAAAGTTTTTTACTCCCGATCAACTGTTGACGACGTACAAGGCTCAAATCCAAACTCTACTGGAGTATTGCTCGCACATTTGGGGTTCAGCACCAAGGCATTCTCTTCGTCTTCTAGATTCCATTCAGAAAAGAGCCATTCGCTTGATAAACAGCTCAACTCTCACAGATACCCTTCACCCTCTAGAACATAGAAGAAGAGATGCAGACCAGTCATTGCTCTACAGATATTTCCATGGCAGATGCTCCAGAGAAATAAAAACTCTTGTACCACCATTGGCCACATTCGGCCGAAGAACTCGGCACGCTGATCAGTCTCACCCATTTACTCTCAAGATTGACACTACAAGGACCAATCTTCATCAAGAATCCTTCTTTTACAGGGCTGCTACGGAATGGAATAAGCTTCCAAAATCAGTTTTTCCAGAGAACTATGACCTGCAACTTTTTAAAAAGCGTGTCCACAATCATCTCCTTTCTATAATCCCTTCTCCTTCTAATAGTCGCAGTGCGGGCCGTCCGCGGCCCACACGATAGGTCTACCCTTTTTGCGACTATTTTCATAAAAAAAAAAACCAAAATGATTAGCTGAAAAAATCTAGTTCTAGATGAAGATTTGCTGCACTTTTAGTAAGCTGGACCACCTCCCTATTAAGAAGCATGCTGGATACTAATCATCCGAACAAATTGATTACCTAGTTTCCCAGACTTCTCTTCTTAGTGTTACGATAAAATACGTCGCTGATCTATTAGCCGGTTCGAAGAGACAAATAAACAATTCCAACCCTTACTAAATATTGTCTCTTCGAAGGGCAAATATGAGTTTGTCAAGACCTACCCTATGCTGATGAGGGGCAACACCTCGAAACCGGTCCATAGGTGGTCACTTTGAATGGATAAATTTAATAATTCCTTCTTTTACTTTACAAGCATCTGAATATCACCCGAAATGGGATTATTGCCGATTATTTATCAGATGTAATTCAATGCTCGTCGTAGGCATATAGCCAGGAGTGTAGTTTTCTGATGTGTAATCAACCCACATATACCTATAGTATAGGTTAACATACAGCGAAGTTTTCTGTAATAGTATTATAGTTTTCTATACTTTTTAAATTTGGGAATGACGAAAGAGAATTCTCTCGCTCTTTTTAGTAATCAATTGTAGATATATAAAAAGCCAGCGGTCGCGAAAGTTTGAATTTTAGTTTAGTTTTTGGAGTCAGTTATTTTAGTGTTATAAAGTATGGAGATTGTAATTATCTAAGTAATTGTAAGAATTTATAGAATAAATTGTTTAATTATACTGAGTGTTTAAAATCGTCGAACCCAAGAATAAATTCCGTAACAATATTCTTTTTATATAGTATCACTTTAAGTTTTCTTGTTTATAAAACCGAACCAGCGTCATTGTAAACAAAATTTCTCGAGCGTATCGATTTTAACAAAACAACACTAGAAAGCACTTTAAACATTTATTTAATTAATTTATATTTTGTACTTGTAACACAAAGTACACGCTAGACATTTTGTTTTGAATACGTTGAAGGAGTATTTGTGTCAATCATGTACCAAGGAAATAACACAATAATTAAACTTTTTATTTTCAAACCACCAAAATAGTTATTTAGTAAAAACGACTTAAGGATAAATTAGTTTCCTGAGTGTAAAGTTGTTGCTAATTGAGCAGTTATGTATAAGATTTGATATATTTTAATTAAATCAGCGAAGTACAACTTCAAAAGTCATTTAGCGATTAGATAAAACTACTTCTACTCCAGAAAAAAACTCACAGTTTTGATAAAAAATATCCGCTAACAAAAAAAAAGTGTATTACGTTGTGGTGGTTCATTTTAGGACAAGTTGTTGAGAGCTTATGGCAGCGCAAGGATGCTTGGCAATTGACGAGCCAGAAGAAAGGCAGAGTTTATTGTTGTTGTTGTTTTGCAGAGAGTCCAGAATTGACGTTTAAATTTGGAATTAAATCTTAGTTGATTTCTTTACATTAGTTATACACAAATTAAAGTTTGTTAATTAACTGCACAATCTGTTCATCTATATTTTTTTTAATAAATAATTTTTGCTGGTTTCCCATAGATGAATGATGTATCACTAGTAAGGACGGCTATTTAAATTTTTACAAAAGTAACTAGGATAGTTTTGCAATACAGCTCTAAAGGTCTCCCTTTCAGCTTCATTTTCATATGGAAGAACAGTGCAAAGTCGCAGGGTGTAAGGTCTGGACTGTAAGAAGGGTGCTTAAGCAGTTTCAATCCTGTAGTGATCAAATATTCAGTGCAGGCGTTCATGCGGCGAGTTAGAGCGTTGCTATAATGAAAGAACCAGGTGTCCATTCTTGAATTTGGTCGTAAGTGAGTTGATGACTCTAGGAAGGCACTGTTCAGTGTACCACTTAGCTGTGACTGTCTTTTGTGTGCCTAACACGACACGTTCCACAATTCCACTTTATTTGAATAATACAGCTATCATTTTCTTTTTTACTGTTCGGGATTTTCTGACTGCTACTATGTATCCTCGTCATGAAAGACTCAAACTTTGTTTTGAGACTCGGTTGACACATCATAATAGCCAAGTCTCGTCACCTATCACGATGTTGTTCACATACCGAGATTGTACCTTATCAAACATTTTCAGCGTCTCCTGTTACCATTTCACACGTCGTGTCATCTGGTCTTCAGTCAGACTATGCGGTACGAATGAATTGCTTGTGCATTTAGGCCAAAAGTTTTCTTAATTTGGTAACGTTTTTCTTCGTTACTTCTCCAAACTGAAATTTCCCCTTTGGAATTCTTTGTACCACCTGAATCTAGTCTAGACAATCATCAGCTAGTGCAAGAGACATTTCTTTTAAGCACTGTTTAAACCACGAATACAGTTATACCGCAAAACCACCCGGATATCATTTCGTGACCAAGATGTCATGAGAATTTTATGGGTGGATTATATTACTAACGTAGAGGTACTACGTAGAATAAAAAAAAGAAAAAGAAATCTTATATCAGGTAAAGAAACGTACGTAAACTTGAATACGTCGGCCTCATCATGAGAAATCCTGAAAGATACTGGCTTTTACAGCTAATACTCCAAGGCAAAATACGAGGTAGAAGGAGTGTAGGGAAAATCTCATGGCTGAAGAATCTCTGAGTGTAGTTCAACTGTGGGCTTATTCCTTGCATCAGTGAATAAAGTAAAAGACATAGTTGGAATGCACGGCTGACTTATGGCAATGAACATCAACATAAAAAAATACAAAATTCCTAGTAATCACCCGCAAATTGGAAGAGTTTCAGAATGCGAAACTCCTAAACGATAGTAAAGACGTATAACGAGTAAAAAAGTTTAACTATCTGGGGATTTGGTTATGTGAAGACTGATCTTCATACGTTGAAATCAAATGCCAGATAGAAAAAGCGAGGAGCTCATTCCTGAGATTTAAAAACGTCTTCACGAACTCTGACTTTGACCTCAATCTCAGAATAAGATTTACAAAATGTTACGTATGGTCCGTACTGTTGTATGGTATGGAAGGCTGGACATTGAAGGTTAGCACAATGAATAGGCTGGAAGCATTTAAAATGTGGATCTATCGAAGAATCTTGAAAAGCTCATGGACAGCAAGGAAAACCAATGAGGAAATTTTGAGGACGATAGGAAGATAACGCGAATTGCTGGGCACGTTTTTATGATAGACGTCAATGATATTGCGTGACGTCTGTCAACAGTTTAGCTAAGAAAATTATTCACTTCGATAAAACCGTGCTCATACTCCGGATTAATTTTACACCTTCTGATCCTGCTGTGCCTTTCCAAATGATGGGAAAACAATTCCCCATTAAAGTTGCTTTTGCTATGACCATTAACAAAGCACAAGGTCAGACGCTTCAAACGGCAGGATTTTATTTACCAGGACTTGTTTTTTCGCATGGACAGTTAAATGTGGCTTTTTCACGAGTCCGTATGTTTAAAGATATCTTTGTTAGTGAAGATTCATACGGGCAAAAAGTAAACAATGACCACGTCATAACCTCCAATATTGTTTTTAAACAAGTATTGTATATAATGTTAATATAAGCGTAAAATCCTTACGATTTTGTAGATTAAAATATTAAAAATTAATAAATATTTACATTTAGTTATTTCTACTCTATTCGCAGTATTCGCACGGGTCACCTCTAGTTTAATTATAATTTTATTTGAACACTTTAACTGCCTGATCTTTTTTGGTATAAGTGTTTTGAAAAGCTTCGACCATCAAAAGTTACCAACATGGCGTTTAAAGTGTTAAACAACAACGAAAATAAAGGATATGATGCCCATATTAAACCGTCTAGTTGTTTTTTTTAATAATGAACAGTTAAGGCAGTAAAAGATAATCCGGATAATACAAAAGAGCAGTTATGTAATTTAAACCCTAGTTTCAAAAGGAGAAGACCATTCGAGTAACTATAAAACAAAAAATAATTATTGGAAAACCATTTAAGTTGAGCCATACCGTTCTATATTTCTCACATCTTTGAAATAACTGGTGATCTCTTACACCGTTATACATTTATAAAAGCTGAATAAATATTATTAAATCCGATATAAATTTAGCATTTATAGTTGGATTTTTTTAGCGAGAAAAAAGAAACGTATTAAATATTTTGTGATATATATTTTACTTTATCTTTTGTTACCAGCTTCGAGTATTTATTGTTGTTACAAACGTGTTGAATAATTCAAAAATAACAAAACAAACCGAATTGACTCATTATAATAATTCTTCTTTGTTGATAGTACAATTGTTTGTGCATATATTTATTAATTAATTGTATAATTGTATGGTTAGTCAATTAGATAGACAATATTCGTCAGGTATAGAATGTAGTGAGGAAGAAATAGATATCGGTAGTCATTATTGGTAAAAAATTCACGATACAGTGTGTTGCGCGTTACGTACCGGCTTTAATAAATGATTTTTTTATACTGTCTACCGTTGTTTGTCTGTTCCTTACGTTATATAGAATAAAATTGTATAATAGGAAGATCATCCGATTGGTGAAAGTTATATGTGGGTGTATCATACACTTGAACCCCTACGGAGAGAAAAATATGTCGTTAAAAGGGACAAGTACTATCTCGTGTTTGTGTTAATTTATGATGATCTTGACCACACGTCTCACATGCTTATTGAATAATAAGTTCATGAACTTTCTAAAATGTGTCTATTGTAAAAAAAGGGTTTTAAACGAATAGGACAAAACTATTTACAAAAAGGAATCTTTCCAAAATGTGTAAAGGAGGAATAAAAAATAATTATATTGTCTAACATTTACATCAATAAATAAGTATTTTAACAGTATTCGATGTAGTAAAAACAGTGATGTAAACATTTTAAAAAGAGTAAAAAGATTCGACGTCATCACAACACCCGTTTTACCTTAATTACATTTTTTTAATCGAATTAAACCAATTGGAACGTTCAGCTTTATTATATTATATGTTATTTTTATTAAGTTCCCAGTACAATTTAATTTGTTTTTTGAAATTCCTAAAAATTTCATCACTTACTTTTTTTACATATCTAAAATATTGTAGCGTACATAATCTTTTACGGTCAAAATAACTTCAAGAATTTTATTTAAACAAAAAAGAAAGAAATGTTTTTAATTTAAAACAAAGAAAAATGACGAGAAGACGCCATCTGGCTTCCTAATATTTAGTGCATTCTTTAAAGCTGAAACAGGTAAGGTGGGCCTGCTTACTAAAATTATGTTATTCATTATCATCACAGTAACAACATCTTGTCGGATGTGATGTGAACTCATTTTATTGTCAGTTGTTGCTGGTATTGGCCGAGGCATTACTGATATATAGTTTGCCGATTGCTTTTCTAACGGTGTTTTGCCATCTCATTCGATTAGAAGTCAGTTTGGAAGCCCCGCTGACGTTTGAATGAAGACACATCTTTGTTAGATCCACCCAGCGTGTAGGAGATCGACCACGTCGTCGACCAAAGGAGGGATAGTCCTGTACCACTGGTTTCTCCATGTTGTCATTCCTATAAATGTGTCCAAAAATGCTTTAGTATTATGGAGAAGAGGCGCCTTGGATTACCAATCTCATTTAGAATTGAGACGTTCGTTCTATGTGCCGTCCACGGAATCCGCAGCATTGTCACGTCTTATTCGTTCTCTATAGAGTACTCTGTCAGCGGTCTCTTTACTGGCAAATTATGCCCGAGCTCAGCCGTAGAGGGTAGAAGAAAAAAAATATATAAGTGAGCCGCGCCACCGACTTAGACGGTTCAAGCCGGAAACCCCTAGGTCTTATAGGCACTAGCAGAGCCACACGATAAACAACTGAGATTATGGTGAACTAAATAAATGAAATTATAGCTAAAATATATTGGAAACTTTACTCCTACAATAAATCAAAGTACACAGTTCAATAATAAAATTATAACAAATATAGTCAAAATTAACAGCCAACAATAAATCAAAGTACTCAGTTCAATAATAAACTTATAACAAATATAGTCAAAATTAACAGCTAACAATAAATCAAAGTACACAAAATAACCAAAACAAAAGTAAGAGCAACAGACTTCACCAAGTCACCAAAAAAAACGTATATAAGTCAACTCCTCAATAATACTAAATCAAACGTTCACATAAGGCTGCTAATTTACTCATGTTTTTACCATTTACATAAAGATTTACACTGTTAAAACAATCGAGTTTATTTAAAAATATCTTTACAATGGTTGTCTTTTAAAATATCAATATTGTAGGATATTTACAAATAAGTACGAAGAAAACATTTTTACTTGGACACAAAAAACTATTGAGAAGATTACTTTAATCAAAGTTCAGCCTTGGCATATTATCCAATGCAATAAGTAGTTTTCAACAATGTACCATATTAAGTATGAAGAAAACATTTTTACTTGGACATAAAGAATCATTGAGAAGATTATCCTAATCAAAGTTCAGCCTTGGCACATTATCCAATGCAACAAATAGTTTCCAACAATGTACTATATTAATAAATTAAAACAAAACTTAATCGTGGTGTCAAAAATAAGTCACGTCGTTAAATATTCAAAAATAATCACTTGTAACCTTCGGGTATACGAATGCACTACTCCTGTGGCCGGTTTGGTTATGGAACGGCACCTGCTAATTAACAATGGCTTCCCTCAAATAAATCCCGCATGCGGTTATTTTAACTCGACACCAAAATCCAAAATATCAACAACGAAGGTAAGATAGAATGGTCAAGTTAAAAATTAAATGGTTTTGTTTCAAAATCCAATTAAGATGGCCCAAATACAGCCAGATATGAAAAGAAAACCGTAGAGGTTTTGCACACTTGTTAATATAACACCGCCCCAAAAATTCTCACCACACCACTCCCAAGACTTTCACCACACGACGACGACTACCAGACTAATTCCCAAGCCGGATATCAAGAAATGACACGGAATTGACGTAAACCATGAATATTCACAAGTCTATGTTCCACACTAAGAATCGCGTTCGTCAGTGTTGATAGCTGGCCTCATCTACACAGAAATGTAAACCAAACAATAATATAATCGATAATACACAATAATCGAGGCTATGCAACACTATTTACAACGAATGATATATTTAAGTTACAACAAAATACGGTACGCGGCACTATTTACGAGTACTTGAGGAATATCAAATTATCAGAGATATAATTATAATGGAACTGTAGAAGGGAAAAAAGGCACGTTACAGCATTCTCCATATTTAGCACCAAAAACTAACGCAGATTATGATAGTTTCATAATTGGCCATAATTATAGAGTCCACAAATTTTTACTTTTCCTTTTTTTTAAAAATTAATTTAGATTTAGATTTTGATTACTTTTATAAATTACAAAGGGGTTCCATGCAGCATGAACAGATTTTATGGATGAAAATGTAAAAGTTTTGTCTAACAAAATTATAACCAGTTCAGGGTACTTGTTTTCTTTTGTGGGCCTGTGTTATTAATGATAAAATCCCTAAATCAGTTTAAAATTCTGTTTTATTCGAAGTTATTAATGCCAATCATGTTATTAACGATCGGAGATTTCATTTGCTAACCTGTTTTTTTTATTTTTTTAGGTAAGTCCTCTGCAATACTTGGATTATTTGCCGGGATCTGGTGAGTTCCATAAATTAACAAACGAATTTGTATGTTGTATTTTACACAGACAATCTTACATAGTTATCTTGTAACATCCCCGAACTCCTTAAAACTAAATTTATTTGGTGATTTGTCCAGTTCGGTGTTTACATAAACACATCAAGAAAACGAGTTTTATAATATCGTTGTAAATAATCTAAAAGAATCTTATTTATAAATACAGGAATCATTCCACTAAAATCCCAACACGTTAATTAAATCAGATCAGCTAAAAGGATGAAATAGTTTTGATTTCATAAAGATTGCTATGGATTTGCAACTAGTTTCCAAAATTCTTTATCATAATCGAATGGTGAATATTTAAATGATTCTGATAATCGAATGATCATCCGAGTAATCCATTACTCGACAGTATAAATCATTTGAAATACCTATATCTCGCTTTTTTATCATATATTGACCATATAGTTATTATTTTATTAAGTTTTTTATGTGAACAAAAATAAGTTGAATTTAAAACTTTTTTTTCATTCGAATTAATTCACTATCTAAAATAATTCTGGCCTTCCAAAAGTGAGACGCACTCTGTTTGGGACCACCTCAATTTGAATTTGAAACTCTTTTTTCTACATACAAATAGTCATGCCTTTTTCCTGTAGGGGTAGATCCACTTGCTACGGTTCTTACACACGTCTTTTTGTTCTTCTACTTTCATCAGCGCTTTTATACATGCTCGTCGGTTGCCGGTACTCTTGACCTGGCCTTTCTTCAAAACAATGTTGATCTGATCGAGATACATTCGTCTAGGTCGACCTTTACCACCCATTCACGCTCGCCTTATAAATCTGTTTCGTCAATCTTCTTTCATCCATCCTATCTACTTGTCCAAACCATCTAAGCAATCCTTTATATATCTTTGTTATCACATCTTTTTTCACACCGCAGCGTTTCCTTATCTCACTATCCCCTACTTTATCCATCATAGTCACTTCAGCTATACTTCTTAGACTACTCATCTCCGCAGTATTGATCTTATATTTATGCGTCTTTTGTCAAACCCAACATTCACTACCATACATAAGTGCACTCCTCTATGCACAGCCAGTCTTGCCTGTTTGACACGTTCTGGATTTTCATTTATTCGTTTTCCTGCCAACACTCTTTGCTCAATATCACAGGCATACTTTCCATACATACATATAGTCACGCCTTTTTCCCGTAGGGGTAGGCAGAGATCACTTCCCTCCACTTGCTACGTTTCTTACACACATCCTTTGCTTCCTCCTTTGGACCCAAGTATACAAAATCACTTGTTCCATGCCTTCTTCTATAATCAGTACCTCGGAGTTTTTATAATTTGTCTTCCTTCAAATACCATTAATTTCATCTTGCTTACATTCACGTTCATACCTTTGATTTTTAGGACACCACGCATGATATTATCCAGCATTGATAGATCCCTGTTATTAGTCTAATTATTTTATATCTTTTTAAAATAGTTTGAAGTTGTATAAAATTTATCTCACATCAGTAAATGGTTATATAATTGGCGATATCATCATTATATTTTCTTGAAAATTAAAAATTTCGATGAATATTATATTGACAGTTTTGTTAGTTAAAATATAAATCACTTTGGCATAAAAGCATTGAAATTGTGGTGGAATTAACAAGGAAAGTCTAGATACCTTGGTCTTTTAATGTGAATTTCTTGGTGATGTTGGCAGTGTATGGCAGCGATATATTTAGCTATTAAGTTTATATGTGAAGAAGGGAGTAGACATGTTTACTTTCTTAGATTTACCGATTAGATGTTATAAAAGAGATACAACCCTAGTTATTTTCTATAATAGTGCGCTAAGACATGTGTGGTAAAATCTTGTGGGAATTGTTAAAATAAATACCGACGTCTGTTACTGTTATTTATATCAATCGTTGTGAACACTAGAAGAGTAAATTGCGTGAAACAGATTATTTAACCAGTTCCGAAAATATCTTTTTCAAAATATACTTATCTATTTTTAATGGACATATTATTGTTATCGTAACGTAGGTAATTTCTTTGTAAATTTTATTTATAGTGGAAAGTATTTTATATTGCAACGTTTTTACTTTAATCATACTCGAGGTTCGAATTTATGTGCACATTTATTTGTAACTTTACAATACAGTTTGTGTCAACTAGCGAACACAATCATTAACTGATTAACTCTCGCGAACGTATGCCAATTTATATATTTATCTTTAAATCGGGAAAAGACGAGAAGCTTCTAGCCGTCTCCAAAATGTTCTATCAAAAATTCGAGATTGGTCGGGAAGGTACTGGAACATCCTTATCATTGGCTGTGACGTCACTATACCGCCCAGCTTGTTTACGTACATTCCAGTGGCGTATTGCAAAATCGTTACAGTATGTTTTATATTTAGAGAACTCATTCTATAGGATTTTTCAAACATAGTAATCTATACCTGTCTACCTGGCTGTCCATTTGTTTGTCTGGGCACATCTCTGAAATTACTGAACGAAATTTAATGTGGTTTTCACGGTTAGATAGAGCTTGGCTAGGAACAAAATATAGGCTTTATTTTATTTAAATCAGATGTTATAAAAAAGGTTATTCTCATGTAAAGATGTTTATAGCCTTATAGAAATTACAATGCAAATGTAGTCCCACAAACGTCACATCACGGACGATCAACGGCGTTCAAATGAAAATAAACAGTATTGCCGTAGCAAAACTTACTTTTCCAAACCGAGGGTTCTTTTCTATTTAATGTAGTTCTAGTTGACCTAGTGGTATCGGTTCATTAAATTAAATTTGTATTTATAATTTATATGGAGATACTGACCAAATTTTGAATAATGGTCTTGTCCTTCGGTAGGGCCAAACGTAATACCTGAAAGCATCATCGCCCTAGCTCTCTTTCTGAAGTTATCGTGCAAAAAGTACAAAATGCGGTAAATTTGAGGATCACCTTGTAAGGCTCCTACCTGAAGGAATGTACCGTTATGGCTCATCTTCGAACTCTATACGTACATCAAGCTAACTTATCTTTTATTAAATCACAGTGGTGGTTTAAAAAGAAAAAAATAGGGTAAATGCCAAAGAAAAGCTTAAAAATAATCTATAATATAAAATTGAATCGCGGTTCGTTAGTCTCGCTAAAACTCAAAAACGGCTTTGCCGGCAATTTTTAAATTAGCCTGGCGAGTGCTCCTGTGACTATCAAACAGATCAACGAAAGGGGTGGGAAGGGAATTGAACATAAAAACCCTATTAAAAATGACCAATATAAGTGTCGAATTCATAGTCTTCGAGGCAGCTGGATTTGATAGTGACATTCACAATTTTTCAAGCACCCTTACGGAAGTGGTGCAAAGAGAATAAAATAAAAACCATTCAAAACGTTGATATTATTGTCGAATTTATACTTTTCGGGTTCGCTGAGTTTAAAAGTGATACTCCCAATTTTCTTAGCAATAAAAATATCAAAAATGGGTGATATTAAAGTCGAATTCATAGTTTTTGGTGTTACTTAGTTTGATAGTGACATTCTCGATTTTGTTAGCACCCCTTCGCAGGTGGTGGGAAAAAAATGGAATATGAAAACTATTAAAAATGCCGATACTAGTCTTGAGTTCATAGTTTTTGGGGTCGCTGAGTTTGTTAGTGATAGTATCAATTTTATAACAACTCTGCTAAAGGGGTGGTAAGGCGATAAAATATAAAATTTATTAAAAATGATTGATATTAGTGTCGAATTCATAGTTTTCGGGGTCGCTGAGATGGATAGCGATATTTTCAAAGCAGGCATGCCAACGTTCGGGCAGGACAACGTCTGCCGGGTCCGCTCGGTATGGCATGTTAAAAACTGGGCTATCAGATGGTAAAAAAATTATCATGATTACGGTTTTCTTTTAATTAGATTAGATAAAGAAAAATAAACTGCTTCCAAACATGCCACGAAAATAATTTCCATAGTGTGTGACATTTACTTGCTAATTATACCTGATATCAAACAAGCCAATCAGCAATCAGATTCTTTGAAATACAGATCCGGCTTTGGAATATTGACATTTTTTACAAATTAAAAACTGTTTGTAGGTAATTTCAAAAATTATCAAAAAAATTTGTTTTATTTCTAACTTTACTTTTTATATACAGTTGCTCTTTAAAGCAGTTACACTTTAATTTAATATTAATTAAATAAGTATATTAAATATATTTAAATTTTTATAATAGCTTTGTTCGTGGAGCAATCCTGACTAGTATCCAACTAATTTCTGACTAAATCGTATGCGCAATTGTGTCCTTAGCATAGACCTATTATCCAGAGGATAATAAATGCAATAAAGTTTTCTTCGTGTTCCTTCATTATAATGGGTGTCCCAAAATACAAGCAAGATTTGAATTTTGCGCCATTTTGTCAAATAAATAAAAGACAGTTGACAGATTAAACCAGTTAGTGATATTATACACTATGGCTACTATACTATACTATAATTGTGTTACTAAAAATAAATTGTACACTATCTTTGAAAGGAGATCTTGATCTCTCAGGTTGATTCTACTCATGGGAATAGATTAATTTAGATCGGGGATCAATCTATCTTAGATTTTCGACTAATTCAACTTAAATAAACTTAACTACTTAGTATTCTTAAGTATTTTTTTTTAAATTATTAATGTATATATTGGATGCTGCAACCTAATTTCAACTTATAACTAATTAATAAATCAATGACAGTATTTTGAACTAATGTTTTGGTCTACTGTCGTTTGCTATATATTTACAAACAAATTTATAGTTTCTTTGGAATCCCACGCTACATACACTTGTCTCATTTACATAACTCGTGTTAAAAAATTAAGACGTTTCTATACTTACAATGTCTTTCCAATGAAAGTTATTTCCATAAAATCGATAAGTTAAAGTAGTCCGGACATTCTAAATGGTCATAGGACTTCTTTTATAATTATTACATCTTCATTTCTGGTATTTTACATAATCTTACACACTCCGTACCGGAATTTTATATTTTTATCGGTATCTGGTGTTTTAATATTTAAATAACGACTATTAATAAGATCATGTGTGTATAAAATGACTTTTTATTTATATATACCATAAATTTTAGCTGAGCCACCTGTTAGTTTTGGTAAATTTATTTATTAATAAATAGAAGTGTTTGTCATTTTTTTTATGATACGTAATTAACGTTTTTGGATAGATAAATCTACGCTTTACAATGAGGTATAAAACATCTTTAATTTTGTCAATAAGTATTCTATTTACTTCTGCTGTTCAAGACATACAGGGTGTGGCGCGAAAAGTTTTGATTAAAAGTTATGGTGGATACAGTTATGTTTAAAATCTGAAATTACGAAGCTGCAGGTTTTGGATGACGCTAAGTTTAAATATAATGTTGTCCTGAATGTGGCACTTTCAGTTATACCGGAAGTAGACGTCAACTATGTTATTTTAAATAGAACCTAATATTATTTTATTTTCAAATTCTACATGAAATTTTAGATAAAATTTGTGCACAATGTCCTTTACCAAAAATAAAGTATTTTCGAGATATTTCGATTTTTTTCAAAATTTCGAAAAAATTCTAGTCCACATTGAATAACGATACCTTCATTAATAACGAAGCTATTGACGTAAAATTGTAACCAATAAACAACAAGCGCTTGCCCGTTATCTCCATATGTCCAATTCATTGATATTTTATACAGGGTGTTTTAAACTTAGCCGCCAACATGCACAATTTAAATCATGTTGCTTACTTTAAATAGAGCACCCTGTATTTTATTACATTTTCCGATGAATTTTTTTAAGCCAATTCGTTTGGTATCGGTATTCCCTATACCTATATCTAACGACTTTTGAGATAACCATCCATATGGAAGAAGGAAGCCAAATCTGATATTCGGCTCTTCCGCCGTTCACCAATCCTTATTTCACTTATCGTTATTTCTAAATCCGCCATTCATTAATTTTACTATTCTCATTAGGTCCTCCATTTGTTTCTCAGTTTGTTGCGTCATTCATTTCTTATATTTACTAGTATATTCGTTGGTATATACGTTGATATATGTTTGTTTGGGAAAGCTCACATAAGTTGCATATATTTAATTAAAATATTGTTGATTCTATTAACAATTGCACCTATCGACGAATTAGTATCATCTTTTACGACGGCGCAGAGATAAACTGTCCCTTACAGAGACAGAAGTCGAAGAGTATTGTTAAAGTACTCAAGAGGCTACAGTCGCCGTTTAAAATATTTTTTGGCCATTAGCCGCCATTTTATCCTCTAATCGGATCACGCACCGGGTATATCGTGTACATTCTTACAAACTTTTATGCGTGGAGTGCTTTTACCAGGTCTAAGAATACGGGGCCCCACAACACCAAAAGAACTATGTACGTGAATTCAGCGTGGTAAGTCGTAGGAAGCAATTGATTTTATTTTCACTTTTATCTAAAGAAAAAAATAGTCCAAAGTTATAGTTTATTCTTCGAACCACTGAACCACTTAAGAGCTTTTGTTCGAAACAATGTTGGTAAACTCGTTGCTTTATTCTTTGGTACATTCACATATTTATGATCCTGTTATAGTGTTCTTGATCGAGATTAAGTATGATTTTATAGAATTTTGATTGCCATGACCAGTAATTTTCAGCAATTGTTGTTCTTCTACACCACTTTTTTTCAATTTGCTAGCAGCAAATTCGAGTGAATTGTTATCTTTTTGTCCTTTACATTCAAGCCAATTGCCTCAGCAGCAGATTTAGTCCATCCATTTATTGTATTTCTTCCAACAGGTACATTATCGGACCATTTGTCAGTTTCATTATTCCAGTGTCGATTTGGTTTTAAGAACAGTCGTGGTGAGGTAATATTGTCGCCTCGTTTTGATATCAGTTTATGAAGCAGACGTACAGCGCAGCTTTGTCTTTCACTATTGGAAACCAACCATTGACTACTTGTACAGCTTTTAGAACCACCTTGGCACGTTTTACTGAACACCAGATTGTATTTAATGCGATTTGTTGGAGAGTCATCATTATTTTTCTTGATATAAAAAATCTACCAGACAAGCAACTGCCTCTTCTCCTCGCTACGCTTATTCTACAGCAGCAATATGGTAAAATTTACGAATAAGACCTTTAGGAGTATTTTCATTCCATAGCAATATTATTTTGTTAACTTCAGACAAATTTAAGGAAACTGAACTAGACTGGACGTTTACATGGATCTGCTTGTAGTTTCTTCCTGATTGCATCGCGGTCATCTCGGGCTGGTTTAAATACTATATTGTTAAACGGGTCAATCAAAATATTATAGTCATTATAGTACTTTTATTGAAAAAGTTTGCACGAAACGTTTCACATTGTCTTTACCGTTGCTTCTTTAAATTCGATCCCGTCTTTCTTTCTCATATTGACCGCCCAATCTTTTAGTATCAACGCCAATTCTTCTAAGCTTCTATGTTCATTTAATTTATATTCTCGTTCGCAGCCAAAATTCCATAAATATTTCCCAAATATATTTGTGACTGTAGGTTGTATTTCTGGGAATTTTTTCTTTGATTAGCGCATTTATACTTTGAACATTCGCATTGCCAAAACGTGACATTTTGAAATTTATTTGGAATGAAGTTGTCAAACTCAATCGTTTGTCATAGTGATTGATAATTACACTGAATGCAATTATCAGTAGTAATAACCAAAGGACATTGATAATTGTCGAAACAATTTTATAACAGATTTCGAAAGCTTGTTGCCTATAAGCAACAAGCTTGAGATAGATGTTATAAAATTTTTGAGCATTCATCAATGTTCGAGGGTTATTCGGATAGAAATTTTTTTGCTGATTATGAAAAATAAATACAGAGCAGAAACAATTTATTTGAATGTACAATTATCAAAAGTACAATTAGAATTCCATCTAATACATATTTTCTTACATCACAAAAGTCCATGAACGCTTTCCACACAAATTTTTTATTGTGAACAGTATTCTTCGGTATATTCGATGCTATAATTTCATCAATATTATCTTGAGTATCACAACCAAATCGTGACATTGAAATATTTGAATTGTCAAAATCGAATTGAAAGGAAATGTAGGTATGTATCCATAGCAACATGACATGATTTAGTGAAAAGAACCCATGGGCTCTTTTCAGTATAATTTTGTTTTGATTGGTTGTGTTCGATCAGATGACCACAAATTGACTGATTTTATTGGATATCAACTTGAGCAAAAAAATTTCAGTGTAATGTTGACGTGATTGGGTGAAATTGTTTCGTAAATGACAAAAATTGAATGGTTGTTAGAACTGTCAAAAAATTTTCAACTAAAATACACTGGTTTAAATCAAAATTATATCTGTTACCAACGAACAATTCGTCCTTTTTAACCAAAACTTTTATTAAACTAAGTCGTATCAAATTAGCAAAAACTAAACAAATATTGCAGTACTGGCTTCTACATAATTACCAGAGCTGGCCTGATGGTTTTAAAAAGGGAAAAATTCCCGTTACACAATCTTGTGAGATGATAGAAACTTTCTTCATTACATCTCCAGAAATAATACCTAATGCGCATGATGACACCGCCAGCGATAGACTATTGCAATAATTCGTATCTAGCGAATGGCGAACATCTGGCGAATCGCTGGTGATGAACTATGCATACCAGCATGAGAATATTGAAGAATTATGGCAAGTAGAAAAAGTAGACTGTATTATTAGCATCTTAAGACGCTGGTGTAATATTTCCAAAAAAAAAAAAAAAATCGGAAAGACACTGGTCTAGTTTCCTGTTCATTTTTATGCACACAAACTGATTACTTATTAACTTCTTCGTAATGCTTATATCTCGGAGACAAAAAAAGTACAGTGTAAATTTGTTTAACCACTAGACGCGAAAGGTGAGAAAACAGTTTCACAATACTTGAACCGTGTCGACATTGTGCCGAAGAAAACGTGCACACATACATCTTCCAAAAATTTAATTTATGCTATCTGTCCGAATGATTTGTGAGCACCTCGTTGCGGCTTTACTCTTTCACGGTTACTACGTATTCTCGTTGTTGAATCGTTGTCTTCTAATTTTTTGTTTGTTTTTTACTTGGTTCGATGCTGGATCAGGAACAGTGTCGTATCACGCTATTTTTTTGTTGTGATGTTTATCAGCTGATAATCGTGGATAATTTGTTGAGGAGACGCAAAAACGGAATTCGTCGTATTTTATTATGTCGTGCAAGCTATTTCTAAAATCGGTTTTGGTATCGGGACTATACAGGGTGATTCATTAAGAATGTCCAATCTCTGAATCTGAAATCAAAAAGGCCATCCACAATCTCAAGAATAATAAAGCACCAGGACCTGATGAGATTCCGGCAGAATTAATTAAACTTCTAGACGACGGAGGCGTTGCAGTTCTTCAGAAACTCCTTAAAATATATAAAACTGGCCAGTATCCTGCCTAGTGGCTTCTATCAACTTTTATACCCTTTCCAAAAAAGAACAATGCAAGGAAATCAGGCTTATCAGTCTCATGAGTCCCACCCTAAAACTATTCCTAAAGATCATACACCAGAGAATATTTAGAAAATGCGATCAAACCATCAGTGACTCACAGTTTGAGTTTAGACAAAGTATGGGTACTAGAGAGGCATTGGTTGCAACGCAAGTACTTGTGCAAAACTGTTACGACCAGAGAACAAAAAATGTAATCATGTGCTTTATAGACTTTGAGAAGGCCTTTGACAGGGTACAACACCAAAAAAATTTTCAAATTGTAAGGCGGATGGATATTGACCAAAAAGATATCCGATGTATTGCAAATCTATATCATCTCGGTCGTTAGTGCATCGTTTTCACCCTCGCCCTGGTCTTCTAGAATCATTCGGTAACCTTCCACAAGTGGGGTACTTTCGTACAAATGTCTTATGCTTAAAAAATCTCTATTACTCTTTAACCTTTTAACATAACAGTTTCAGATTTTTTTATAATTACCTTTGATATATTTATAACATCGATATATTTATTACACTAACGTGCTTCAACTAAAAAATGTAATCAGTTGATCACAAAGAAAAGAAAAATAAAGTTAAAAGTGTAGGAATGGTGACCACTTTCCCCTATAATCCAGAGACCAATAGGCAATCCATGTTCTATATTTACCTGTAATAGTAAGGTTTTAATCAGGATTGGAAGAACGAAAATGATACCTCCAATCAAAGTCAAATTTTTTTATTCAGTCCGGATTAAAACCTTTTCATTACAGATAAATATTGAACATTATTTGGTCCTTCGAGCCGCATTAAAACTTAATCATTACAGGTAAATATTGAACAATCCATGAATTTTAAGTCATCATCATAATCACCCGAAATAAAAAGAGCCAAAATGAGCAAATCGAAAATAAAGACGGTGTTCACCGGTGTCAAAAAGGCAGAATGTCAAATAAACTTTATATTTAAAAGTTTTGAAAAGAGTACAAGAACGTGTAAGGTGAATTCGACTCTATTTGTAATAAGATTGGATTCATTATCAGTACTCGCCCACAAAGCCTTCTCTGTATAGAAGCTTTTGGTCCGTATCCTCAACCATCGAATATTAATAAACGACTAGTGTTGTCTCTCTTCGCTGCCGGTGGATTTTAAGTCGACAAATTCTATTCTAAAGCCTGGAAGACCGAGGCGTTTCCCCAGCGGTATGATTTCCCTGTGGTTGTAGGATGCTCTAAATACACCTGCCCTATAGCGTCCCTGGCACTCTGATCCGTCAGTGAACCATCGTTTCACTCCTGGGCTGGTCAATGGTGTTTCCTTCAACCAGTCTTCTCTGGTTGGTATTTTTTCGTCGAGATTAAAATTGTACTTAGTTACTTTGCTTTATCGTGTCCGGACCTCAGCATTATAAATCTTTAGCCCAGTACTGGGCCACGTTTATTCCTTTTTGGTTAGAAAGCCACAAATCATCGAGGGTACACTGGTATGGGCACAGTTTGCACGGAAGGAGGTGTTCCATGTTTTGCACTTTGCCATACGCATAGTAGGGGTCGTCATCAGTTGATTTCCGCCATGTTATCATGTTGGTTTAGGCAGAGCAAGAAAGTCTTCAGGTGGTTCGACGAGTATGCTTCTAGGAAGCTTCTGCGTGATTTCAACCTTATCCTTGGGGTTCTTAAATCATATAGTCGTGTCGTTCGTCGAAGGTTTGTTTTATCTTTTCCATATTTTCAGATGCGTTCCGCCAAAATGCAGGAGCAGAGAAACCCGCCGCAATATATAGATTGGGTATTGGTGTGGCCTTCATACACCCTGTCACTATCCTGCATGTCTCGTTAAGCGCTCTGTTGACCTGCTTGGTGTGGGATGATCTATTCCCTACTGGGCAGGCATATTCTACCGTGGAAAAACACAGCGCTTTTGCTATTGTTCTTAGGACACTGGGGTTGGCACCCCACTTACTCCCTGTTAGTTTTTTAAGGATACTATTTCTTGACGTCACCTTTTGCCTCGTTTTAACGCATTGATTCTTGTATGTGAGTGATCTGTCCAAATTAACTCCAAGGTATTTGGAATAGTCTGTGTGCTTTAGGGTATTACTACTCCAAGATATTTGCAATTTTCTTTTGGCATCTTTGCTGCGGAGGTGGAATGCGCATACCTGAGTCTTGGATGGGTTCGGTTTTAGGGAGTTCCTTTTGTTATAAGCGAACATTTCGTTAAGGGCACTCTTAAGTCTTTCCTCTACAACCGGGAAGCGCAGATGGCGTAGATTGCCAGGTCGTCAGCGTACAGGAAACTTCTGCAACCAGTTGGAATGGGTTGGTCATTTGTGTATATGTTAAACAACATAGGTATATAATATACAACAAATGTACTATTTTAAAGTAGCTTTTGTCGTACCAGTCCTAGTACTTTATTGGAAGAACTTAGTCAGCTAACTGCAATAGTAACAAGATTGACGAATCTCTGTCACCGATGTATTCGATTATATTAGTAATGTTACCTGAACTTTTACCGTTTTTAAAAAGGATCATGTATTCAAACACAAGATTTTAAAATACAACACATTTCCCAATGAAATCCGTATTGCTAAGTGCCATCGCAGCACCATCTAATGGCAATCGAAATCGCAGATATATTGAATTTTGTTAAAAAAAAAATAAAAATAGGACATTTTTTTTTCGATGATCTCACAGCAACACACAATGGGGTGTGCCATCGCTTCTATAGTTATTTAAACAGCTGCACAGCTTTTGCTCTACCCACACGCTCTTATGAGTGTGTGTGGGTAGAGCTTTTTATTGCCACACTTTATGGAGAGACAATTGAGGAATAGCTCTTCAAAAGAATGCCCAAGAAAAAAGTATGGAAGGGATGTGTTTGGTAATGCCTGCACTCCGTTTTTTAAAAAGTGTTAGTAGATTGGGTTTACAAGAAGTATTTTCTGATTATTCCTACTAAGTTGGTGGCTATATGACAATTTTTTGAAAGTAAAAAAAATGTTAATGGATCCTCCCTCGTTGAATGTTTTTGGAAAGATCAAATGATAAAGAGCTGCTGATTAATGAGCTGTTTTTATCCAAAAGTAAAACAACTAAGAAATAAAATATAATAATATCCTCATACAAAACAAAAATAAACGAAAATTTTATTGATTAATCATAAAACTGCACCCACTAGAAATATCAACAGTAATTTATTCCGATGAAACTGATGCAACTCCGATATTGATTGCTGAAGTATTAACGAGAAAAATATCACATTATACGCTCGATAAAAATATGTTGAAATTTGATCAAGTCGCAAAGCGGAACAATCAACAAAGTGCTGAAAACATTCAAATGCGGCATTTTCAGTTTCGTTATTAACATACAATCACCAATTGACGTCCGCTCGATGTCTCCGTCTTTTTTTCTACCATGATCATTTAAAACAGATGACCGGCCAGCCGCCTGCCCGCCAATCGACGATAATAAGCAGGTTATGAAAGACGAGAAACTCTTCGAATTGCGCGCTGCGACCATCGCGGTTCTTACGTACCATCGTCGACGGTTCTCGCGGTAAGACAGCGAATAGGAAGAGACGGATATAGCCAGAAGGAGAAGATGAGGAAAGGAGAAAAAAGTTTGTAGCCTTGAGTGAACTCATCGACCCCACTTCGATCGTGCCACCAGGTACGTACTCGTATTGGGCGATTTAAGAATACAAATAACGCGAGTGCAACATTTTCGTCTCCCATGCAAAAATAAATATCATGGCTAATTCAAATTACTGCTTCAATAATATACTATTTTACGAAAATAGCTGTAGTTTCTTGAACTTTAACTAAAAAATTAAGTCCTACCCTGTTAATCGATAAGAAGTCTGCGTCTTTCTAATAAGAGATAAGGTTTCTAGATTACGGTTCTCTACTGCCCTTAAACCTATTAAGACATAAAGCTGAAGTGTCTACATAAAAAGTTGTGGTAGAGTTCTGACGATCTACCATTAACAACTATAATCATCATCATAATTCTCCAGCCATTTGCGTCCGCTCTCGGACATAGGCCTCCTCAAGTTTCTTCCAAGTTTCTCGGTCCTGTGCCGCTGCAATCCAGTTGGTGTTGATCTTTTTTAAATCATCTGTCCATTTGGTGGGTGGTCTCCCGGGGTTTCGTTTGTCTGACCATGGCCTCCATTCCAGAAGTTGTTTCGTCCATCTCTGATCCGTTTGTCGTGCTACATGACCGGCCCACCTCCATTTAGATTTTGAGATCTTTTCAATAATGTTCAATATTGTCTACGAATCTCCTCATTTCTTACTCTGTCTTTGAGTCATATCCCCAGCATAAATCTTTTCATCTTTTTTTGTGTGACACTCAATTTCTTTGCTGAAGTCTTAGTGAGCGTTGGGGTTTCTGGCCCATATGTGTCTCAAATTGCCGTATGCTGCCCATCCGAGGTTTATGCGCCTTAAAAGTTCACAAGTTTGGTTGTCCTGCTGATTTTAAATTCGTGTCCCAGATAGGTATACTTTTCGACATATTCTACTTGCGCTCCCTCTATGTATATATTACCTGTTGGTACTAGGTTTGTCATTGCCTTAGTTTTGGCATAACATTAACAGCTATAATGCTTCGCTTTAATTATAGCTCATTTCACCAATATACGATGGTTGTAGTGCCCTTAGCCAGGAAAACGTGAAAAAAGGTTTAATAAAGGCCCAATGAACTCAGTTGACTGTATACAGGAATTACTTTAAACTCACTTGGAACGTGCCTCTAGACGCACGTATTGTTTATTAATCATTCGTATTTTTTTCACAACCAAGCGTCTAGAAAGGAGATTCGGTGTTGATGTTTTGCTTTCATCGGTCGATACTTTAGACAGCGTCGGTCAAGTTCACGACAGAAATGTTGAATCGCACAAACTAAATTAAACGTATTTTAAGTTCAACGTTCTTTTACTTAACAAGAGTTATCCCGAAACTTTAACGTACCTACGAGCAAGGGACCTAAAAAATACATGGCGATCCAGATACATTACAATGGTATCGGATTAGTCACCAAGGCATCGACTTAACGGGCGCACTGTGTTGAGAGTTACATTAGTAAATTCCCATAAGATTTAAACCCGAAAATTTTTTGTTTATTATTATGCTTTTGTTGAGACTTTTTATTTTTATTTTCTGCTTTATTGTGAACAGAAATCGTTGATTTAGCTCTCGATAAGTTTTTTGGTTAGAAATAGACACATATTTAATTATGTTTAAAGGGAATGCAACATAAATAAATTATCGATACAAATTTAATAAATATGTTTAATCATATAGTACGTACGGTATTATCAAGCATCAGATTTATAGTCATTATAATCGGAATCACTGTCGTCGTTGTACTCATTCGGATTGTAAATGATAACAGGATTAACTTCTACGATGCGGTTTTCACGAATCCAACATTCCTCTATTAAATTTTCACATTTTATGACACATTTTTTAGCAGTATTAAGTGCTCGTTGCCAGGTTTTCAAAACAGCCTTATCTCTGTAACAATTAGATCCAATGTGATTGTCGTAATAAGTTTTGTATATTCCCCAAATATACTCAATGGGATAAAATTGGCTATGATAAGGCGGAAGTCTAAGCACACGATGTCCATAACTGAGTATAATTTGATCCACTTTGTAAACTTTTTCGTGCCTTTTAGCTATCGATAATAATTCCGGCTTGAAGCAATACTGTGGAAATGAAATATTTTTGTCCGTTAACCATTCTTTTATTTTCTGAGAATAAGTTCTCAAAAATTCAATTTTTTTGTGCACGACCCTAGCTTTTTTACACAAAGCCTTTCGGTTGTCCTCATTTTTAAACTTAAACCCTATTGACCCTTAATATCTAAGCAAGAAGTCCCTTATAAAATAAAATTCGTCACCTACGAAATTTGTTAAAAAATATTAGGGGAATTTACTTTCGTACTTTTTAAATGTACAGTTAGATACTAGTTATTGAGTTTCTAACGATAATCCGAAACCACCGTATATTCGTGAAATATGCTATACCGAGAAGGCTTGAAATCCAAGTACATACAGTGACTGTAAGGCCATGATTGTGAAGTTATTTACAGTTCACTGTAGACCCTTTGCTTCAATTTTCTTTACTATTCTTTCACATTTTCCTAGGTCCTTTGCTGCTTTTTTTCACTTAGTCGTTCCTACCTCCTTTATATTCTCTTGACTTCTTGTAGCTATTTTTTCTTTTGGTTTCCTTTTGGTCTTTTTTTCCCTTTTTCTTGATGTAGCACCATTTTTACAATTTTCGATAATTAGTGGACTGGTTGAAAATCACAAATCGCTGGTTTTAAGGTTTTTTATTTAACACTAAAATATATTTTTTTTCAAATACAGAATGCCTCTGTACCGGTAATGGATTTCTTCTTTTTCTTCTTGGGACGCCGTCTCCCTCCGGAGGTTGGCGATCCAACTGGCAATAATGGTGTGCGAAACTGCACCTCTAAATATTTTTATTGATGTTCTTCCGAACCATTGACGTCTCTGAGTCATGAATTTTGTCGCCTTCCTACCGATATTTTGCCATTTTGCTCAACACGTATGCTTTAATTTTGACTTTTCTTGACAGGTTTTTTGCTCTTAATATTTTGATAGTGATCCTGCTGCGCTGTTGCCCTTCAGAATTCTCTTATTTATCTCATTTTTTTTCTTGGTTTGTGAAAGTCATGTTTACTTCTAGATAATCAAACTGGTTAACTTTATTAAATTTGTATTCTTTTTCTCCTGCCATCCATTTAGGGTATTTGGTTTCATTTTCTGCACTCATTTCCATGTATTTTTTTTCTTATTATTTATTTGTAGGCCAATATTTTGCTTCTACAAATTTTCTGAAAATCTTTTCCAATTCTTTCTTTTATCTTGACCATTTTTTTACAGTTGTGAAGTAAGGAGAGGTATATTTTGCCAGGAAAGAACTGATTTTTCAAAATAGTAACTTACATTTAGAGTCTTCGTAACCAATTTCTAGGTGAAGTTTTCTATCTTTCCCAATTTTTACCTTAAACCTATATTATTAAATCAAAACTTGCATCCATTTAAATATCTAGGGTATTTTACTTTAAAAAAATAGCAGTTTAGCAAAACTACTTACAACTATCATATAATATTGGTGAATTACAGTTTTTACTGCTGTAAAACCCATAGTTTGCCTAACAGCCGGTGGCTGATATTTAGAACAAATACGCGCGCAAGACCACTTTGTTGGCTGGTTTAGGCATGAAAATAAACAGGACCTGTTCTATTTTTCTCCTTTAATAAGTGGAATTTAAGGCCGTTTGTGGAAATGTCAGGTTTGTCAACACAGTAATTATCTGTTTTACTTAACATAACCAACAAATAAATGAAATAAATCACTCTTTACGTTTGTAGCTACGTAATTACTGCCTGAAACAATCATTTAAAAGGCAAGTTTTAATAGTGCCAGTCATTTGGGAAAATTTAACCGACAAATTGATGTGGAAAAGGGCTCGAAAATAGCATGGTGTAGGTACATAAAAAAGGGTAAGGTAGGTAAATAAAAAATATTATAATACACTTTTGTAGTGCTATTAGGCCAGGCAAATTAGCTCAAAAAACCGACAAATTACCGAAAAATTCATAACAGGGTATACTTGGTTGGAAATTGTAGAAAAAGCTATAACTATTGCAGGGACAAATATTCAAAATCTAAATGCATGCAGTCGAGGAGGAATGGGGCGTGAAACTGGTTTTATACGATTTGCGGCGAAAATACGTGTTTTATCAAAAAGTTAAATATAAAAGTTGTAGATAATTAAAAACATAACCTTAAAATTGCCGAGTAAAATACGGAAAACCGATGTTTTCGTTTTTTTTTGTAAAATTATTTTCCGATAACAGAAATTGGTGAGACTGTAGTATATTTTATGCCAAGTAAGCAGATATTTTATTTTTATCGAAAAGTTCAGTAGTTTTAAGAAATAAACGATTTTTCCAGTCCCTGAAAAAACTTTTTTTTTTAATTTTAAACGCATTTTTTTCTTAAAGACTAACTTTTATATAAAAGAAAAAAAAAAATCTATCACTTCAATGAAAAAATATTGTGCAAATTGCGAACAACCAAAAAATCGAATTCTGCTCAGAAATTCAAAAAAAATATTAATAATATTATTATTTATAATTTTTTTTTGTGATTTTACCATTTGATACATAATTTTTTAGGGAGTATAACAAATCGAACTAAAAAGCGAAAAATAAATGATAGTTTAAAAAAACTGGAAAACACGCTTTTAGAGTTAACCAAATTAAAAAGTAAAAAATAATTCTTAACATAGGAATGAAATTACTGATGAGAAAAACTTAATGTCACTGTCAAAAAAAAATTAATGTCAATCAATGTCACTGCTTTGTATGACATTTTACAACTAACTCTGCGTTTCGGAATGAAAGCACCCCACGCTTTTAAAACAATGACATTAATTTTATCGTCAGTAATTTTATTCCTATGTTAAGAATTATTTTTTATTTTTTAGTTTGATTAACTCTAAAAGCATGTTTTTTATTTTTTTTAAACTATAATTTATTGTGTTAGACAATACGTGAATATTGTTTCATTACTGCAATTGAATTGAAAAATATAAACTGCAGCAAATGTGTGTAATACAGATTTAGAAAAGTAAGTTGATAGAATTGTATACCTTGATACAAGTATTTACTGTTTACATTCGTTTATTGTACATGTGATTTGAGGGTTAAGTATTTAAATTATAGGGAGACCATAGTGAAATAATGTGATCAGAGTCCAAAAGAGTATGGAAAACGCAAACGTCAGAGTGCAAATAAAATACCGAAAACCAATGCTTAACGCCAACAACAATTTCAGCAGAATCAAAAAAAGATACAAAAAAGTAAAACTTTGAATTCGAATTTTGCCGGGTATTATATATCTTTTGTATGAGAATCAGTAACAATTATTTTTTTTTATTTTTTTTTTTACAAAATACCTTGATCAAAATATATATATATATATATATATAAAAAAAAAAGATCAGCTTGATTGGGGTATGCAGTCTTTGGCTAGAAAAAGTGTAACTCTTTTTTCTGTTCAAGCTTTCGAGTCTTTATTGGCTCTTCATCGGGAACTCTTCAAATAACATTGAAACAATTCATTATAAATCCATAAAAGCAAACAGTACTTACAAAGTTGAGATTTTAAAGAAGCATTGTTCATTATCACAATTATATAAAACATTTATTTAAGTGAAACATCTCTTACTTATTTATCATTATATAGACAAACAATTGTAGGACAGAAGTTGTAAAAACATTAAAAAATTTGTAGTAGGTTTCGGAAAAATTATTCTCATTATTAATAAATTATAACCTTAAAAACAACCATGTGAAAAAATTCTGGCGGGAAAGAAAATGAAAGATTAATTGACAAGTTGACAATTCATGACATGGAATCATAGAAAACAATGTCATTCAGAAATTTATCAGATTGAAACAACAGGTTGACAAACTTGAAAACGGGATTTTTGATTATAAATTCAAAAATTGTTATTTGTATTATGATTTGATAAGTGGGAAGGAAGACTATGTCATGAATTGTCAACTTGTCAATTAATCTTTCATTTTATTTCCCGCCAGAATTTTTTCACATGGTTGTTTTTAAGGTTATAATTTATTAATAATGAGAATAATTTTTCCGAAACCTACAACAAAAATTTTTTAATGTTTTTACAACTTCTGTCCCACAATTGTTTGTCTATATAATGATAAATAAGTAAGAGATGTTTCACTTAAATAAATGTTTTATATAATTGTGATAATGAACAATGCTTCTTTCAAATCTCAACTTTGTAAGTACTGTTTGCTTTTATGGATTTCCAATGAATTGTTTCAATGTTATTTGTAGAGTTCCTGATGAAGAGCCAATAAAGACTCGAAAGCTTGAACAGAAAAAAGAGTTACACTTTTTCTAGCCAAAGACTGCATATATATATATATATATATATATATATATATATATATATATATATATATATATATATATATATATATATATATATATATATATATATATATATATATATATATATATATATATATATATATATATATATATATATATATATATATATATACATATATATATATATATATATATATATATACATATATATATATATATATATATATATATATATATATATATATATATATATATATCGTAAGGAACTTCGTTCCTATCGGGTGTCCAATGACACCAACGGCTTTTATCTTTTAATGGTACATATTTAAACAAGGATTTGTGGAGAAATATTTTTTATGGGACGTTTTTAAGATAATCATAAAGTTTTATGTGTGGAGGAAGAGCAAGATGTATACATTGAAAAACAAATTTATTCCGATGTTTGTTCCTTAAATAAAAGTATTTTATTTTTATTTCACACCTGCGGTTAAAAAATGTGCTTATTTGAATAAATAATGTAGTAATATTTACTTAAAATTATTCTTGAAACTAGTTGTGTTTTAAGATATGAATCTGCACTCGAATATTTATTTTATATTTACTAAAGTTGTTCAATAATAGGTTTGTTTCTGTAGGTATAAACGGTTTGCAAACGTACGGAGCAAGCGCAGTTGAAAATAAACGTGTGCAGAAACAAAACTCTGATTGGATGTTTTTGCAACGTCAGGTATGATCTACAACAGTAAGAAACAATCCGTGTTAGTCCAAATTATGCGCTGTGTATTTAAATATACTGCGCGTAATTCGATCTATCATGGATTGTTTCTGATTGCTTTACAAACAAACGATTTTTAAAACGTTTGCTGGAAGTCAGATCATTTTGCGTTTTGATGCAGGCGCGGTTCGAGATGTTCAAAATTTTAACAACATTTGCCTCTGCTAACAGATTTAAAGTTATGTTTCATTCATATTAAGTTTTACAAAACTGAATCGAAGATTTATAACTGTTATTCGTCGATAACAATTATATTTTCAACTTAACTACAAAAAAACAGTACACATATGTATTGAACTCAAAATTCATTCATTACCAACGAAGTCTTTCCGTTTTCAAAAATACCAGGAATTTTGTATTATTTAAAAAGTCGCTTATCAGCATGTTCGTTTATCAACAAGAACATACATACATATATACATATAGTCACTTCCACTTATATGTCACTGTCATACTTACCATCTCTCGTAAACTTTGAACCCAAGTACACAAATTCATTTACTTGTTCCACTCTTTCTCCCTTAATCAGAACTTCATAGCTTATCATGCTTTCTTCTCTTTCAAAAACCATTACTTTCGTTTTGCTTTATTTTGATTTTTAGGGCATCATACATAACATTAACCATCGCCTGCAACTCCTCTTCAGATGACGCTAATATGACTTTATCATCGGCGTAAAGAAGGCATTTGACGATCAAATCATTCATTTTAAATCCATACGCACTCTCTTTCAAATCTTTTAAACAATCGTCTATGTATAAGTTAAAAAGTCATGGCGGACCACACATCCCTGTCTCACACCCTTTTCGATGTTAAACCAGCTCCGTTTATCCTGACACAAGCAGTGGAATCCTCGTAAAGTGATTTCAGTGCTTGTATTAACCTACCGCTTACCCCATACATAGACAATGTCGACCACTATTCACTCCTCACCACTCTGTCATAGGCCTTTTCCAAGTCTATAAAAGCGCAATAGACCTTTCTGACTTCTAGCCAAAATAGTATTAAAATAGCTAAGTAGTATGTACTTGTCAATGAATGGATCACCCTGTACAGGGTGTTTTTAAATTCATTCGAAAAAATTCAGGAGGTGATTGCCCGTATGAAATTAGATGGATCTCTTTTATAACAAAATTTCCTCAGCCCACCCTCTCCGAGATATCACCCCTAAGTAATGAATAAAATTAAGTTTTAATTTTGGCTGGGGGTGGTCACTTCCAGCATTTATTATGCATTTTTTATTCTTGCATTTTCCATCTCTACTGTTTTTCACTCTTAATACGTAGTTTATTATTTAATAAAGAATAAAATCTGTTGGTTATAGGAAAAAACTTCATGATTAAACAATGTTTTTAAATAAACAGTGATTTTAAGTAATATTTTTATTTTGCTAAACTAAATATTGGAAAAAAATTTGATATTAATTTAACCCCCTTATAATGTAACAGGAGTGTTGAAAAAATACCGGTGGTTAGTCCTTTGCGAGGGCACGGAATTTACTAAATTTTAGGTTTCTATCTTTTCTTAAATTTGAGAAAAAAAACTTAATTTTATTAATCACCTTTTAGGAGTGATATCTCGGAAGGGGGTGGGTTGAGGAAATGTTGTTATAGGAAAGATCTATCATAATTGCATACGGGAAATCATCTCATGGATTTTTTCGCATGAATTTAGAAACACCCTGTATATTAAAAATAAATTCTAACTATTACCAAAATACTCTTTTATTCGTAAGAAGTGGACGAAATGCAAGTTATAGTAAAGGATGTCTCTCATTTTTTGTGAAAATATTATAAACCGCATTAATCGAAAGATGCATTTAAGCAATTATTTCACAATAATATACGGCCTTGCAATTTTCTCATTCACAGTGAAATTGTCTAAATATGGGTTACAATGACAAGGAAATGCTTCAGTTATTCATTAAAATCGTTGAATTGAAACGACTTTGCGTTTCAGGTAACCTGGTATTATGGGTAATTCTTCCTTTACAAAAAAAAGAGGAAAGAATTTGAGTTTATTTTATAATTAAGAAAGCTACTACTACTACTACTTTTACTACTTTTTTGTTGGTAGTTGTTATGTAGGTGCATAAATCTTTCTATCCTTCAACACAGCTTAACTTTGTTGAAAGGTTTAATGGTTTTTACATACAAAATAAATAAATATTTAATGCATTAAAAAAAAAGGTTTCATGAATATGCCCTTAGATAAGATGTTTTTATTAACTTGTTTAGTCTAAGAAATATATTAGGTAATATTTAGTATCTTAGTAGGTTCAAGACCCAAAGACCCAATTGTACTCACCTAACATTTGATATTCGTCGTGCGTAGTCATTGAGTTTAGTCACGATTGTTAAAATCTCGATGTTTTTGTGAAAAAAAATTTGTTTTAAGTTATTTGGCGAATTGAGTTTTAGTACAGTATTCAACGACCAAGAGGAAGAAATCATTGGTCACGGTCTGCAAGAATCTTCTCTTGCAGTTCAAGACAAAGAAGGATGGAGAACTACGATCCGAGCAATTGAGACATGATGTCACCATACTCTCTCAAGAGTAAAAGGACAAGAGAGAGAGAGAGACAGTATTCAAGTCGATCATCATCATCATCAATCGACCAATCGCGTCTACTGCTGGACATAGGTCTCCAGTAGCTATTTCCATCCTTGCTGATCTTGTGCTGCCTCTATCCAGTTGGTCTTTATCCTTTTGATGTCGTCGGTCCATCTGGTTGGTGGGCGGCCTCTACTTCTGTATACGTCTTGGCGCGGTCTTCACTCAAGTATCCTCTTTGTCCAGCGATTGTCCGAAAGTCGCGCCACATGACCGGCCCAGTTCCATTTTAAGGTTGTTATACGAGTAACCGCGTCTGTCACTCCGGACATCTCCCTTAATGATATATTTGGGATCCGGTCTTTTAGTGATATACCCAACATTGACCTCTCCATTTTCAAGTCGATAATTGTATAATAAATTATTATGTCATATATCAGCTATTTTAATGCATCATAAATATCTGCAACTTAGAAATCAGGAAAGGAAACTAACGATTGTCATATTTAAATTGAATAAATAAAAAAGCTGATAATTAGAAATTAGTTTACAGCCCTAAATAAACTGTTTGGTAAAATTCATATTTTTTGACAGACCCTGTATATCACTGGATCAATGGTTAAGGTAGGTTAGGTTTGGGATCGCCACATAACCAAGACTAATAAAACGAGAATATTCAATTCAATAGTTCGCAGCATAATGACTTATGGAGCTGAAATGTGGGTGATCAACAAAAAAAACAAAGGGAAGATTGTAGCCACAGAAATGGACTTTTGGAGAAGGAGTTGTGGAGTGAACAGATTAGATCGAATAAGAAATGAGGAGATCAGGAGAAGAATGGAGGTAAAAAAAGACATACTAGAACACATAGAGGAAAAGAAACTAACGTGGTACGGACATGTTAGAAGAACTCCGGAGGATCGCTGGATACACCGGGTAACTGAGTGGAGTCCATTAGGCAGACGAAAGAGAGGTCGACCAAGGCGATCATGGAGAGACGAAGTGGATGAGGCGATGGAATTAAGAAACCTGCAGGACGGAGACTGGCAGGACAAGGACAACTGGAGACAAGGGCTGAAAGCAGGAAGGCAGCGACAGCTGTAGATATCCTGGATTATATTATATATATAGGTTAGGTTTTACACCATGCAATCGTAAAATTAATAATAAAAAGTTTCTACTATGCTGCCAACTTGTAATGTACTGTAGTGTAATGCAGATTTAGTTCTGTTTTGAGACACCGGCAGATATTTTGGTTCTCCAGTCGTATTTTGAAACAAGCAAATTGCAGTACAGTACTTTGGGAATGACATACTATTCCTTATTTCATTCAGTGCTCTCTTATGGTATTTTACTTTGGGGGAATTCAACAAATGCTATTGCAGCTTTTGATGTCAAAAGAAAGCTATCAGAATATTGGCAAATGTGAGTTTTAGAGACCATTTTCTTCAACATTTCATCTATCTTGGTATCATGCCACTGTCTAATGTATACATATTTACTGTATTATCATAAATACACCAAAATGTAAATAAATTTTCAAAACATTTCGATTCACACTATTATAACACAAGATCGGCTGATTTACTGACTATTCCACGACATAGATTAGCTGTTTACCGCAAATCAAAGAGCGCTTGGATGCTGTGTGTACGGTGACTCTTCTTCAACGTGGTGGCACGTCGGTTTTTGATGAGCCACGCGCAGGTGCCCCGGAAAAGGCTACCATAAAGTGACAAAAATCCACGATCTCGTATTGGCCGATTGAAGGTGCACGAAATAACCGAGACAGTAGGCATCACAAAAGACCGCGTGGGTGAGGTTGTAGATTGTAGATTGTAGGGGGGGTCGTGAAGGCTATTTATCCTCTCGAACACCCCGACCTATCAGATCTTTAATCTATTCGAGGCCCGGGATTCCGAGACTTTGTACAAAGTTTATCAGTTTCCTGTGAGCTAAGTTCCTGACATCGGACGGCTTTAGAAAGACTCCTTATCCAGAAACTTGAGCCTCTTGCAAAAAAGCGCTGGGCATTCGCAAAGCAAATGTTCTGCAGTTTTAGCGAAGTTCTCGCAGTAGCGGCAACTATCACTCTCTATTTTGCCCATCTTTTTCAGGTGATACCTCAGCCGCGTGGGTCATATTCTGCATGAAATTTTAGGCATGAGAAAGCTGTTGGCGCGATGGATGCTGCGTTTGCTCACTCCGGACAACGAGCGCAACCGTGAGACCACTTCGGAGCACTGTTTGACGCTGTTTAAGCGCAATCCGAAGGAGTTTCTGCGTCGTTTCGTGTTTCGAAGAAGGCGAAGACTGTCCTATCGGCCGGAATGGTGATTGCCACCGTTTTCTGGGATTTTCAAGGTACGATCTATATCGACTACCTGGAAAAGGGCAAAACGGTCGCAGGGCTGTACTGTGCCGAATTGCAAAAAAAACGGTCCCATTTGGCGAAGAAAAAGTGCTCTTCCACCATGACAACGCACCGGCTCACACCTCCGCCCTCGCCATGGCCAAATTGCGCTACGAACTGCTGCCCCACACACCGTATTCTCCAGATTTGGCCCCGTGCGACTTGTTTTTGTTTCCAAACTTGAAAAAGTCAATCGCCGGGTAGAAATTTGAGTCGAATGAGGAGGTCATCGCCGCCACGGAGGCCTACTTTGCAGACCTCGAGAAATAGTATATTACACACCTATGGCAGTAAAGTAAGAAATGTCTCAGAGCACATGTTTGTTGACCAGGCGAAGCCGAAGTCATCATACATGTGTTCTGAGACATTTCTTACTTTAATGCCCGTGGTGTGTATACTATTTTTTTTCCTACTGTAGGCGGAAAGCGAAAGTGACGCTTTCTGCACAGTAGGGAGAAAACGTATTTTTCATACGGGTTAAAAAAGTTGGGGCGTCGTCGCTGGGTCAAGTGTATCGAACTAAAAAGAGACTACTTATATTAAAAAATAAATCGCTACTTTTCAAAGATTTTCGTTTTTCTTTTATAGGCTAAATACTTATCGGACCACCCCCTCGTATCTGCCAAAAACTCCGGATAATACAAAATCAGCTTCATATTATGAGACAAAAAAGTTGAAATATTTGCTTTCTATTGATGGCTACCCTGGCTTATATCGCAACTATTTATTTTCACGATTTTTGAGATGCTGGCGAATTTAACAAATTTTCTATTTCACCGAATTTAACAACGCCAAATTTCAGGATAAAAAATAATTTTCTAATTTTTTTTCTTACATAAATTTCTGACGTGCGAAGAATCAAATTTTGTAACATCGACAAAAATAACTACTTATTGTAAGTTGGGTAAAAATAAGAATAAAATAGTTCAGAATATATGTTTAATTTGTAATTAGATCAATTGATATACTAATTTGGCATAGCTTCCTTATTTTATTAATTTTATTTGTCCGAGAATGGGAAATTCCAAATTTTTAGTATTCGTTAATTCACAATTTTATAATGTAACTAACTTAGTCTATAAAAGTAAATCATATAATCATTGCTTGTATTCGTAGTAATAAAGCATATAATTTGACTTTTTATTGTGGTATTGGAATGCATAAAACGATATTAATTCTCTAACATATTTGTGATGCCTTTTATTGCTTAATCATGAAGCGTGTTAATTAGAATCTGTAAACGTGTTTCTGTTACCACCCATTCATATTTAAGAATTACTACTAAGGCACTACTTATTTTACAATAATATAAAAAACTGTGAATGAACCGTGTGTAAATCGATAATATTTTAATCAAAGTTCTAGGTGTGCCAAAACACCAGGTAGTTAAAAAAAATTTATGAGTGCATATATTTTTTAGTAAGTGTTGATATTCAAAAAGCCTGTAAGAAAAATTTAAAAACCCATACATCTCTACTTTGTTATAAGTTAGTTTCAATTGTTTAGTTAAAAAATTGCATAGAGCATGTACTTGCGGGAGGAAACCAAGAAAAACGTTTCTTTAAAAAGCAAGAGCAAAAAGGTTGCTACCACTGTATCTGAGAAAAAAACATTTTTTAAGGCTTAAATCGTTAGTTATGTGAATATACTTTTTCTGGATAAAACCAACCAGCTCGGGAGATATTTATGAAGGTCTATATGTCAATTAAATATTAAAATTTTATTTAAATTAGCAATTCCTTTTTTGTTTAACCTTTAACTTAGAATTAAGCCGTATTAACCCTAGACGCATTGGCGAGAAGCAACAAGGTTACTCTTTTCTGGGTTCCTGGTCACTCGGGAATCAAAGACAATGAGAGGGCTGATAAGTTGACAAAAGCGGGATCGGAGGCAGCCATAGAGGTTCCCTTCTGTTTAGGCAGAGGGATAATTCGGAGCTGGCTCATCATAATGTACTGGAAAACAGAAAGCAGAGACAAGTGCAGACAGGCAAGGGCCCTCATAGAGACCTCTTCCTTCCACTTGCTACGGTTATTACACACATCTTTTGCTTCATCTACCTTCATCAGTGCTCTCTTATACATGATCGTCGGTTGTTGGTACTTTTGACCTGGCCTTTCTTCAAAAAAACGTCGATCTAATCGAGATATGTTCACCGAGGTCAACCTCTACCGAGTTGTCCAAACCATGTAAGCATTCCTTTATCTATCTTTGTAGCCGCATCTTCTTTTACACCACAGTGTTCGCTTATCTCACTATTTTTCACTTTATCCAACACAGTCACTTCGGCTATACTTCTCAGATTATTCATTTCTGCAGTATTAATCTTATTTTTATGCTTCTTCTGCCAAACCTAACATTCACTACCATACATAAGTGTAGGAACCAGCACTTCTCTGTGAACAGCCAGACGTGCCTTTTTTGACACGTTCTGGAGTGTTATGCAGTGTCCTATTTATTTGTTTTCCTGCCAACACCCTTCGCTCAATGTCACTGTCATACTTTACGCCTCTCGTAAACTTTGTACCCAAGTATACAAACCCATTTACTTGTTTTGCTTGTCATGCTTTCTTCTCTTTAAAAAACCATTACTTTCGTATGTTGCCATCACGGGAAGACATAATGGATATTGACTGAGTGCCGTTGGCGGGTTTTTAAAGAAAACAAACCCCCCTCCCTCCCAGCTCATTATTATTATTAAGCCGCATTAACAAATTAATACTCACACCCATTTAAACATGCACAACACTTCTTTTTACTGTAATAGGAGCGTCTGCTTAAAAGTGGCTCAGCAGTGGGTGCTTTCACGTTTTTTTATTAATTTTACAGATGAACTTAGATCTTAAAATTGAAAAAAATCCACAAAGGAAGCCGCAACTCATGGTGGAGAAAAAGATTGAAAAATATTATTTAAAGGCCAATGCATTTTATGTTATAATTCGTCAGGATGTGCAGTATAAGTTTATGTTTTGATATGGAAAATTTTTAACCATTACCGAAAATCTTCATATAAGATGCATACTTTTTGCGAAAAATAACTTGTTTATTGTGATATTGGATTCAAAAAAACATTCCTTACATGCTTGGAATCACAATCACGAACAGGGTCAGTTGTAGTACGATCTGCATTCATTACCTATATAAACAAATTTTAAAAATGCCTGCAAATATAAAAAATGGACTTAATCTTGTGATTGTCTGGAATATGACATTGGTCAAATCAAAACGTAAATTAATTTTTATCTTTTTGTTTTTCTTTAATTTATCCTAAACCTAACCTTTGTATCCTATGCATTCGTAATCAAAAAATGGTGATTTTGCCCAAAAAATGAGTGGCATTCTCATAAATTATATAAATTTAAAAAATATGCGCTTGCAAATTCATTTTTCAATAATTAGAAGTTTTTTTTAAATTATCTAATATTTGTCTAGTATGGAAGTAGCGACTTTCGAACAGACACTTCTCACATACAAGAAGTCGTTGCCCACATCTAATATATGTAAGAAATAAAAATTTACTTGACATTTATTGTTTTTACCTACACAATTTAATGTTTAAACATTCAGTTATTTTAGAACCCATATTTCTTTTTTTATATCCAAAATTTGCATGGTAATATATTCATGTAGATGAAGAATTTAACATAAAATTATAGTGATTTATTTACTAAAAAAGTTTTAATCGAGACGACAGTTACAACATTATGTAATTATTTTTTATCTATTTATGCAAACATTCTGGTGTTTTTAGAAATATATAACATAGAAAGATTTTAATATATAAATCTAATACGAATTTTATAACAGATGGACTAAGTAATGCACTTTTTTCTTTGACCATTAGATATGTATCAACAAGACGCTGGAACTCATCCTCTAAACCTGTCTGGTTTCAATGATGACCATTACTATCATCGATTCTTTTATGTTGCCAGAGACGTATCTGCAAAATGCTAAAGAGACTTTTTGGCTAGATTTAAACTTTTTTGGTAATATCTAGGTATGGATAAGGACGCATTAATCAGCAGATATTGAAAACTAGTTGAGTCAAGTGAACTTGACACAGATACTCACATCGATATTAATAGTTTTGACCGTGACAGTAAAACAGTAGCTGCAAAGCTGAGAGCTGCTGCTAAATAAAAGGTATTAGAGCCTATCAAAAAAAGAATCTCCTCTCCAATGCCATCGATCAAGTAGAGTTGGGGATACTACGTGCTATAGCGTCTGACTGAAAAGTCAACCACTAGCATAATCGGACTGTATTGATTTACAAAGTAATTTATCACGATCACGAAATAAGGACATATTAAATGAGTCAAAAAATATTGGAATAAACAATGATTACCCAAAAATGGTCTCGCCTTGCGTAGTTCACGTGTACTGGGAGAGAGGGCAGCAGCCGACATGGGGCTTTTATTTAAAAATACAAATTATAAAAGCAAATTATTTATAAAATAACGACAAATTCTCCGCCACCTCAAGAATCTTTTTCAGAAAAATTAAATAAAATAACGAATAAAAGAAGCGTGGCACTCATTTGACCAAAGCATAATAATTGTCAAAAAAATTAATTTGGTAATCCTTTCAGCAATTGCGTTAAAAAAATGTTTCTAAATTCATTAAAAAATAATTAGTTTGAATAATATTTACAAAATTTAAAGCAAAAATTACATAATTCATTTAATTAGCATAAGTTTATGAGTGTAAGTTTATTGGAACTGGTATTGCACTGCACAGCGTTGTGCAATCGTAGCTAAAATTTTAACTACAGGCCAGTTATTTAATCTATTTTCTACTATCTATGAGAAAACAGGACTGCATCTGAATAGCAAAGTGGCAGGAACATATATGAAAAAGAAAACGGAGGAACTAAAACTGAAATATAAAAACTTAGTTACTAGGAAGAAGCTCACAACTTACAATCAAAAATAAGGGGCTGGTGTACAACAAATCTTCAAACCAGTATGTACCTATGGTATTCAACTATGGGGTTGTAATAGTAAGAGTAATTATGCTTGCCTTCAAAGAGTCCAAAACCGAGTACTAAGGAATATAGTTAACTCCCCGTGGTATGTTCGCAATAAAGACTTACATCGGGAATTTCACATTAATACAATCGAAGAAGAAATAAAGAAGATTGCTAAAAGTCACGAAGAAGGAAGAACGACTCCATAATAATATAAACAGCAAAGTATTCTAGACAATCAAGACCTAGTCCGCAGGCTCAAACGCACCAAACCTTTTAAACTTGTGTGAAAAGCGACAGTAAAAGCTTAGTTCAGTAAACCTAAGCCACAACAGTGTAGTCTTCTTCTTCTTCTTCTTACGTTAGGACTACGTCCTGTGTTTGCCTCAAAGGTTGCCCAAAAACAATTGGGACGATGAAGACCAGCTATCATACCATCTTTTTGGTGGGCGTCCAGTTGGGCGTGGTGTGTTGGGCCGCTTCTCTCTCACAATTTTTGCCAGCCGGTCGTTTGGCATTCTGCTAACATGGTCTCTCCATTCTTTTCTTCGGTTTCTTGCCCATCTTACTATGTCTTGGACTTCACATATTTCTCTTATCTCTTCGCTTCTTTTATGGTCAAGTAAGGTATAGCCAGTTATCGATCTAAGAATTCGCATTTCCGTTGATCTAAGAAGTCGCTTTGTAGTCGTGTTCTCCGCTCTGGTCTCTATCGCGTATGTCATAATCGGTCTTACACATGTCTTATATATTCTGACCTTACTTCTGGTACTCATGTGTTTATTTCTCCAGATTATGTCTCTCAAGAATCCTGAGATTAGAGATGCCTTTGTTGTTTAAACTTTTACTTCCTCCTTAATATTTCTAGTGCTAGTTATATTAGCTCCTAAATATTTAAAGGACATCTTTTGTTCTACACTCTACTCATAGATTGCGAGTTTACATCTTCTCGGTTCTTTGGATATTGTTAGCGATTTGGTTTTCTTGACGGATATTTGCATATTGAATTCTTCAGCTGTTTTTTGGAACTTGTGTAAGAGTCTCTGTAGGTTGTCCTCGTCTTCCGATACGATTACAGCATCATCAGCGTAGCATATGATTTTTATTTCTTTATCTCCCAGTCGATATCCTCTCCCAGTTACTTTGACTTCATTTATAATTTCATCCATGATGATATTAAATAGGATTGGGCTTAGGCTATCTCCTTGCCTGATTCCGGTTGTCATAGGTATTTTATTGCTTAGCCTATTTGCAGTTCTTACATATGTGTAGTTGTTCTTGTTCAATTCTTCGATGGTCTTTATTACATTCGGATGAATTCTTCTCTTTTGTAGTAGGGCCAAGACGTCTGTTAATCGTACCCTATCGAATGCCTGGGTTAGGTTAATGAAACACGTGAAGGCTACTTTATTGAACTCAATGGCTTTCTCAGTAATTTGACGTATTATAAATATAGCATCTATAGTAGACCTGTTCTGTCTGAACCCTTGCTGTTCTTCACATATTCCGGTTAGAGATATTACAGTGTAGTGTGCTTAAAAATTAATATCTTAGGCCGAAGAACTCGGCACGCTGATCAGTCTCACCCATTTACTCTCAAGATTGACACTACAAAGACCAATCTTCATCAAGAATCCTTCTTTTACAGGGCTGCTACGGAATGAAATAAGCTTCCAAAATTAGTTTTTCCAGAGAACTATGACCTGCAAATTTTTAAAAAGCGTGTCCACAATCATTTTCTTTCTATAATCCCTTCCCCTTCTAATAGTCGCAGTGCGGGCCGTCCGCGGCCCACACGATAGGTCTACCCTTTTTGCGACTATTTTCTTAAAAAAAAAAGGTGGACCATTGAGAATACTAAAGACAGTATAGTAGTAGATTAGGTCACATACAAAATTATGGTTAATCGCAATATTAGGAGCATTGTCTCTTTTAATAAATAAAAAATTCTTCTATCACTAATCCAATGAACTTCCATGGTACCGTTGTCCATAAATCTGACGTAAGTAAAGAGGCGAACAAATCGAAATGATGAAAAAAAATTATTGCGTAAAAAGTTGTAATAACTTATTAATTAATTATTATTATTAAGTAATAATAGATCATAATGGTAGATGCTAGCTTTGGTTTGTTCTAAAAAAATGTTGGTAAAATTACTTCAAACGATGCTGGTTGTTGGTACGACATTGGTTGTTGGTTGACGAGGATTTTAAGCGGTGCATAGACAGAGCAAGCGATATCGAAGAGCATAGTCAATCGAATATCCAATTATTTTTTTGTCGACAAATGAGAGTGACGGTATACGGTTGGACACATAACGAGGGTCGGACAGAAAACGCTGTATTATGATGGTCGCTGTTCACATTCACGAGTGGTTTATATTCAGCTAAAATTTATTTTTTTTTTCATCAATTTTTTGAAAGATCGCAAACAACACGTTGAAGCGATGCGATCCCCAGCATTCATAATTACCACCTTTGGGACGACTAACTTTTAAAACGATCTCTTCTAAAAAAACCGACATAAATAATTTTTCGCGAGGAGAATAATATAGTTTAAAAAAATAATGGTCAATTATTCTAATTCCAAGTGATAAAAATCTGGCACATTTTATTGCAATAACAAGAAACATTTTTCACGAATGTTTTAAAAAATAAAACGTCAGTTTACAGGTATGGCAGGAAATAATATAAAATAGGATGTATAATATAGGATGTTATGTCTTTTGAATTTTTTAATATTGTTATGGGCAGTAAAAACCATTTAAATGTTAATGTTTAGCAACTCCTCTTAGACCTGCACCATTACAAAATTACTGTTAATGTTAAACTACAGGGTGTTTTAGAAAAAGGTGACCCCGTCTCTAGGATAGGTAGTAAACTGAAAAATAATTGCTTAGTAAAAAAATTTCTTAACGCCATCCGTATTTAACTTAAAGGGCGTTGAAGAAAAAAAATGTATACACATTTATTGAGATTTTTGCCGAAACTACTGGAAACATTGTAATGAAATTTTATACGAATATGTTTTAGAAGCTGATACATCCCATGAATTATAAATTCCATCAATAGAGATCTTAAAGCAATCGTCGAGTGGGGAACCAACAATCTTGTTCAGTTCAACGCCCAAAAAACACAAAGTGTCACGTTTTTCAAGAAAGTGAATTCCTCAAATCATCCCATCACAATGTCCGGAAATACCCTTAAACCAAATCCCTCCATCTCGATTTTGTGAGTCACGGTGTCCAATAATATGTCTTGGCATGACCATGTTGCTAACATCGCAAAGTCGGCAAGCCAGAGGCTAGGTTTTCTGTGGAAACCAGAAAGTTTTTTATTCCTGATCAACTGTTGACGACGTACAAGGCTCAAATCCGGCTCCAGAGAAATAAAAACTCTTATACCACCACTGGTCACATTCGGCCGAAGAACTCGGCATGCTGATCAGTCTCAACTTTTCAAAAAGTGGGTCAACGATCATCTCCTTTCTAAAATCCCTCCCCCTTCTAATAATCGCAGTGCGGGCCATCCACGGCCCACACGATAGGTCTACCCTTTTTGCGACTATTTTCATAAAAAAAAAAAGTAAAAATACTCTATACACAGTGAACCAGCTAGATAAGAAAATCCCTATGTTTGAGTGGGGATAGCAAAACCACCTTCTCCATCATTTGTAACATCTGTGAGCCACACTTTATATTGTTATAGTTAGTGTAAAAATCGAGGTTTCTCGCTGGTGTAATCTCTATCAGGATATTTGAAAAAAATATATAATTTTCGCGTTTTCATACAAAAAGAAACCTAACCCTCAATCCTTCTAACTCTAATTTTCCCAATAATTTATCAAAATATGAATTAGAGTTGGTAGGAGTAGGTTAGGATTTATTTGCATAAAAAACGAAAAAAATGCAATTTTGCAACGATAAAAAACTAAATGAGATTATACATACCTTCCATGTTCAACAAATGTATTTTCTTGTTCAGCATTCTAACATTTCAGGGAAAGTAAAGTTGTGGAGGGATGCAGCGAAAAATTTACCAAATTGTCTTTATCAATATGCTTTTTGATGGGAAACATCTAATGCGGCGGGTGAGGGTTAAACTGGCTCTTAGCGTTAGTCTTCCGTCCGACTCAAAATATCTGCATAATAACTAAAAAATTAGATCTTAACGATAAAAATAAAGAAGATTACTGATGACAGTTGTCAAAAAAAAATTTAAATATGTACAGGTTATTGTTTTCGTTTGAAATTGTTAGTCACACATTTAAAATATCCAAGAAAAGTATGAAGAAAATGTAGCATGTTTATATTAAGTGTTATTCAGTAGTAGTATTTGGTTTTTTTCCCTTTAATATACCATCTTTTTAAGCAAATTTTCTATAAGTTCACATCTACCAGGTGACCCGCGAAGGTTCATTTTTTTTATTTCAAATTAAAAAAATAGGTAGTAGCAGAATAATTTTATGTTTTCTTCCTTGGTTTTTATATGCAGGGTGTTTAACAAAAAATGACGCTTTCTCTGAGATAGGTAGAAAACTAAAAAATAATTGGGGTTTGCTTCGTAAAAAATTTTCGTAACGCAATCCGTATTCAAGATATAGGGCGTTGAAGAAAAAAAATTTATACACATTTTTACGATTTTGCCAAATCTGCTGGAAACATTGTAATGAAATTTTACACGAATACGTTTTAGAAGCTGATACATCCCATGAATTTGTTTTTATATCTGACTCTCATAGAGTTCCCTAGTTACACGGTTCGTACCAAGTAGTATTGAACATAACTTTTTTAAGATTTGATTTATTAATCAAAATTTCAAGTGAACTTAAACATCATTCAATTTTACACCAATAAGGTACTCCTGGTAAAACTCGATACTTTGTACCGTTTTCGGAATATTTTAAATTAAAAATTATGAAGTAATAACCAAATTTTTTTCTTCAACGCACTTTATTTTGAATACGGATGGCGTTACGAAAATTTTTTACTAAGCAAACCGCAATTATTTTTCAGTTTTCTACCTATCCTGGAGACAGGGTCACCTTTTTGTGAAACACCCTGTATACAGATATGGAAAAATATTTGTGAAACATAAAAGTTTCAATGCAAATCGTTGAGGTGTACGGTATCCGGTCGTCCAGCACAAAATATAATAAATATTCACGATAAATAATCAAGTAATCAACTACAACACTCTAATTTTATTTGTCTTCACTTCGTCGACATGTGTTACTGGTCAGTATGAAACTGTTAGCGACGGTGTGTACGTGTACGTGTACGTGTGTACTTATCAGGAAAGATATTACGACGTTTGCAAAAATCAAATAATTTCTCTTCTAAAAATGTGTCCATTTTTACCATAGTGGCTGTAAAAATAAAATAAATACTCTACAAATTAAAAAACATAACGGTGACGCGAAACCATAAGATTGCCTTCTACCAAATTTTGCTCAACGCTCCTAAAGAAATTTTTACTTTAAAAATATACTCATATATTTAAACATTTTTTGCAAATGATGTTAGGCATGAAATACTATCCTTCTTATTATTTACTATTATTTTAGAAATTTATTTGTAATCCCTCTAAGTATCGGTTTTTTTGGATTAGGCTTCTTATAAATATTCTTAAACAGAGACAAATGTCTGTAATTATTATTTTAAAATTAAACGTTTATCGTGTTTTAAAAAATAAATACGTCTTAAGCTTGCAACAAGAAAATCGTGACTAGAGTAGAATAAATTTCACAGGATGAATTTTCAACTTGTTTTTTAGATCACCTAAAGTTTTTAAAAAATCGAATGATTTTTCATATTCCAGCTACTTAATAAACCGGCCTCGTACTCGGTAAGCAATCGTCTATTTGTAAAGGAAGGCGGCTGCAACCCAATTAAAATATCTACATAATACCGGACCGCCTGTGAAGCTTCTTTTCACCAAAATAAAAAAGGAACCTGCGAACGAACTTTCAAATAATCTTAAAAGCTAAAAACCAAAACCTTTTAAAGACCTGCCTAGGAATATTTGTTTTGTGGACAATTATCCCCGCAGGGACTCTTTTGTTATGGTATTGCGGTTCACTTATCACTTTTTTTCTTTAAATAAACGTGTGCTTAAAAATCTTGTTACACTCGACTGACTTCCATTCCGATGCCAACACAACACAAATTGAGTTTTTGTTCGTTTCTTTTATGGACCACTGTGAACAGAAAAGTCGATTTTCAACGTGCAGGATTTTCATCTGCGAACGTTAAATTCCCTTTTTTCTTTTCAAAAGTGCAAATGTTTGTAATTAGTACATTTTTTTATAATTGCTGTTTCGTTTTTATAAAAGCGTTTTAAGAATTTTCTTGTATATTTTTTTTAATTTAAAATAGCCGCGAATGCGTACGAGAAATATTCTTTTGAGTGCTCAAAAAATAAGATGTAGCTGCTACACATGTGTGCCTTTACAAGTAAGGCGAGGAGGAGAAAGTAAGAAACGAGAGCAGCCCTCTCTTAAGCTTAACCCCTAAAAGAAACAACCTCGTAAACGTAAAAGACTCGACTCTCGAAAAAAACACTTGTGTAAAAGTATATATATACGAGGGTAGTTTGATAAGTCAGTGACTTTTTGAATTTCCCGCGCAGTTACTCCAAATGCAACAGTGCTGCCGTCAACTATAATCTTTCAGTGGGCAACTTTCTAATTTTGAGCAAGCTACGTCGTGCAGTTGGTGTTTGATAGCCGTTCAAAGCAGACAACCTCGTGAATTTTTACGAAAATGGAAAAAAGTGAATTTCGTGTGCTGATTAAGCATTACTTTTTACGTAAAAAATCCATCACTGAAACTAAGGAAAGACTTGATAAATACTACGGGGACTCGGCACCATCAATTTTAATGGTTAAGAAGTGGTTTACAGAGTTTCGTTGTGGTCGTACCAGCACTAGTGACGCCGAACGTCCAGGTCGCCCAAAAGAAGTGATCACGCCGGAAATCGTCGATAAAATCCATGAAATGATATTGGATGATCGGAGAATGAAAGTGCGTGAGTTGGCTCATGCTGTAGATGTATCTCAACTCAACGGGTACATCATATTTTACACGAATATTTGGACATGAAAAAACTCTCTGCGTGTGTGTGACCACTTCAAAAGAGTGTTTAGCGATGTTCAGCCGTAATCCAGACGAATTTTTGCGCCGTTTTGTTACTGTGGATGAAACATGGATCATCACAACACGCCAGAGACCAAGGAACAATCGAAACAGTGGGTTGCTCGGGGTGAACGTGGACCAAAGAAGGCGAAACAGAGTCTGTCAGCCAACAAGGTCATGGCCACAGTTTTTTGGGATGTACGTTGGTGTCATTCACATCGATTACCTCAAGAAAGGTAAAACGATCACCGGCAAATATTATTCAAAGCTTTTGAACAGATTTGACGTTGATTTGAAGCAAAAACGGCCGCATTTGGCTAAGAAGAAGAAAGTGCTGTTCCATCAAGACAATACACGTGTGCACACTTGTCTAGTCACGATGGCCAAAATCCACGAATTGGGATACGAACTGCTACCCCATCCAGCATATTCTCCAGATTTAGACCCCTGCGACTATTTTCTGTTTCCAAACCTAAAGAAATGGCTGGGCGGTAAGAGATTTGAGTCGAATGAAGAAGTCATTACCGAAACAAACGCGTATTTTGAAAGCTTTGAAAAAATCTATTATTTGGAAGAAATAAAAAAATCAGAAAAACGCTGTACTAAATGTAACGAGATAAAAGGGGATTATTTAAAAAAATAAAATGTTTATTTGCGGAAAAAAATTTGTTTTATTCAAAAAGTCACTGACTTATCAAACCGCCCTCGTATTTATTTGTGCGATCGTTTATAAATAGATATTTCTCAACTTAAAATAACAGTCCACTAAGATTAACAATTGTATTTAATTACTTTGCAATAAGTTTCGTTTATTTTATTCGTTTTGCCTTTGATACCAGCCTTCCATTGTTATTTACTCGTTTAAAATTGTTCATTTGAAAAGGACTCACTCCCTTTATATTTCAGAAATGCGTCATATTAGAATGTAATGCCGAAACACGTCAACTTTTAACTCAAGGGGGACACTTTTTAGGTTAGGTGGTGAAGGGACTCCTCACTGGAACTGCCCTTTGAGGTATCACCTAAAAAAGATGGGCAAAACAGAGAGTGATAGTTGCCACTACTGCGAGAACTTCGCAGAAACTGCAGAACATTTGCTTTGCGAATGCCCAGCGTTTTTCTGCAACAGGCTCAAGTTTCCGGAAGGGGCCTTTTTAAAGCCCTCGGATGTCAGGAACTTAGCTCCCAGGAAATTAATTAACTTTGTACAAAGTCTCGGAATCCATGGCATCGAATAGGGTTGTGCACAAAAGATCTGATAGGTCGAGGTCCTTGTGAGGCTGCATAGCCTTCACGACCCTCCCACAATCTACAATCTACATATTCAGGACTCGATTTATTAACCATTAAGAAGTATTATGGTAGGCGACCTAACAGAAAAGCTCGAAAGTTTTTACTCCTTATCAACTGTTGACGTACAAGGCTCATATCCGACCTCTACTGGAGTATTGCTTGCACATTTGGGGTTTAGGCATTCTCTTTGTCATGTAGATTCCATTTAGAAAAGAGCCATTTGGTTAATAAACAGCTTAACTCTCACAGATACCCTTCACCTACTTGAACATAGAAGAAGAGTTGCAAACCAGACATTACTCTACAGATATTTCCATGGCAGATGCTCCAGTGAAATAAAAACTCTTGTACCACCACTGGCCACATTCGGCCGAAGAACGCTGATCAGTCTCACCCATTTACTCTCAATATTGACACTACAAGAACCAATCAACATCAAGAATCCTTCTTTTACAGGGCTGCGACAGAATGGAACAAGCTTCCAAAATCAATTTTTCCAGAGAACTATGACCTGCAGCTTTTTAAAAAGCGGGTCCACAATCATTTCCTTTCTATAATCCCTCCTCCTTCTAATAGTCGCAGTGCGGGCCGTCCGCGGCCCACACGATAGGTCTATCCTTTTTGCGACTATTTTCAAAAAAAAAACATGGTGGCAGAAAGATCTATAGAAGATTCCAAAGAAAATAAGAACAACAAGAACAATCCTTTAACATTTTGGGTAACTTTTCAGGTAACGATGGTCTTCAACATGTTTAAACAATCGGGAAATAAACTTACTTTCTTAAAATTCTGCCCACTTGTCATATGCTTTGTTAATTTAACATATTGTTCAGAATTTGTAATTAAATGTCTGCAATGAATAAATGAATATTTTATTATTAATAATAACAAATAAAAGTGGTGATAAACTTTTTTTTTGTTTCTTTTACTAAAATTTGTGTTTAATTATGAATTTATAATGGCACTGAGTGTTATTATAAATGTCACAATGACATCCAAATAAGAATACTAAATGTGTCATAATGACACCGTTGTTGATTAATTTGTGTATCTCTCTCGCAGCAATTGACAAGAATCCATTGACGAACATTTTTCATCCATGCAGAATAATTTCTTAATAGTTCCATTGTTACGACGAGCATCACAGCATTAAATTGCTGTATTTAGCTTGTCTAAATTTACAGCAGAATCTCATAAAAATGATCGTCTAAGGATCTATTTACCTTTCTTGAGGTAAAAGATATTTTATATTCAGCTCTCTCGAGTTCATATTTTATTCAAATTCGCGAAGTTTACGTTCTCGTGCTCTTTTGATCTTCTCAAGAAACGTAGAGAACAAGGGGAACGTCATTTTGCTCGTTACAACAAATTGATAGGTGTACTTAGATGGCAGCTATAACCAGAGTCGTACATATTTTTTTTTAAATCTATTAAGCTACAGCATTTTTCGTTTGGTAACTTTTTTAAAAAAATTTAAGTGCGTGGCCTATTAAAGCGTTATAATTATTTATTCTGACACTGATTATTTAATTACGGTCTTGAACTTATCAAAAAACTTCCCTAAAAATGCCTTCTTAAAAATTTAAAACAACACATGGTCTATGACATACTTCATATTTCAACTTCAAATCTCTTAAACCAAAAACGAAATTATCATAAATTATAAATGGTTCTTAATGATCCTTTGTCTTTTAAAAACAACCCAAAAATATTTTTAAACTTTTTATTTTAAAAATACAGCTACTACTTTTTATGTAAAAATCATTAATCTGGCTCTGTATTGCATTAAAAATTTTAATTAGGTAGGCGTTGCTTTTATGTAGAGTAAAGGTTTAAGGTTAGCTTTGTTTTTCCGGCAGATTTTCCGATTAAATGTTCCCTCAAAAACGTACAAAAAGCTGTATTTTATCAATAAACGATTTAGTTTATGATGCAGGTTTCGATTGCTTGAGGCCATAATGGCAACACATAAAATACGTTGGTTAAACGATTCTCGACTGTTTTCTTTACATCATTTTTTTTTTACTGATTGTGAGATTGTGAGAATTTTTTACATGAAGTGCGCGAATGAATTTTGTGAAACGTGAAAATCTGGCTTAGTAGCATCTTGGTAAATAGATCAAATCAAATTATCGGCTATGCAGATGATCCGAGTATAATGGCAAGGTCAATACTCTCCGTAAAGGAATCTTTCACAGAAATATAAATGGAACAAAGGAAATAGGTCTCGTGATTAATGATTAAAAAACCAAGCTACTACTGCAATGCAGACAACAGCGCAATCGATTAGGCCAAAACATCACATTTGAAGTAGTGAAGGACTTTACCTACCTCGGCTCAAACATATCACATGACAACGACGAACCCAAAGAAATTAGAAAAAGGACCAACGCAGCAAATAGAGCATACCACTCAATACTACCCATTTTAAAATCGAAAGATGTACTCAGGAAGACCAAAATTGGAATCTATAAAACAATGATCCGCACAGTTTTGACATACGGAGCTGATACGTGAACACTCTCAGCCAAAAACGCGGAGCTTTTAGACCGATTCGAACGAAAAATCCTAAGAAGATTTTTGGTCCAGTAAATAAAGGGGATTTCTGGAGGGCACGCATGAATCATAAAATATACCAGTTGTATGAGTAACCCAGAGTTTCAATGCATATAAAACTGATGCGACTGAGATGGGCTGGTCATGCCAAAAGAATGCCAGACGACGGGGTCCCAAAAAAAGGTGCTCACAGAAAAACCTGAAGGAAAGAGGCCGGTAGGAAAGCCGAAGGTGCGCTGGGAAGATGAGTTACGGAAGGATGCTGAAGAAATACTGGGTATAAGAAATTGGAGACATGCAGCGGTGGATCGGGACGGATTGATATCAGCTGTAGCGCCATCATAGTAGTAACTTTTTAATCTTCAACACTGTAGATATTACATCTAGCATGGCCACTCCAGGAGAAATTAACAGGGAGACAGCTCAACTCTCACAGATACTCTTCACCCTCTAGAACATGGAAGAAGAGTTGCAGACCAGTCATTACTCTACAGATATTTCCATGGCAGATGCTCCAGAGAAATAAAAACTCTTGTACCACCATTGGCCACATTCGGCCGAAGAACTCGGCTCGCTGATCAGTCTCACACATTTACTCTTAAGCTTGACACTACAAGGACCAATCAAGAATCCTTATTTTACAGGGCTGCTACGGAATGGAATAAGCTTTTAAAATCAGTTTTTCCAGAGAACTATGACCTGCAACTTTTTAAAAAGCGTGTCCACAATCATTTCCTTTCTATAATCCCTTCCCCTTCTAATAGTCGCAGTGCGGGCCGTCCGCGGCCCGCACAATAGGTCTACCCTTTTTGCGACTATTTTCATAAAAAAAAAACTTTTACCTAATAAATTGGATAATTTAGACAAAATGTTAACGAGACTGAATCATCAAAATAAAGGATTAGATACGCAAAAGTGGTATATAATTAGAAAAACTGAGACTGATAAAGTTAATAGTGTCAGTTGAAAGAAAAATTGTTAAAAATTTAAAACAGTGTCTCATTTAAGTATCTAATGTATGTAGAAAGTAATGGTTTTTGAAAGAGAAGAAAGCTAGTTTCGATTGAGGGAGAAACAGTGGAACAAGTAAATGAATTTGCGTACTTGGGTTCAAAGTTTACGAGAGATAAACAATATGACAGTGACATTGAGCAAAGGGTGTTGGCAGGAAAACAAATGAATGGGGCACTGCGTAGCTTTATGAACACCCAAAAAGTCTCAAAAAAGGCACGTTTGGCACGTTTGTTTAACCTTTTTTTCAGTCTCATTGCGTTTTGCTTTTTTTCCTTTTCTTTCTCCTTACTCCAGACGCTTAGCTCAGTTTTTCTTTACACAATATTATTTGTGCATAGAGGTGTGTTGGTTCCTACACTTATCAGTATGGTAGTGAATGTTGGGTTTGGCAGAAGAAGCATGAAAATAGGATTAATGCTGCGGAGATGAGTAGTCTGAGAAGTATAGCCGGAGTGACTCGGTTGGATAAAGTAAAAAATGGTGAGATAAGAGCACGCTGTGGTGTAAAAGAAGATGTGGTTACAAAGATAGATAAAGAAATGCTTAGATGGTTTGGACACGTAGAAGGATGGATGAAGGAAGATTGACGAAACAAAATTATGAGGCGAGTCTGAATAGACAAGCCGGTAGAGGTCGACCTCGGCGAACATATCTCGATCAGATCAACATTGTTTTAAAGAAAGGCCAGGTCAAGAGTACCAACAACCGACTAGCATGCATAAGAGCGCTGATGAAAGTAGAGGAAGTAAAAGATGTGTATCAGAAACGTAGCGGAAGTGGAAGGAAGTGGTCTCTGCCTACCCCTACGGGAAAAAGGCGTGACTATATGTATGTATGTATCTCGAAAACGACTGAAGCATTAAATTTTTTGACATTGACTTAAAATAGCATCAAATTATGATACCACGCTGGCTACAACAGCTTTATATTTGTAATAATTACCTTTTTGCGAGTGTTTCCTTGTGTCTATTTGTTTTAATTTATGTACAGGGACTAATTCGTAAACATTTCCGTTATCTTTGGAAGATTACTATTACTATATCGTAGGTATTTTAATTTTATGTACATTTTATTACTTATTCTCGCAAGCATGTAATATTGTTGGTACTGTTATGTCGTGCACGTTCATTTATATTTTATGTCTTTTTCCTTGTGGTCTAATATCGGTTTATTTCAACGACGATAAATTCTGGTCTCTTCTTTTTTAACTTGTCATAACATGCAAAGCATTGTTGCAAAGCTTTTTATATATATATATACAAATAAAAGAATTAAAAGGAACATTTTTTGTGTTAAGTGTATTAAGAATTTTTCAACAATGTTTATTGCTTGAATGTTTTAGTAAATTTGAACAGAAACTTTATTGTTTTCATCAAAGATTCAGCAACAGTAATTAAACTAATGTTAGTTTTTATTTCCCATCTTTCTAAATTAAAATCTAATTTACTCAAAATTAAAATGTTATCAAAAACCAAATTGCATTCTTATCTAATTGTACCTCTTCTTGGATCAAAAAAGTTTGGCTACGCTGATGATTGGGCACTCGCAATAAGATCCAGCTCTATCCAGGAGTGTGAAGAAATTTTAACGGCGGACCTAGATCTTATGGGAAAGTTTTTTCGCAAATGGAGACTACAACCTAATGCTTCCAAAACTGAGGCTAGCTGCTTTCACTTAAACAACAAGCTTGCAAAAATGAAACTTAACATCCAGTTTGAAAATACCTTAATTAACCACAATAAAACACCAAAATATCTAGGAGTAATCCTTGATAGGACACTTTCCTTCGAAGAACACCTGACAAAGACTGCCGAAAAACTGAAAACACGAAACAAGATCATTCAAAAGCTATGTGGTACATTCTGGGGAGCATCCGCTTCAACCTTACGCTCTTCCGCTCTAGGCCTTGTTTTCTCCACTGCTGAATATTGCGCTCCAGTCTGGCTAAATAGCCCCCATGTTCAAAAGGTAGACGTCCAGCTAAACAACACTATGAGGATGATTGCAGGCGTTATCAAATCAACCCCTACTAACTGGCTACCAGTTCTAAGTCACATACCACCCCCGCAATTACGACGAAAAAATGCTCTTGTAAACGAGTATAAAAAGATTTCAGATAACAGAAATCTACCAATTCATCAGTTCACAGAAGATGCTAACCGTAGCCGACTGCGTTCCCGACGGCCCCCAACAAAAACGGCCAAGGCAGCAGTTGAAGAGGGGTTTAACATCACCAAAGCATGGACCCATGACTGGGAATCTCATCAAAATGTTAATTTCCACTGCATTACACAAAAGCCGCCTGATTTTGACCTACCCCGCAAAACATGGTCCACATTGAACCCATGGCAGGTGTGCACACTCTTTGCACCGTTGGGGGAAACTGCCATCGCCACTTTGCGACTGCGGGGAGCAACAAACTATCAGGCACATCATCGAAAGTTGTCCTAAGAGGGCCTATAAGGGAAAACCTGACGACTTCCTGTTGGCGACTCCTGAGTCGATTGATTATATAAATCGACTAGATGTTTGTTTGTAACATGTAAAGTGTTTGTCTATATACATACATATGCTTACCTTTATTTGTACGCTATATTGTTTATTAATTTTATTTTTATCTTATTTTATTTCTACGTACAATTTATTATGTGTCCATAGCCATACGATAAATAAAATCTTCTTGGTCCTGACTTGTAAGTACTCAACAAGTTTATTTTTCAACTTGAGTAGGGGTATTTACTTGTAGGAAGCACTGAAGACGACGATAATCGAAAGCACTTTGCAATAAATTTATGTGTACACTTATAGACCACGTCCAGCAAGAAAAAGCCACGCCGTCAACGACATCGGGACGTCACGCGCTCCGTCTTCAGCACCACCATTTCCATCAAAAAATATATATGAGTAAATATTACCACTAAAAAGTGTAACTTTTAATTCTGTGTGTGTGTGTGTGTGTGTGTGTGTGTTTGGAGAGGGTTGGCATTGGAAAAATTCCATTTGCCACAGAAATATGATAAGGGATGAGTGTGTTAATATATTTTTTTTACTGAAAATAGTCGCAAAACGGGTAGACCTATCGTGTGGGCCGCGGACGGCTCGCACTGCGGCTATTAGAAGTGGGAAGGAATTATAGAAAGGAGATGAATGTGGACACGCTTTTTGAAAAGTTGCAGGTCATAATTCTCTGGAAAAACTGATTTTGGAAGCTTATTCCATTCCGTAGCAGCCCTGTAAAAGAATGATTCTTGATGTTGATTGGTTCTTGTTGTGTCAATCTTGAGAGTAAATGGGTGAGACTGATCAGCGTTCTTCGGCCGAATGTGGCCAGTGGTGGTACAAGAGTTTTTATTTCACTGGAGCATCTGCCATGGAAATATCTGTAGAGTAATGTCTGGTCTGCAACTCTTCTTCTATGTTCTAGAGGGTGAAGGGTATCTGTGAGAGTTGAGCTGTTTATCAATTGAATTAAATTGAGCTGTTTATTAATATGTTAAATATCGAGTTTATTGTACCTCAAAAAGATTAGTGCATCGAATATATATTTTTCATTAATATTGAGTAAAAACGTTAAATTTACAGGTAGGGTTATCTTATTCCATAAGTTTGACTTCGGTGGTACTTGTGACACGCAAAAAATATATGATTCAAATCAACGACAGATTCATTATCACACGAACATGTACTAGTTTCTGTAATGCTAATTCTGTGGAGATGAGCTGGATATTTTTCATGGGTTGATTTTAATCGCGTTAATGTAACAGAATAGGCTCTAGAAACAACATAGTCATCAATGTATGGAATGCGGTCCGATAAAACTGGATGAATTAATGTGTGTTGATTATGGGATTTCGTTACGAAGTCAGTCCACTGATTTTCCCAGTGTTTTTGTGATTGTGCTTTTCCGAGGTTAACAATGTCTTTTAATTCTGCAGAAGTGTATTCAGCTCTCCCGTTTATAAAAAAATAATAGAGCTTTATTTCACTACAAAAAGTAGAGTTAAATGATTTAATAAAGGGACCTTTATTTCTAAAGGGGCAAAGTGCCGATTTTGTGTGGTTACCACACATTTACTTCTTCTGCATTATTACATATGCCCGCTTAAAAATATTCGCGCGAACTTCTTTGTTTATCGTTATTCGGCAACCATCGTATTTTGTTAACGTTTCACCCTACTCCGATCAATTTGGTCGGAAGTGGTCCCTTTTAATTTTAATTCGTTTCTAAGTTTATAATGATTTACAGTGATTGATTGATGACCACTTCAAACTGCATTTCGAAGTCGTATCCAACTGGCATAATATCTGTCGGCTTAGACATGGATTCTAGGGAAATATTTTCCACAATCTTCAAATGTCCAATCTGATTTCCTGCTTTGAAATTTATTGTCTGGCTCAGTCTGAAGGCACTAATTGCTGCTTCTTTCATTACACATAGGTGAAATGGTGAAAGGTTCAGCATTACCTCTACGGCTGCAGTAGGGCACGTGAATGTTGCCCCTGTGATTCACAGACAAGCTAGCCGCTGCACTTACTGCAGCTTGACTTGTGCCGAAATTTGTTGCATTTTTGGCCACCATATCAATGAGGCATAGGTAACCATGGGTTTAATGATCGGTTGGTATGACCAGTGGATTATTTTTGTTTTCAGACCCCTTGTCTTGCCAAAGACTGTCCAACTTGCCACTATAGCCCTGGAAAGAATGTGGTTGAGTTGGCTGTTCCATGTAAGTTTTTGGTCCCCTCAAATATTTAACTTCTTTGCATGCGATTGGAGATTACTTCGTCATGTCTGCCCCTAATGGTGACGACTAGGTCATCGGCGTAACCTTGAGTCGTGAAACCAGTCGTGTAGCTTAACACAACCAGTGACCACAGCAAAGGCGATAGCACTCCCCCTTGGGGACAACCTTTTTCTGCTGTCATCTGTCTTCCCCCCAAGAGTCGCCACAATGATTCTGCTTTTCAGCCTGCTGGTAAATCCGCCCCTAATGATCAACGAAATAAAAAGAAAATAAAAAATATGAAGGGAGAGATTACTAAATACTATAAAATGTGATCAACTTAACGAGAAAATATTCATGATTACAAAACGCATACAGATTGATTTCTTATACACCCATGGCCCATCCATTTTCAAAAGGAGGTTTACCTAATTTATGGTTTTCAAATTTTTTTTTTAAAACTGTTTTAAAATATTCATGATCTAATTTTGTGCGTTTTAGAGCATAAAGATACCAAACGAAATAATTTTATAAAACTTATGTTGTACAATCAATGCAATTCCCCCAGTATACGCGCTTGCTTATATGTATGTATGCGTGCAGTTAAAAGTAACAAAGAAAATGTTCATTATTTATTTACGAACTCCTTCGACTGGTAAAGTGACCTTACGTAACTATAAAAAGTACCGTTGTGTATTCGTATGGATGGGAATATATTAATATTTCGACGGGTGATTATGATTATTGATTACTTGTCGAAATATTTCATACTTTGTAGCTAGGTACCTTCCGATAGATTCTGAGATTAGAAAGTAAATTTGTTTATTACCAGCAATCGATTTACTTAGGGAGTCTAGTAATAAAGTTTTAGGATTGATCGCCTAAGAGATAAATTGACAGTTCAAATGGGTAAATATGTCAAATCAGAGCTGCAGCTCAAATATTTGCTGCTCCAAATATTTTTGTTATTATCAAAAAATGATATCCCCCTAAATATTGATTGGGGGAAGACTTCAAATGTAATGAACAGACAATAGAAAGTAATACAGATATTACAGTTAAATATATGCTGAGTAAATATCATAGCACATGTGTGTCTATCGTATCTTGGTGCCAACTCGATACATACGTATAGTCACGCCTTTTTTCCGTAGGGGTTGGCAGAGACCACTTCTTTCTATTTGCTATGGTTCTTACACACGTTTCTTCTACTTTTATCAGCGCTTTTATACATGCTCGTCGGTTAGTGGTACTCTTGACCTGGCATTTATTTAATACAATTTTGATCCGATCGAGATACGTTCGCCTAGGTCGACTTCTACCGACTTACCCATTCACACTCGCCTTATAAATCTGTTTCGTTAATCTTCTATCATCTTTTTTTGTGTGCATAAGACCCCGGTAAGACCGGGAGTGTCGGATTCCTACCGATTAAAACCTCTCCCCCTTTCGTCTGACCTACCGTACCAGTATCCGCTTACGCATTTCTTCAATATGGTAGGTTGTTTCTTCTCATTCATATCTCCTCTCTCTCTTTTATTTCAAATTTTTTTCGGATTGGGCATATCCTTTCTATTTCTCTCGTGTATGCTTCTATTTCTTGGTGCCATCTAGGGCATTCAAAAAGTGTATGTTCCACCTCGTTCATTTCTTCATAGTTGGTGCATATATCTGTATTCGATCTTCTCTTATCGTAGATGTATTTTCGGAAGCAGCCATGGCAGGAGAGAGAGCGTGTGTGAGGTAATAGTTCACTTCTCCGTGTGGTCTATTCAACCAGACTTCAATATTTGGTATAAATCGATAAGTCCATCGGCCATAAGTCCCAATTTTCCAGCATTCCTGTCATTTGATCATAAGTGCTCTTCTAGTTGTGCTTTTTTCAGCTCCATTATATGTCTCCGTTCTTTTTTCCATGAGAAGTTTAATCGGAGGTACCCCCGCTATTACTTCTACTCCTTCTGCTGAAATGCACCTAAAGGCACAACATATCCTTATGCACATTAGTCTTTGGATTCTCTGCAATTTTTGTCCAAGTTTTTTGTTTTCGGAATTGTATGCCATACAAAAGTAATGCTGGCCAATTTCTTGATCTTCCCAATTGCTGTTTACTCCGCTGAAACATGGACACTAAAGAAAACAGATCGAAAAAGAATTGAAGCCTTTGAATTATGGGTGTACAGACGAATCCTAAAAGTGTCATGGGTGAAACACAGAACAAACGCCTCTGTTCTACAAGAACTAAAAATCAAAAAGCGTGTACTAAACCAAATTAATAGAGCATATCTCAGTTACTTTGGCCACATAGCTAAAAGAACAGGTGAGATGGAAAACCTCGTGGTCGAGGGAAAAGTTGAGGGAAAAAGACCTAGAGGACGGTCTTCAAAAAGACCCCCCTTTGCTCAATATAAATACTTTTTCCTTCAATCATCACTTCGAAGTTTGTTCTTAAATACATCGTAACAAGTACAAACTATTTTTATTTTTATAAAATAAGCCATCGTTAAACAGAACTCTGAAGATAAATTCAATAAAACTCGAAAAGTTAACAAAAAACACTAGTTGTTTCTGTAACTTCATACCGATCCAAATATTACTTTACTTTTTAAGTTAACTGTTATAGGCACAGTCTTCAGAATACTATCAGTTGTATCACTCTCTGACAGAGCTTTGATGTTTATGGCTATAAAGGGGTTCGCTGCGACAGAGAGGAATTCCTAATAATATTGAATAATAAATTAAAAACTATCAAAGCCACTTACGGGGGTAAAGGTCATTAAAATGCTTCCGTTAGCTATTTAATAAAAATACAAGGGGCGCTTCAAAGGTTTAGGGATCCAAATAAACGCCTTCATTTGGAAAGCATCTGCATGAGGACTTATATATATATTTATATTTAGGTACAAATATGTTTTAATTAAATGAAAGGCATAAAATATGCATTTATTCGACACAAAAAATAATCATAAATGAATCAAAACTCTATTTTTGTTTGCAAGCTAGGTCGTTAAAATTTTTGGTAAACTTATTTTCTAAATCAATAACAAAATTTATAGAAGTTTTAGGAGGTAAGTATAGTTAAATCTCCAAATTCTATCGACGACCGCATCGATTCCAGCTTGTATACTATCATGTATAAACCGCTCTCGTACAAATATTCCACTCCGCGACAGTCTGTATTGCAAAGTCAAAAGTCCATGCCAGAATCATTCTAGAAATTGTCGGCTTAAAATCCATCGACAGCGTAGAGTAATACTTCTAGTCGTTTGGTAATATTCCATGGTTGTAGGATCACCAAACTTAATACTTAAGTGGTTAGCTTGATTCAAAATAGTTACTTACTGACCTGACGATGTCCTTTTAAACCGAAACTATTTGCCCTTTTTACCATATTTGCGGTGTGAATAACCTTTATTTATTTTACAAGAAATTGCATTAAAATATCTTTAATTAAATATTTATTGATAAATAAAAATTATTAACTGTAACATCAAAAGAATTTTATGTAGAAACAATTTTTTTTTTTTGTAAAGTTTAACGGAAATTGTCAGTTGAAAAATCTTGGCTGTAAATTTCTGTCAATGTAATTGACGTCAGTTATATTACTTCGTCTTCACGGTAATAAAACAGATGGTTTGATTAATCGAAACGATGATCTATTACTGTTAGTGTTAACCAGATTTATTTTAAATATTACAGAGCATATTCTCGAATGCTGTTGTTAGAGACTCGGCATAACAGGAAGTGCATCAGAAGACAATAAATTAGTGACACATTCTGATGTGCTTTTTAATTATTTTACTTGTTAAAACTTAATTTACAATGTTTATTAAAAGCTATTAAAAAGTCATAAAATGAATACTTTAATATTCTAGGAATTAATTTTTAATTTTAAAAATTATTTATTAAATTTAATTCAAGCTATTTTTAAAATGTTTATTAAATTTAGATACCTATTGTGATATATTTTTGAGAATATTTTAAGTCTTATAGTTCTCTAACGTTTGTTGCAGTAACAATAATTATTATTGTCTTAAATATAAATGTTGCTATTGAATCAGCATTTTTGATGTGTAACATCTTTGCTCTCGCTTTCCTGCATGTGTAACATCTTTCCTCTCGCCTACTCGCAATTTGTGGGGGTCATTTCGTGAAATGTGTAACAGTAACAGTAATTTGACGAATGACCGCGCGGTCAGATAGACGTCAAAAATAGATGTCAACCATTTTTCCGAAAGTTAATTTGACGAATGAGCGCTCGGTTAGAGTTGGCCATAATTTAGCCATTTTGAGGTTGATTTCTGTCACTGTCAGTGTCAATTAAATAAAATACAATTTTCATTAAATAGAAATTTTTGTTTGTTATGAAAAATCATTTCAAATAATACCTGACCCATTTTTTTCAGAATATAATTTTAAAATTGCTTATTACTAAGGTGAGATGTCAAATGTTACACATTATATGCGAGTACTATAAGGCTCGCTCGTTTTTATTTATTGTTTCCCCTATTAAATACCGAGGCTAACTGTAGGAATAATAACGGTTGATATCAAATTTTTCTCTATCTCTGGTGGTGTGAATTAATTCGCCTGTGGTTCCTATTCCTGTCCAATGTTTGATATTTCGGAGCCATGACATCCTCTTTCTGCCTACACCGCTTCTTCCCTCTATTTTTCCTTTTATTAGTTGGAGCAAATGGTATCTTTCGTTGCGCAACACATGTCCCAGGTACGCTGTTTTCTTGTGTTTTATTGTGCCCAACAATTCGCGTTCTCTTCCTATCGTCCTCAAAATTTCCTCGTTGGTATTCCTTGCTGTCCATGGGACTTTCAAAATTCTTCGATAGATCCACATTTCAAATGCTTCCGGCCTATTCATTGTGCTAACCTTCAATGTCCAGCCTTCCATACCATACAACAGTACGGACCATACGTAACATTTTGTGAATCTTATTTTGAGATTGAGGTCAAAGTCAGAGTTCGTGAAGACGTTTTTGAATTTTAGGAATGAGCTCCTCGCTTTTTCTATCCTTCATTTGATTTCTGCACATAACCAAGTCCCCGGATAGTTAAACTTTTTTACTCGTTCTATGTCTTCACTATCGTATGAGAGTTTCGCATTCTGGAACTCATCCATTTTTGTCTTTTTTATGTAGATGTTAATTCCCATAAGTCGGCCGTGCATTCCAACTATGTCCAGGAGCTTTTGGAGGTCATTCATATTATCTGCTACCAGGACTCTGTTATCTGCATACCGTATATTGTTGATCCATGTGCTATTTACTTTGATGCCTAATTGTTGTCCTTCTAGAGCTTCTTGGAAGATGTTTTCAGAGTAAATGTTAAACAGAAGTGGGGAGAGGACACATCACTGTCTTACACCTCTAAGGATTTTCTGTGCCTTTGTAACTTCGTTGTCAAATCTAACTGCAGCTGATTGGTTCCAGTACAAGTTTTTAATACAGCGTATGTCTTTTTGATCTATGTCAAGTCGCCTCAGCATTTGAACGAGTTTATAATGTTGCACTCTTTCGTAATCTATGAAACACATTACTACATATTTTCTATGATCGTAACAGTTCTGAACCAACACTTGGGTTGCGACCAGTGCCTCTCTCGTACCGAGACCTCTTCTAAATCCGAATTGAAAGGGTCCAACAGCGCTTTCGCATTTTGTGGATATTCTGTATTGAATGACCTTCACAAACACTTTCAGAATGTGACTCATCAAGCTTATCAATCTGTAATCTTCACATCTTGTTGCGTTCTTTTTTGGAAGCGGGATAAAAAGAGATGTAAGCCGTTTGGTTGGAAATTTTCCTGTGTTGTAAATTTGGTTGAAAAGCCTTTGTAGCCTCTTAATACTTTCGTTGTCTAGTAATTTAAACAATTCAACAGGCACTAAATCAGGTCCAACCGTTTTCTTATCTTTCGAGCTTTTTATTGCTCTAGTAATCTCTTCTATTGTAATTGACGGCCCAGACAAGTCAATTTCCGGATTTTCTTCTATTTGAGGTCTTTCATATGCGAAGAGATTGCTAATACATTGTTCCCAAATAGATTTTCTCTGTGCGTTATCTTGTGCCATTTCTCCTTGTTCATTTTGTATGTTAGAGAAAGTCTGTTTCCTATAAACTCCAGCTGTTTCTTTTATTTTCTTGACTGACTATATATATGGTATATTTAAAAAAAAAACGATAATAATTATTATTGTTAATATTTTTATCAAGCATTAATAATTACTAAGGTTTCTTTAATAAATAATTATAAAATACGCAAGATACGCCGGTTTAGTTATGACGTTTCTTTAAATCGAGATTTGCACTAAATAGACATTGTTAAGCTCGATTTAAGCTAAATCATGTTTAACTTTTACTAAATCGATATTTAAGAGTGTGGTCCTAAATTTTTTAACAATTATTTCTCAACACCCGGATTATATCTCCATAGATTGTGTAGCTAGCACATTCCGTATGTCGAATCAATATCGATAAAATACAGAAATTACTTTCCGAATTCATCCAGTATCGAAAATAATTACCAAAGGAAATTTGTCTCGGCTGAGCTGTCATTTCCGAAGTTTATAGGTACAGGAAATGACAGCAAAGGGTGCATTTATAAAGATGGATTACATTTTGTGTTTCCTGCCTGCCAACCCACCAGATAACTTGTTGGGTCTTTGCAATTCAGTGGCGGATTTGAAGGATCTTAACTCGACGGATAACATGACGTCCGCACTGCTTCGCTATTAGATGTCTTCAAATTATAGTTACATCAATATTAATAACTATGAAATTGTATGAATAAATTTCACCTTTTTTATTGCGTAAAATTGAAACAATTTTTCTGCAAAAAACCGCTACATTTTTCTACCCTTACAAATTCCCCTTTTTTTGTTTGTCCCATAAAAAATTATTTAATTAGTATGTTCTAGCAAAAACACTAGCAGGAAAAACGTGAAAAAATGTGTTAGGTTAAGGGAGAATTAATAATGGTAGCTTATTTTTTTCTGCTTTTTCAGTTTCCAATTGAATTTATCTTTTCTTTTTTTTAGTTCCCACCCGAATTTGTTGCAAATTTAGATTTTACTTGTTGGTGCTTTTAACCTCATTACTGCCATCAGCTACTTCGCTTCGCTTCGCTACTATCCACCAATCCAGAAATAAAAATATGTACTTTTTTAACAAAACTTCTTTGTTTCTTAAAAGGAAACAGCGTCTATCACTATTCAGTATAAATGGTTCTTGTCAATTAACATTAATGGGCTAGTAGCCATCTTATTGGCCTAGGTTAGTTAGGTTAGGTATCATGTGAGTGGGGCGTAGGTCGCTCTTCCACTGCGACCTTTAGTTGGTCTATTGTGGCTCTCTCCTAGAGGTTATAGTTCATCGCACAATCCAGCCCTTCTTACGAAGTTCATGGTTGTATGGGGTGAGATTTTCTTGAAATCGGTAGGTTCTAGGTTGGTATTATCTTATTCTTCGCAGGCCAGGGCATGAACATAGTATATGTTCAGCAGTTTCGTCTTTCACGAAGCAAAACCGACAGTCCGTTTGTTGATTCAGACCTATCTTTCCGAGGTGGTATCTTAAATGACAGTGTCCTGTAAGCAGTTAGAATTCGTAGGTCAGACCTGCTCCATTCTAGGATCTGCTAAGTTGTGTTTCTCGAGGGTGTAGGTAGAAACGCCTTCGAGTGAGTCAACCCTGGTATATTGTACCAGTACGTGAGTATTTTCCTCTCCGCCCAGTCCGAAATGATTGTTTTGGCGGCACTTGTAGCGCCACTTGTTACCCAAATTATTGCGAATTGTAAAATATTTATGGTAAATTTTTTTTTCAGTATGTGACACATGTTTTAGAGACAGTTTTGATAGGGTGATAATCTATCAAAATGTATTACACAAAAAATTTTAATTATGTGTTTGTTTGGTTATTCCAAAAAAATAATTCACAGACAACTCATAGAATTTATTACAAATAATTCATTTTATACAATAATCTACTGCTAATTTAATTGGCGGTTTTAAATTTTGATTGACGCAATAAATATAAAAATAACAATTTTTTGTTTAGGTTAGTTAATACCTACATCGGGATAAAAAAAAAGAATTTAGTAAATAAAGTAAAACCATAGCAAAATTTTGTTAAATAAATAAGTGTCAAATGACATTTTGTCAGCAAATACTTTTTTATAAATGATGTTTCTATTATTTCACTAAAAACCGTTACAGTAAATTCAAGTGCCTCAAATTTTGAAAAATGATTTCTTCAAATTCATCACTTCATGGATTTGATTATTATGAAGAGCTCGAAGTAACGTTTGACTTCAGATGGTGTAAAGCTTTGATATAAATTTATTGTGCACGAGATAATACTTTTACAATACAACCAAGTGGAAACTATAAACGTAAAGGGTTCAATATTCACAGTTTATATGTTTCTTTATGAGGTAATGCAAAAATTGAATAAAATGTTTAAAAAAAAATAAAACATGTCTTTGATTAAAAAAAAATCGTGCAAGTATATCGTTTCTTTTCGATAAATTTGGATAAAACTAAATGTAAAATGGGGTTTTTACCTATAATTATAACTATTCTGTAACTCCCCCACTGTACGCCGTTTTTAAATGACAGCTACACTTCCACGAGATTACACGGTTTTGCTCTCTTCATTATTCTGATCTTCATGCAGCTGAAAAGCCTTTGCTCGTCGAAAAATATATATTTCCTCACGTAACGGTTCGTAAGCGAAGGTTTCTATTTCTAAATACTTGAATAAACTTAAAAATAATGGCTCTTGTCACATTTTAACTTCGGATCACCATCGTAGAATGACGGCGACAGAAATTCGTTGGAACATAAGTATTCTAAATTTGGATGAATGTGGACCGATTTCATTAATCTGAAAAATTGATGGGCCCACCCGAACGTTATCTAGGTACTATAATCCGTCGAAGATTTGTGCGTGTAACTTAAAGAAAAACTAATGACTGTTGTCAAAGTGCGAGAACTCTAAATTAATTTGACATGCCTTTCTCCGAAAACTACCTTACCGTCGATTTAAAAAAGCACTACTTGAAATATTTCAAGCATTTTCTTGGTAGCACTTTCTCGGATTTATTGGCAGCGATTAGTGGCATCATTGGTCACCACGTTTTTCTAGATGTGCCGCAGCTACTGAAGGCTTCTTATTTTCATAGTTTCTACTTCGGCCATCGGCGGGGATCAGCAAAAGGGGCGCGAACAGTTAGTGATTAATGTAAAAAATTAAAAAAAAAACAGTTGTTTACGTGTTTGTCTTTAACGCACACTATCATAAATAAATTTTGGATTAGCAAGAAAAATTTGTCGCTCAGCATGGACAAAAGAAATCATAATCAATTAGAGCCTGTGCTAAAAATATTGGATAGCGGTCGCTAGAGCTATCTAGAATTTTTTACTGAAAATATTAAAATGTATCTCGTAATGTGGCCTTTATAGGATGGCCGGCAAAACTATATTTCTTTCCTTTTTAAAGTAGAAAGTCTTTTTTAATTTATTTCATTAAGTAAAGTGTAAAATATTATCGATTATTTTTTGACGTTTCTCGAAACCAATAGAAATTTTCAATTTCAGTAATCTATATACGTCCTAGCCAATCAAAACAATATTATAGTGGAAATAATCTACTTACATTATTCCAGCGAGAATTATTCATGTACGTTGTTTTGATTGAATGACAACCACATGACAACGTATTTTCTTGATCTGACGCGAGTGTCATACATTTTCAAGAAGTTCGTAAAAGGAATCCCAAACGTTTTAGTGGATCATCAGTCCAATTCCAATTATATTGCGACGAGAGGGGCTATAAATACAATAAATAAATAAAAACCATTTAATTTTTAACTTGACCATTCTATCTTACCTCCGTTGTTGATATTTTGGATTTTGGTGTCGAGTTAAAATAACCGCATGCGGGATTTATTTGAGGGAAGCCATTGTTAATTAGCAGATGCCGTTCCATAACCAAACCGGCCACAGGAGTAGTGCATTCGTATACCCAAAGGTTACAAGTGATTTATTTTAGAATATTTAACGACGTGACTTATTTTTGACACCACGATTAAGTTTTGTTTTAATTTATTAATATAGTACATTGTTGAAAACTATTTGTTGCATTGAATAATGTGCCAAGGCTGAACTTTGATTAGGATAATCTTCTCAATGATTCTTTATGTCCAAGTAAAAATGTTTTCTTCATACTTATTTGTAAATATCCTACAATATTGATATTTTAAAGGACAACCATTGTAAAAATATTTTTAAATAAACTCGATTGTTTTGGCAGTGTAAATCTTTATGTAAATGGTAAAAACATGAGTAAATTAGCAGCCTTATGTAAACGTTTGATTAAGTATTATTAAAGAGTTGACTTATATACGTTTTTTTTTTTGGTAACTTGGTCATAGCTGTTAATTTTGATTATATTTGTTATAATTTTATTATTGAACTGTGTACTTTGATTTATTGTTAGCTGTTAATTTTGACTATATTTGTTATAATTTTATTATTGAACTGTGTACTTTGATTTATTGTAGGAGTAAAGAATCCAATATATTTTAGCTATAATTTCATTTATTTAGTTCACCATAATCTCAGTTGTTTATCGTGTGACTCTGCTAGTGCCTATAAGACCTAGGGGTTTCCGACTTGAACCGTCTAAGTCGGTGGCACGGCTCACTTTTATATATTTTTTTTCTTCTACCCTCTACGGCTGAGCTCGGGCATAATTTGCCAGTAGAGAAACCGCTGGCAGAGTACTCTATAGAGAACGAATAAGACGTGGCAAAACCTAGCCTCTGGCTTGCCGACTTTGCGATGTTAGCAACATGGTCATGCCAAGACATATTATTGGACACCGTGACTCCCAAAATCGAGATGGAGGGACTTGGTTCAAGGGTATTTCCGTACATTGTGATGGGATGATTTAAGGAATTCACTTTCTTGGAAAACGTGGCACTTTGTGTTTTTTGGGCGTTGAACTGAACAAGATTGTTGGTTCCCCACTCGACGATTGCTTTAAGATCTTTATTGATGGAATCAATCTGTTCCTGCCTGAGTCTATTTGTATCATTCACCGACAGTGATCGATAGGATGTGAAAGTTGAGACAAGTGTGCTATCGTCTGCGAAACTGTAAATGGGGTTCGTGGTGGTTTTCAAGAGGTCGTTAATGTGTAAAAGAAATAAGGTGGGGGACAGGATGGAACCCTGGGGGACCCCGGCATTAGTTTTAAACGCAACAGAAGAAATACCGTCAACTGCCACATGTAAGGAGCGATCTTGCATGAAGCTCAAGAGCCAATGGCGCAGTTTGGTTGGGAGACCGTATTCAGATAATTTACTTAACAATGCCTGGTGCCAAACGCGGTCAAAGGCTTTAGATATATCCAAGGCTATTGCACGGGATTCACCAAACTTTTCAATAGTGTTTGTCCAGAGCTGAGTGACATAAGCTAGCAAATCTCCAGTAGACCGAAGTTGTCGAAATCCTTATTGTCTGCCATGGATTATCTCAAATTTCTCCAGATATTTAATGAGTTCTGTGTTAATCGCTTTTTCCATAACTTTGGATATGACTGAGAGCAATGCAATAGGGCGATAATTTGCAGGAATAGTCTTCTTTGCTTTTTTCGGAATCGGTTGGACTTTAGCGTTTTTCCACATGGACGGAAATATCCAAATCCTTTGCTGTATGATAACTTGAAGAGTCTACAGAGAACTGGAGTGAGCTCTTGAGCACAGGTCTTCAGGACAATTGTCGGAATTGCATCTGGTCCTACTGCCTTATTAGAGTCAAGATTTCGTAGGATTTTCCTGATAGTGCGATGGCGGATAGCGACCTCAGGCATTGATGCGTTTATTCTAGGTTTCGTAGTGTAGTATGTTATTGCCAGTTTATTTAATATAGACGCGATATTGACCTTAAAATGTGTTAACATGTACATAAAGTAGAAATGCTCGCTGAAGGCAATCAATAAATTAAATTATTGCACCAACGATAGTGAAATCTGTAATTAAACTATAACAAGGAAAATTTTTAACTTTTACAAAACTTGTTACAGTTTTAAACTGCATCTGAATAAATTATACGTTTTTGTACATTCAAGAAATATAATATCGCTTGTAATAAAGCGGATGTGATGACAGGATTTCTAAGACATTCTTTTATTAGTTTAATTAAATAAAAAACCCGCGCTTATTATCTAGAATGATAAAATAAAAGTATCTTTCATGAATGAAAACTAAGGTGCATTTTAAGTAGGTATCCCAGGGTTGGTAACTGGTTATTAGCTAATGCGTTTTGCCTAATTATAGTTGTACATTTCACCTATTTCAAAAGGAGCGTAATAATAATTGTGTTGGATTATACCTTACGTAATTAGATGAATATTGAAGTGAGATTTAACAGTAGTACTGTACTATATAATACTGCATTAGCTCACTTGTTTAATCACCATGTAATTTTTAAAAAATATTAATCTACTTAAGTTCTGTTTATCTTGGAACATGACCGGTAAGTGTGTGTTTAAGAAATTTCATGAGGAGCGGACAGCGAAAAAAATGCGAGGTTCTGAATTTCGTTCAAATTAGACCAAAATGTACTTCTAGGTGGTATAAACGTGAACACACAATTTTTTTGGAACGAAGTTTCTTAACGCGGCTTACGGGTAGTGCGATTTAGTAGGAATCGTCACGTAACGAAATGCATCGGTGGTTCAGTGGTAGAATGCTCGCCTGCCACGCGGACAGCCCTGGTTTGTGCTTTTAACATTTAATACATAATTTTTTTAGTGAGTAAGACAAATCGAACTATATATATATATATATATATATATATATATATATATATATATATATATATATATATATATATATATATATATATATATATATATCGCGTTAAAACGTGCGTCGGCGTCTTGCGATTCTCCATTCCTCTCTATTCGTCCACATGTCCTCTCTCAGATCTCTCTCTTCCATCTCTTTTTGTATGCCTTCTCTCCAGCTCTTTCGTGGTCTTCCTCTTCTTCTTCTTCCTCTGGGGCTCCACTGTAATATTTTCTTTGGGATTCTGTCTGGTGGCATTCTTTGAACATGCCCGTACCATATCAACTGTTTAGTTCTTATTTCGTCTGTGATGTCGTGCTGTACTCCCATTATTTGTTTTATCCTCTCATTTGTAACTCTTTCTAGTCTTGATTTCCCCGCTGCTCGTCTCCAGTAATCCATTTCTGTGGCTCTAATTTTTCTTTCGATCTTTTCTTTCAAAGGCCATACTTCGCAACCGTACATTATTATGCTCTTCACTATCGTGTCGTAAATTCTTTTTTTGTTGTTGTTGCTTATTGTTCTATCCCACAGTACTCCGTTTAACATTGATATTGCTCTTCTTCCTTTCATATTTCTGACCAATATTGCTTCTTCGAGTGTCCCATCCTTTGGCTCGATTTTCTTTGGATACTCCACTGAAGAAGTGGTCGTATTTTCCCCAACTTTCTGATCCTCTGCCCTTTTTCTTGGTTTCTGTTAAAATTGCAATATCAATATTTAAATTTGTCATTTCATTCATCACTTCATTGATTTTCTTTGAGAGGCCTTGAACATTCCATGTACCACAATTCGTAGTCCTTTTCCGTAGCTTGGTTCGTCGTAAAATTTTCTGTCCAATCCGAGGCTTTTGGTTAGGTTTTTTAGCAGATAGGTTTTTTTACATATGACGGGGAGCTGGCCTGTCGCTATAACCCTCCTCCTTTATCCGGGCTTGGGACCGGCAAGGATAACTGCTGAGCTACTCAATCCACCCTGCAGTCACCCCAGGCGGAGTTACAAATCGAACTAAAAAGCGAAAAATAAATCATACTTTAAAAAAACTAAAAACACGCTTTTAGAGTTAATCAAAGTAAAAAATAATTCTTAATATAGAAATAAAAATTACTGACGAGAAAATTAATATCACTGTCAAAAAAAGATTAATGTCAATCAATGTCACTGCTTTGTATGACATTTTTAAACTAACTCTGCGTTTCGGAATGAAAGCACCCAAGGCTTTTAGAACAGTGACATTAATTTCCTCGTCAGTAATTTTATTCCCATGTTAAGAATTATTTTTAGTTTTTTTAAACTATAACTTATTGTGTTCGATCATACATGAATATTGTTTTATTATTGCAATAAGTTTTGAAAAATGGAAACTGCGGCAAATGTGTGTAATACAGATTTAGAAAAGTAAGTTGATAAAATTGTATAACTTTATACAAGTATTTACTGTTTACATTCTTATATTGTAAATAAATTATAGGGAGACAATAGGGAAATCATGTGTTCAGAGTCCAAAAAAATATGAAAAGCGCAAACGTCATAGTGCAAATAAAATACCAAAAACCAACGTCAACAACAATTCCTGCAGAATTAAAATAAAACGATCAAGCATTATAGTAGTAGCATATGATGTGTAACATTTGATATCTCACCTTAGTAATAAGCAATTTTAAAATTATTTTCTGAAAAAAACGGGTCAGGTATTATTTGAAATGATTTTTTATAACAAACAATAATTTTTTTTAATGAAAATTGTATTTTATTTAATTGACACTACGAGTGACAAAAATCAACCTCAGAATTTAAAAAAGCTAAATACTGAAATATTTTATTCGAATAATTATTTATTATTACTTACTTGAATTTTTTTATCAATGATCTGCACTTTATTGAGACTTTATTCAACAGTAAATATTTATTAATATAGTTTACGTATATAACAGCAAACTTTATACACAACACTGTAACTTAGGTGCACAGCTGATGGCTGACAGTACCGACCTCTCGGAAAATTGGTAGACTGCTCTGTGACGGCCAACCCTACCACGGATCAATTTAGTTTGGATCGGGAGCAGTTTTTTTGTGTGGTCTATTCATCGAAAAAAATTTTATTACAGGCGATATTCGTGTTTGAAAATCAAGTACATGAAAATTTAATTTTTAACGTTTTCGGAAAATTTACAAGGGAGCTGATTTTTCTGCCGACGTCATTAAATGAAGCTAATTGATCCTCGTTAAAATAGCTGTCGCGAATTGCATTTGAATAAACTTTGCGGGCTGGGGTGGGTTCGGTAACAACTAGTTCCCTTAAAAAAATTAACAGTTCATTGGCAAAGAAGTGGACGAAACTTAATTCACGTATCTATGTTGGCATCGCATGCTGCAGCGCTAATTACAAATATTTAATTGGTTACTTATCAAATTATATTTCGTATTTTGTTTTACCGACACGATTTTCAATGAATATTGCGAAACCGTTAACCAGGTTTGAGAAAACGCCTATTTTATTTATTGGATTCATTAAACATTTCATCATCATAGTAGTGCAACAGCACTTGTAGAGCCTTGATCTCCTTTAAGATTATTCTCTCTCTCTCTCTCTCTCTCTCTCTCTCTCTCTCTCTCTCTGTAGCTTACAACCCGGGGTAGGTCTTCGCTGACATTACAATTTGCCTCCACTTGCTACGGTCTATCATAAGTTCTTCTGGTCGTTGGACATTTAGGGTCCGTAAGTCCGCTGCAATATTATCTTTACTCCGCATCCTTGGCCTTTCCAGCGGCCGCTTTCCTCCTGAGTTCTCTTCACACACCAGTTTTACGACCCGTTGGTCCATCTCAATCTCTCTGCCTTTATTATTTTTACTATATCTGGTTGGTTATATAGTTCTTGCACTTCCCTGTTAGTTCTAATTTTGTATTGTTGTGTGGCGTTGTCCTTGATTGGTCCATATATCCTTCTAAGAATTCTTCGTTCTGCGATTTTTAGTCGCTTATCATTTTGTTTTGTCATCGTCCATGTTTCACATGCATCGATCTCATTATTTTTTGTAGTGCAAAACAGCAGCGATTGGCTCCCTGAATTCTGTTGTTAATCTCTTGTGTTATATTGTTATCTGATGTGATTGTAGCTCCCAAATATTTAAACTCATGAACACTTTCAAAATTATAGTGGTCCATTGTCACATTTTGTCCTATCCTGTCTCTTCGTTCTGTTCTTGTTGTAGTTATGTATTTTGTTTTATTTTCAGTTATTTGTAGGCCAACCTTCTTTGCAGCATTTTCCAGTTTAATGAACTCTTCCTTAACGTTGATAGTTGTATTTCCTACTATATCTAAATCGTCAGCGAAAGCTACTACAATGCGCGGACCCTGATTTCCAAATAGGAGCGTTTCTATGTTTGCCCTTTGTACGATGCCTTCCAAGGCGATGTTAAAGAGGAGTGGGGATAACGCATCTCCTTGTTTAAGACCACCGTTAATTGAAAAGAAGGTTGACAATTTTCCTTTAAGTCTTACTGCACGTGTAGATCCCTCTACACAAGCTTTTGTGAGACTGATCAACTTTTTCGGTACGCCCAGTTCTGCCATGGTATTCCACAATTCCACTCTTAGGATGCTATCATATGCTTGCTTAAAATCTAAAAAAATCTGATGCAGTGTTTTGTTGTATTCCCAACACTTCTCCATCAACTGCCTTATAGTAAAAATCTGGTCTTTAAGATTATTGCCCCTTCTTTTCTATTGGTCGTTTTTACCTTGTTATTATTATTGCCAAGAAATTTTAGATCTTCCTTTACTTGCTCGTTCCATCTGGCCCTAGGTCTTTTTTTAGTTCTTGATCCTCCTGGGTTTCATTCTAATGATCTTTTTTTTGGTCCATCCTTACTAACTGTTCAAATCATTAAAATATATTTTTCCCAGTGGAAGTTATAGTAATGGGTCCGAATTTGCCAATCCCGAATTTTGCCATGTCTCCACATTTCAAGGTCCCCAGAGTCGAATACAATAGTGTTTAAGTGGACGTCTGCGTGTGTATGTACGATGTTCGTATGTGCAACTGATTAGATTTTCAGTAAAATCGTTGAAGCTGTTTTTTATGAAGATTAAAAAAATTGAAAACGAGTTCTTAGAGAATACGAAGAAGGGGGGGATTAACGGTTAATATGAGCAAGACGAAATATTTGTGTATTGGGGCAGAAACAACAGATCTGGATCTAGACAATGTAAAAATAGGAATATGTAAGGAATACACCTATTTGGGTACAAAAATCACATGTAAAGGTCGTACTGAGGAGGAAATAGAACAACGGATATTAAAAGGAAAGAAAGTTATAGGATGCCTAAACTCGCTGTTGTGGGCAAAAAATATATCTAGGGAAAAAAAACATGATATATAATACTATCTTTCAAAGTATTGTTCTGTATGGCTGTGAAGCGTGGCAACTTAATAAAACATTAGAACGCCGATTGCTAGCCCTGGAGATGGATTTCTGGCGAAGATCTGCTGGCATATCACGTCTCGATAGGGTTACAAATGACCGAATTCGACAAATTGTAAAGACCGACACAACTATAATAGATGAAATCCAAAGAAGACAACTTATATGGTACGGCCATGTTGAACGTATGACAGATGAAAGGCTACCCAAACTAGTGCTTAAATGGACCCCAACAGAACGAAGGAAAAGAGGTAGACCAAAACCAACATGGATAGGGGGCATTCAGAAAGCGATGTCCGAAAGAAATCTAGCCCCAGGAGATTGGACTGACCGAAGAGGCTGGCAACTGGAAACCGGAAGGCGAAAGACGCTATAAACCGGATTAATAATAATAATAAAAAAATTAAAAAAAATGGTAAACTTTCGGAATTATATAGAACTGATTAGATTTTTAGCGAAATCAGTCGAGCTGTTTTTTATGGAGAATTAAAAAATTGAAAAAAATGGTAAACTACCTAAATTTTGCAATTTATAAATTATACTATTTTTAATACAGAATTTTAAGATCTTTTGAATATTATGATTATTGCATGTTAGGAATATTTGTTTAAAAAATATGATGACAATATTATATAAAAAGAGATTGTTTTAGAAAACAAAAATAGGAATTGGAGAATTTTAAACTTATGTCTGTAGCTCCCGCTTATGAAATAATAAGAAGTTTGAAAGAATACGGTTGACACAAACAGAATATTATTAATGACAATTATAATTTGTTATAAACAATTTGATATCGTTTTTTATAATAATTTTAATAATAATAATAAAAACAAAACATATTGTATTTTTTCAATCTTTTCACTGGGAAGTTAGTCGTGTGGACCTCTTGGGTCGCACCCAGACCACTGATATTTTTTTCTTGTAATTGTGACAGTAATATTTCATTATATTTTTTGTAAATTTCTTCATTTTTTCCTTTCCACCGACCATCTTCACACATTGCGCCGAAAAATTAGTTTAAATATCACTTTTTAAATAAAAATTTATGTTTTATATTTACATGGTTTCTCGATAGTTTCTGAAAAGCAAAATAGCCTACGTTTCCAGTGGTAATTCCCGATCTAATTTGCAGCTTAAAAATTAAAAATTTAATTGCTCAAAATGTTAACTTCGAGTATCTCATTGCGCAGCAAGTACTTTGTTTTTTGCACCGTCAGTAACAACTCACACATTGAAGAAATAATTATCTCGCTATGCTATAGCCCATCAGAGTAATCGTAATTGAAATAACGTCATGCCTATTCGAAAGACCGTATAAATTGACCAATCTTCATAATTTAATCACCAATTAATACACACAAAGCTTTTTGTACGTTCATTAGTGAATGTGCGTTTATATCTTGTCTTTACTAATTACCGAAATAGTCGACGTGAACAATGTTCAACTCACATTCAGCCGATGATTCTCTGATTCGACGCTTTGAAGGGGTCGATATCAGGGTTGAATTGAGCTCTTTGTCTGGCACACAGAGAGCTATACATTTTTTGCAGAGTATGCACATATTTTTCGTGCAATGGGGCACCTTGACAGCAGGATAACCTTACGACAGTGTCGGTATTGAAATAAGGAAAAAATAATTTTGCTCGTCTCATATTCTCATAGTTTATTTTTTTAAGGGTATTTTTCGAAAATAATATTATTTTTCTTGGCAATATCTTATTTAAATTGTGTTTCTTGATTTTTATTTATTTCCTTTTTTATCGCGAAATCTGTTTTTTGTAAATAATAGGGTTTTAATGACTGGTAGAGATGAATATTTCCTTATTTAAAGTTGTTTCTCAACCTGGGGGTCACTTTGTGGTATAAGGGGCGTCACAATCTGTCTGAACTTGTGGTAATGTTAACATTCTTTGTCACGTTAGTAATGTAAAATTTAGTGAAGAAGCAGCAAGGTATTCACTTAATTTGTTTGTCAAAAAATATTAAAGAATTAAAATCTTTTTGAATTTGTACTCTCTGTACTGTTTGGTTTTTTTATTTTTCATCAATCTGTATACTAGAAACAGTGGCACAGGTCGTTTTTGTTATGGTCTCATGTTATTTCAAAAAATTTGTTGTTATCAGCAAAATAAATCGATAGAATAAATTGTTGTTTATATCTTCTTCTTCTTTTGGATGTTGGCAATCACAATGCTGTGCTCTGTCTTCGGCGATTCTAAAGAGTTGTTCTGCGCTTCGAATTCCGGTCCACTCTCTAAGATTTCTTAACCACGAGGCTTGTCTTCTACTGACTCCTCTACGGCCTTTATTATAAGTTAAATGGTTGCTTTTAAGGTCCAAATCTCTGCCCTATACAACAGTATAGACCATATGTAACACTTGATCATTCTCTGGCGGAGCTTTAAATTTAGATTATTATTGCAGAAGAGCGATCTCATTTTTTGAAAGGTTGCGCGAGCTGACTTGATCCTGCACTTGACTTCTTTATCCGGGTCGAGATGCTCTGTAATGTAACAACCAAGATATTTGAAACATGAAACCCTTTCAATGTTTTGACCATTCATTTGCAGTGCAGCATCATTATACGGCTGACGGCTGAAAACCATAAACTTAGCTTTAGTGACATTTATATTTAGACCCATTTCTTGTCCCATCACGTTGACCAAGTCTAAAAGACGTTGAACTTCCTGGAGATCATCACATGATTGCGGTGTCATAGCATAGCGAATGGTATTGTTTGTTTATATGGCTGATTTAAATATTACTTGAGTTTTCATTTGATGTATCACAAGGAAGAGGTTGCTATTTGACATTTTAAAGAAGGGGTGATGGATGTTAAAGGGGTGCCACTTGAAAACAGCAGAATAAAATTTTTAAACCTTCTCCTTGATTTTAAATTCGATTTGTTTTGCTTATAGTTTTTATCAGGTTGTGTGGGTTGTCTGTTGTAAAGAAGATGTGAAACATCTTTCAGTTGGACGCAGTCGAAGTTATTGGTAAGGTCCATGAAACATATGTAGGCTGGGAAATAAAAGCACTGTATATAATTAAAAAAAATAATTGGTTTATTATAATTTAAAAATTACAGGAGCCGTTTGTCCGGCCGTGGACCCTGGAAAAATGGAGACAACATCGCAAAGCCGCTGTTTTGAAATTAATCGCTTCAAAAAAATTATTGTATGCAATTACTGATATGTATGATAAACACCCTGTTTTGTAATCTTAATTTATTTTGTAGTTTTTCCGGAAAAAAAATCCCCAAATATTTCTTCGGCATCTAGAGTGGCCTAACCCCTACACATATAAAAGACTGGAAATCGGTCTGGTATTCCTTCATAAAGCTACCGAGGACAGTATTGATTGTCCTGAAATTGTTGAGCTTATTTTACTGTAAACTTTAGAAGAAATAGGAATAGTGACATCTTTAAGATTCCTTTTTATAGAAAAATTATGGCCAAAACAAAATCTCTAACCGAATAATAAAATCACTCAACACTCGCAACAGAATTACACTGTTTGTAGCATCTTTATACTTTTAGAAAAGTAGCTAAAAAACTGTACCTACTTATTTTATTGAAGTGATAACTTCTTATGGCACGCTGTGAACTTTTTTTGTAATGGGTAAAAAATGTTAAACTCGCGTCAGGACACGTGGCCTGATCGAAAATTCGTAAGACGGATGTATTTCACTGGAGCAATATAAAATGCGACTTTTCTTGACTGGTAACTTGGCAACCTTATTCAACAAACTGACAAATTCAAGTACATTTTTTATGTCATTTTGACAAATTAATTTGGTAGCTAAATTCAAAATTTAAGTGCTTTTCATTAGTTTATTGATTAAGTTCTGCTTTTGCTGCATTAAAATTGTCCAAGGAGAGGTGTCGTTTTTAGCAGATGTTATGGACACCATAGCGTGTCTTAATGACTCTAATGGTTCTCCCCCCGACAAAATTTTAGATCAAATAATTTATCAGTGCAAGAAGCCGTTAAAAAATGCATCAATTTGTGTTAAAAAATCATTAAAAACTGGACTGAAAGCTGGTTTGATCAAAGAGAACGGGGGAAGGTTTAAATTAGGTTTTGGTTTGCCGATAACGGAGGCTCGAAGACGAAGAAAAAATAGAAGCAGAAGCCGTAAACGACGTAGCCAAAAGCGACAAAACCGAAAACGAGGTAGCCGAAAACGAAAAAGTCGAGGTAGGAAGAAAAGCGCCATATTGAAAGAAGATCAAACAAAAAGCGGAAGAAAGAAATCGAAAACATTCAAATCTGGTACTGATGTTTAATATATGATTTATAACAAAGCGTTAATAAAAATAATGCATTATTCATAAACTGTGGAAATCTGGAGACAATATTTTTCAGATTAAAAATAATATTTTTTGAAGTGAAAACTTCTTTAGCGGCGTTGTACACTTTTTTTGTATTGGGTAAAAAATGTCGCGTCAGGACACGTGACCTGATCGAAAATTCGTAAGACGGATGGAGAGTAGACAGCTGGCGTGGCGTAGGAGAGGGAGTATCCCCCTCTCTTTCTACGGCGCGGCGAAAATGTATGCCTGCGCCGGCTGTTTCGTTTAGGCGGCGCATAAGTTTTCACTCCTGCCGGCACTCCCAGAGTGCAACCCGTAAAATTTTTTTTTTATTACTTATTCATCTTTACAAATGTATATTTTATTTTTTTCGTTCTTTCTGTAATGAAGTAATTGACTTGTCTGTTAAATAAATAAAATTTAAATTTTGATCAAAGCCAGTTCTGGAATTATAATTTACACGACTGTAGGTATTCGAATTGACAGAATGCTGAAGGGGCGGGAAATGTGTAAATCATTCCGATGAGGTTTGCAATTCCCGGGACACGGCCAGAAATGGGTTGTGTCGCAATCCATAAAGCTCGAATTGAGTTGACGGGAGGGAGCTTGATGGTAGAATATCATTTAAAAATTTAAGACTAACAAATTATTTGTCAAATTTTACGTGTTAGTAAAAAAAACTACGTTTAATTAAATGCGTCAAACAAAACATCAGGTTTACGTTTACCATTATGGCAAGCGTACCATCTGATATGAACGAAAAAATATTTCTTTTTTACTTTAACTCTTTATGTAAAGACTTACCTCAGTTAGAGAAGATTAAGTTAAATGATTGTATTAATACGAATAAAAAAAGCATTGCTGTAAAAAAATGGCTAATTTATTAAAATTATGTCGTCTAAGCTTCACTAGAAAAGACGTGAGAAAGAAAATTATGTTCTATGTACAACATACAAGCGTGAAAGTAATTATAAAAAAGAAGTCAAGACTCTCTGGTTCTGAGACAGATGATTTATACGTTTCTTCACTATAGAACTTCACCAGCGAAAACTGTGGAATGAATTAAAATTTAACAAATTTAGTCTGTTGAGAACCAACGTAAATTTGACAAATAATTTGTTGGTCCACAGATGGCTTTGGAATAAATTCCAAATGATCCAACAGCTTTGAAAGTTATTGGTGCACTGAAAAAATGTCAAACCAAATGTTTGCTCTTTAATATTCTTTGTAAAATAAGAATAATAGAATTGTGTTTATATATTTATTAATTTTTATGTTCAGTTTTTCTTACTTCTACATAACTGTATTTTTTAAATATTTTATTTTTAAGATGTTTTGAATCTATTTATCTTAACGCCGTTATCTTGTAGTAGATCCTTGTTTAAATTTATTACTTTAGATAGGTATTTAATAAATAGTCAATTAAAAATTGGATAGTTAACAGGGAGAATATACGCTCGCTATAGTTGATTAGTTTTAGAAAAAAAAACTAACTGTCAGAAACTTTCAAAAAACTAACAGCCTTTTAATGTTTTTGTTATAAGTTTAAAAAAAATTATTGACCAGCTAGTTGTTAATAAATAAACGTGTAAAGTTCAACTCATAAAAATTCAATTTATAAAAAAGTATACAGACTAGCGACCAAGTATACAATCTTGGCAACACTGTACGCAAGTAAAGATATTACTTGCGCGGTAAATTTAAACTGATGGAGAAATCAATATTAAAAGTTATATTTAGTAGAATATATACAGAGTCGACCAAAAGTCTGGAAACGGACAATTATCTCGTAAATTGCTAGTCCGAATTGTTCAAAATTTGGGATAAGCCTATTATGAGATACGGAGATTCCAGATTTGACGTTTGCAATCTTGTCAGATTTGCCGTTTCTCTGATAATATTAGTCTCTTTGGTTTTTTAAATACATCATCACCCTGTATAATCAGTCATTATTGGAATCTCCTCTTCAATGTTTTGTTTTGTTTTGAGGCTATTCGGCGCCTCGGCGCCGTCATGCACCACACGACTTTGCCCTTATGTACGGCGCGGGCCTGGAAACATGTTTGTTGCCCTCAAAAATATGCACTTCGATGAGTTACCTGATGCAGTAACCAGAAATCGACTTTTTTTCAGTTCACACAATTATATATAAACAATAACAATTATACAAATTGTTAAAAATAAAATATGAGTGTAGATAATTTGTAATGGACAAGCAGAAAATAAGGTGATTTACTACAAAAGTAAAAATGGTCACAATTGTTATTTTAGCACTATTTAGAAACCATTAAATACTTAAAAGAATATAATATTATTTTATTTATGGTATTTTCCAGCTGCTAAAGTTGACTCTTGTCATTAAAGTAGTTAAAAAAGTTCAAAGACTTGCTTTTAAAGATATATTGCTTCTCGTCGCATTAGAACTAAATGAAGTTAATAAATACCGCATTAACAACGCTATGTAAAATCTTGTTTAAAGATTTTTTTTGTCGGCTGCTAGATGTAGTGATAATAGTTAAAAAGAAGTTATAAAACTCTAGTAAACAACATATACATTATTTACAGCCCGAGATTAGATTATTTATTATTTAGTAAAGTAGTTAAGCTTTATTTAATGATGTTTCGTTATCAGTTATGGATATATTGTGTCAACAAAGTTGATCACCTTGTAAAAAGGATAAAATATATTTAGTTTAAGATACCGTAGGTACAAATTCCCTGCTATATTTTTTGTGAAAACTTTATTTTGTCTGGTACAAAAGTTTATGTCATTTATTTTTAAAATTTACTTAATTAGAAAAATGCGACAACGTAAAAAGTATACACGAAGTATACATAGTGCAAACAGGAAGACACTTGAAACAAAGAATAAAAGAACATAATGGACACTACAAGAACATACACAATCCACTAAAAACAATGAACCAGAATTAGAAATGGTTAAAAATTAAAAAAAATCGAACTTACCTCTTATTCTAAATGGTACACCAGAAAAAAACTTAATTCCGAGAGTTCATGGTGTATCAACACAACAACGCTTTATGTAATTAGTAAAAAATATCTTTGAGGCTGTTAGAAGTTTGGAAGAAAATACTGCGCATTTACGAGTGATTTCCGCGCGATATTTTTAATTTGTTGATGCATTTTCCATCTTTACTGTTTTCCACTCTTAATACGTAGTTTATTATTTAATAAAATATAAAAATCATAAAAATGTATTTTTTTTTCACGGATACTATTGGTTCTAGGAACTTAATCTTGACAGAAACATTTGATATTAAATAAGGTAAGGGATGTTAATTTTACCCCCTTATAATGTAGCAGAAATGTTGAAAATACTGATGGTTAGTCCGGAAATTACAAAATTTAAAGTTTCTATCTTTACTTAAATTTAAGAAAAAAAATTCATAGCTAATTTTACTCACCACCTTTAAGCATAGTCTCCTACAGATTCCTGTCTCTGGAAAGGCAAATTAATGAAGAGCAACACGGGGAACACTTCGTGATACTGAGTGAATCAAAAAACCACCAAATTCTCCTGACATGCTGTCCATAAAAATACACGTAGAAAAGTCGTTCAAAGTCCTCTTTCCGAAGAAAGATTAATGGATGAGGGGAAAATCCTTCCCAGAGACTGAATACATAATGTTCATAGATGGCTCAAAAACCACAGTTGGTGTTGAAGCCGGTGTTTTCAGCAGGAAACCAAAGATTGAATTATCTACCAGTCTTGGCAGTTTCATATTAAAATAATGAAATAACAAATAACCTAATAAAAGTAGGTTGTCAGATTGAGGCCACTTTTTTACAGACAGACAAATGGAAGAAGAAGAAGCCATAACGTCACCCATCTGTTGCTGACCTTGTATTTAAATTTAATAAAAAAAAATGAAAAATAAAACATAAATTGTTAAGTAGCAGATGACTTTTTACCTGTCTTCTCATCATGTCTTTCAATAGCGAATCAACAACATCTTGTTATTTATTTCTTTATGTCTGTGTCAACGTCTTTCATGTACCATATTTATATTTTATGTCGAACTTGTTTTTTACCCCTATGAACTCGGAGAGTAACTATAAATGTAAATATTTATCAATACTATCCGAGATGTTCATTATCGATAAATGACTTTATTGACAACTAAAGCTTAAGAATTCCGTTTTAATATGTATATTTTGTTTTTATGCTAGTCCTAAAGATGAAACATTAAAGCTTCAAAACGTACCTATCAATTTTTGTTTTAAATACTATCCCAGTTGTTCATTTAGGTACTTTATTTACATCTAAAGCTTAAGAATTCCGTTTTAATATGTATATATTTTTTTATGCTAGTCCTAAAGATAAAACATTAATGCTTCAAAACGTAGACTTTTTAACATTTGGTTTTCGTCAAATTCGTGAGCAAAGTCCTACCAATTAATAAGCAAAATTAAAAAAAATAGCTTTCGTTTAAAAAAGTTTAGTGTGTCGAGCAAAGAGTTCGAGAATCTTCCTTATTTGTTTTAAGTAAACGAGCTCCATGTAATAGCAAAAATAACTAAGTAAATATAATGTAATTACTTAGCTACTTAGCTCACCCAGTAGCCGAGAAAACCATATATTCAATTCAATTATGAAAGTTATACACCGAACCTGTCTATAATTAAATATATCGAGATTCCAAAGATGTATTTAATAACAATCAATTAAAAATACCATTACATCCCCTTAACCAGATAGTCTATTGTTTTATTTCGTGTTTTTATTTAACGGTTATAAGAATCAGTGGTGGAGCACGTTATTTACAAATACAAATTTATGTATTTTTAAAATATTTTCGTAAAAACTATGATGCTGCCAACCAAAATATGTACCACTTAATGAATTATTCTTACATAAAATAACACGCTTTCGTATGATCAATTCTTATTCCAACAATTTGGTGTGTTTAAATAGTCAACTTTTTTCTTAAATAAAAAATTATTGTCGAAATAATTTAAAAATTTTAAGAAATCATAGCAGCAGCGCTGCAGCGAGCGTTGATTACGATTTTATGGCGAAAGGTTTTATCAAAACAATAAAAGTGACTGAATTTTTAGATTTATTCATGGGCAAAAAGATTATGCTGTTTAAATTTAGAGTTTCTCTTTTTAAACATAAAATTTGGGCCAATAAGAGTGTGGAACCCTCTCCAACTACCCCAAACTGGGTTTACGTAATTATTGAAGCAAAAAATGAATATAGTGCTAAAAACAGATTCAAGAGATTAGATCCGTTATTGTTACAATTTCAAATAATCGTTTTTTTTATGCAATTTACAGTGACTGTAGCTTGGAGGGGGTGCCATTTAGGAAACATATTTATTTGAATAAGAAGTCTTATTTTGATCCCAGCAATACGTCCTTAAAATAACTGCATCGAATTTTAAATCTCTTTATAAAATATACCTAAAATATTTAACCAGCATTGTCCAAAGAGGTGAGAAAAGTGTGGCTAACCATTCAGATGGAACAAATTTTATTATTGGGGAAAATTGAAGGCAAAAAACTAATTTGATGGTAATAAATAATAACTTACTTTTAAATGCAAAGATAACAAATGATCTTCAGTACCGACAGTTGTAAAAAAAAGTCATCAAGTATAAATTTGTAAGAAAATAAAACTATTATCTCAGAATATACTAAATTCGTAAGGGTATGCATAGATAATTTCTTTAAATGGAATAAGCAGACATATTTTGTATATTGTTACGATTTGGGAAGTCCGTCTCTGGCGATTAATGCCTTAAGGCGAAATACATGATTTATGGCCGCGGTGCGATTGAAGGCCTCTAGAAACGTCCAGTAATTTCAAGGAAAAGTCGGAATAACGAAAGAGAATTATCGCCCTTTTAAGTAATAATTTGTAGGGATATAAAAAGATAGTTACTCAGTCTCATAAGTCGACCTTTATTAATTTATTACTTTCGACAGCTGAGAAACGAATATTTAAAGCGCACAAGAAACCAATTGATAAGCTATTTATGACTTTTTTAACGTTTTAGGGCCATATTGTAAGACGTCTCGTCAAGATCATCATAAATTAACACATGCACGTAGTAGTACTTGTCCCTTTTATCGACAAATTATTTCTAAGAGTATCCTACCTCTGTAGGTGGTCAGTGGGCTAATACACCCACATACAATTTTTCATCAACCACAGTAACGTTCAACATTTTATTGTCGATTTTGTACTAATAAATTCTATCAATATCTATTTCTTTTTCACAACATTCTTAAAGTGACGAATTTCGACGTAAAATTATACAATTATTATGCTCAATTAAAACAATTATACTCAATCAATTACAATAGTTATATAAAACAATGTAAACACAAACTTAAACTCATATTCTTTTTAAAAATACACGGTTAGTCCAGTCAGTAGAGGTTTTTAGGTCCGAATTCTTTCAAACAGCACCGATTATTATGAATATTTGTAAACAAGCTCATTTTACCCTCCTAATCAAAAGTTATACTGTGCCGAGGTATGCTTTTTCCTTTGGGGTGAATGACACCCCTTCTTGGGGGTGGAAATTTTAAGATTAACAGTAACCCAATAGGTCAATTTGGGGATCAATTCTAAGCATAAAATGTTATATGACGTTGGTGAGTTAACAGTTTTTGAGTTATTCACGATGCTGATTTTCGACCTAAAAAATGCATGTTTTTGAACTATTTTTTACAAATAACTTGAAAACCTAACGTTCTATTAAAAAAACATCTTGAGCAAAAATAAAAAAGTTATAAATGAGCAAAACGATCGGTTTTTTAAAATTTTCTGTAGCTCTAATACGAACCGGGTTTTTACTTGGTTCGCTGTTCAACGTTGAATTACGGTAAAACGGACGATTTTCCGAGGAAAACTCAAGAAATAATTTTCAAAGTACTTAAGAGCTTTATAATAAATTTTTGTTCAAGTCAATAGCCCAAAAACTAACGGAGTTATGATGAAAATAAACTGGAAACAGCTACAGAAAATTCTAAAAAACCAATACTTTTGTTAATTTATAACCTTCATTTTTCTTGAAATGTTTTTTTATATATAATGTAAGGTTTTCGAGTTATTTGTGAAAAATAGGTCGTCCGAATGCTTCGCTGTTACGTGTTCAGCATACTGTTTTATGGAATGGAAGCTTGGACTTAGACAGATGCGAAAAATTGTAGGCCTTTAAAATGTGGACGTACAGAAGCTTATTATAGAAGGGTAAATCGAAGGACGAAGAGGCCCGGGTAGAAGAGAGATATCCTGGCTAAAAAACTTAAGACAATGGTATGGAGTGAGCACTACCACATTGTTTCGCTGAGCTGTAGGTAAGGCTCAGATAGCGCTGATGATTGCCAACGTCCGAGGAGGACAGGGCACCTAAAGAAGAAGAAGAAGTTCAAAAACATGCATTTTTTAGGTCGAAAATTAACATATTAAATCATGAATAACTCAAAAACTATTAACTCACCAAAAAAACGTCATATGACATTTTTTGCTCAGAATTGATTACTAAATCGACCTATTGGGTTACTTTTAATCTTAAAATTTCCACACCCGCGAAGGGGTGTCATTCACCCTTAAGGAAAAAGCACACCTTGGTACAATATAACTTTTGATTAGGAGGGTAAAATGAGCTTGTTTACAAATTTTCATCAAAAGCGGTGCTGTTTGAAAGAATTCGGAGGTAATACCCCATTTTTAGCGCTACTGATTGGACATTTTGCATCAATAATATTGGCGGTTACTCTATGATATTTAGCAACAGGCGATTCGTTTAATTCGTTTAATTTTGTGTTGCCAACAGCACTAGCACGTACACACACTAAGCGATGTTTTCCATTTGAATGGGGAACACGGATACATGCCACGCCGCCCAATGTTGCCGTTTATCTAGCAACTTGTATCTTGTTGACGGGATACATGTTGCCAACATTTTGTTGCCCGGTCTATACTTGCCGTAAGAAAAAAAAGTTGGGGAACTTTTATATTGTGTATTAGTAATTTAAAAAGGTTACCCACTACGGTTTGAAAGAGTTGCCCCATTCTACGCCGTTGGCAGCGGCTGGTGAAAACTTAATTTAATAAAAACTCGTTTTTAAAGGCTTGTCCATACGTGATATCATGAGACCATCATTAAATCCTCACCAGCATTATATCTTTAAAATAAAATAAAATTGCCATGCCGGGCAGATAATTTCGTAAAAATACGTCCCAACGACGCGATCTTTAAGATATCTTGTTTCTGCTCTTATTACTACAGACAATTATTTTGTACTACCATTACGTTATCCCATTGACGGCAATTTGTGGCACTTTCGCGATTTCTCGCTTGAATTGATTCCTCGAATAAAATTATAATTAAAAGTTTAGTTTCATTTTAACAACCATTATTTTAAATCAATCTCGCAATTAAGTCAACTTTGATAGATATATTTATTCTAAGTTGGTAATATTGTTAAAATATTTACTCTTTGGGTTTGATGATTTTAAACACTTGCAAAATCACTTAGATACTTACAACTGCATACAATCTTTTTATAACACTTTATAATTACTTCTAAACTTAAAATTCCCACTCGATCGGCGACATCCCTTTTATATAAATCTAAACAATATTTCTTAAAATTTCTAGATTGAGCGGTTTTCCTCTCGAAATTAATCGACCTTTCTAGAGGCCTTCAATCACACCGCGGCCATAAATCATTGTCTGAATGTGGGTTGTCTTTTTATGCCGCTTCGACCGGATAATAGATCAGGAACGTATTTTATCACAACAATATTTAATGTAGTTCAAGCAAAACACTATATATACACTGTACATATACATACACATATACACACTGTATATATATATATATACAGTGTGTCCAGTTAAGTCGGCATTACATGGGAAACTTTTTTATTCTTAGTTTTATGAAAAAAGTTATTCTTTATAAAACTTTCTAAAACTTAAAATACAACCATTAGATATCAATTTTTATAAACCGTATACGGGGTTTGTCAAAAAATATGAATGTATACACATTCTGTGTCACTGCCCGATGCTAGCGGGGTACAGGTATCAAACCTGGGGCCGTATGATTATGGATCCAAGCGATCTAAAAAAGACAGGGCCAACAGAAATCCTGAGGATTGCCAAAATCAGCGGACTAGAATTCTGATGCCCTGAAGACACAGCGGTAGTCACAGAGGATCAAAAGATCTAGATGACATAGGTGCCGATACCAAAGGCCCAACCGCAAGATTGTAATGTAATGTAATGTAAGAGTTACATCCTAATGAAGATAATATAATTTTTCAACAAGATGGTGCATCTTCACATACTGCTAAATTCACAAAACATGGCTTGTCGATAATGAGATGAACACCTTAGACTGGCCTTCTAGCAGCCCAGACCTCAACATAATAACTGAGACACTATGGCATAAAATTAAACAGTGCCTTAGAAATAATCTCCAACGCACTATTCCGGATCTACATATGAAACTTCAAGACATTTGGAAATCATTTCCTGCTGAAGAATGCCTTAAGCTTGCGGCAACAATGTCCTTGCGTATAAAAGTTGTAATCAAAGCTCGAGAGGATGTTACGCCATATTAAAAAAACTGAAATTTTTTAATAAAAAATAACTAAAATGTTATGATTCAATTTTCACAGTTTTTTTAACTTATTTTAACTTAAAAATATTGTGGCAATTTTTTTGTATTCAGTTACTCGTTCTTATAAAATGATTAAATGTTTAAAATGTACTAAACATACAAAATTGAAAATAATCATAAAATATTTAATGGATTTGTTTGATTTTAATACCGTCCGAAAATAAAGTGGTTAGGCTCGTAGTGGTAGCTGTTATGGTTCTGTTAGTTTACTACATTTATGTGTCTCGCAAGAAGATGAAAATTTTTAATATAACTGTTTTTTGGTTTTTGCATTTAGTTTTAAATCACAATAGTTTATTTGCTATTAATGCGCTAATATAGGAAGTTGTAACTTTTTAATTAATTTATTTGCATATCTCGAACTTGACGGCTTATTTACTTTTTCTACTTCCTGTGTTGCGCCAAAGAAGAGTCTGTTTATGTATTCTGTTTCCAGGTTTTAAAAACAATTTCTTGAATATTAATAACCAGTTGTTATAAAACATGTTTGTATTCAGTAATAATTATAAAAACAAACAATTTAGTGTATTTTTAGGCATTAAAATAATTAAGTTTCTTTTGGTTTTATGCGATATACCATCATAAAATAATTACTAGAAAATTAACTTTTTGTTTATTTGCTGAAAACCATTATTTAAATCATAAATCTTATAATAATCAAACAGCGCACATTTTTAACACGCTTATATTAGTTTCACGTGTATGTTTGTTTGTTTGTAACTGACTCTTTGGCCTCGATTTTGCCCTACTTTAAGCGATCAGATTTAATTTAAACATCGCACACTTGTCAAAGACCGACGACAATGCAATAATTCGATCAAAATACCCGATTATCCTGAATAGCTTCCCCAGTATTCATAATTTTCTTCAGGGATAGAACCAGTGCGTGAACTACGCATGTGCGCAGTTCCAATGTCATATTATAATTTACCCAATCCAATATACTGGTGACAAACGTGCAGAGGGATGAATGACAAGAGGGTGAGCTTCATGCAAGATCGCTCCTTACATGTGGCAGTTGACGGTATTTCTTCTGATGCGTTTAAAACTAATGCCGGGGTCCCCCGGGTTTCATCCTGTCCCCCACCTTATTTCTTTTACACATCAACGACCTCTTGAAAACCACCACGAACCCCATTTACAGACGATAGCACACTTGTCTCAACTTTCACATCCTATCGATCACTTTCGGTGAATGATACAAATAGACTCAGGCAGGAGCAGGTTGATTCCATCAATAGAGATCTTAAAGCAATCGTCGAGTGGGGAACCAACAATCTTGTTCAGTTCAACGCCCAAAAAACACAAAGTGCCACGTTTTCAAAGAAAGTGAATTCCTCAAATAATCCCATCACAATGTCCGGTAATACCTTTGAACCAAGTCCCTCCATCTCGATTTTGGGAGTCACGGTGTCCAATAATATGTCTTGGCATGACCATGTTGCTAACATCGCAAAGTCGGCAAGCCAGAGGTTAGGTTTTCTGTGGAAAGCCAGAAAGTTTTTTACTCCTGATCAACTGTTGACGACGTACAAGGCTCAAATCCGACCTCTACTGGAGTATTGCTCGCACATTTGTGGTTCAGCACCAAGGCATTCTCTTCGTCTTCTAGATTTCATTCAGAAAAGAGCCATTCGCTTGATAAACAGCTCAACTCTCACAGATACCCTTCACCCTCTAGAACATAGAAGAAGAGTTGCAGACCAGTCATTGCTCTACAGATATTTCCATGGCAGATGCTCCAGAGAAATAAAAACTCTTGTACCACAATTGGCCACATTCGGCCGAAGAACTCGGCACGCTGATCAGTCTCACACATTTACTCTTAATATTGACACTACAAGGACTAATCTCCATCAAGAATCCTTCATTTACAGGGCTGCCATCGGAATGGAATAAGCTTCCAAAATCAGATTTTCCAGAGAACTATGACCTGCAACTTTTTAAAAAGCGTGTCCACAATCATTTCCTTTCTATAATCTCTTTTCCTTCTAATAGTCACAGTGCGGGCCGTCCGCGGCCCACACGGTAGGTCTACCCTTTTTGCGACTATTTTCATAAAAAAAAAAAAACAAATCGAACTAAAAACCGAAAAATAAATTATAGTTTAAAAAACCTAAACTATAATTTATTATTTTGTAAAAGCTAATTCGATATATACTTGGTTAAGTATTTTCTTTTGTTATTTTTTTTTGTAAATAAAAATGGTCCGTACTTCTACTATTGTTTTTATCCTGGAAACCACTACAATAGTACCATCTTTACTGACAATTGTAGAAGATATTAAATATTTTATGATATAAATAGTGTTTGAATTTTAGGTCTTGAGTCCTAGTTTAGCTTCTTTTTTGGCTTTAAAGATGTTTCGGGAATGTTTTTTTCACAGTATTATTATTGGTGGGTTGTTTTGGGGGCAATACCATAAGTTCTTATAAAACTATCGATAGTAATTCTGTAAAATCAACAAGATAAAATGGGAAGACTCTATTGACCCTGCCTTGACTGATATTTTTGAATATAATCCACAGTATGACAAAGATTGGATTTGGAGAAGAGGCAACATTGAATGGCCTTCACGATCGCCAGATTTATCGCTCCTCGATTTCTTTTTGTGGGGACATCAAAATCTATAAAACACAACCAGCGTTGTTGGAAGATTTGCGTCAAAGAATCGTTGACGAGTGCCGTCGAATTACGGAATTTTTTTAGAATGTGCGTGAACGTTTTGAACAAAATCTTTATTATTGTATGGAAGTGGGCGGTCATCAGTTTGAACATTTAATCAATTAAGTAGTAAGTAAGCTTCTAAAACAATTGGAATTTTAATAGGTAATTTTGTTCAAATTATTGGGAGGAAATGTAAAATTTAAAGACTATTGTAAAGAGAATTGTTAGAGCTTTCAAAACATCTTATTTGACCCCCAATGCCATTTAAAAATTTTGGGGTAATTCTCACCCTCGCTTGGGGTTGAAAGTAGTGGAGTCAAAAATACCAGAAAAGAATGTCCTCCTTAATAAAAAATCGACGGGCCTGAGCGTTTTTTTAAAATGTTGACGAGGTTCCTGCAAATAGGTCTGTTTCGTTTTCGGTTGGCCCCCCAGTATTTTGTTTTGCGGTCGATATTTATGAGTTGAGAATTTGATGAAGTCGTCGGGTTCTCTTTATTTCTGAGTTTGTCTATTATATTCTGATGGACTCACTGTCTTATTATAAAGACGATGCTAAATTTTGAATATTTGTGTCTCCATTGACGGCATTACCATTCTTAATACCGAAGTGCTTCCACACATATTTTTTATTCTTTACAGTGTATTTGAGGTCATGTTCCTTATACTATTTTGTCGATTTACTGAAATATTGCCAAAGCTTAGTCTTATTTCGCTTTATTATATTAAATTCGTTTACAAAAAATAACAACTATTACTTTAAAAGAGTAATACCATTGTTATTATGTTTAAATAATGTATGTAATTTAAATGCATGTTTTAATGGAAAATTCTAATTGATTTTTTTTGTTTTAGGTAAGTTTAAAGACTTCAGCTATTCAGAAAAATTATTACGTTGGTGTTGAAGTACGTATTGCATGTTATTTAAATAAGTATTAAGCTCATATAAAAATAACAAACTAGTTCCTTTGATAACTATAATAAAAAATTATACTAGTATTGGAAAATGTTTTAGAGACCTTCGGGAACAATAACTCGTGATACGTTACAAAAATTGGTGACAGAGATTGTTACAAAAAACTGTTTAAAGTTACGGTTAAAATACTAATATTTAAAAAACTAATAGATGTAAGTTGTAGGGTGGGTCATGAAGGCCATGCTGCCTCTCAAGCACTTCGACCTATCAGATCTTTTGTGCATAACCCTTAATCCATTCAAGGCCCGGGATTTCGAGACTTCGAGTAAAGTTTATCAGTTTTCTGGGGGCTAAGTTTCTGATATCGAAGGGCTTTAGAAAGGCCCCTTCCAGAAACTTGTGCCTCTTGCAGAAAAGCGCTGGGCATTCGCAAAGCAAATGTTCTGCAGTTTCAGCGAAGTTCTCGCAGTAGCGGCAACTATCACTCTCTGTTTTGCCCATCTTTTTCAGGTGGTACCCTAGAGGGCAGTGTCCAGTGAGGAGTCTCGTCACCAGTTTTAAGTCTTTCTTGTCCAACTCGAGAAGCTGTTTAGCTTTCTTTGGCGAAAGACTTACTAGCCTTTTCGCTTGCCTTTGTCCTGGCACTTTATGCCAGTGAGATTTTATTTCATCTGTTTTCTAGCGTCGAACCTCTTCTTTCAAGTGGGCTTTGGAAAGCCCACAGAAGGGTTCTGGGCCGGAAAATTTTGTATTTGCCCCTTCTTTGGCAAGGCAATCTGCTTCTTCGTTGCCTTTAACTCTCTTGTGACCTGGAACCCACATCAGAGTTAAAAAAAACTAATAAAATTTTGTCATTAAAAAAAATAATTTATTGTCTAAAAACTTATGAATCCTAATTTAATCTCAAAAAAAAAAAACTAAAACATCTTATTTGAGGTTTGTAACTTCTTGATTTCTCGATTGAATTAATTTTGAGGAAATGAAGAGATCAATATGATGTACCCGTTCAGTTGAGATACACCTACAGCATGAGCCAACTCACGCACTTTCATTCTCCGATCATCCAATATCATTTCATGGATTTTATCGACGATTTCCGGCGTGATCACTTCTTTTGGGCAACCTGGACGTTCGGCATCACTAGTGCTGGTACGCGACCACAACGGAACTCTGTAAACCACTTTATAACCATTGAAATTGATTGTGCCGAGTTCCCGTAGTATTTATCAAGTCTTTTCTTAGTTTCAGTGATGGATTTTTTACGTAAAAAGTAATGCTTAATCAGCACACGAAATTCACTTTTTTCCATTTTCGTAAAAATTCACGAGGTTGTCTGTTTTGAACGGCTATCAAACACCAACTGCACGACGTAGCTTGCTCAAAATTAGAAAGTTGCCCACTGATAGATTATAGTTGACGGCAGCACTGTTGCATTTGGAGTAACTGCGCGGGAAATTCAAAAAGTCACTGACCTCTCAAACTGCCCTCGTATATATTTTGAATAACTAATTTATTTGTTTATTATTTACTTCTCGAACAGGTCTCATTTTGTTGAAATATTTTCGTTAATTTGACTGGTTTATTTTTAAACTGGTCAAATTTCTTCTAAGCAATTAAGGGTTCGATACAAAATGAAATGTTGTCAGCGTGTATGATTCAACTTAAAGGTATCTGCTTGGTATATTTCTCTAAAAGTTGATAATAGACGAGATCAACAATAACGTCGCAAAATAAAGCTACGTTATTGGCAACAGGTAGTCACAGGTAGTTTTTGTCTTGGATTTTATCTCTAAGGAAATTTCATAGACGTGTTGCAAGGGCTTCGTAAAGCAGAGACCGGAATTTTTTTGTATTATTATCGGAAGGCATATTTACGTTTAGTTTTGATTATATATTTTTACGTGCAGTACTTATCATCGAGACTTAAACGTCACAATTTAACACCTGAAGAAAAAACCATGACCAGAAATATGTTTAAAGGACTTCGAGCCAGAGAACAAAATATAAATTTTAGTGAGGTAGTATTTTGAAAAAAATTTCCGAAGCAGATTGGCTTGCTAAGAAAAATGTAGATGAAATAGCGCGAAAACGAGACGTAATTATACTTCGATTGCCACCCACAAAATGTATCAAACATGCAGTGAAAGAGGAGCAGAATATGTGAAATCTTGATAATTGCATTGAAATTACCATCGAACCCGTAGTTGTGGATCTAGCCGAAGATACTACTGATGAATTTGAAGACGACATACACGACTCAGATTAGAATAAAGTTAACTTTTATCTGCTCATATTTTTTAAAGGTATTTAAAAGAAACTATAGAATCATTTATAAGAAATATTTTTTTTGTAACATGAGATGCAAACAAAATATTAATATGTTCACTAACAGAAACCGTTACATTCATCAAAAAATAATAGGAATTTTTTGACTGCATCGTTGATATTTCTATTTAGTTGTAAAATTGCAATCAAGTTGATAAATTGAATCTCTGCGACATTTGACAAAATGCCTTATGATGGGTAATCAGAAATACAGAGGGGAAGAATTATCACAAATGAAGGGAGAAAATTTCACAAAGAGAGGTTGCAAGAAACGTGGGAGTTGAACAAGAAATTGTTTCAAATACATACGTATACATACTAGATTCTTATAGTAGGGCAAAAAATAAGACAAGAAGAAGTTGCAGAAAAGTTAAATTAGCACTTTAGGACCGATTTGTAGCACAAATAACAAAAAGAAACCGCAATGTATCCCATCTAGAACTTCAGAGACAAATTTTGCAAACAAGCTACAGGTGTTAATGTGTTCATCTAAACTATCAGAGAGAGACTTTGCATTCAAAGATTATTTGGACAGTTAGTTTTTAAACCATTAAGGCAGAATAAAATTGATCGTTTCAATTGGTTTTTGGATCATCAAAACTAGGCAGTATAATATTGGCAAAATGTCTTATTTTCAAATGAAATCAGAGTTGGTCTTTGGTCAGACGACCAGCGAATTTGAATTCCGAGAGGACGTGGTCGGTATCCACAATTGGTTAAAATCTCCGGTAATTCTTATGAGGCCAACATTTAAAGATCAACGATATTTTAATACTAGTTTTCAGTTCCCGTTTATTTTTCTTCGCCCAGTATGTGGTTAATTTTCGAATGACATTTCGCGAACCAATGGCAGGTCCAGGTACGAGAATTTCCAAAGGCTGTAAAATGTAAATATGATATCTGATCAGATAAAATTACAATACGTCAACGTCAGAAAAAAAAACGTTTGTAAAACGTGCAAGCTGATGTCAACAAGAATTATTTTACCCTATTCAATTGAGCAGGTTAATTATTATTTCAGCTCCAATAGTATCTTAGTAAAGTGAAATTAAACTTTATAAAGAAATCCATTTCATACAATTTGTTTTCACAAGGAAGTCACTAAAAATAACGCTGTTAGACGGACAACAAGAAAATGAAGTAAAGTGAAGTTACCGGTTGAAACCCATATCTCTTTGTATGCCGAAGAGTTCATCGGTGTAATAAGAAAGAATAAAAAGAAGCTTCGGCTAAACCGAGATGGGTCTAAGATTTTTATATGTACCAATATGGGGAAAACTTTACATTTATGTCAGGGGGTGCATTATTATTCATAAATAGAAAATGTCCCGGAAGCATTCCAGTGGAATTACTAAGATATGCTTCAGATACAGTATTTGACATACTAAAGACCATCTTTAACAAATGTTTGCTGAATATAAAATGGCATTTCTTAAATCGATACACAAAAAAAACTACCATTGGAAGGCTGTACGGACGGCTAATCAAAGAACGATTAAATGGGGTTGAAATAGGCGAAGAACAAAGCGGATTCACGACTGGAAGATCATGTGTCCACAACATATTTACCATAAGGCAGACTAGAAAAAAGAAGAGTACGGAACCAATAAACACATCTAATATTTATTGACCTAGAAAAGGCATATGACTCGGTTTCCCTCAAAAACTTTACAAGGTTCTAGAAAACAGTAACATACATGGAAAATATGTTGCCGCCATAAAATCGTTGTACAAAGGGTTAGAGACGAGAATAAAGGTTGGCAACCCTCTTCTAAATTTATGACAACGAAATACTTAAGAGATGGCAAAACAAATGTTCCGGCATGTGACTGGATATAAATGGAAGTTTAGTTGATCACCTGTTCTGAATCCACACTTATGGAATACTATACAAAGAAAAATTAGAACCTGTCAGAGTAACCCGGGTAATGCTGATTATGTGATTCGAGGAGTTTTGGAGGAATGCCTGGAGTTACCCATAGCAAAAAATAATAATTTAGTAGGAAGCATGCCCCGTTGAGTTCGTGCTTGCATTGAGGATAGAGGTGGCAATAATGAGTTTAAAAAAAGTTATTTTTCTTTCTTAAATTGCAACCATCAAGCGAGAAGAAGAAGAGGCAGCACTTAAAAAACTTAAAAACAGGAAATCACCAGGAAAGGACGGAATAGCTAATGAGCTATTAAAATATGGTGGGTTGCCTCTCACAAAGCAACTAACAGATCTCATTAATAAAATTATAGAACAACACAAAATACCACAAGAGTGGAGATCCAGTATAATGATACTGATGTTTAAAAAAGGAGAAAAGTGTGACCCAAGAAACTACAGGGGAATCAACCTACTTAATACCACCTTAAAATTAACTACAAAAATAATAACAAATAAAATGAATACCACCCTAACGCTAGCTGAGGAACAACAAGGATTTAGAAGCGGAAGATCGTGTACGGATGCCGTGTTTGTAATCAGACAAGTAAAGGAAAAATCTCTCGAGTATAACAAGCCCGCATACCTTTGCTTCATCGACCTAACGAAAGCCTTCGATAGAATAAGACTAGAAGATATCGTCCACCTACTATATAAAAGAAACATACCCCTCGATATAATCAAAACAATAGAAAACATTTACCAGAATAATAGAATAGAGGCAAGAATTGAACACCAACTAACGGACCCCATCGAGGTTGGAACAGGAATAAGGCAAGGAGATTCACTAAGTCCCCTACTCTTTAACCTAGTGATGGATGAAATTATTAACAAAGTAAAGTCTAAGAGAGGTTACCAAATGAGCGACAAACAAATTAAAATTATATGTTATGCAGACGACGCGACACTAATAGCCCAGAGTGAAGACGATCTCCAAATAATGCTCCATCAATTCAATAACACTGCCAAGTTATATAATATGTTAATATCATCGGAAAAAACTAAATGTATGGTTATATCTCAGGAGCCAATACGATGTAAGCTGGAGGTGGACGGTAAGTTGATCGAGCAAGTGATGGAATTTAAATACTTGGGGGTTCTGCTGAGTAGTTATGGATCACTGGTAAGAGAAGTAGAAGAGCAAATTAACAAGGCAAATAAAATCGCCGGATGTCTAAATGACACAATTTGGAGAAATAGATATATCAGACAGGATGCTAAATGCCGTATTTATAAAACTGTTATAAGACCGATTATGACGTATACTGCTGAAACAAGACCGGAAACATCCAAAACGGAAAGAATGTTAGAAACCGCTGAAATTTTCTCAGACGCATCGATGGGATAACGATAAGAGATAGAGTCAGAAACGCAGAGACCAGACGATCATGCAAGGTTGAAGACATCAATCAGTGGACAAATCATAGAAGAAGAGAATGGAACAATCACATCAGCAGAATGGATGGAAATAGGATAGTGAGAATAGCTAGAGACAACTCCCCATTAGGGCGAAGGTCCGTAGGGCGCCCAAAGAAAAGATGGAATGACGGCTTAATCGAGATAGTCTGAAGAAAAAACAGGCAGAACTGCCTAAATAAAAGCAGAAGAAGAAGAAGAAGAAGAAATTGCAACCTAGGTACATCACAGTATTTGTTTAGGAAAACGACAATTATGTTTTTTTTTTTGGTATTGTAAATGCTCAAAATATTTTTATTTTTTTTTTCAACTTACTTGCAGATATAAATTTGTAATTGTATTTTAGTATAAAGAAGTTACCGTTATGATCTAATTAAAAAAGTTTAGAATGTTTACACATTTATGAGTCATAGTTAATTGGCAACAAAAAGGACAATTTCATGCCCACGATTCCTTTGTTTTCTCAGAAAACAACGGTTAAGGAGTCTGGACAAACTCCAGTCGTCTTATCTAACACAATTGATGCTACACTGTAAAATGTTGGTGTGACGATTAAACGTTTTCAAATTTTCTCTATAGTTTGTTTATACGTATTAAATCATTAAAATTATTTTTGACTGTTCTTCACACACTTTTTAATTATAGCTTTTTATTGCCGTCAATCTGATCGATTTTTTCTCTTTTTAAAAGTGACAAAGTGGATTATTTAAAGGAAAATCGATCTGTATCACTTTTAACTTTTTTTTTTGGTGGGTTGGCATTAAACCGTAGTTTTTTTGCCATAGACTTTTATATCATTGCATCAAATTGTTATTTTTTCTTTGATCAGAAATTCCATATTTATTATGTATAAATCTTCTTTGAATGTGCTCAGCAGAATAACAATATTTGTTGGCAATGGGACACCTTGTAGGATTAATTTATTTAAAAATTCCGACCGATGTGTGTTATGGAGGTTACATGAGAATATTAAGTGGTTGATGTCTGCTTCTGGGGAGTTTTTGCAAGGGCAGATAGGTGATATGTTAACTCCAATTTTGGCCAAGTGTGCGGGATAACCTCCATGGTTTAATTTCATTCTTGTTATGGTAGAAGAGTAAAGCCTAGATAACTTGAAAGTGTTTAAGTGAGACATGTTTTTGGGACACTTTTAACTTATTGAACACTTTTTGCGTCCTTCCCGATGAAAAATCTTTTGACCTCCTTAGAGTTACTATAGGCTAGTATACATTGATAGAGTAACTCGGCCTGGTGTACTTGGCCCAGTAACTCGGTGCACTCACTTGACTTTCCCCAGTTGTTTTTGTTTGCGTTAACATTAGTAGAGTAACTCGATCTAGTGAATTACGTCCAGTAACTGGGGTTAGTACTTGACTCGTCCTATTGTTTTTTACTTGTGTTCAAACGGCAACATTTTAATATGATAGTTTTATATCATATCGACTTGCTATTCGACTAGCTGCTGACCACTTTTTACTCGACTCTTTACATTGGGCGAGTTAATAGGTAAGTTCATTTTAAAATGGTGGGGAAGAGGGCGAGTGGGCGAGTCACTATGCTGCCCGCTATACCACTCGATTCACCTTCCCGCTGGGAAGTTAAATATGTAGGTATTAAAATATGTGGTGTATGGAGACTTTTTGGACTGACTGTAAATCACCACGTTTAATATTTTATTGCAAATTTGTTTAATTCAGAAAACAGCTGTCAAATAATCCTTTTATTAAAAAAGTTTATTTTTTAGAAGCCCATATCTTGGCAAAGAAGCCTCATACATAAAAAATTGTGTGTTCACTTTCACACCATCGAGAAGTACATTTAGGTCTTATATGAATGAATTTCAGAATCTTGCATTTTTTTCGCTGTCCGCTTCTCATGAAATGCTCCTAATGTAGACTAAAACTCTTTCAATGGGGGTACCACTAAATTTTGAAAACATCATAATCGTAACCTTCGAGCTTAAAAACTATCATATAATGTAATTTTATATTTTTTATTCGTTCTGTAGTATGAATTTCATAGTTTTCATTTCAAATATAAACGTTTATGCGCCATTTTATAAGTTTTTTTTTAATAAAAGAAGGATTCTTGATGAAGATTGGTCCTAGTAGTGTCAAATTTTGAGAGTAAATGGGTGAGACTGATCAGCGTGCCGAGTTCTTCGGCTGAATGTGGCCAATGGTGGTACAAGAGCTTTTATTTCTCTGGAGCATCTGCCATGAAAATATCTGTAGAGCAATGACTGGTCTGCAACTGTTCTTCTATGTTCTAGACGGTGAAGGGTATCTGTGAGAGTTGAGCTGTTTATCAACCGAATGGCCCTTTTCTGAATGGAATCTAGAGGACGAAGAGAATGCCTTGTTGCTGAACCCCAAATGTGTGAGCAATACTTCTGTAGAGGTCGGATTTGAGCCTTGTACGTCGTAAACAGTTGATCAGGAGTAAAAAACTTTCTGGCTTTCCACAGAAAACCCAGCCTCTGGCTTGCCGACTTTGCGATGTTAGCAACATGGTCATGCCAGGACATATTATTGGACACATTATCATATGAATGAATGAATAGGAGTTGTGGAAGAGGTCTAAATTTTCACTAGGCACTGCAGAATTATCTGCTATTTGTACCTTTTCAGCTCCTTAGTTTAGTCCCATATTTTCAATTCTCCTGTTAAGAAGCAGAAGCTCATGTACTGCTATTACTTCAGGTGGATCACTCCCTTGGTCTTGTATATACCCCAGGTAGTGCCTCCACTGGGCGGTGGCTTCGCATTTGAAGATTATATGAGTGGCTGTTTCCTCCTCCTCATTACATAATCTGCATATAGGTTCTGTGTCAGACACGCCTATATTGTGCAGATGTTTCCACAAAAACCAGTGTCCGGTACAAAGCCCTACAACTGTTCTGAGTTTTTCGCTATTTAACGAGAGCAGCTTCCCTGTCTGCTTAGGTGAGGGTTCTGGCCCAATAAATGGTGTTCCAGAGCCCCGCCTAGCTAGTTTGTCCGCTTCTTCGTTAAAGAATCATATACTTCTGCCCTTATCTTGTTATTTTAGGGATTTTCTCTTGTTCTGTATTGTTTAAAAATCTTTTGTAAAAAAACCAAAATATCCTAGAACCTATAGTAACTGAATGATAGGCAGAAGGGCAATCATTGGGGTGTAATGCAGTGTGACGTGCTTTTCCCTACAGTTCCATCGACCTTGAGCTGACCAATCGTAGGTACTTCTTTAATCTTAGTAGACCCATGCATATTCGTGGTCCTGAGGTCCTGAGGTCCCGAGATTTTAAAACGTACATTTGCTTAGATTTTTACTCACGATATTGTTTGTACACTGAAACAGCATTATTATTTATCAATTGAAAGAGGTTTGGAATGATTTCATTACTTAGTGGTCTTCTCCATTCGCAGTTTTGTATTTTTATTTGCATCTTCTAAGTGGTGCCTTGGAACTTGACAGACATTTTCTACAGATTTAGTTAGCAAGCAACACTAATCGTTGATTTAGCAAGCCTGCAATCGTTTTTTTTTATTACTTATTGTTTAACTGCTGTGAAAGTATTTTTATGCGATTTCTCAATGTTTATACCGTCAGAATAGTAGAGAGAATTGGTTCGGTCATTCTTTCTTTAGTCGCCTTTTTTACTAATGAATGACCAATGTGCTAAATTAGTTTATCCTTTGTTATTGTTGGGTAGTTTGATTATATTTGCTACCTTTTTGGAACTGTTGCGTTTGTCTTAGAAATTATTTGAGATAAACTAACTAACCCCGTTTTTAACTTCTTTCGCAACTCTTGGATAGTCGGTGTATCTTGTGCAGCTGTTTGGTTTGGTTTTACCAGAATTGAAAATATGACAAGTAACCCTTTCTTTTCTTTTTGTTCTTGCTTCTTAATCTTTGAATATGCTAGAATATTTTTAAAATAATACATTTTTTGCTGTTTAAGACAAGTTTTAAAATTACTCGATGTCCGAATAAATAAAAATGTTCAAACAGCAGCTTATTTTTTTATTTTTTTAAAGTGCGAAATCTTCAAAATCTTTTTTAAAGTGAGTTTATTAGTGATAATAATAGTATCATTATAAAGTACATAGAACAAAAAGATACCGCAATCAATTACTTTCAAATCACGTTCCGGGGCAAACCGTAGTGATTTAAATATAATTAATTGTGGCTTTGAGTTTGATTTTTTTTTACTTCATTCGGATTTTACCACATTGAAAACAAATGAACTTTTACTTATTATATCGTATCATCATTGTAATCAATCACAGCAAAACTTCCAGCATTTTGACGTGTTAAACGGAACTGTATAACAACAATTAAGGCGAGTTTATACAGCAAATAAAATAAAATAAGAAACAAAATAAAATAAAATAAGAAAGATAAACGTGCCCAAAACTATGAAAGCGTTTATACAAGAAATAAGATAAAATAAGAAATAAGAATAAGAACAAAAGATGGCCAACTTTTATCTCTTTGTCTTATTTTATTTTATTTTGTTTAAAAACTGATAATGCGCGTGACCCAAATCTTTTCTGTTCTAAATGTTCCGAGTTTACAATCAACCTAACCTAACCTAATAATATTATTTGTGGAGGTATTTTTGATTTTCCTTCTATGGCCGGTATATTTATTTCTTAAAAGCTTCCATCTGTGTTCAGAAGCTTCAGCTACAGAAAAAGTGATTTAAAAAACGTTAAACTCTCTGATTTTTTGGCACTTACGTGTTTCCTTCATTATGTGAGCAATTGTAAGCCAAGCATTTTCTTTCAGTCGGCTGTTCTTGTATTTTCCATCAGTTTTTGCATATAACTGAGGAAAGGTCGATACCTGCTCTATCAACATACCATCATCCAGTATAATATTTATTAATAGGAAATGGATGGTAGATATACCTACAGTTGTATAATTTTAGATAATGATAAAATTTAAAAAATTCCTATTTGAAATAAAATAACAAATCAATTTGGAGATTATGTACCTACTGTTATGCACAAAACACAAAAGTCATTGTCAAAAAAGCTGCGATATGTTATTTCTTATTTTATTTGAGTCATCTGTATAAACCAATGTTTTTTGCACTTATTCCTTATTTTATTTTATGTTATTTCTTATTTTATTTTATTTGCTGTATAAACTCGCTTTTAGTAACGTTGATAATTGATTTTTGCAGTGTAAAGATGTGATACGAGTTTAAAAAACGTGGCTACGATGTTTTCTGTTTATTGAGCCAAAATAGCTTTGGCGAAAATAGTTCCCCCATTTATTTCCGTCTGTAAACGCACGAAAACGGTTTTCACATTTTCTCTTCTGGAAATCATGTTTTTATTGCCGAAATTCGAAAGTGTTTTGCTATTATTCCTACCATTCTGGAAAGGCTATAAAGTTTCAAGCTGTTAAAGTACAAGCGGAGTATTGATTATCGCGTTTTTTTTTATCGGCGAAGGGGTAGGATGGTACGTTTGTTGAAAATTAAAAAAATATTTTTTCACCATTTTAAAAATATTTAAATTTAATTTAAATCCTTGACAGTAGCTTTAAAACACTAACGCATATTAAAAATTAAAAATTTTGCGAGTGGAACTTTGGAATGCCATGACAGAACTATCAATTCCCCAGAAGCTCATACGTATAACCAGAAAGTGCGTGGATGAATCTAGTAGCGTGGTTAGAATTGGAAATGCCTTGTCATCCCCATTTTTGATAAACACCGGACTTAGACAGGGAGATGCTATGTCGCCACTACTGTTTAACATTGCTCTGGAAAAGGCAGTGCGATCAGCCCGTATTGATATGCAAATGTTTACAGCAGATGGGCCCAGATTACTGCTTGCACATTGATATATTAGGGAGAAGCACCATAAAAATGAAGAAACAATTCATTAAACTAGAAAAAGAAATTAAAAAAATGGGTCTTAATGTTTATAACAATTGAATTTTTTTTTTAATTATTATGATTAATAATCATTTGTTAGTAACAATATTTAATTGTTATAAACAATGCTTAATTATTACTAACAATAATTTTTCACTGTTATAGAGTCTTCAATGCTATTCTCTCAATACTGACACAAGTTTAAAATTCTTCAATTCCTATTTTTGTTTTCTAAAACCGCCCCTTTTTATAAAATATTATTCAAAAGATCTTAAAATTCTGTATTAAAAATAGTATAATTTATTTTTTGCAAAATTCAGGTAGTTTACAATTTTTTTCATTTTTTTAATTCTCCATAAAAAACAACTCGACCGATTTTGCTGAAAAACTAATCAGTTCCAAGTTGCATAATTATGCGTCGAATGCAATTGGTCTCACGTCGATATCATTTTTTGTTCTTGAGATTTGTCAAAATTTGGGATTCGAAAAATCGGACCCATTATTATAACTTCCCGCTGAAAAATTAACAATTTATTTTAATCTTTCTTTTTGTGTCTTCACTTTACAAGTCTCTACGTTCACAAAACTTTACTTCAACTTTAACTTTTTTAAACAATATTCTCAAATACTATCACTTTATAACTAACCAACTCATTTCGCGACCCTGCGATTTTTTAAAACCCAAATTGATTTTTCATCCTTTCATTTTCTCGATATGATATAAAATTTAAATGAAAAAATAATAATGGAAATTTTGTTTAAATTCTAGTAAACTATGGCTCACACAAAAAAATTAAAAGACTGGGCGGATGCCCCACTAAAACGAATTTTTATAGTTTTATGATGTTAGGTTTGGTTAAAACGGCGGTTCGGGAGGAACCCACTTAGGCCTTTTGGCCCGTTGTGATACCGTGATGGATGGCGGTGCCTTCTATCTCTACCATGAGAACTAGTTAGAACTTTTAATAAAAAGTATAAGGTCTCTAATGCTAACTGAGCTAAAGTCAGATAAGCCATTAAAGTTCGGTTGCCCTAGTATAGAAATCCATTTTCTGCCTACGGCAGAGCAGTGGCAGAGACGATGTACCGTTTTCCTCATCGTGACAGATTCTACAGAAGTCGTGTCGTAGCTTTGCGATTCCCATGCGCCGTGCATGGGAACCACCTGCCCAGTGTCGCATTTCCAATAGATGAATAGAGATAAAACATCATTAGTTCAACGTAGATCTAGTTAAGGCCAAATATGTTTCGATGATGTGCATGTGGGTTCATTTTTCCATCTCAAGTTGTATTTTTGAACTACTTTGCTGTGCAGGAGAAGCCAGCAATTTGCAATCGGTACTCCTTGCTAAGATGAGAAAGATACAGCTGGGAGGGTGGTGCCCTCTATTGCTAGCTAGTTCGCCTTACAGTTGCCTGGTATTATCCTGTGTCCGGGTACCCAGACAATGTGAAATCTAAACTTAGCTGCTAGCTTATTCAGGGCGGCTAGGCATTGCACCGCTTCCCTAGAGGTTAAGTAGACTGAGTTCAGTGATTTGATAGTAGTCTGGCTGTCGCAAAGATTGGATATCTCGCTGAACCTTTGTTCATTGCGGAGTGTTCATACGGCTGCCTCGGTAATGGCTGTTATTTCGGCTTGATACACACTACAGTAATCAGGCAAACAAAACAACAGGCTAAGTGGGGGGTCTTCTCAGAAGACAACGCAACCCACTCTCCCCTCTAGTTTAGAGCGTTCTATCAACAATTAAAAAAAAATCATTTTAATATTTACTTTAGCGACTGCACTAATAGAAGATGCAACAGCAGCACATTCCTCGGGAGATTATGGGCTGTAAATATTACCTTATAGTTAATAAAAGCTTCAATAAAATGTTTGTAGTTTTTGCAATATCTTCTAAATTCTAAAGCTTACTGATAGCTTAAAAAAACACACACTTTACACGTTTGTGTCTGTATCAAAACTTTTGCATACATTTGAAACTTAAAAAATACAAAATAGTGGCAGACAATGTTTTTAAAATTCAAATAAGACCTTGTTTATATATCCTACAGTTTCGTCGGTATATTTATTTGCAAATAAGCTTTAAATTGTTGAATTCTGTTTAAAAAGCTATAAAAGTGTACGGTTATTTAAGGAAAAATTTGTAACTTCCTCTGGTAAAATCGACTCACATGTTCTTATCTTGCAGATTGCCTGCACCTGCTTACGATGTTCCAGGCGACGACTATAAATTAAATTTGTATTGTTAAATCCAATTTCATAAAGACTTGAAAACGCCGCTCGTTGCAGTCGAAAAAAAGGTAACATTTAATGTGATCTTCAAAAGGCAAAGCATAACGATATACAGGGTGACCCCGTCTCTAGGATAGGTAGAAAACTAAAAAATAATTGAAGTTTGCTTAATAAAAAATTTTCGTAACGCCATCCGTATTTAAGATAAAGGGCGTTGAAGAAAAAAAATTATTATTACTTCTTAATTTTCAAATCAAAATATTCCAAAAACGGTACACAGTATCGAGTTTTACCAAGAGTACCTTTTTGGTGTAAAATTGAATCTTGTTTAAGTTCACTTGAAATTTTGATTAATAAACATTAAAAAAGTTATGCTCAATACTACTTGGTACAAACTGTTTAACTAGCGCCCTCTATGAGAGTCAGATATAAACACAAATTCTAAAACATATTCGTATAAAATTAAAATTTCATCACAATGTTAGTAGTTTCAGCAAAATCGTAATAAATGTGTATAAATTTTTCTTCAACGCCCCTTATCTTGAATACGGATGGCATAACGAAAATTTTTTACTAAACACACTTTTAGTTTTCTACCTATCCTAGAGACGGAGTCACTTTTTTTGGCTACATTTGTAATAATTTATTTGAGACAATAAATTATAAAAACCAACAAAATAAGAAGCAAAAACCAAGGCTTTACTAATAGTTGTTTACTGTCAAGTATTTGTAACGAGATAAAATACAGGTAATAAATATAACATGATACAGTTGGCAGAAGCAAACAAAAGCCCTGGTGGGCGTGTTCATGACGCTGTTGTTGTATTTTTGGTATCGATATATTTCATTTCACATCGAAAACCGACTATCGATAACATTAAGTGTCAACTGTCAACTGAGTTAGTTTTGTTCTAATATTTTTTTAAAAAAGGAAAATTAGTTCTAGGTCAATTGTATTGATGTACTATTAGGAAAGTTAAATAAATTGAAATAAATTAAAACACCGTCAAGCTAACAACAAATGTTTTAAATAACAGCTGTCAGCACTCATTATTGTATTATTCAAAAAATCATTCGATTGTAATATTTCGATTATACGCGCCAACCTTTAAACATTCAAACCTTGCATGGCGATTGGTCGTTTGCGGTAACATTGAAAATAGTTGGCATATTTTCCACGGCTTTTGTTTGCTTCTGTGACCTGTAGAGGAAAGGCTTTTTACCAGAAAGTAAATAGTATCAAAGCTTACGACTAAAAGGTCACAACATGACCGAAGGAAAGAATCTTACGATCTTTCCTTTCCTTCTGTTATAAGATGAGCGAAGGAAAATTGTTTAATTAAAAGGTTAATCATAACATGACGGAGAAAAAGCTTTTAACCAAAAAGTAAATTAACGAAAAATTATTAAAAAATGTTTGTATATTTGGTTTCAAAACAAAGTGTTTTTGTAAACAGGGTGCTTGTTAAATTATGGTTTCGTTAAAAATTAGAGTGGTTTGTGTTCAACTAAAGTTCACTTTACCCTCTAGTTTAAAAATGTGTTTTATTTGCTTAGTTTTCTTAAGTACTGTCATATTTTTAATGTGCATATCTCGAATTATTATCTACCATATTTTGAATTGTAATTAAATAAATGTTATATACGGGTGTAACAAAAAGGTAAGTCATAAAGCACAAAATGAAAATTAATTTTTTCCAATATTTCATGAACTGTTTAACATTTTGTTATGAAAATAAATACATGGCTTTCTTGTCGTAAGAGCATCTTTTTCATATAAAACCACGGAATCTGTACAGCCCATATCAATTTAACGGGGGTTTCGAACCTCTAAAACCCCTCAAACTTTTCTCTATGCGTTACAATTAAATTAGTATTGACACCATCGGTTTGATACATCATTTTTGAAATTTTTTTTTCTTAAAGCCATTTTTTATCGAGATGTGGTCTCTTTTTGCCTATCCTTCAAACATTTTGAGTAAAAAAAAGGAGGTTATAACTAAGTATTCATGTTATTTGCAGGTATAAAAATGTTAAGTTGGTTTTTGTACGCTTCAAAAACTCAAAAAGTTCAGCATCGATTGAGTTCAAATTTTGACACGATATACAACCCGCTTCAAAGATTGTTTTTATATATTTTTAACCCCCAACGCAATGGGATATGGGGTGAAAATGGGGACGAGCAAACGGTCGGAATTTTAAAATAAATTAATCCTGCAAGGTGTCCAATTGCCAACAAATATTGTTATTCTGCTGAGTACATTTAAAGAAGATATATACATAATAAATATGGAATTTCTGATCAAAGAAAAAATCACAATTTAATTTCAATCTAATATCACGATAATATATAGATAATAATGATAAAAAGTCTGTGGCAAAAAACTACGGTTTAATGCCAACCCATCACAAAAAAAATCGAATATTTTTAAATAAATCAATAAGGTGTATCAAATAAAAGGACATGACGTGTACATTACAAAACTGTAAATAACTTGAAAATTAATTTAGCCGTTTAAAAATTGTGAACTCTTTTATCGGGGGTTTATCAACAAACATACATAAAGTCACGCCTTTTTCCCATAGGCTAGGCAGAGACTACTATTTCTTTTCACTTGCAACGGTTCTTACACACATCTTTTGCTTCCTCTACTTTCATCAGTGCACTCATACATGCTCGTCGGTTGTTGGTACTTTTGACCTAGCCTGTCTTAAAAACAATGTTAATCTGATCGAGATATGTTCTCCGAGGTCGACCTCTACCGACTTGTCCATTCACACTCGCCTTATGAATTTGTTTCGTCAATCTTCCTTCATCCATCCTTTCTACGTGTCCAAACCATCTAAGCATTCCTTTATTTATCTTTGTAACCACATCTTTTTTACACCACAGCGTTCTCTTATCTCACTATTCTTTACTTTATCCAACCGATTCACTCTGGCTATACTTCTCAGACTACTCATCTCCGCAGCATTAATTCTATTTTCATGCTTCTTCTGCCAAACCCAACTACACTACCATACATAAGTTTAGGAACTGGCACAACTCTATGCACCACCAGACGTGCCTTTTTTGACACTTTCTGGCTATTCATAAAGCTATCCAGTGCCCCATTCATTTGTTTTCCTGCCAACACCCTTCGCTCAATGTCACTGTCATACTTTCCATCTCTAGTAAACTTTGAACCCAATAAACAAATTCATTTACTTGTTCCACTCTTTCTCCCTTAATCAGAACTTTACAGTTTGTCATGCTTTCTTCTCTATCAAAAACCATTACTTTCGTTTTGCTTACATTTATTTTTATCCCTTTGATTTTCAGGGCATCTTGCATAACATTAAGCATCGCCTGCAACTCCTCTTCAGTAACATACTCGCGACCGCGAGAAAACAACTTTTTTAAGGGTCAGCTGTATACTAGCAAGCGCGCCATCTGTTGGAAGCGAGGGGAATTGATGAAAAACGTAGGGGAAGCAAATACTCAAAGTTTCAGTTTCAGAGTTTTAGACTGTAAATTTTCGTTCTCATTTTGTTTTCAACTGTTTAAAGCACGGTCAGTTTTTGAAGTGACCTCGCTCCATTTGGACGTATGGAGCGATCGTGAATGGCCAGCTTTAGATGACCACGATATCTTTATGTGAAACGTAAACATTGCAAAAATGTTTCTTCCGATTTGCATTAATAATAAATAAAAACTTATCGCGGTAAAATAGATATTCTGAGCTTAAGGTAAATAATTTAAATAAATGGTCGTATTGGTGAATTTACACGGTCCAATTGTTTAATTGTTCCCCCGAGCCAGAGTCGACAAGAAGAAATAAATGCATTACCCATTATCGCATCATTTATTTTAACGGTTATTTGCAGTGTTGCAATACCATGTTTCATACGAGCACAAGTTATTTGTTCACTAGATTTACACTATTAAACTTATTTAAAAAAAAAGTAACGTTTGTTTCTTCGGGAGATTCAGGTATGCGTGTCTTTTTAATTTTTATTTCGCAATAATACCTGATATATGCGCATATGTAATGTACACCTAAGAAACGTGTTTCTAACTCAGTTGTAATGTATCTTTATGAAGTACGGCTGTATATTCAATTACTCATAGAAAAGGAAAAAAATAAATAAGAAGCTGTTAACTAATACCCTTAATGTCGTTTCTCCTACATGCAGATGATGAATGATCCGGTTAAATCCTTCTATTGATTTATTAGTAGACAGAGTGGTACTCTTACAAAAAATTTGTTTGTAAATAGCTAATGAAGACACAACACATTCATAAAAAGTTCGTTAATTTCATAGTTTTTTTGTGAAATCCAGCTTTCCATGTAATTGATAACAAATAACCCATTTTAGTCAGGAATTTTATAAATAACTAGCGGAGTCAGACAGACGTTGTCCTTCCTGAAAGTTGGCTTGTTTGCTTTGGGAATATCACTATTGAACTCCGCAACCCCGAAAAAAAAATTATATATATATATATATAAATCTAACATAGTGATAAGCAAAAATCCACCACCACCCAGGTAGTAAGAGAAAGGGCCATTCTCTTACTTAACAAGCATCTGTATATCTTGCTTCATGTGATGGGGTAGTATACACGATTATACATCGGATACCATCAATACCTGTCGCGACATATAGTCAGGGGAGTAGTTGTTATCTGATATATAATCGATCCACATATATATATATATATATATACCTATATTAAAATAGGTATTATACAGCGAAAGTAAGCTGGTTTTTATTTAAACAATCAGTTACACATTTTTACACCTATTCACGCTGTCGAAAATCATTTATAGTTTACTGTAATAACACTACAGTTTTCTATTATATATATATATATATATATATATATATATATATATGCCAATTTTCAAGGTGATTGGTTGAACGGTGCAAAAGTTGATATGCTGCAGCGCCACCTGATGAGGAGCTGCAACTAAGAGGATAGCACAAACACCTTCTTCACAAAAAAATACATATGCATGCCAACTTTTCAGGTGATTGGTTGAACAGTGCAGAAGTTGATATGCAACCTGGTGGGGTGCTGCAACAAAGATGATAGCACAAAAACCTTCCCCACAAAAAGATACATGTACATGTCAATTTTCATAGTGATCAGTTAAAAGGTGTTGGAGTAAAACTATAACATATACAAACATTCATTTTTATATATTCAGAAGATTATAGTTGGTAATCCTCCTAAATTTTTACTAAATGCACAAAAAAATGCTGCTGTTTATATTCTAGCTGCTTCTTTTCAGCGTCTTACCCACTTACATTGATTTCTTCTTAGGATTTACAAGGTTTTGCATTTATAAATGCAATCGTAACTCAAATCGAAGATTTATAAACATCGACGAGGCTAAAAAGAACGAAAAACGAGATTGGTTAATGATCTGTGGAATGTCCGATGTAAAGGAAATAAATGCACCTATCTTAATTTTTTTACCATTTTCATTTGACCGATACAAATGTATTGACAACGTCGAAAATATGTGTTGACAGAGCGTCTCTGAATTATTGAATAAGGGTATTTGTTAATGCTGGGGCAATGCAGATAAATTGCGATCGGTAGTAATTTATTGGTAACGAGTTGTTCGATCCGTGGTTTATCTTTATTTAATGATAATTTACCATCGATATATATGGTGCAATTCGTGCAAAAAGCTGTAGAGTGGGGACGCCACAACACATGAATTTTTTTTTTTTTATGAAAATAGTCGCAAAAAGGGCAGACCTATCGTGTGGGCCGCGGACGGCCCGCACTGCGACTATTAGAAGGGGAAGGGATTATAGAAAGGAAATGATTGTGGACACGCTTTTTAAAAAGTTGTAGGTCATAGTTCTCTGGAAAAACTGATTTTGGAAGCTTATTCCATTCCGTAGCAGCACTGTAAAAGAAGGATTCTTGATGAAGATTGGTCCTAGTAGTGTCAAATTTTGAGAGTAAAAGGGTGAGACTGATCAGCGTGCCGAGTTCTTCGGCCGAATGTGGCCAATGGTGGTACAAGAGTTTTTATTTCTCTGGAGCATCTGCCATGGAAATATCTGTAGAGCAATGACTGGTCTGCAACTCTTCTTCTATGTTCTAGAGGGTGAAGGGAATCTTTGAGAGCTGAGCTGTTTATCAAGCTAATGGCTCTTTTCTAAATGGAATCTAGAAGACGAAGAGAATGCCTTGGTGCTGAACCCCAATTGTGCGAGCAATACTCCAGTAGAGGTCGGATTTGAGCCTTGTACGTCGTCAACAGTTGATCAGGAGTAAAAAACTTTCTGGCTTTCCACAGAAAACCCAGCCTCTGGCTTGCCGACTTTGCGATGTTAGCAACATGGTCATGCCAGGACATATTATTGGACACATTATCATATGAATGAATGAATAGGAGTTGTGGAAGAGGTCTAAATTTTCACTAGGCACTGCAGAATTATCTGCTATTTGTACCTTTTCAGCTCCTTAGTTTAGTCCCATATTTTCAATTCTCCTGTTAAGAAGCAGAAGCTCATGTACTGCTATTACTTCAGGTGGATCACTCCCTTGGTCTTGTATATACCCCAGGTAGTGCCTCCACTGGGCGGTGGCTTCGCATTTGAAGATTATATGAGTGGCTGTTTCCTCCTCCTCATTACATAATCTGCATATAGGTTCTGTGTCAGACACGCCTATATTGTGCAGATGTTTCCACAAAAACCAGTGTCCGGTACAAAGCCCTACAACTGTTCTGAGTTTTTCGCTATTTAACGAGAGCAGCTTCCCTGTCTGCTTAGGTGAGGGTTCTGGCCCAATAAATGGTGTTCCAGAGCCCCGCCTAGCTAGTTTGTCCGCTTCTTCGTTAAAGAATCATATACTTCTGCTCTTATCTTGTTATTTTAGGGATTTTCTCTTGTTCTGTATTGTTTAAAAATCTTTTGTAAAAAAACCAAAATATCCTAGAACCTATAGTAACTGAATGATAGGCAGAAGGGCAATCCAGGGCTGGCTCAGGGACGAGAACTCGTAGGGGGTTCTTCCCAAAAGGGCCTAGCTGGAAGCATTACATAACTTAGTTGGAAGGATGCCAGGACTAGCAGTACACACTGACGGTCACGGTACCTTTAGATACCACAAGCAAAATCTGAGGCTGGCCAACAAACACCCCTAATAGGCAACATGCGATATGTTTATTATTGCTTTTATTTTAAAGAATTCCATGTACAATAGACCACAGGTTTATTAAAAAATTAAAATACTATAATTTATTAAAAAATGCGGTTTAAAACTGACAGTTTAAATTTGCGCGTGAAAACGGACCTACACTAATTTGAGGTTGTAAATGACACATTGGGTTAGTCTAGAGTCTTGCAACTATGGGTTCGAATACTATACCGACGTCAAATCTGTTTTAATTATATTTTTAATAAATAGCAATAATTTGAATTATACTCGACCATTTACTGCTGGTTTTTAATTTAAATCGCTAAGAAACAATATCACAATACTCATGAATGCAAAGCATTTTTATTTTATTAATCTAGGCTTCAGGCTAGTTTTATTGAGCAACAACATTTGAAAGTGTTCAGTTGTTATATGCATAAACGTTTAAAAGGCTAACTGATCTGAGTGACATTTTGTGAAAGTTGCAGGAGAGAGGTTTACATTTTTTTTGAAAAAAATGCATTATTAAAAAATTATTGAGTATATTTTGATCCATACTACTTTTACTATGGTTAGAATAGGAGTAGGTTCTTAAACCATCATTCTTCTACCACGACAGTAAAAAATTACTGCAAAAATTTAGTTCAGAAGGGTTGATTTAAAAATAAAACATAATTTATGTTCTGGTGAAATGCAAAATGCGTTAACCGACACAACCACGTATATAGTGAAAAATCTAAATGTTTTAATGCGCATAAGATGTACATAATAGTATGACAAAAACTATTCAACAGACATTTGAGTAAAAGTTGGAAAAAGCCTTAACAGTTTAACAGTCCTCAAATTTTTCAAATTTTGTGTCGCTTTAATCAATGACTTTCAAAATAAGGCCAAATTTGCTATGGGCGTCAAGCGCCAAAAAAGTGCTTATAAAAACTCTAAACCTAGCTCAATCGATAGAGAAAAAATCGCTGATTTTAAATATGTTGTAACTCAATATTACAAAAATGTCGCTTAGATTAATTAGCCTTTCAAACGCCGGTATGATTCCTAAAGTTATCAACTTTGTGCAATTCTTGTGAGGTTTTTTGCTTCCGACCTTCAACTTTGGCCCATTTAATGATCGGTACTTTTTTGTACTTGCGCATCGCTTTTATGGGCTAAAACTTTACTCTGAAAAAATGGGTCAGGTATTATTTGAAATGATCTTTCATAACGAACAATAATTCTTTTTAATTAAAATTGTATTTTATTGAATTGACACTGACAGTGCCAGAAGTCAACCTCAATATTTAAAAAAGCTTAATTCTGAAATATTTTTTTCGAATAATTATTTATCATTACCTCCTTGAATTTTTTATCAATGATCTGCTCTTTATTAAGACTTATTATCAACAGTAAATATTTATTTATATAGTTTACGCATATAACAGCAAAATTTATACACAACACTGTAACTTAAGTGCACAGCTGATGGCTGACTACCGACCTCTCGGAAAATTGGTTGACGTTTATCTGACGGCCAACTCTAACCGCGCGCTCATTCGTCAAATTAAATAGCGCGTGCTTTCGCCACTTCCTATTACTGTTACTGTTACACATTTCACGAAATCACTCCCACAAATTGCGAGAAAGCGAGAGGAAAGATGTTACACATCGAAAACTTTAATTAAATAAAATCAAACTAGTCTTTCGATTGTAGCAACAGCGATTATATAAATTTAACGTTGATTCTTATTTAGAATAATAAATGCTTAATATTCCACGTAAACCGATTTTAAGTCGATCTAATTATTTAGAGAGTTTCAACTCAACGGATATTGCTCGACCCCAAGCTCCAAAACCCCCTCGCGGCTAATGGGTAGTCCATTCGATACAAAATGCGTTCGAACCCGCACAAAATGCGTATTTAATAATGGATGGAGGGCACAACCGACGAAATCTACGAAGAACATATTAATCTAAGGTAGGGACACCGTAACATGTCGATGAAAAGGTCCTGCGCACGTGATCTGAATAATACTCCAAAACATTTCTAACAGGTAAAAGGGGACGATAAATGTGCACTCTTCAAACTAGGTGACAGCTTTCACTGAAAATTAATCAAATCATCAACAAACTTCTGATCTACAAATCAATTGCAGTATTTTACTTTTATAATTTTTTTCCAAATAAAAAATAAAATTAATGAGTGGTGTGTTCTCCTCGATGATTTATAACAGCTCTACATCATATTTGCAGGAATAAAGTCAAGTTATCTACGTCTTGTTAAAGTATTAAGGTCCTCATGTTTCCTGCTTGTTGGTGGTTCTGAAAATTCTTGTCACCTCTCAAAACTTTTACTTGCTGTACATGCTCTATTGGATTTAATTCCACCACAGGCCATTTCTGTACCTTCTCTACAAGAATGAACCTCATCTACATTCTGCAATCTTGCTTTATTGCCCGATACTCTTTACAATTTTACACGTCTTGAGATGTATCCCAAATTTTAACTCGAAAACAAATTGGGCTTCATTAGACATTTAGCCATAACACGTGTTTCTCAGCACAAGCTAAACGTGCAGCACGATTGCCTCTTGTTAAAGATTGACAATCTTCCCAATCTTAAGTGAGCTTCATGCAAAGGATTTATGATAGTCCTAGAAGAAACTCCATTTTCTGTGTTTGCAGCATTTGCACATGTAACTCAGATGCTGTTCCTTCTTGCAGCTAATTACAAAAAACTATCTTGATTACGGGTTGTAGATCTCCTGTATGTTTTTTTTTTATGCAAATGGTCGCAAAAAGGGTCGTGTGGGCCGCGGACGGCCCGCACTGCGACTACTAGAAGGGGAAGGGATTATAGAAAGGAAATGATTGTGGACACGCTTTTTAAAAAGTTGCAGGTCATAGTTCTCTGGAAAATCTGATTTTGGAAGCTTATTCCATTCCGTAGCAGCCCTGTAAAAGAAGGATTCTTGATGGAGATTAGTTCTTGTAGTGTCAATATTAAGAGTAAATGTGTGAGACTGATCAGCGTGCCGAGTTCTTTGGCCGAATGTGGCCAATGGTGGTACAAGAGTTTGTATTTCTCTGGAGCATCTGCCATGAAAATATCTGTAGAGCAATGACTGGTCTGCAACTCTTCTTCTATGTTCTAGAGGGTGAAGGGTATCTGTGAGAGTGGAGCTGTTTATCAAGCGAATGGCTCTTTTCTGATTGAAATCTAGAAGACGAAGAGAATGCCTTGGTGCTGAACCCCAAATGTGCGAGCAATACTCCAGTAGAGGTCGGATTTGAGCCTTGTACGTCGTCAACAGTTGATCAGGAGTAAAAAACTTTCTGGCTTTCCACAGAAAACCCAGCCTCTGGCTTGCCGACTTTGCGATGTTAGCAACATGGTCATGCCAGGACATATTATTGGACACCGTGACTCCCAAAATCGAGATGGAGGGACTTGGTTCAAGGGTATTTCCGGACATTGTGATGGGATGATTTGAGGAATTCACAAAAAGATTGTTGGTTCCCCACTTGGCGATTGCTTTAAGATCTCTATTGGTGGAATCATTCTGTTCCTGTCTGAGTTTATTTGTATCAATTACCGAAAGTGATCGATAGGAGTTGAGTTGAGACAAGTGTGCTATCGTCTGCGAAACTGTAAATGGGGTTCGTGGTGGTTTTCAAGAGGTCGTTGATGTGTAAAATAAATAAGGTGGGGGACAGGATGGAACCCTGGGGGACCCCGGCATTGGTTTTAAACGCATCAAAAGAAATACCGTCAACTGCCACATGTAAGGAGCGATATTGCATGAAGCTCAAGAGCCATTGGCGCAGTTTGGTTGGGAGACCGTAGGCAGATAATTTACTTAACAATGCCTGATGCCAAACGCGGTCAAAGGCTTAAGATATATCCAAGGCTATTGCACGGGATTCACCAAACTTTTCAATAGTGTTTGTCCAGAGCTGAGTGACATAAGCCAGCAAATCTCCAGTAGAGCGAAGTTGTCGAAATCCATATTGTTTGTCATGAATTATCTCAAATTTCTAAAGAATGCCAAAAAATTACTCTGAAAAAATACAGACAGTAATAAAATTTTTTGAAAAAAGAACAATTAAATATTTACAAAGAGAAGGAGGATATGTCGAAGCTTTTGTAGATTAATTATTTTTGTGACTGTATGAATAGATGTTTGTTTACTAAATATTATTTGTATGGATTTTCCCATTTCTAAATTAATCAATTATTATGCATTCATTAGGTATTTAAATTGCAAGGTTGTTTAACATTAAGAAATGGAAACGACTTAAAAAAATTGATATCTGATGCTTGCATTTTAAGTTTTGGCCCATGCAAAACTTTTTATCAAGAATACATTTTTTCACAAAACCAATAATAAAGTTTTCCATATTGTTCCAACTTAAGGAGATAATCCAAAAACCCTTCTACCATAAATTGGTGTAGGGTGTTTTCTATTGTTTTTTTTTTCAAATTTCCTTTACTCTCGTGTATTTTAAGTAAGATTCACTTTGTTTTAATTTTGTCACTCTTTCTTTTAGCAACTTTGCCACAACTTCATCCAATGTCTTTCTTAGTCTTTCCCATTTAGGGAAAATTTTAATACCGTTCTGCCGCTGCTTTTGGCGCCAGACAGTCGTCGAAATATTCCCCTTTTGGTAGTTTTTACCCTAGTATTCCATATTTTTTCGTCTATCCTGTATAAACGTTTCCACTATAAAAGGTGCTTCTCTTTTACGAATTTTATTGTGGACTGTACCTACGTTTTTATAACTACATTTTTTATCCTACCTTTTTTGGTAACTCTAACTCTTCTTAAATATAATATATTGTAAGTCATAGTAAATTGTAATTGCAATATCCTGGAATATACAATTTTTACACAACCTTCCTCTCATTCATTTAAGCTTTTCTTCTCTCCCTTCAAGTATTAAAGTGTTTGGGGTAATTCTTTATTTGATTTTACTTTTAAGAAATGCTTTTCATCACGTACATATTTTCCCCTAAGATTGAGTTTTCCTAAAGGGTCATAAGTGGTCCTATGCATTCATTAATACAATACTTTTTTCGTTTGCGAGGTTTCTTTCTGCATTTGATCACGTAATAATTATTACAAAAACCGCCTTGATTTGAGAACTGTTTTTTACATTTGTTAAGTACACCCACAAATATTGGTACAAAAAATGCATTTTGCGCAGCTTTTTTAATAAAAAAACTCTCACGAACGTATAAAAATCACTGGTTGAATCAATTATTAGCTGTGGAATTATAATTTGGGGCGGCACATATAACAAAACCTTAAATTAGTTGAAAGTCGTACAAAACAATATCCTAAAAGTAATTAATTTTAATACTAAATTATGTTCGACCATATCACTCTATAATGAAGAGATTTTTAACATAATACTTTACTTCATTCTTCTCTTTGTTTTCTTGTAAAAGGTTGAGGTCCTGTCAGGTCTGCCATCTGTCTTCTGGTGATTCCAGATGTCATACCAACGTTTTGTGGGTCTACCTACAGGAAGTCTCGTATCTGGTTTCTGTGTTTTGGTTCATTTAGCAATTCATTCTGGATCCATTCATTCTACGTGGTCTCTTCAATGGCGGCGCCTTGCTCTTAGCCATCCAACAACATCCTGTACCTACTCCTGGTTCTCTTAATGTATGTATGTTGTTAACTTCCCAATGGAAAGTTATAGTAGTGGGTCCGATTTTGCGAATCCCGAATTTTGACATATCTCCACATTTTAAGGTCCCCAAAGTCAAATACAATAAGCAGAGCATACACGGTCAATAATACTGACAGTATCGAAAAATATTGTCAGTAATACTGATCGTGTAATCCGAGGTATTGAAGTACTGAAGAGGGTACTGAAGATTGATGCTTCAATCCATTCATTCCTCAGTTCTGGTCGCCGAGTAGTGGGGATACTGACAGTAATAATGACCGTGTGGCCGGGTTTGCTTCATTCTTCAGTAATGAGGCGGGTTTAGGTTGTGAAAACACGTGCCATCTAATTGATGAAATCTTGGAGTTCGACGTTGGTTTGCTTTTTGTAGAGTTGCCGTTTATTTTCTCTGAAAACGTGAAGCCTGCTTATTTTCTTACGAATTTAAGTTAAATTACGTTATTTAAATTAAGTTAAATTAAGTTTAATTACGATAAATTTATCTTCCTCAGTTATTAAATTGTGCAAAAACTCGTGCATCCAAAGTAAGTACAAGATTATTTTTAAAATACTGTGAATTTAACCCTCTGGGTACCACGGTCCTCATGAAAGTCAAGTACCACAGGGGTCCTTTTTGGACCCCAAATATTTTTTTCCATTTTAAATCTTGGGTTATTGAATAGGAAGTTGAAACTTGGTACTTTCACATGTTTTTGAATGCTAATAATGAATTTTACCTTCAAGTTTACTCATCTTTTAACTTATGCCCAAAAATAAATAAAAGGTGCAACTTGTTTTTTCTTGTATTTTCTGAAGAAACAATATTTTAAAACGGAGTTTACAAAGGTCATACAGCAGAGAAAGTTAAATTCTCGTAAAAGTGTTGGGTCCCAAAAGGACCCCATGGTACTCGGAGGGTTAATAACGAAAATATTAATCATAACTTCATTTACATTTTGTTAAATAATTTGCAGATGGAGGATAATATGGACGAAGATCTTAAATTATTTATTCATACTTTTGAATCCATGCCCGAATTGTGGAGCTCCACAGATCCAAATTACATGAAAAAAAATAAAAGGATGGAAGCCTTAAATAAATTATTGCCTTTGTACAAAAAAATAAAACCTAACGCGGAAATTTCCGATGTCAGGAAAAAAATAAATACATTAAGATCAAATTTTCGAAAAGAACTTAAGAAAATTGAATCTTCGAAAAGGTGAGAATATATACCAACATTTTGATTTTCTTAGTAAAATTTTATTTAGGCATTAGGTATAGTTGTTTTTATAATAATTATATAAAAAAGAAAATATGAAATGAATTTATTATGTTATTAAAGGTCTGGATGTGGTACCGAAGACATTTTCACTCCGTCGTCATGGGTATTTTATGCTCTTCAATTTCTTGATAAAATCGAGCAGCCATTCGAAACCCACTCGTCGATTGATGTGGAAAACGAGGAAGAGGAACAGGTATGATTTTGATTGTTTGGTTTTTACCATAAATTTCAGTATTAAATTTTTTGAAATAAAAAATTAACATTTGCAAAAGTATTATGACAAATTATTATGTAAGATTAAAATATGTACAATATTTATCCCTTGTGGATTTTGCGTCGCTTGCATTCCTACTATGTTCTTCACGAAGACTAGCCCCTACATCTATGCTTTCAATTTCGTTTTGTGCACTAAAGTTTAGAGATTCCTTTTTTAAGTAATTATGCAGATAGCAGCATGCTAGTGTAATTTTTGTTGCTTTGTCAGGACCAAGATTTATTGGCTTTTGAAACACACCAAATCTTGATGCGAGAATGCCAAAGGCATTTTCGACTACACATCGAGCTGTGGACAGTCGTTTATTGAAAGTATCTTGCTCCTTTGTACATTTTTTTTGAGGGTATGGTTTCATAAGGTTGCAGTGCAAAGCAAAGGCCTCATCTGCCACAAAAACGTAAGGAAAATAATCCTCTGAACCTGGTAACTTTGTGGGAGGTGGAATATGCAATTGCTTTTTTAGAAACAAATCCCAAAATTTTGTATAAAAGAGGACCCCACCGTCGGAGATCCTACCATTAGCTCCTACATCCACCATTATAAATTCCTTATTTGCATTGACCAATGCCATTAAAACAATGCTAAAGTGTCCTTTATAATTATAATACAGAGAGGAGGTATTAGCCGGTTTTTTTATGGCGATATGCTTTCCATCAAGAGCTCCGAGACAAGTAGGAAAGTGGCAGTTCTTGCTGAATTCTGCTGCAGTTAATAACCATTCCTCTTCTGTTAAGGGAAGCTGTAAAAAAAAAAAAATATTTTTTAAATAATAATAAGATTGTTATTATTAGTAGTAATAAAAATTTGCTGTAATTAGTACCAAAGAATGTCAATCATTTTTAAAGCATGAAATATGAACATCGAGGAATTTTTTAACTCTTGTTTTATTTTTTAGGCTCAAGAAACTACAAACATAATTCCAGACGACGATGTTATCACTCAGCCATCGACTTCAATAAATTACAACAGAAAATCCAAAAAACAAAAAAAATGTAATAAACAATCAGAGCTGCTGAATTTAGCGTGTGAGTACCTGACCAAGGAAAAAGAAGGAGATTACAATCTTAACTTAGCGAAAGTTTGGGCTACAAAATTGCAAAATTTGGATGCGACCCAAAAAATACTTGCCGAAAAGGCCATAAACGACATTTTATTTGAGGCTACAATGGGGAATCTGCATCACAACTCCGTTAAAATCAACGAGCCGCAATCTTCCTGCCTACGCTGCTCTGGTCACCTACAACAGCATGGTCCTCCCGGCTCTATCTCTAAACCGGATTCATCAGACTCCGTCTGCCTCAACATTTCTTAACAAAACTCAAAGGCCAAATAATTTTCCTACACATTCCTCAAATCCTTCTCAAATCCTAAACCAAACTCCCGTTCCTAGTACCATCAATTTCCTTACTACCACCAGCTCTCCCTCTGAAAATTTTTCAGTCCAAAATAATTTTTCCACACATTCCTCAAATTATTCCCAAATGCAACACGAAACTCCCATTCCAAGTCCAATCCATTTCCTTCGTACCACCAACTCTAACTCTGAAAATTATTCGGCCCAACATAATTTGCTTATTCATTCATCAAATCCTTCCCAAATACTGAACGGAACCGTTCCTAGTCCAGTCCATTCATCAAATCCTTCCCAAATACTGAACGGAACCCTTCCTAGTCCAGTACATGTCCCTTCTACCACCACCACTTCCCCCCAAAAAATTATGAATTTAAACAATAATAACAATTATGATCCAATCGATGATAACGGCATTTCATCAAAAAATAACTTGAAGGACTACTATCATACATTTTCTGAATAAAATAAAATTTTGTAAAGTGTATAAATGCCTATACATACTAATAAAATATTTTACTAATTGAATTTTTTTGTTCAACTTACCTTGATATAATCTCGAAGCACATAGATGAGAGTTTCACATGTTTCAATTATCATTGAACTAATTGCTGCTGGGGAAATCAATGCTGAGAACTTGAGGTCAGCAAAATTTCTTCCTGTCGCCAGGTATCGCAAAGTAACAGCGAGTCGCTCTTTTGGACTGATACTTTGTCTCATATTAGTGTCTTGCTTTTTAATATGAGGTGAAACCATGTTCAATAAAGTTAAAAACGTTGTTTCACTCATTCGAAAATAATTTTTGAAATCTGCAGGATTTTTAACTACTATTTCATTCAATAGGTTTAAATGGGTGTACCTGTCTCTTTCCAACAGCCAATCCTTAACCCATATTCTTCTTTTTTTTACAACAGCAGAAGCTATAACTATTGCCAAACAGGCTCTATCCATGTTAAGTTATCTACTAAAGGATGGAAAGCGGGAACTGACGAATAATATTGACAGTAATAATGACCGTGTGAATTAAACGAACATCAGTAATACTTTCAGTAATAATGATCGTGTAATCACAGAAAATACTGAAGAAGGGCACCTTCAGTACTTTTATCAATACCTACTGTCAGTATTATTGACCGTGTATGCTCTGCTATAGTTTTTAAGTAGAAGTCTGTGTGTGTATGTACGTATGTGCGTATATTGGTATGTGTGTTCGGAATTGTTTTTCGTCTCGATTATCTCGAGAACAAAAAATGATATCGATGTGGGATTAATTGCATCCGACGCATAATTACGCAACTTAAAACTGGTTAGATTTTCAGCAAAATCGGTTGAGCTGTTTTTTTATGTAGAATAAAAAAACTGAAAAAACGGTAAACTACCTGAATTTTGCAATTTATAAATTAAACTATTTTTAATACAGAATTTTAAGATCTTTTGAATAATATGATTATTTCATGTTAGGAACATTTGTATGATAAATATGATGACAATATTTCATAAAAAGAGATAGTTTTAGAAAACAAAAATAGGAATTGGAGAATAACTTGTGGCAGAATTGAGAGAATAGCATTGAAGACGCTATAACAGTGAAAAACTATTGTTAGTAATAATCAAATCTCACCATTTGATGAGTTGCCGAGTACTTTGATTTGCTTTCTGTTTAATAGTTTTAATTTAAACTACTTCAGTGATGGCTAGTATTTTGCACACTAGTAGCCAAAATTCTGGAAACTTTACAAAGTTGTGTAAAAATGTATTGAGAGCGGGAACGTCTAGAAAGAATAGAATAAAAAACAGGTAAAACCGCATGGATTGGGCTTTTACACACAGAGATTGGACAACAGAATAGTGGAGTAAACTAATTTGAAATGATGAAACAAGAATCTCCATCTTTGGGAGTGGTAAAATGTTCGCCGCCGCTAGGCAGAAGATTTTTTACCCCAGTGTATTACGCCCATTATGAAGTACCCCGTGAGTGACGTGGTGTGGGCTTGTAGAGTGGAGTCGGAATTAAGACCGTATCTTCAGCTTTCTCACCTCTAAATGCCCGAAGTCAAAGCTATGACACTGGCGGGTATTCACCGTCAAGTTGCAACGGTTGGCAGGGTAACATTAATGCAAAAAAATATCAGGAAGTAATACTGCCAGACAAACTGTTGCCAACGATCAGAGATTTGTTTGAAGGTGAAACCAAGCAATGCATCTTCCAGCAGAATAGAGCACCATGTCGTATAGCCAAGATCTCCATGGAATAAATAGCTTAGAAACCATGACGTTACTGTTCTGTCTTGGTCTGGAAATAGTCCTGATCTAAATCCGATAGAAAATCTACGGTCAAGGCTGAAAGTATCACGCCGAAACCCAAATAACAAGAGGGAACTGAAGCGATAGTTCAAAGTTGGTTTAGAGTCATCACACCAGAAGATTTGGTTCGTCCCGTGAACTCCATACATCGCAAAATCTAAGCTGTGCTAAAAAAATAAAGGTAACCCCCAAAAATATTAATTTTCTATATTAAAACCATTGTGCTATTTTTTAAAATATTTATATCAATTAATAGCTAACACCTAATACCTGATATATTTTTATGTTTTTTATGTCTATGAAGGGTCTGTCGTATTAAAAAAGACATTAAATAATACGCAGAAATATAAAACGATGGAATAAAAGTATACATATTCTTATAAATATCATAAATTCTGTGAAAAGAGAAATGCTGCTTGAAAAACAAAAATATGTCTATAGTTTTCAAAATTTTGGCCACTAGTGTATGTCTTCCTCTTGCAGTGTCTATCTATTTCGGACGTTGGCGCCCATCATGACAATCTGTATCCTGTTCACAGCTGCTCTGAACAGACCCACAGTTTTGTGTTGAACCATGTGCGTAGAATTTTAGCCACGAAATTCTTCGTCTTCCAGGACCCCGCTTACCGTTTATCTTCCAAACTATTTAATTTTGGATGTTTTTATCTTCAATAGTAGTTCTTTATCCTTCTCCATCTTTGTCAATACGTGTTAATTAGTTACATAAGCGGTCCATGGTATCCTTAAAATTCGTCGATATAGCCACATCTCAAAAGCATTTTTTTTTACATGCAGCGTCCGTGAAAGTCTAGGATTCCATTCCATATAACAATACAGGAAAAACATAACACCTCAATAATCTGACTTTCAAGGGCATAGATAAATCATGACATCTGAAGAGTCTAGCCATTTTCTGAAATGCGGCTCTTGCTTTTTCTATCTTGCACCTAATTATTAGCGTGTGGTCCCAGTCTTCATTAATAGTTGTTCCAAGATATGTATATGTCTTCACTCTTTCTATTCGTTAATCGTTTACGATGAGTCCTTCCGTTTGGATTTTATTACTGGAAATTATCATGCATTTTGTTTTCTTAGTGTTCAGTAGCAACCCGTATTTCTGACTGGTTTCGGCAACTCTGACCAATATCTCCCGAAGTTCCTCCAAACTGCTTGCAAAAACCACCGTATCGTCTGCGTATCTTATGTTATTGATACATTCTCCATTTACTATGATTCCAGCATCAATATCTTCCAGATAACATAAAAATACTCTCGACGCGCCGGCAAGTAACAGGGAGGTTTCTAGCAGAGGGTTGTAGAAGTTGTAAGATGGTTGTATGTCTCTGCCTCTGTTGAATCTCGCCGTGCCTCGATTCGATGTTAAGTCTTCGATAGCTAGTTGGTTGGCTGGTTTGTAGTTCTGTTTGCTTATAGTTTTAATGGCCTTGCCGCCGACAACCTCTTGATAACGTAAATTAACCAACTTCACTTCTTGTTTGAATATTGTAATATGTGTACAATGAGCTTACAGTTAAGAACCTCTTGTCTCTTTAGAAAATTTTCACTGGTTCATGGCTTTTTAACTTAATTGATTTATCTAATTATATTGCTTGTAAATTTTTTACCACGTGGTGTTTTAAAGCTAACTTGCTTGTTCTCTCTACGAAGACGATTTATGAAGTCACCAAACGGAAGTAGTCAAAATAGTTTAGTAATAGCAGCGCTGATGTCAGCTTTTATAATTGGCTTTGCTTGTAAGTTAATGTATTATTGGTTGCCTATAGCAAAGCAAATTATCTAAGGAAACCGAGTAAATAATTGGTTGCCTATAGCACTGTCTATAATGAGGTTTTTAAATCAAGTAATGGATTAAAGAACATTCTACAGGTGAAAAATACGGAATTTTCAACAAATACTTAAAAATAAATCATTTGTAGGTTTAAAATATAAAAATTTAATTTCAAAACTGCGCTGCAAATAAGTGATTTAAAAAAATAAAAAAGTGCATTTGTGGCGTAAGGTTACATATAACAGAGTATTTTCTCCGAAAACAAAGCGTCAAAAATAATAGTAAATTCGGATATAGAATCACATTAATTTCGTAGCAGAGTTCTTTTATGAAAGAACTTTCACGTACTAGTAGTCAAGTTTTCTTTTCGAAAGTTTCGCAAAAATCCGAAGATTTTAAGTTACATAATTTTTCCGGAAAATTGCACTTTTAAATTTAATTAAGTAAGATTATTGAAAAAGAGCGTAAAAATTATAGCAAGTGACGGTGTTACTGATTTATCTAGTATAAAAGTGGGTCAAGTTGAAACACTGAAAATGGTGGTCAACCACTGATTATTGCCGACAGTCTAAGAAAATCCCCAGGAAAAACCCCAAATAAAAACAAGAGAATTTGCACAAGTTGCAGATCCTGGTTTATTCGCCACATGACACTAAAGACTGGGCTACCACGAATATATACAGGGCCGGAGGACGGACGGAAAGTGTAGATCGTGCCTGGGGCCAACGAAATCCCCATTAACCTTTTCGCGGAATGTCTGGCATAAAACAATCCAAGACAACGTGGCTAAACTAGGGTCTGAAAACTCAGGCAGGATGATAGAAAGGAAACGAGGCTTCCCGAATAGTTTTCGGCCAGCGGGTGAAAGGTATAAAGGACTTCGAGTATAAATTCCAGGTGGCTGGGTAATAACTTCCTCCCCTTTTACCACTACCCGACCCTAACCTATTCTTAATATTTATTGGCTAAAACAGTCTATTGATTGTTAAGTATTTATGATCATATGACCAAATTTTGTATAGAATTTTCGTTGTTTTACTCTCAAGAGGTTAGAATTTTATTAACGGTAAAAATAAATAATATAAACAAAAGCAAACACTAAATTATCTGCTAATAAGTTATAATTTTGATGAGGCTTAACAATATAATGTATTATGAAATTCTACAAGCATTGCTTGGTACTCGTTAAGGCTGCCCCAGATTTCTATGGTTTTCCAGCTGGAACAGTTATTTTTTAACAGAGGCCCTGGATTGTGAAACTTACTTATAAAATGTGATGTTTTTCCTTTCTATTTTACCCCAACTTATTAAGACATCTATTAACACTCACGTTCACTGCACCTTTATTTACTATCGCTTAACCTAAATTATGCATGAAAAAATAAATTATATTAAAAAAAAATACATTCATTCCCTATCTCTAGAATTTAAAATTAAAAAATAATACATTTTGGGTTATTTTAAAACGATAAAATTTCATAATATTAATTAGCGAATCCTGGCATGCGTTGTCCTGCCCGAACGTTGTCTTGTCTGCTTAGGGAATATCACTATCAAACTAAATGACTCTGAAACTATGAATTCCACACTAATACCAGTCATATTTTTATAGTTTTTTTATTTCAACCCCTCTTACCCCTTTCGTAGGCTTGCCTGCTTTGCGAATGTCACTATCAAACTCTGCGCCATCGCATACTATAAATTCGACACTTGTATTTTTAATGGTTTTTTTATTTTTTGCCCTTTCCACACATTTTGTAGTGGTGCTTACAAAATTGGAAATGTTATTATCAAACTAAGCGATCCCAAAAACTATGAATTTGACAGTAATATCGTCCATTTATGATAATTTTTTTTTGAAGGCATCGACTACTGTTGTCATTACTACTCCATTGAAGACTACTCCATTATGTGTCCAAAATATTCAATTTTGGATGTTTTTATCTTCAATAGTAGTTCTTTATCCTTCCCCATCTTTGTCAATACGTGTTGATTAGTTACATGAGCGGTCCATGGTTCAAAATTCGTCGATACAGCCACATCTCAAAAGCATCGATTTTTTTACATGCAGCGTCCGTGAGAGTCCAGGATTCCATCCCATATAATAACACAGGAAAAAAATAACACCTCAATAATCTTATTTTTAAGGGCATAGATAAATCATGACATCTGAAGAGTCTAGCCATTTTCTGAAATGCGGCACTTGCCTTTTCTATGCCTTTTCTATCCTGCACCTAATTTCCAGCGTGTGGTCCCAGTCTTCATTAATAATTGTTCCAAGATATGTATATGTCTTCACTCTTTCTATTCGTTGATCGTTTACGATGAGTCCTTCCGTTTGGATTTTATTTTTGGAAATTATCATATATTTTGTTTTCTTAGTGTTCAGTGGCAACCCGTATCTGACTGGTTTCGGTAACTCTGACCAATATCTCCCGAAGTTTCTCCAAACTGTCTGCAAAAACCACCGTATCGTCTGCGTATCTTATGTTATTGATACATTCTCCATTTACTTTGATTCCGGCATCAATATCTTCCAGAGCCTCTTTACGAATTCTCTCTGAATACACGTTGAACAGCAGAGGCGACAATACACATCCCTGTCTGACCCCCGTTTAATTTTGATTTCATCCGAATCTTCTGCTTGGGTATGTATAGAGGCCGTTGGATTCCAGTACAGGTTGCTAATAATCATCAGATCGCAGGTATGTAGCCCTGCTAATACTTCCATAAGCTTGTCATGCTTTACTGTGTCGAATGCCTTTTGATAGTCAATGAAAGAGGCATATACATCGCAATTTACATCCCAGCATCTCTGAATGAGCTCCTGTATACTGAAGAGGGCCTCTCTTGTTTCTAGGTTATTTCGAAATCCAAATTTTGTACGGCCGATTTGTTCTTCACACAGCGTAAAAATTCTCTAATGTATAATTTCAGCTTCAGGAGCTGTCTCATCAAGCTGATCGTACGAAAATCATCACAGACACAGTGTATGTAAACGATTTAAATGAATTTAATGATGGATGATTGTTTATGATGAATATTATTCGTCTATTAAAGCATTGCTTTTAATTGGTGCTGTTAAATGAAATTCATGAAATTTTAATATCGTTCTGTCGCTGCTTTTGGCGCCCGACAGTCGTCAAAATATTTCATTTTGTTTCTAATCCTTCGTAGACCCTCGAATCCCTCATTTTTATTCCACAGTGTGTGTTTTATTGAAAGCGTGCCGCGAATACGAACCACGATATAAAATAGCGTTTTACCGTAAGTCAAACAAACTTGGAAATTTACAAAAAGCGCCGACTCCCAACACACCGTATAATAAACCCGAAGATAGGCAGGAATAAATCTCGACTACTTGAGTAAACGGTGCACAGGTGTTAAGTTGTATCTTGCTCTAAAATCTCTGCGAAGTCTAATTATCGTGGGACGACAAATATTTCATTTTTATTTTTCAGTAGCAGCGGTTAATGAGCACAAATGATATCTTACTTTCAACAATTTGACAGCGCGACGTCTTTCAGAAATGCTATAAAATTAAGTAGGTACAGTGCAACAGAAGTAGCTTGGCGGGCGACTAGCCTTTAAAATAACAAATATTCGTCTGAATATACTTCACTTTCGTAAACTTATTTCTCCGATTGTACTTGAGACTTACGATTACTGAAAATTTCGTCGTCGCCGATCAGATCTGTAAGAATAAAAACGTATTCCACTCAAAAACTATATTTATCGTAAAACGTATTCAAAACTATCCCCTCGATAACAAAAATTCGTCTATTTATTGTCGTCCCTTCATCAAGACTCCCGCCAGCCTCTTTCTTGTCCCTTTCTCCAGATACCTGGCTTTCAGATGTATTCGTGCTCTCGTCGACTACAGGGGCGAATCCAAATATATCTTACACTCGGCCATCCTGCATTAGAGGTCTGTCCTCAGTCCTATTGCTGCTGAAAATAGAATAATCTGTTCCTAAAGGAATAAATTATACCTAGAAATAATTTACACATGACAATATCTGTCCTTAATAAATTAAATGTGAGCGTAACAACTCCATTGTGACAATATCTGTCCGTAAAAATCGAATATGAGTGTAACAACTCCATTGTGACAATATCTGTCCGTAAAAATCGAATATGAGCGTAACAACTCCATTGTGACAATATCTGTCCCACTATATTTACAACGACAACAACAAAATAAAATACCGTCGTCCCTTCATCAAGACTCCCGCCAGCCTCTTTCTTGTCCCTTTCTCCAGATACCTGGCTTCCAGATGTATTCGTGCTCTCGTCGACTATAGGGGCGAATCCAAATATATCTTACAGATCGTTATTCGAATGTTTTCGTTGTGCGCAGATTTGTGTGTTCCTCGCCCGCCAAGCTACTTCTGTTGCACTGTAAGTAGCTGCAATGACATTTCCGATGCCACGTCATCTCCCGAATTAAATGCCAGCATAGTTACAGTTGGAGCACAAACTCAATTTAATATCTCATCCGTTTGAATATTAATCCGTTCTGGCAACTGTCAATTTTAACGGATTCGCAGAACGTCATAAGGCTAGGTTTTCTGTGGAAAGCTAAAAAGTTTTTTACTCCTGATCAACTGTTGACGACGTACAAGGCTCAAATCCGACCTCTAATGGAGTATTGCTCGCACATATGGGGTTTAGCAGAAAGGCATTCTCTTCGTCTTCTAGATTCCATTTACAAAAGGGTCATTCGGTTGACAAACAGCTCATAGTTGCAGACCAGACATTACTCTACAGATATTTCCATGGCAGATGCTCCAGAAAAATAAAAACTCTTGTACCACCACTGGCCACATTCGGCCGAAGAACTTGTCACGCTGATTAGTCTCACCCATTTACTCTTAATATTGACACTACAAGGACTAATCTCCATCAAGAATCCTTCTTTTACAGTGCTGCTATGGAATGGAACAAGCTTCCAAAATCAGTTTTTTCAGAGAACTATGACCTGCAACTTTTTAAAAAGGGGGGTCTACAATCATCTCCTTTCTATAATCCCTCCCCTTTCTTTAAGTCGCAGTGCGGGCCGTCCGCGGCTCACGCTATAGGTCTACATTTTTTGCGACTATTTTCAGTAAAAAAAAACAAAAGAGATTTATAGCTTTGTTTTATTTTTTTATTTTTTACACATACGAAAATACTCTAAGAATGATTTATTCTAAACTGGAATTTTTTAACTAAATTAACGTTTTGTAGTTTGAAAAATTAAAACAAGTTCATTTTGACAAAGTTTATTCAAACCACAACCAAATTCACTTTAAAAAAAAAATAAGTTAAACCCGGTCACGTTTTCTGAGGCTCAGTCTGATATTAATTACTACCAAAAAATAACCCAGTGAGGTAAGAGCAGTGAGTGTGTGTCTAAGCTGAATTGGGACTGTAAGAAGTCCTTGAAACAACTGGCAGCGAGCAATCAGGTTACTCTGATGTGGGTTCCAGGTCACAAGGGAGTTAAAGGCAACAAAAAAGCAGATTGATTGCCTTGCCAAAGAAGGGGAAAATACACAATTTTCCGGCTCAGAACCATTCTGTGGACTTTCCAAAGCCCACTTGAAAGAAGAGGTTCGACGCTGGGAAACAGATGAAATGAAACTCACTGTTGGAAAAAAAAGACTTAAAACTGGTGACGGGGCTCCTCTCTGGACACTGCCCTCTGAGGTAGCACCTGAAAAAGATGGGCAAAACAATGAGTAATAGTTGCCGCTACTGCGAGAACTTTGCTAAAACTGCAGAAAATTTGCTTTGCGAATGCCCAGCGCTTTTCTGCAAAAGGCTCATGTTTCTGGATGGGGCCTTCCTAAAGCCCTTCGTTTGCAGGAACGTAGCCTCCAGAAAGCTGATAAACTTTGCTCGAAGTCTCGGAATCCCGGGCCTCGAATAGATTAAGGGTTATGCACAAAAGATCTGATAGGTCGAGGTGCTTAAGAGGATGCATAGCATTCACATAAGAGTCTTTTAAAAAAAGTATATGAACAATATAAAAACTTCAAGGTACCTATTAGAAAATTCAATTACGTAACATTTTATTAATGCTTAATTTTGTATGATCTTGTGTTCTTGGTTTCCTTCAAAACAAATTTCATCCCTGTAAACAGAAAACTTACTTACGACTTTTGGCATGGATATATTTCAGGAGTTTATTGTTGTTTTTATTTAATTAAGCATGATTTTTATGTGCCTCTTTGTAACATTTGTCAATGAGAGACATTTTTTAAACCTCTCTTATTTTGAACTATAGTAATCAACCAACGATACAAATTTTATGCAACTCCATTATTTAAATCCCTAGGGTTGCGAATTTCCTCCCCGAATACCTTTTTAATAAAACACTGCTTATTAAAAATTAAAAGATTGGTAGAAGAGTTAAAGGGGGTTTAATTTTTAATAGATATTTATAATTATGTTTCCCTTTTCGAACATTGACGTGTTATGGGGGCATTTTTTAAAATGTGTTGCTGTGCAATGTTTACAAGAACGTTTCAAGAATTTTTCCATCCCTCTTTATAACAATTACAGAACTCTAATTTTTTAAGTGGGTTGGGGTTACCAAAACAAAATTATCATTGAAAATTTAACACGCCTAGTTGAATAGTTTTCAAAAATCATTATTTAAAAAGTAATTTTACCGACTCTGTAACTAATAGTTGAAAGGCAAACATGTTGACCAATGAATTAATTCAATTTTTTGTGACAAAATAACTCGATAACAGCTTCTGGAATACCCATTTTACTATTACCTAGGAATGAGAAGAAATGATTAAAAGCAAACGAGAAAAATATAGAAAATTTGCTGTATTACATAAGTTAAGACAAAAAATAAACCTCTTTTTTGCAAACATAACCCACGATCATGTTAAAAAGTAAGTGGAGAAATTTGTTTGTATTTATAAGATTTGCTATTTGTTGCGTTTTTTTTAAAATTTTTAGAAATCCATTTAAGGTTAAATTATTGTGTTAATTCATATTATGGATGAAAAAGAATCAAAATAATAATTTTAGGCAATTAATATTGTTTGTTTTTTTCCAAACATCCAATATTTACAATCTGATGAACAATTAAGCCATAGAAATCGAGGATGTAGAACAATACACATTGGAGAAAGTGATATCCAAAATGAAGCACCTAAAAAACGGTAAACCTCTAGGCCCGGACAACGTCCCCAACGAACTGCTGAAGTGCGGAGGAGAAGCTCTGACTGGACAGCTGGCCGAACTATTCTACAAAATATTGAAGTACGAAAATATACCAGCGAGATGGAGACACAGCATCACAATTCCAATATTTAAAAAGGGGAAAACCACAGATCCGGAAAACTACTGAGTATTGTTCGGTTTCAGCATGAAACCAAAGATTGAAATATCTACCAGTCTTGGCAGGTATGTCACAATCTTTCAGGCTGAAGTATTCGCTATCGAATTGTGTGCAAGAGAGTTGACCAACAGACCTCTAGCAAACAAAAACATATAATATCAGACAGCCAGGCCGCTTTAAAAGCACTGAGCTCCAACAAGATAAATTCTAAACTTGTATGGAATTGCATCGAATCTTTAGAGTACCTTGGTGCGAACAACAGGGTGGCCCTACTGTGGGTACCTGGGCATCAGGGGGAGGAAGGAAACGAAAAAGCCTACACCCTTGCAAAACAGGGGCCGAATCTGCGTTCACTGGACCAGAACCAGTTTTTGGAGTCACCACAAGTGCCGCCAAAACAATTATTTCGGACTGGGCGGAGAGGAAAATACTCACGTACTGGTCCGACATACCAGGGCTAACCCACTCGAAGGCGTTTTTACCGTTACAACCCTCGAAAAACACAACTAAGCAGATCCTAGAATGGAGCAGAAATGACCTGCGTATTCTAACAGGACTGCTTACGGGACACTGTCGTCTAAGATACCACCTCAGAAAGATAGATCTGAACCAACAAACGGACTGTCGGTTCTGCTGCGTGGAAGACGAAACTGCTGAACATATACTATGTTCATGCCCCGGCCTGGGAAGAATAAGGTTCAACATATTTGGTTACACTAACCTAGAACCTACCGATTTTAAAAAAATCTCACCCTATACAACCATGAACTTCGTAAGAAGGGCTGGATTGTGCGGTGAACTGTAGCCTCTAGGGGTGAGCCACAATAGACCTACTAAGGGTCGCGGTGGAGGGGCGACCACGCCCCACTCACATGAAAACTAACCTAACCTAACCTATTGTTCGGTTATATGGGACCCATATTATAATGTAAATATCGATTTGATTGAGAATGTTCAAAAGAAATTCTTGAGGAATTGTGCTTTTCACTTTGGTATTCAACGAAATGAATATGAGTACAGTCAACTCTTATCCAAGTTAAATATTAAATCATTGGAAGATAGGAGAATTTCTATGAACTTGAGTTTCCTCTTCAAAATAATAAATAATGAGATCAACTGCCCAGAACTACTTCAACCAATAACTTTTCATATCAAACAAAAAGATACGAGAAATCCTGATATTTTTCATATAAATTTTTTCCATACCAATTATGCTATGAACAGTCCGATTCCTCGTATTCTGAAGCTGGGAAATGAATCTCATAATAACTTAGATTTGTTTAATGTGTCACTTCAGGTCTTTAAAAATCAATTGAAAAGTCTATAGCGTTTCCGAAACTTTTCTTTACCTTACCATTTTCTTTTGTAAGTACCGGATTGGTTACATCATTTTTATTGTTAATACCAGATTTTTTTCATCTTTTAGTAATATAGTAACTAGACATAAGGATTCATTAATACTTTGTATTTTACACTTCGCTAAATGTTTTGTAAAATTCTAGTGTAGACATTAGACATAAGAGTTCAATATTATTTTATAGTTTATCACACTTTGTTAAATGTAAATTGGCTTTGCCGTTAAATAAATAAATAAAATTAAAAGTGGCATAACTTTTTAGGGAAACGTTTCCTAAAGTTGGGAGTGAGTTCATTCTACTCAAGGGTTCAAACCACATCGAAGGACACTGAAGGCATCATTAAAATTTCGGATGCCTTAAACCATATTTGAGCCAAAAACAGGCAATGTCTCGACAAGACGTAAAATAAAACATTTTAAAAAATTCTAAATTTAATTTATAATTTACGCAATATTTTTACGTGCTTATTAGTTACGTTTTTTTAAATAACCAAAACACATTCTTTGACGAGAGTTAGGTTTGTTTTTTACGTGTGTGTTTTTGGCGGCATTCTTGTTAGGTATTCCGTTTGTGGAATGTTCAATATCCGTGCAAAATACAAGGTTCACTGATCAGTTTTAACGAAAGAATAACGATAACGCAGATTGAACGTACCGCACAGAGAAATAACAGGAAGAAGATTGCTTTCGTATAAATTGTTTTCTCTCCGTATCGGTTTTCAATAGCAAATACAAGTCTCACTAGAATCATTCGTTTTGAAATGTCTTTTCAAGTGTTTGTAGTGTTCACCTTATTCAGTAGCTCGCCATATTTACCATTTTCCCGGCTTCCAAGAAATCGTAAGTCATGTATGAACACCAATGATCCGGTATTTTCTTTTTATCGAAGAAACTTGTCAACTATAGTCTCTTTTTAATTTCCCCCATGCTTTAAGTTTATTCGTATTGGTGCACGATACGAATACTGATCACCAAAAAGAAATTAAAATACAAATAAAACACTGATATCACACTTTGCATTTGTCAAAGTAAACTTAAGTTATAATTTTGTCGCAGTATCTATAATATAAAAATGAATCGCTGAATGTGTTGCTAAGCGCAAATCTCGAGAGCGGCTGGACCGATTTCGCTAATTTTTGTGTTAGCACCCCTACCAAAGAGGTGGAAAGGGGATGAAATATAAAAACTATTAACAACGGCTGAAGTGTCGAATTCATAGTCTTCGGAGACGATGAATTTGATAGTGACATTTCCAATAATGTTAGCACCCATAAAAAGTGGAAGGGAAGGGGATGGAATATAAAAACTATTAAAAACGCTAAAAATGTTTGTATGTCCTTTAAAAACTCCCAAACAGCTGGACCGATTTGGATTAAATTTTTAGAAGTTGCTTTATACATACCAGGGGTGTTTTAGTGTTGTTAGCACCCGATTGGGGATGAGAAAGGGATGGAATTTAAAAACTATCAAAAACGGCTGGTATTTGTGTCGAATTTATAGTCTTCGGGAACTCTAAGTTTAATAGTGACATTCTCAGTTATGTAAGCATCCATACTAAAGGGGTGGAAGAGGGATAAAATAAAAAACTATTAAAAACGCCCAACTTTGTTAGGGGATAAAATTTAAAAACTATTAAATACGGCTGATATTTGTGTCGAATTCATAGGTTTTAGAGTGACTAAATTTAATAGTAACATTCCCAATTTTGTTAGCACCCCTACGGTATTCAAAGACCAATGCCCACTGTCCACTGTCTTTAAACAAGTGTGGATATTTAACATCCGTCTAAGAGTATTAAAGTGCTACATTTGGTCTGTTTTGCTTTATGGATGTGAAACCTGGACACTGAAAGTAAAGCATCTAAATAAATTGGAAGCGTTTGAGTTATGGTGCTATCGCCGAATGCTAAAGATTCCGTGAACAGCACATGTAACTAACGAACATGTGTTAGAATCCCTACATAAAGAGCGAGAATTGACAAACACCATCAAAATAAGAAAAGTTGAATACTTTGGACATATAATGAGTGGGCATTAATATCACATGCTCCGATTAATCATCCAGGGTAAAATAGAAGGAAAGCGATGGATTGGCAGAAAACAGCTTTCTTGGCTTCGTAATATTAGGCATTGGACGGGTCGAACAGTCGAAGAATTGTTTCATGTAGCTACCGATCGAGAAGCTTTCCAACAAATTGTCAACTCTATGATAGCCAACGTTTGAAAACAAGCATGGCACACAAAGAAGAAAGAAGGATATTTAAGATGATGTACCTGGATTTCATAGAGCATAGCCATTTTCCCGACCATCGACAGATGCCAATAAATTTTCTTTGACTGTGTCCATACTGACGTTACTGCCATAATATGTTTTTCGTTATGCTTCTCTAAGCATTAATAAATTTAACGTTCACATCTGTTTGCACACTGGTGTATGCATTTTCTTCGTAAATTGTCCATTAAGGAAAAAATTACCTTTTAAATTATTCTTAAAACGTGTCAGAGAATTTAATAAAATTGTTATTACAATAAACATATTTGTCATAAACGTATGAAAGTAAGTTAAATGAATAAACATTTACGATTAATACAAAATATAGTTGCCATAATAAACAGACGTATCTTTAATAATTCTTAAAGAGTTATACAACATGCTCCTTTATTGGCCACCATCTTCGTTTAAGTTACAATGCAAAATACAACATTATAAAGAAGCAACTGGTAATGTAAAAGATTTACTGGGAACTGTCATTGATAAGCTACGTTTTAATCCTATCTGGACATTATTTACGACACATAATACCAAAGTATCTTGTAATTTCGTAGGCGATCGGGTGACATTGCTGTTTATTTTACTTTAGCGGTCATGGGCGTTCTTTTATCCATATTTACGGGTTAATATGTTAGTTTTGATTTCTATTAGGGACATTTTTAAATTAGCTTTCAATTACATCTCGAAAAGTATTTGACGTGTAATTTAGTTCACTCTTTGTATAATACAAGCAAAACGAAAGTAATGGTTTTTGAAAGAGGAAAACAGATGAATGGGGCATAGCTTTATGAACAGCCAGAAAGTGTCAAAAAAGGCACGTCTGGCTGTGCATAAAGGTGTGTTGGTTCCTACACTTATATATGGTAGTGAATGTTGGGTTTAGATAAAGTAAAAATAGTGAGATAAGAGAACGCTGTGGTGTAAAAGAAGATGTGGTTACAAAGATAGATAACGGTATGCTTAGATGGTTTGGATGCGTAGATAGGATGGATGAAGGAAGATTGACGAAACAAATTTATAAGGCGAGTGTGAATGGTCAAGTCGGTATGTTGACCTCGGCGAACATATAGAAAGGCCCTGGTCAAAAGTACCAACAACCGACGAGCATATACGAGAGCACTGATGAAAGTAAAGGAAGCAAAAGATGTGTGTCTGAACATTAGCAAGTGGAAGTGGAAGTGGTTCTGCCTACCCATACGGGAAAAAGGCCCGACTATATGTATGTATGCATGTATTTACATGTATGTATAAATCCAATTAAAAATTTTTATAAAATGTTAGTATAACACAAATATGGTCATATTTTTACACTACTTACAATTATGTAAGTATAAACGTTGGATATAAACATTATCTTTATTACCTTTACATGTAATTAACAATGTGCTCAATAAATAAAACGTTAAAAGTATCAATAAAAAAAACAAAATATTTCTGTACGTTTATTATTATTAACAAATAGGTGTGATTAATTAAGTTGGATCATTTTATAAACAAGGCGAATTGGAATGTTAACGTTGTTTTTTTATGGCTCCTAGTTAATTAAGTCCATAATGATTTACATTTAAAATGGGCTTTTTTCATCGAATTTTTTAATTAGTTCACTTTATATGGTTTCGTTCTTTATCTAGATTAACTTTGTACAATTTAATAAAGTATATAACAATAATAAGAAATATGTGTTAAATATGTTTTGACCTATTCCAAAAAAATTATGATGATGAAAGTTAATTACGAAAATAGTTTATTAATAATTATTATTAACCTTAATTTAATGATTTTTATTTATTTACATGTTTGAAGAAAACTATTTATAATAAAATTAATTAGTTTATTGTACATAATTAGCAAATATATGTAGTAAGTAATAAAAAGAAATTGATCAAATCATAAAATATACATAAATTTATTTTTTTTGGAATTTCTATTTTTTAAAATATACAATAATAAATTATATTAATTAATCGTTTTTAAAAATATAACTACTTATTCATTGAAAAAACAAAAAGCTTACATACATATAGTCACGCCATTTTTTCCCTAAGGGTAGGCAAAGGCCACTTCTTTCCACTTGTTACGATTCTTACACACGTCTTTCCCTTCCACTACTTTCATAAGCGCTTTTATACATGCTCGTCGGTTGCTGGCCTTTCTTTATAACAATATCGATCTGATTGGGATACGTTCGCCTATGTCGACCTTTACCGACTTGTCCATTTACGCTTGCCTTATAAATCTGTTGTGTCAATTTTCTTTCATCCATTGCCTCTACGTGTCCAAACCATTTAAGCATTTCTTTATCTATCTTTGTTACCACATCTCACTTAACCAACTTGCCCATTTATACTCGCCTTAAAGATCTGTTTCGTCAATTTTCTTTCATTTATTCTCTATGTGTTCAAACCTTCTAAACACTCCTTTATTTATCTTTGTTAACGCATCTTCTTTTACACCACAGCGTTCCCTTATCTCACTATTACTCACTTTATCCATCAAAGTCATTCCGGCAATATTTTTCAGACTACTCATCTTCGCTCTAGAGCAAGTTATGCAGTTTAACTGCCTAGGCATAAATATATCTAGGCACATTGGTCGCAGATTACAACTGTCAATATTAACAACAAAGTATTGTATATAAAGCCACTCTTTACCGATCTGGTACTATGGAATCCGGATCTGAAGATCTGCATCAAACTTAAATATTGAAATCTCGAAAATATGTTATTATACCCATAGACATAGGAGACTAGACTGCGGGTCTATATGTGAGAGTTGGCTCTCGATGGGAAAGAGACAGTCGATCGAGAGGTTGTCTCGAATCCGATCCTTCCACTCAGCTAGCCGCGGGCCTCTCGGACGCAAGCCCTGCCCATTAGAGAGAGCACAAAACAACCTTTCGATCGATTGTCTGTCGGGGACCCGCAGTTTACTGTCCTATGTGTATGATCATAACTAACATTCCCTGCTACGTCCCAAACAACTTTATTCGTCAAGATTGCAATAGTGAAAGAAGAAATAACCAAATGTACACAGATATTTGAAAACAGATCAAGCATTCATACCAGCTTGTATCAAACCTACTTCGGAAGCCAGAAATACGTTAAACGTTGTGTTTCTAGTGATTTACTGACAAGATTCAACAGTGACAGTTTATTTCCCTTTTTTTGGATATAAAACTCTGCTTTATAGGAGACAGTGAGTAAACTATCTTCCTTCATGACAAATTTTGCTTATTTTAATCAAATTACAGATAGTACAATCAACCTATACTTATTCTAAGGAATAAAAATGGGTCCCTTATAAAGTGACCTTTATTTTTGGGAACAAGGAGAAGTCACAGAAAGCCTAATCAGTGGTATATAAATATGGTTGAGGTACAATTTAAAGAATACTCAGTTAAATCACTCTATGTCAAAGCTTTGATATTTATAGCTTTAAAGGACTTCGCCGAGACAGACAGCGATTCCTAATAATGTTGAGAATTAAATCATGAACTGCTTGGTCGGCGTCACTTTTTATTGTGTATAAAATTCTGTTAAATAGGAGAAGAACTTTTATAATTACAAAATTCATTTATTGTAATCACATTACAGATTGTTAATAAATTAGAAAGTTAAAAAAATATATTTTGCTCATTTTAAATTTTCTAACTAAACCAGAAAATGTAGATTAAAATGCAGTTGAAGTATCAAAACTATAATTTTAATCTTTTGCTCAGCATTTTCAAGAATTAGGTGCTCTTTTAATACCCCGTATAATACTTTATGAGAACAGAATAAATATATATACATACCTTAATAAATTCTATTCTCCTCTCGGTTCATTGACCTTTTCCACATACAAAACTAAAAATATTGTAATAAGTTATTGTTCCATTATTACATGGACCCACAACCTACTCAAAATACTTGTAATGCATAGCATTAGGATTGTGTCACCTAAGTAACACGTCGTGATTGGTAGCGGTAAATGTTTTTTTTATTCACTTTAAATACGTTACAGCATTTAAGTGCTTATACAAACGTCCTTTGTATTGAAATATTATGAACGCTTTCAATTCCATTATAATTAAACAACCAAAATTCGACGTGAAATATATGCGATGACTTTCCTGGTCAGAGTTTAAGAAGAAATAAGAATTTTCGAAAATTAGGAAAGTTATCTACGTTAGGTTCAAATTGTATTGACATTCTTCAGGAAACAGAGAGAGAACAACGTAATTCATTATGTCAACCATGCCAGAAACGAAAATTTAATGCAGAATCCTGCTTTTTCTCTTCTCGAGAAAAGCTCAAACAAGTAAAAACCTGCTCTTACTTAAGTAACCAGCACCACAGAACCGCGTTAGCATTACTTCATGGTGTTGGTACTCTTCCTCATCGCTGCTCTACGCGACTACTTCGTTTCTACTTCTTCTTTTTCTTCTCCAGCAGGACCTCCCTTGCATACCCAGTCATCGCTGTCCAGTTGTCGTTCGCATCCAACATTCATGGAACGACCTCTTCTGGCCTTTGAGGCACGTCCTGCTCATTCTGCCAACGCAGCCGTATTTCAGACCAACGTCGACATTCAAAGAAAGTGTGCTCGGCAGAGTCAAGTTCTCCCGAACAGTACACGCAATCAGGAACGTTTCGGATCCCCATACGATGTAAATAGGCATTGAACTGTCCGCTGTATAAAGCAATTCAATTTTACAATAATATTCCTAATGAAATTAAAAGCGTTGATGACTCTAGAAGCTTGCTAATACCACTAGGAAAATAATTATGCAATATGAAGCCCTATTGTATTGATGATTTTTCTCCTTAATCAATATTTAAGCATCTTAGTATTGAAATTATCCATGTGTATTGTATTTTATTTTATATCTTGTGTCCTTTGTATTTTATATATCTTGTGTTTTGTTTGTTTTATAATTTTTGTAATTCAGTGACGTGTTTCTCAGACCACAACTCTGCTGAAATAAATAAATTATCTATCTATCTATCTGTCCGTGTCCAGTAAGGAACAGGAATCATTACTATTTATCCAGAGTAGTATTGTAGTACTTTTTTTATTCAAAATGCGTCGTATCAATTCGTAAAATTTAAATTTCATCAAGTACAGTTTCAAATCATTTTCAATAATTATTTATCAAAAGGTGCTAGTTTAGTAGCAACAATTAGTTCATTATGTAATTATCTGGTACCGTTTAAATTTCCTGCACTTATGTTGGGTCGTCAAACTTTATAAAAACGATTTAAATAATGATAGTACTACCAAATTGCTTTATTATACGTATACCAGAATTATATTAAAATTTGACAATTAAGTGCTTACGACTACTCAAAAAAATGCAGGACCCTTCTTGCTTTTTTTTATTATTGCCAAACTGTATGAGTTGTTAATTCTTATTATTAAATGATGAATAAATTAGCAATCATTTAAATTAACTAAAAATAAAGTTTTTATTGCTAGTTTGGAACTTACAAATAACAATGGATAAAGTACTACCTAAACAGCAAGACACATAATAAAATTAAATTAATTTGTAAACAAATTAGTACATGGTTTTATTTAAAAAATGTAGGTCATAAAAATTAGCTGTGTAACTGCTATTCTGTGAATTCTGTATCGCCCTGTTGATGTATCCATAATCGGGCCATATATTTTTCTAAGGATTCGCCTTTTGAAAACACGAAGACGCTCTTCATTAGCTGCCTTTAGCGTCCAAGTTTCACAACCATACGTCAACACAGGTCTTATTGTGGTCTTGTATATATTGATTTTTGTACGTCTTGATGTAACTTTGGATTTTAGGAGGTCTTGCACTGCGTAGAGACATCTATTACCAGCTTGGATTCTTCAGGTAATTTGCTCCGTTCCATCGTTGTTTTCTGTTAGCATTGTTCCCAGATATTTAAACTTCTTGACACGTTCAAAGTTATACTCACCCATCATAATGTTTTGGCCTATTCTGTCTCTTCGTTGGTTGTGTCTCTTGACCTGGCCTTTCTTCAAAACAATGTTGATCTGATCGAGATATGTTCGCCAAGGTCGACCTCTACCGACTTGTCCATTCACACTTGCCTTATGAATTTGTTTCGTCAATCTTCCTTCATCCATCTTTTCTACGTGTCCAAACCATTTAAGCATTCCTTTATCTATCTTTGTAACCACATCTTCTTTTACACCACATCGTTCTCTTATCTCACTATCTCACTTTACTTTATCCAACCGAGTCACTCCGGCTATACTTAGATTACTCATCTCCGCAGCATTAATCCTATTTTCATGCTTCTTCTGCCAAACCCAACATTCACTACCATACATAAGTGAAGGAACAATTATGCAGTAAAACTTTACCAGTTAAAACACTTATACAACAACAATTACATTTTGTACAATGTCTAACTCTAAAAGTCTCGAGTCTTAAAACAACTCTTTGCCCAACCTCTTTTTGTGACATTCCCTGTTCTACTAAAGTAATCAATTTTCTCCTCTGTACTTTTAATAACCCAACATAAGGAATAACAATATATATGATACAGAAAAAAATGTAATTAACGTTTTTATGAATGTACCTAAATGTTTTTATTAGTGAACACATTCATCTTTTGTTTGCACATTTCGATTTTTTCGAAAAACATACTGGATGATTTCAAAAAAATTTGGTTGCGTGTGTAATATATTTTTGGATTCGCCCCTGTAGTCGACGAGAGCACGAACACATCTGGAGGCCAGGTATCTGGAGAAAGGGACAAGAAAGAGGCTGGCGGCAGTCTTGATGAAGGGACGACAATAAATAAACGCATTTTTGTTATCGAGGGATAGTTTGAATGCGTTTTACGATAAATATAGTTTTTGAGTGGAATAATACGTTTTTATTATTTCTTACACGTGTAGTTTTCGTCTTGTATTTAATACCTAATTACACAATATTTTTACAATTTTCGAAGTCATTAGTCGTACTACAAATCAACGTTATTCACAAAATGTGCCGCTATATATTTTAAATAATGTTGCGTATTGTGTTATTAAAACTATACCGGTACAATTTGTAAATTATAGAAAAGTAGTTCGCAGCTGTGTGATATTTCTTTGTGACCTTTTGTGCAATCGTGAATTCTAAGCAGCCCGCGATCAGATAAACGCACCGACGAAGATAACGACAAACCTTTCAGCGACAGCGATCGTGCGCTCTTTATATTTTTCGATTCGATAAAATTAAAAATTAATTGTTTAAGAAGAATGAACACGTCTTGTGCCGGCGTTTTATCCGATTGTAAGTTTTAAAAACCGGTACAAGTAAAATGCACATGTCAATAGGAAAAAATCACGGAGTGGGCGACATCTATTATTGATGGTATGAACTTCTCGAGGTGTAAACAACAAACTAACCTCGATTTATTTATATGGATAAAAAGTGAACTTATTATACTATTTTGAGCAATTTAAGCATTGAAACGATATTTTGTGAAGAATTGTTGTTAATAAACCACTAAATCCGAAAATACAAGAGATTAAAAAAGGTGATATAAAGATAAAATCGCGAAAAATATGCTCTGTTTCACAATGCTCTACTTATTATCGAAATTCGATTATATCTTCTTCTTCTTCCTTCGTTAATAAAAGCAATTTGCTTGTTTTTCTTCGTATCCTCTGCCGTTAAATTGTTAGAAAGGTTGTCGTTCCATCTCTTAAGGGGTCTTCCAACGCTTCGGCGCCCTAAGGGCGACTTGTCTCTAGTTATTTTGACCATTCTGTCGTCATTCATCCGGTCTATGTGTTCGTTCCACTCTCTCTTTCTTCCCAGTATCCATTCATTTACATTGTCTATTTTACATGTTCTTTTAATGTCCTCGCTTCTCTCCCTGTCAAAAAGTGTTTTTCCAGCGATCCTGCGCACTATTTTCATTTCGGTAGTTTCTAATATTCTCTTTGTGTTCGATGTATCTGGTCTAGTTTCCGCTGTGTATGTTAATATAGGTCGGATGACCGCCTAGATTCGAGATTTGGTCTTGATTCCGATATATTTGTTTCGGAGGATTATATCGTTCAGGTAAGCTAAGGTTCGTGCTGCTTTTGCTGCTTGGTTTCTTACCTCCTCCACGATGTCACCGTATCCTGATATTTCTATGCATAGGTATTTAAATTTCATCTCCTGTTGTATAATTTTATCATCCACAACCAGCTTGCATCTGATAGGTGTTTTTGAAGTGGTCATGCATTTCGTCTTTGCTGCAGATATCTTCATTTTTAGACTTTTTGCCGTTGTGCTGAATTTGAATAGTAATCTGTGTAGGTTATCTTCGTTTTCTGCAATCAGAACAGCATCATCGGCATCGCATAGGATTTTGACGTCTTTGTTCCCCATTTTATACCCTTTCAGGTTACGAGGGCTTTTTATTATTTCGTCCATAACGATGTTGAACAATAAGGGGCTAAGGGAATCTTGTGGAATACCAACTTTCATGTGTTTGATAGACCTGGAAAAGGCGTTTCACCGAATATAACTGGAGGACGTGGTACACCTTCTATACAACAGACAAATCCCATACAACATCATAAAAACCATCGAAAATATTTACCAGAGAAACAAAATACAAGCCAAAATTAATGGCATAACTACCGAAGAAAAATTCGATTATATCATTGGATAAATTACCTTCACATCCTAAGGCAGCTCAGAAATGGAAGTTTATCTTAAAGATAGAAAAACCAATCTCAAAGTTTAAGTTTGTTTGCAGTAAGCACTTTGTGAAAGATGATTTTTATCAGTGGTAAGTTTGATATTTTTGTCCAATGATATATCATTTTATTTGTGATTATTCATGGTAACTTCAACAACACAGAGAAAGCGTTTGAAAGATGATTTTTATGATTTTATCATCCAGCAGATAAAGAGTTTCTGCATTCACATGTTGATAGAGCCTGGCTTTATGCTTACCGGCTATCTTTTTAATCTCTTTCTTTGTGGTTGGTATCCTAAGATCTCTGTGAATATCAGAGTTACGAACATACCAGGGAGATTCGCTATGTTTCTTAGCACTTTGTTCTGGAATGTTTCAATGCACTTGATGTTGGAATCGCTGACACAGCCCCAAAACTAGATACCATAAAGTCACACCGGTTTCAAAATCTTATTATAAATCAATAACTTGTTGTATATTAGAAGCTTGGAGTTTTTTCCAATCAGCCATTGTTGTCTTTATACATACATATAGTCACGCCTTTTTCCCATAGGGGTAGACAGAGACCCCTTCCTTCCACTTGCTACGGTTCTTACATACATCTTTTGCTTCCTTTACTTTCATCAGGGCTCTCATGCATGCTCGTCGGTTGTTGGTACTCTCAACCTGGCCTTTCTTTAAAACAATGTTGATCTGATAGAGATATGTTCGCCGAGGTCGACCTCTACCGACTTGTCCATTCACACTCGCCTTATAAATTTGTTTCGTCCATCTTTCCTCATCCATCCCTTCTAGGTGTCCAAACCATCTAAGCATTCCTTTACCTATTTTTGTAACCACATCTTCTTTTACACCACAGCGTTCTCTTATCTCACTATTTTTTACTTTATCCAACCGAGTCTCTCCGGCTATATTTCTTAAACTACTCATCTTTGCAGCATTAATCCTATTTTCATGCTTTTTCTGTCAAACCCAACATTCACTACAATACATGAGTGTGGGAACCAACACACCAGCCAGGCGTGCCTTTTTTGACACTTTCTGGCTGTTCATAAAGCTATAAAGCTTTTTCTTTATTTGAGGCCTAATTCGTTTTTTTTATTTTAACTGACGATGGCCTCAATATTTATATTAGAAACACTCCATAAACATCGTGTAATTATTTAGTAAAGTTGGAAAATAACTTTTAAATTTTTATTTTACTCAATGTTTTAAAATTTTAATATTTACCTGAATTTCTCAATTTAAAAAGATAAAAATAAGTTGCATCAAATTAAATAATTATTAAAAAATATATCGACAGATAAAACGAATTTACTTGTAAAACATTCAACATTCAAAGATCTTTAGTGCGACTATTAAATTTTTTTTGTAAATTTTATTACGTTTTAATTTATAGCCCATTAAACATATATATAAAAAACACTTCATGACAATCTTTCAGAGAAAACATTTTGACCTACTAACATTCAGAATAGAAAATTCTCGTTCAAATTGTTTGAAACGGAATAGATTTATTAGTATTTATTTTTTATAGAAATCATCCATTCAATAATTATTATCTTATTGACCGGTTTTCTTCAAAGATAATTTTGAATTAAACAACTGTTTTAAAATGTCTCTATTTCTGTTTGTCGGCAATATACTTATCATAACTGGATTTTTTATTTTTCCATAATAACTGGTTCCATTATATTTTTCCATTTTTATCTTTAATTAAAAAAATAGGTATCATTCTAATTTGAGTTGCAATAATTTATGTTTAAACGATAAAATCTATTTTCTAACGTCGATTTTACGACTGTGATTATATAAATTAAATTTGTATTTGGTAACACCTCCAAGAATAAAAAAAACTTTCAAAGTTTGATTTATATGAACGTCATTACGGTACATTTTAATTTAAATTTGTACACTTACTCCTATTATGATACTTAAACAGGGAAAATCTATCCACGAGTTGTCGTCACACAGGCCAATTTAACTTTTTCCTATAATAACAAAAGTGTTTAAAAAAACTGCTGAAACGGATTAAGAAAATAAAACGAGATAAACAAAATATTTCCACACACCAATTCTTCGTGACAAACAGATACCATAACATCAAATTCACAGAATAACAAATGAAATGAAGTAAGCTTCGTATTCTTGTTCTAGTAAGTTTTTTAAGATTCTCCCATATAGTCAGTCGGCTTAGGGTGCTTGTTACCGAGATACATCTGTAGTTAGAACAGTCATCCTTTCTGCCTTTTTTGTGGATTGGTGTTATCCAGGCTTCTCTCCAGCTTAACGGAATTGGTTCCCCATTAAAATATCGTGTAAAGAGTTCTTTGAGGAAAAGAATTAACGTCCGTGTTCCATTTTTCAATAGCTCTGCAGGTATGTTCTCTGGTCCACTAGCTTTTTTTTTCTTCATGGAGGTTACGGCTTTCTGTATCATATTTTCATTTAAATGAATGTACTGACCCTGGACTTGGTAAACTTTTGGAGAAGTAGTTAAATATTGTTCTCTGTTCTCTTTAAGTTCTTTGGAATAGTGTTCTTTCCATTTATCTATCTGAATTAGATGAATATTAGTTTTATTAACTGAATTAGTTTTTAGCGATGTGATTAGTTTCCACGCTTCGGAAGATTTAGTCCCACCAAGGTAAGAGTTGACTTCCCTACATTTTGTTTCCCATGTCTCGTTCTTGTTGCCTTGTGTCATTCGTTTAAATAATGCCTGTTCTCTCTTGTAGTTTATTTTATCATAAATATCTTTAGTAGTTAGCCATTTCTTGTACGCCGTTTGTTTTTTGTTCTTCTGACTCTCTAAGCTATTATTCCATGTGATGTTTTTGTTATGTTTGGGTGTTGTTTCCTCTATTCCGAGAGCTTCTTGTGCTGCAGAGCGTAAGGCTTCTATAATATGTTCGTACAGATGATCAGTATCTAGCGTCAAATATTCCGGTTTTAGCTTCTGGTTTAGTCTGTTTTGATAGAGAGTTTTTGTACTGTATTCATGGAGCCCATTTAGATTATATTTAATGTGGTCAGCTTTGTATTTTATGTCCGTTGTACGTTTGTTATTCGTGTTAAAGTATATTCCAATTATCACAAATTATCAAAAATATCACAATACTTTAGAAAAAAAAAATTCTGATACTTCTAGATGGGTCTATTACTACTACTACTACTTCACAGCACTACAACTCTTGGTGGGTTTTGGCTGACTGGACTATTTGCCTCCATTCCTCTCGGTTCGTCATTAGTTGGGTATCCATTTCATACCCATGGCTTTAAAGTCGCCATCTTAGCCGTGGTCTTCCGGGGGACCCTCTTCTTTGCGGTTTGCTTTACCACACTAGTTTTACTAAACGTTCATCTGATTGTCTTTGTACATGTCCAGCCCAACGTAACCTTCGGGATTTTATCTCATGGGTCTATTGGGTTATTCAATCGCAAGCATTGCCGGTTTGTCTTAGACAGTTCGAAGAGAATAATAAAGCAGTAAAAAGGATAAATCATACAGTTGTTTCTGTTATTTCTTAACCTCATCTGAAACAAATTGGAAAAATATCTATCCTCGCTCTAATTGCCTATTTAGTAGCCAACTTTCTTGGTAAACAACTTCTTGATTTAAACTTTATTAGCAATTATACATGATAAAATACCGTAGTATTATAGTACGTAAGAAAAAGGTGTGAAGTAAATAAACACGTTTAATTAAAAGATTAAAACTCGGATTAAATCATTAATTGCGCACAAAGATAGTTTATAATACAGAGTTAATGGATTCGATTTATCTAAATTTTAAACGGTCGAGAAAAGAGTTTTAAAAATTATTAATTTGTGAGCGATGATGTATACTCGAATTTGAACACTAATTTCCAACATTAAAGTGACAAATTATTAAAAAAAACTTTTAATCTTAACGGTAGTTCTTTTCAACCGGTAATTTTTTAAATAGTCGATTTTATTCATAACAAAAATTATTCAACGGAGAACAGTTACGATACAAGACAAATTCGCAGATGGTAAATATAGTTTTTGATAAAGAGGAGAATAAGTTTATAACAAAAAATAAACTATTGTGTTCAGATACTTATTTATTTTTTATGTATGTTTAGATTTTGTAGTGTTTTTTATTTTCTTTTGTGTTTATCTTTGAATGGTTTTTTTGTCTGCTCTGTTTTTTTAAAAATAGCTTTTTACATTTGAAGTTCATATATTTTTTACGTTCGACAACTGAGAACAGAGCTATCTAAAGCGACAAGAAACCCATTTATTATTTCACGGAAGTAAAAAGGGCACTTGGTAGTGTTTGTCCCTTTTAACGATGTATTTATTCCTCTCTAAAGAGTCAACCTTACTATTGCACAAGTTTATTGGAAGGAACTCGCACAATCATTCATTCAAGTCAGTTCGTAAAACGAAATAGGAATTTTTTTTCTTTTCATTTTCAAAGAGATCTGCAATCTGCCTAGAGTGGCTATATGTGTTTGATTTATTAAACTGCTTTACAAAATTTAAGAAAGTTTATAAATTCGGGGATTGTGTTTTAACATATTACGATTTTTGGTCACCAAGTGTTTATATGTTATAAATTGAATGTTTTTTCTTTTATGTAAGCTTAACAACGCCTCTGCAAACTTTTAAGTCGTTGAAATAGCCTTAATCGATTTGTCCCCAAAGTTGGGGTAAAATGTGTCTAAGCTCTTGAACTGTCTGTGGGGGTGGTTGATGGGAATTCAAGGCTTTTTGTAGCTGGTCCTAAGCATGTTTGATGGGATTAAGGTCGGGCGATAGAAAGGGCAGTGCCAAATTCGGGATACCATGGAAATCCAAAGCGTTTTCGACTACTCTTGCACGATGCGGTCGAGCATTATCGTCTAAAAAGAGGAACGTTAGTTCAAAAACAGCATGATACAAAAGTATAACATTGTCACTAACTTGTTGCAGGTAAATCTGCGCAGTCATGTTCCCATCAAGCACTAAAAATTCTGTACACCCATTAAAAGAAATGCCTTCCCAAACAGCAGCAGTACCACCTCTCAACGGATGAACTCCCTGCACTGCTCTTAGATTTCTGGGCACTAGAGGAAGAGTCTATACAAGAACACGCAGACTTTCAGAAAACCGTCCATACCTTGACTCATCTGTGAACAATGCGGACCTCCATTCAGTATTCCAATTCACATGTTCATTAGCCCATGCCAATCGAGCACGCATATGAATTTTTGCTTACAGAACTCTTCTTATGTAATATTTGATGTGCTGTTTCAATTGAAACCGAAACACCAGAAGCATTTAAAAGACGCTGTTGTATGATCCGTACCTACTCAACAAGTTCTACGGGTATACACAGTCAGATAACCCTTGGGCGTCCACTTCTAGGTCTTTCTATCACGTTTCCAGTTGCTCGATATCTACGGAGAAGCCGCGAAATGACTGACTTGGAAAACTCCGCAACTTCTCTATGAAGATGACCCGCCTCAATCATACCGATAGCTTCATCCGCACGAAGTTTACGTCTATGCACTATTTAAAACAAAATTCTAAATTTTAAATCACAGTTGACTAAATAAAGTTGAAACATTCTTGAAAATACAAAAGAAAACAACTTACCTTAAACTTAAAAACTTATCCAACAAAAAAACTAGTCAGATTAGCAAGTAAACATTAATATATTACAGAAAAAACCTTGGGTGAATAAAACAGCTAATACATTTTAACACAAATCCAATATTTGTTAACTTCCCTAACATTTGTGGAGCAGTTTTGTTAAAGTGTAGAGTGTAGAGTCTCATTACAGTGAGTGATCTCCTTCAATACATAGGAAAAAATAAAATTAAACATATTGGCTGTTGTGAGTACGTTGATCATTTATTGATTCTTCTTCTTTATGTAACTTTCGTCCTTGGAATCATTGTACATTTTATTCAGTTTCTTTATTAGGTTAGTTAATGAATAGTGTGGCATATTAAGATGTAACCAAATCATTGATTTGGAGTCAAGGACCACAATTCAAAGTGTTGGTAATACCTCATTGAAAAGGATATTGTGCGTAGAATTTAAATTTTAAATTAAAAATACAATGTGTCATTTAAATTTCAAACGTTAGGTCCGTTTCCTGTCAAGCCATGTTTACAAACTCTTCCACTGACGGTAATTCCTGTTCATTAACTTCAGCGGTTGATTCTCGTTATTTCGCTTGCTTTTCTAACTCGAGTTGCTCTTTTGTTGATGTGCCGTTTATTTTATTCCAAGCTCGTTTCAGTGAAACACTTTTAACCATGTTCCAGGAATCTGCAATCATGTAGCAACAGTCTTTCAAGTTGATTTTTTTGTACGAATCCAAAACCCGTTCTTCGACGTTCTCATCAACTAGAAGCAATTTACGAAGCAACTGTTGTCTGTAAAGTCGTTTCGTGTACTCAATAACACCCTGGTCCATGGGATGTAGCAGACTTGTAATGTTAGGTGGAAAAAAGAGACACTTAAAGTTCCCTTCTTCTCTCACGAGAAGCTCAAGTGATAGATGCGTTGTTGCATTGTCAATAATTAGCAAAACTTTTCCTTTTTTTTCCAAAAATTACTTGGTTTTTATTTTTTATATTACGCTTAGGACCGAATCGGATAATTGGCGGTTCGGTTAATCGGCGTTCGGATAATCGGCGTTCTACTGTATATACTTTATTGAGAACATTGTTAACCCAATAATTATTTAATGCAGTAAAACTGCTATTAAAATAACTGTCGTGACGCCTATGCAATAACAAAGTGTAATAAGTGCGCCAAAAATCCAGTCGCTTGGAAATAACAAATTTCAACGTATTGTTACAAATCCGGTCCTGTCGGCGACCGAGAAATCGACCGCGCCTGAGATCCGTTTTAGAGCGCTTTGCTTTGTCTGCCGCCGACGGTGTCCGGAAAGGTCGAGCAACCGCTCGAAGCCGCGTCGAATGATGGAGAAACAGGTAGAATGATATCGAGATATAAAAGGGGAAGCGATCATAACAAGAGTCAGTATCGGCTTATGTGTTCATGAATTAATAAATATAAATAGTTATATAGAGTTGTAAAAGTTGTATAGCTAAGTGAATATCTAAGTGGTTAATGAAAATAAAATTTATTGTATTGAAATAAACATTGTTTTGTTATTGGATCAAGAGTTTTAATCGCCGAACCCAAGATAGAACTGAAAAGTCGTAACAGTATTACTGTTTTTACAGTCTGACAATTGTGCGCTTGGGTATTTATGAATGCGGTGTCTTTGTGAATACAAAGATATATTAATACACATTATATATAATGTCTGCAAAGAACACTCTTCACAGGTTTAATCAGGCACACAATTTAATATGCAAATATCAATCTCCAAGACAAAACGTATGACATTTGCCAGGGAATCAACGAGATGTAAGCCGGTTATAAATAATGAAATTGTCGAGCAAGTCACAACTTTTAGATACCTTGGAGCGGATATCTCTAGCTGCAACGAACCAATTAAAGATCTAAAATCCCAGATCAACAAAGCCTTGTTAACATCAGGTTGTTTCAGAGACGTCATATGGGACAACAAACATATGAGCATCGTCAGTAAAGATCGATTATACAAAACATGCCCAAGACCAATAATCACCTATGGCATCGAGGCCCGAGCAGACAAAAACAAAACAAAATGTATGTTAAGAACAGCAGAGATGAAGACTCTAAGGTCAATAGCGGGAAAGACACTACGGGATAAAGTGAGGAGCGCAACAATAAGAGAGACATGCAAGGTGGAAGATGTAATCAGATGGGGACGAAAGCGCAGAAGATACTAGCGGGACCACGTAGAAAGAATGGACCCCGAAAGAATAGCCAAAATTGTGCTAAATGGAAATCCAGATGGTAAAAGGCCAATCGGAAGACCACCAAAAAGATATAAAGATAGTTGGACACTTCTATCACAGGAGAATCAACAACATTGACCAGCCTTCGAAATAAACAGACCAAAAGGTCTTTACAAAGAATAAGAAGAAGATATATTATTATGAAAAGAGAACAATTAAATCTAATTTCAACTTTAATTATAAATGTAATTGAATGAATGTAAAAAATGTATTTTTATTGCCATGCCATCGTAGTGGGATTCATTATAATCTGTCCAGTTTTTTGCGTAATGCTCGAACTAACAAACATGCAAACAGAAAGACAAAAAATCAGAAAATCTGTGACACGGAGTAAGCGAAACCCAATACATATCGTAACCCTTTTTTTATAAATATCTTTAATGTCCAGGCACACTTCTGTTACAATTTCGTAATAGTGTAGAAGTAGAACATTTTTACTCCATAAAAATAATTTTTTTATTTGACTTTTTATAATCGCTTATACACAAATTTTCTAATTTTCCATTCTAAATTACATTATTAACTGTAAATTATCACGAGAGACTTTTCGTGCTTTCTTCGTTGTTTCTTGGTTATACTTTTTTCCTAGCTTATTAAAACACCATTAGGTTTATAATGCGAGCTTTTTATGTTTTAATAAATACAAAAACGGACATTAATAATATTTTTATTAAAAAAAAAACAGAGCTTTGTGTTTTACAAATTTAACTAATAACTCTACTGATAATTACAGCATTACTCTATTCTTTTATAGTTCCTTTTTTGAAACCGTCGATCTTTAAACGTGTAGAAATTCTCCTCTAAATAACACTGAGATGAGCAAATTAAATTCTAGATCTTATTCAAAACAATTTTCACTTAGAATCTGCGTTCACTGGACCAGAACCAGTTTTTGGAGTCACCACAAGTGCCGCCAAAACAATTATTTCGGACTGGGCGGAGAGAAAAATACTCACGTACTGGTCCGACATACCAGGGCTAACCCACTCGAAGGCGTTTTTACCGTTACAACCCTCGAGAAACACAACTAAGCAGATCCTAGAATGGAGCAGAAATGACCTGCGTATTCTAACAGGACTGCTTACGGGACACTGTCGTCTGAGATACCACCTCAGAAAGATAGATCTGAACCAACAAACGGACTGTCGGTTCTGCTGCGTGGAAGACGAAACTGCTGAACATATACTATGTTCATGCCCCGGCCTGGGAAGAATAAGGTTCAACATATTTGGTTACACTAACCTAGAACCTACTGATTTTAAAAAAATCTCACCCTATACAACCATGAACTTCGTAAGAAGGGCTGGATTGTACGGTGAACTGTAGCCTCTAGGGGTGAGCCACAATAGACCTACTAAGGGTCGCGGTGGAGGGGCGACCACGCCCCACTCACGTAAAACCTAAACCTAGTATTCTATTTTTATAAACGTACTTTTTCTTCTTCTTTAAGTGCCGTATCAGGTCCCCCTGACCTTGGCAATTACTTGGGCAAGTCTTTCTCGATTCTGCGCCAATCGAAACAGTTCCTCTGCGTATACCGATCCATTCACGGATGTTCCTTAGCCAGGAAGCCTGCTTTCTTCCTACTCCTCTACGTCCTTCCACTTTTCCCATCATGATCAGTTGTAGGATTCTGTATCGCTCTCCTCTGAAGATATGTCCAATATATGAGATTTTCCTGCACTTAACTGTATTTAGCAGCAAACGTGTTGCGTCGGCCCTGTTTAACACCATTTCGTTGGTCTGCATAGCTGTCCAGGGTATTCTCAGCATTCGCCGGTGTAATCACATCACAAACGCTTCTAACCGATTAACTGTAGTGGCCTTAATGGTCCAGACCTCTGCCCCGTACAGCAACACTGACCATATGTAGGATTTTACCATTCTCTGCCGTAATTTTAGGTTCAGATTATCATTGCAGAATATGATGCTAATGTGACCTGATCATCGGCGTAAAGGAGTCATTTGACGACCAAATCATTCATTCTCAATCCACTCATTATTTTTCAAATCTTTTAAATTACCACCTATGTATAAGTTAAACAGCCATAGTCAAGCCACCCATCCCTGCCTAACACCTTTTTCGATGTTAAACCAATCCGTGTAAGCTCTGTTTATCCTGACACAAGCAGCGGAATCCTCGTAAAGTGATTTCAGCCTTAACCCATGCATAGATAATTCCAAGTCTACGAAAGCGCAGTATATCTTTTTACCAAGAATATGAAAAATTGTTGTGGATGGAGCAAAGACAAACTCAAAGTATTGACGAATCGGTAATGTTAGGGTATAGGTATGTACGTGTGCATTAGCAAGAAATTTGCGACATTAATTGCGAAAGTAGATGTCAGCTTCTTTGTAATAAAGTTACCGACCTCTCCGACTTTGCTGTCGGGCTTGTTCTCACAAACGCTGACTTCTAATTTCGTAAAAAATGTCGCAAGTTGCTTGCTAATGTACAAGTAACTTATACGTTCAAAATGTTCGGAATTTATAAATCTTTCATCACTTTGGTGTTTTAATTCAGATATTTATTTAAAATAACTTTTTCGTTTTTACTTTTTTTAAAGAAAATTTAAAAAATTTACACAATTTGATTAATTTGGATTACATAGCATGCATACTAAGAAATTGTTTAACGTCAAATTTTGTCGAAGGAAATTAATAATATTTTACCAAATATATAAAATTAATAAATTAAAGATTTGTAATGTTCTCGATAAAATTATATATTCTGGATTGCCTTGTATTTTCTCCACATAAAGTCATATGATTAATATAAGTTCTTTATTCATCATTATTTTAGAATTTAATTGCCTGCTACAAAACGTAATTTATTGCTGTCATTTCACTTTACTTTATTGGCATAATTTTCCTGTGTCACTGTGTGTTCCTAACATGGAAATTATTTGACAGACATGCCTTTTATGCATATTATTGTTATCTAGTAAATCTAATTAGTATCTTAAGAACAACATGTCATGTTATTAGTTTCATAAGATGATCTTAACTTTATTCCTGCCATTTATTTACTCTAGTTGATATATAATAATATACAGGGTGATTCATTAAGAATGGGCAATCTCTGAACTGGAGATACTACACACCAAAATACACTTTTAGAGTTAATTAAACTAATAATTCTTAGCATAAGAATAAAATTACTGACGAGAAAATGTATGTCACTGTGGGGTGCTTCGTTTGACATTTGACATTCATTTTTTCGTCAGTAATTTTATTCTTATGTCAAGAATTATTTTTTACTTTTTAGTTTGATTAACTCTAAAAGCGTGTTTTTTAGTATTTTTATACTATAATTTATTTTGTGTAGTATACATTTCACGAAAGTAATAATCGGGTCTAAATTTGCGTGTGTTAGCTTTTTAAAATTTTAAATATTAAAAGACAAGTGAAATCATGTTCTTTGTTAAGTATTGACCTCGATAGTATTGGTTGTTTTTATTAACAAGTTTTGTGTTAATAGTTAAAAATACGCATGTAAGTATATTTTCTTGGAAATTTGCTTTTTAAAACAATAGACAAAAATTAAACTACTTAAATTTTACAGTTTTAATACTCAAAGAACACTGCACCATTATTTTCATAATTAAAGGTTTTTTATTACATGCATTGTGTGTAGTCGTATCTTGAGATATGCAGATGACGTAGTAATAACAGCATCTACTTTCGAAGAACTGGAAACTATGCTAACTGAACTAACAAGGGAATCCGAAAAAGTAGGTCTAAAAATGAATTACGTCAAAACAAAAATAATGACAAACACACAAGAAATTAGAAACGTAATACTAAACGGCACCATTATAGAAACGGTCAATGATTATATATATATATTTGGGACAAACCATAGAAATAAACAAGGAAAACCAAACAGTGGAGGTAAAAAGAAGGTTCAGATTAGCCTGGGCATAATTTGGAAAATTAAAATGGGTCCTAAAAAATCATAAAATACAGCAGTACCTAAAAACCAAAGTATTTGACCAGTGCATCCTTCTAATTCTTACATACGCCTGCCAAACATGGACCTTGACTAAAGCAAACATCGATAAAGTAAAGAAAACCCAAAGAGCCACGGAGCGATCAATGTTGGGAATTAAATTAATTAAAATAAAAAACAAAATAACTGGATAAAAAAACCAAACAAAAGTTAAAGATGCAGGTCAGCATATAGCCAGGCTAAAATGGGACTTTGCAGGTCATAACGCCAGACAAGAGAATAATCGGTGGAATACCACGATACAACAATGAAGACCATGGACTGGAAAGAGAGTAAGAAAACAACCACAGAAAGGTGGGGAGACGACATAAAGAAAATAGGAGAAATACATTGGAAACAAAAAACACAAAATAGAAACGATTGGAAAAAACTAGGGGAAGCCTATGTCCAAAGTTGGACGAATTGAAAGGCGAAATAAGAAAAAGAAGTAGCCGTACAGAAATCCAGAGCCGGCTAAAAAAAATATCTATGGGTATCGCAAATCTTTGACAAGGTTATTCTTCTTTCATAATCCTCTCGGGACTATTGATTAGCTGTTACTTACCATCGACTGGTTCACCAAATTACAAGCAAACTCGTATCCATCAAATTTACCGCACCGCAACCGGTTGGACACTCATCTGTCCTAATAATGGTATGTATTTTATATTTAAAAGGTTTGGCTTTGACGGCACCAATGTAAAGAGGTGACGCGGCAATTCCGAATCTTTCGGTGAAAAGGTTTAAGTACAAGGTCACCACATGAATAAGTGGGTGGTAATCTTAAAACGTAAAAAATAGTCAAAGACGGAAAAGGCGCGTTTCAGCACTAAGAGGTGTAAAAAATCTTATACGTGTCTTCTGATCGTAACGAGCAGTTGTTTCAGGGGTTAAAACCTTCAGGAAGGCGACTGATTCTAGATTAAAGGCAACCTAAACTGCATACAAACTCGAGCTTTACGCACTACTTTTCTTCTCGGTTGAACTATTATAAAAAACCGTCTGGCTTTACAATGGTAATTTAGGAGATGGGGTCCTTAGATCTTCCTACAATTTTGGAGCGCGGGTTAGTAGTGGATTTCCTTTGGCTAGGGTTAGTTAGATGGCGGCTAGCCATTGTCAAGAGATAAGTGGAAAGATCCATTGGGTTCAAGATATATACAGGGCTATTCTAAATGTATGCGAATAAATTCGGGAAGTGATTTATCGTATGAAATTATGATTAATCTTTCCTGTAACAAAATTTCCTTGGCCCACCTCCTTCCGAGATATCACCCAAAACATCTTATTCGACCCCCAATGCCATTTAAAAATTTTGGGGTAATTATTACCCTCGCTTGGGGTTAAGTAGTGCAGTCAAAAATACTGGAAAAAAGTGTCTAAGCGTTTTTCTAAAATGTTGACGAGGTTCCTGCAAATGGCTCTGTTTCGTTTTCGGTTGACCACCCCGTATATTATTTTAAGTCTAATTACGGTGTGTAGGTACAATTGACTTAACATACTAGCGATATGTAAAATATTGGATGTTTTCAGTTTGGTAGTTCTGCTGGTTAACAAAGCCCTTGTTATCTCGTACATAGTTAATCAGTGTGAAACACGGCAATTGTTTACAGAACAATTCCCAGAGCTAGGTGGAATTATTTCAAAAAATAAATTTAAATCACAGAGCCAGTAAGAGATGTGGACAGGGGTGTACTAGTCCATCGTTACCGAAATTTACATTATTTCACTTTGTTAATGACGCTAAGTAATTAATTTGTAATAATTTCGTGCTTATTATTTATTTATTTTTAGTAAACATTTTATAAATGCCTTGTTACCTACTACAATAATAAAAAATGTTTTTTCCACGTATACAGTGTGGTTTTTTAAGTGTGCAACATATAGGAATTTTTATAATTAATTGGTCAACCAAAATACAAGTATTACTAAAAGTTGGTGCATGTGCAATAATTATGGTAGATGCACCTAAAATCAAACAACATACAGGGTAGGTAAAAATTGTACAGGAGTAAAAGGTCCCTTATTTCAAAAAATTTAGTGAAATGTTATATAGAAAAGTTGTTAAGTATTAAAAGTTAACACTACATTCCAAAACATGGCCTCGCATGAAAAACAATAGTTTTTGAATTTTTTTTCTGTTTATATCATTATTAATTTAGTAGGATTTCATGTTTGTCGATTAATTTGTAAAGTTTGGAATAAGTATTGAATTATCAAACCAATCTCTTAGTTGCCGCATTATTATTATTTTTTACTTTTTAGTTTGATTAACTAAAGCGCTTTTTAGTTCTATTGTGTATTAAATAGTAAAAGCAAAAAAAGAATGCATCGAACCCGGGTTAGCCGCGTGGCAGGCGAGCATTCTATCATTGAACCACCGATGCGATGAACTGTGTTAATATTTGTTCTGTGCGCATGCGTAGTTCACGCACTAGTTCCATCTCTCTTACTCTCATGCAAAGGATCCCTAAAGAAATTTATAAATTCTACCGAAAGTAATCGGATAATCGGATATTTTGATGGAATTATTACATTTTCGTCTGTCTTTGACAAATGGGCGAAGTTTATATTAAATATGTTCGCATAAAGTAGGGCAAAATCGAGGCAAAAGAGTCAGTTACAAACAAACATAAAAACGTACAGGTGAAACTAATGTAAGCGAGTTAAAAAGAAGTGTTCGAGTATCAGAATAGTGGTGAGAATAGTCGTGTTCCTTAGGCATTTTTGATGAGTATGTACACATTATACGAGTACATACAAAATGAATATGAGATAAAAATTACAATTTAAATCATTTCAAGGGAAAGTAAACGGTAACTCATTTATTATGCATTGCCAGTCTCTGTATTACCAGGAAATTGCAATCCTTCAATTTCAAAATGCATAAAACATCAAAAGGATTCGTAGTTGCGCCGCTGTTTCGATGCTTCTAAATTTCTCAGGAGGCCCAATCTGTAAATTTACCCACGCGAAGAATAACAGAGTGGATACCGGAAAATAGATCTCTTTCCTTCTAGCTTTTTGTGAAAATATGCTCTCGCTGCCCCTTGTAAGAACTTCTCTGTTTAATCTCCCCAGAATCGAATTTTCTTTATAGTCTGTTAGGGAAAAACTAATGTTAAAATATGTTTAAATAATTGAAATTTAAGATTGGTTTATAATAAATGTGACGAGAAGACTTACTTAAAGCATTCCAATTTAAAATTAACTGTATCTTAAGATAACATTGGATTTATCTTAAGTGGTTTAAATAAAAATTAGCATTAAATAAACCGGACAAAATTTTAGGGCATCAATATAAAATTATTCAAAAAATTAATTTATCCTTTTCTTACGTCCGTTTTTAAAGTTGATCGAGTATTTGAATAGCAGGCTATAACCCAAGAAATTAACAAGTCGATGCTGTTTTGCGCTGCAAAAAATAATGAAATCGAAAAATGTATCCCGCCGTACGAAAATAAGAATTTATTATTCAGTGATAAGACCAGACATATGTAGTGAAAATAATAAAGTCAGAAAGATTGAGAAGGACCGGCCATGTTAAGAGACAAAATCAAGTTGATATGGGAAGAGACCCCGGAAGGAAAACGACTGCTGGGAAGACCAAGGATGCGGTGGAAAGATAATATTGCATCGGATTCTAAATATCGAACGAGCAGAGGACCTAATGATGGACCGCAGAAAGAAGAGGCAGATTGTAAAGTCAGCAAAGAACCATTCTGGGTTGTAATGCTACAGAGAGATCGAGAGAAAGTTAATGACAGCTATCGAAACAGTTCAAATTTCATTCAATTTGAACCAGTAGTTTAAGAATTATAACTAGTCAAAGTTTCTTAATTTTTTCACTCACTGACTGACCGACCATCAAAACTCTAAGCCGCTTCCAGCAGACATAAAAGCTTCAAATTTAGAATACAATTAGTGTTAAGTGTTTAAATCGAGCAAAAACTAAAATATTTTGCAATTTAGGTCCAGTTTTCTGGATACACCAACTGCATAAATAACTTTGTGATCCCATATAAATATTTAGGATTACAAAGTTACATTTGCAGTGAATGAATCAGTGTACCTGTATATGTACCTATAAGGACTAAAAAAAGAAACGAGATGCCATCAAAAACAAAACTTGTAAAAAAACCAAGTCTCGCAACTCAGTTATTCTACCGTAAAAAGTTGTAAGATCCATGTAATACCAAGTCGGTTAATTTATTCAGTCCCTACTTGAGGGTCCTTCTGTCTTAAGTTATTACGTAATTAGCTAACTTTACAAGGCCAAGTCAATATATTTATTTAAAACATAAAATATTTTTAATATTGATATGGTCACTATAAGACGTTGTTAGGTTAGCTAATTACGTAATAACTCAAGCCAGAAGGGCCCTTAAGTAGGGACTAAATAAATTAACCTACTTCTGGTTTAAAGTGTATTTGTTTGACTAACAACCTAGCGTATAAAACATTAGCGATATTTGTGCCGTCTCGTAAGTAAAATAGCAAAAACTAGTGGAATAATTGATTCGCCGGTTGGATTATATCAGGCTTCCAACCGTAAATATTACGTGTTAGTTACATTTAGTTAAGTGAATGAAGTTATAAATAATTACCAAACAACTATGCTGCATCTTATTATAACATTAATCATTATTTAATGTGGTAAATTATTGAATGCCGACGTTCCGAGTTGCAAAAACGGTACGTGTATTGACACATCAGAATTGAAATGCGGTAATGGTATTGACGCTTAAGGCTGTGATCACTGTTGTGATTTATTATGAAGAAAATTGGGCTACTTTTGATAATTCTTTTATTGACATCAACAGCTTTATTGTAAAATTAATTGACTAGTTTTTATTTTGTTTTAGTCATTTAACAATTACAAAAAGAAATTTATTGTTATCAATAAGTCCTCAAAACTTGATATATTTTTAGATGTATTAGTAGAGTTTATTCGTCAACTAGTCGTTTTACCTGTCGTTGCCCGGAGTTTATGGAAACTTCTTAATCCCTGGTGTAACAATTTGGAATGCCGGCGTCGGCTTCGGACATAATTAAAAGTATCACTATCAAATTCAGGGACCCCGAAGACTAAAAATTCGACAGTTATATCGGCCGTCTATGATAGTTTTTATATTTCATCCTCTTCCAACCCCTTTCGAAGAGGTGCTAAGGGTAGGTCACCTCTTCGTTATTTGTTCCCAGGTCGTAAGATATTGTAAGCAGAAAGTTTGGTTAAAATTGCTCCAGGCGTTCCAGAGTTATGCTGGAAAATATACACACATACTTCCTCTTTTATATACTTGCATTGTGGATTAACAAAAAGTTAATACGAAAACAATTATTTTTGTTATTTGTACTAATTTTTGCAACTTATTGTTAACATATATTTACTTAACATCACAACTTTATTAAACAACAAATAGAAATGAATTACTATTGAAGGGCATCCCTAATTATTTTTCAGTTTTCTACCTATCCTAAAGACGTCACCTTTTTTTAAAACATCATTACTTTATACTAGCATCTGTTATTACTTTATAATTTTCAAATCAAAATATTCCGAAAACGGTACACAGTATCGAGTTTTACCAAAAGTACCTTTTTGGTGTAAAAATGAATGATGTTTAAGTTCATTTGAAATTTTGATTAATAAATCTAACCTTAAAAAAGTTACATTCAATACTACTTGGTACGAACCGTGTAAATAGCGCCCTCCATGAGAGTCAGATATTAAAATAAATTTATGGGATGTATCAGCTTTTAAAACATATTCGTATAAAATTTCATTTCAATGTTTCCAGTAGTTTCGACAAAATCGTAATAAATGTGTATAATTTTTTTTTCTTCGACGCCGTTTATCTTGATTACGGATGGCGTTACGAAAAATTTTTACCAAGCAAACCCCAATTATTTTTTAGTTTTCTATCTATCCTGGAGACGGGGTTACCTTTTTTTTTAAACACCCTGTAGAATATGGAGAACGCCTACGTTGTAACTACTGCATGGCACTTTAAGAAGAAAATTGGTAACCGATTCGGTTTAATTCGGCAATTGATTTGCTTTTGTTAAAAGTGGAGTGGTGACGATGCAAGTGGGCCTAAAAGGCACACTTGCATCGTCACCACTCCACTTTTACAGGTTCAGTTTAAACCACAAGTGTCAGTTAAACTTTGGTTTAATAAATAAAGTTCGATGTATACGTGTCTGTGACTGCCATTTGGAGTTTAACTGTCAACTGGTGGATGGGGGGCCTGTTCAACTTCAAGCTTCGATTAAACACATGCGCGGATTGAATACTAATGTGTTTCGACTGATTGTTTCTATATCTAAAAGGATAACCTACAAATATTTGTTAGTCTCGTTGACCAGATTTTTTTATGTTTTCAAAATGGGCGTATTCGAAATATTTGAAGATATATTATTTAACGATGAAGATGAAATAGATGTTATAAATATTGCGGAAAACCCAAGACGACCCGCAAACCTGTAACAGCAATGCCAATGATTTCTTTTATATCATCATCCTGTGCTATTATTTTGGGAAAATTTCCTTTTCCTTCCCCCGTTCTGTAAATTTTCTCTTTCTCTGCTGCAAATTTTGTCTTGGAGTTCTTTTTTACATTTTATTACTTTGCTTGAAGGACTTTGAAAGTACGGGGTTCTTTCGTGATATTTTCGTTAAATTCTAGGCACAATTTCTGGCAGCCTTTCTCCTTTTCTCTCCATGTCACGGCGTCACTTTTTTTGGATTCCAAAATGTCCTTATGTATTTTCACCAGCCGTAATAGTTCCTCCACTTCCTGCTGGGAAAAATTGGATGACCTCCTGTTGCTCCCGCAATCCATGTACAGGTACATTGAACAAAAAATAACGAAACCTCGCGGACGGACAAATGTGGGAAACACAATCAACAAGTTTCAATTGCAATTGTAACTTCACTTGCTATTCTTGTCAGTACTCAGACATGAGGTATATGACTCAGACTCAGTGCTGCCAATTTTCCTTCAAAACGTAAATAACTATTGATGGACCAATGTGATTTGAAGTTAGCTACGAAGTCTTTAACTTGAAGATATACAAGAAATATTGATAATTTTTATCGGTTTAAACTTGAGGTTGAATTACAGTTTAAACTATACTATAAACGCATCCTATACAACTGGCCCTTAATAGTTACATTATTTTACCGTTAAGACGAAATTGCTCACGCCCGCCATTAACCGCTCTGTCAAATCTCCCCACACATCCAATAAATAAGTGACGACATATCTCTCATATACTTTCTCTTACATTGTATTAGGCACTTTCTGCGAACATTTGTCATTGATTACACTGTTCGACGGACGATAATTTAATGTTAGTTCTTCATTTTATTTAAAAACTAAACAATTTATGGTAATACATAATTGAAATATTTTGTTACTTTTAATGTAAATTATGTCGGAAAGTCACCAAAATCATAATATTTTTAAAATTTCCCAGCTACCTTTTTCATTTGAAAAAAGCTAATAACTTTCCGACATTTAACTATAATTATTAAAATTGTCCCCAAAATTTGGCTGCAAAGTAATGTATATTAATAGCGTGAGTAGAATTATTAGATTTTTTAATATGGCGGGCATGTCAATATCGTCTTAACCAAAAGCCCTTTGAAGTGACGATGCAAAAGATGCTTTGAAAATGAAAGAGCAGATGTAGGTAGGCCAAATAACTTCTTTTCGATTAAAATATTTTTATACTAAGCTATTTTAAATATATAATCCACGATTTAGCGTGTAACTAACTTATAGTTTTTGGATCAAGTCTTAATTTTTTTATTTAATTGATTAACATTCCAGAATTTACAATCAGACAAATATTGTAGGTTATAACTAATTGTAAATCATTTAATTACTATTTTTGATGGGCATTTTTCGCACTATAATTTAAATGTTAAAAATTGGCTCTGCTCTACATTCGTCTCCTTAATAAATTTTTTTTATTAGTCAATTAAAATAATTTCAATCATTGAAAAGAAAATGTATTGCTTGAAACTAACAATAACTTGTTTACGTATATGTACAATACGTACATATAATAATAATTTACGATATGTTTGGTACCATTTAGAGCGTTGTTTGCTTTTATAATTATTATTTATTCACTTACATTAAATCTCCCACGTGTGTTTTCATTATCCATAAATGCAATTATATCTCAGTTTATTCCGTCTTAAGTTCATTACTGGTTTAATGTTCGTGATGAAAATTGAAATGTACTTTTGTTTACATATAGGAAAGCTTCAATTGTTACCATAAAAATGTTATAATACTTATTTCAAAACCAATTGTTTTTTTAGACAAGAATCTTGAGTATTAAAAAATCTTTTTAAAAAAAGTCGATTGATTTAAAATAGCTTCGTTCTTTATTTCAAAATTTAAATCATAATTTTTTTATGCGCTTGCCGCGTTGGGTGCAGATTATGATAAGAACCTAAAAAACCAAATCCCAAAAAAAACGTATTAATAAGAAAATAATTAGATACTAAAAGAAATAACTGTTTTTACCAGAAAAGGTAATATAGAGTGATTTGACTGCCTTATTTAGAGATTAAAATAAAACATTACTTTAAAAAACACACTTTGTAAGGACCAAAATTTTCTTTTAAATATTTTGTATTAATAAAGGTAAAAACTGTTTTGGTATAATATTAAATGAAAAAAATAAATATTTATCAACAATTTATTAAATTAGACTTTAACAAATCACACTTAAAAACAAACATTACACATACTTTCAATTCATTATTTTTTTTTATATTTTTATCTTTAGATATCTTTGAAATAATTTTGTTATAACTTTGAATATATGTCAGTGCAACAGGTTGTAGTAAGTAACGTATGTAATCACTAGTGGTGACCCGTGCGAATACCGATAGCGGTCAGTTACATAATATAATAAAGTAAAAATAAATGTAAATATTTATTAATTTTAAATACTTTAATTTACAAAATAGTAACGAAATCAGTCTTATATTAATATTATTATCCTAGATGGTACTCGCGACTTAGTATGCGTAAGATTAGTACTTCGTTTAGCTAATTTTGTTCTCCAAGGAATTCATCCATCTATCTTTATACCAAAATTTAACATTCATTGGTGTGCTTACATAACTCGTGCTACGCACTCGTTTATAGCTTACACACTTATATATTAATGATAATGATGCCTTTATTCCATTTATATAGTAAATAACTAAAATGTATTCTTTTCTTTAAAATAACATACACACTTGACACTGACAAAGAAACTTAAAACTGACAGGTGTTAATTTAATTTAGTTTATTACCACCTTACCAATAGGCGCTACAGCCCGATGTGGGCCTTGGCCTCCTCCACAATTCGCCTCCAAGCAATGCGGTCCTTGACTTTGGTTCCCCAGCCGGATATCCGCATTGCCCTCAGGTCACCCAGTACTTGATCCATCGATCTGAGCCGCGGTCTTCCTCTTTTCCTGGTAGCATAGATTTTAATGTTTAGAATTTTCTTTGGCATCCTGGCGTCTTCCATTCTTTGAACGTGTCCAAACCAACGGAGTCTCTGGGATTTTATAAATTTCACAATGTCTTCACCGTTCAGGATCTCTGTTATTTCCCGGTTGTTGCGAATGTTCCATTTTGCTTCGTTGATTCTGACTAATCCATATATTCTCATTATTTTACGTTCGAACCTTCTTATCTTTTTCTGATCTTGTACCGTGAGTGTCCAATTTTCACTCCCATGGTCGAACTAATGTCTTGTAAATTTTTAGCTTTGTCTTTCTTGTAATCAGTTTGCTTTTTAAGAGTTTCAAGTTGGCAAATTAGGCTCGGTTGTGTCTCTGGAGTCTTTCTTTAATGGCGGTGCTGGTTTTTCCCTCGTTGCTGACTAACTCCCCGAGATACGTGAATTGTGTTACTCCCTTGAATTTTGCGCTTTCTATCTGAAGGTCTTGAACTGCTCTCCGGTCTTTTGAGGCTGACACTTTCATGTAGACTGTTTTCTGTATATTACACATAATTTAGTTCATTGTCAATTTGAAATTGACTGATACCATTTAAAAATGTATGCACCTAATTTGATTTTAACTAATGTCATTTTGATTCTGATTGCTGCCAACATCCATACATACATACTCACAAATAATAGTAGTAGGTTTAAACAATATCATTGTAAATTATACCCTATGTGTTATTCTGATGTATAAGCTACAATATTGTAAAGTTTTATTCAAATCCATTCAGTAGTTTTTGCGTGGAAGAGTAACAAACATCCATACATACATTCGTACTCACAAACTTTCGCGTTTATAATGGTAGTAGGATGTTACTCTGATGTATAAGCTACATTATTGTAAAGTTTCATTGAAATCCATTTGGTAGTTTTTGCGTGAAAGAGTAACAAACATCCATACATACATACATACTCACAAACTTTCGCGTTTATAATAGTAATAGGATTTGCATTCAAATGTCTGTCAATAAAAACTAGAGATAGCCACCTCTCGTGTAAAGTTTGTGTACCATCCTGTATCATCTAACTTCTCTGCGACCATCTTGGTCCCATACAGAATCGAGACACGATTTAATTCACTGTCCCAATTGGATCTGCTGTTACATCATTCAAGCCGAGCAACAAGATATCGAGAAGGTGTCAGTGTCAATAAAAACTAGAGGTAGCCACCTCTCGTGTAAAGTTTGTGTACCATCCTGTATCATCTTACTTCTCTGCGACCACCTTGGTCCCATACAGAATCGAGACACGATTTAATTCACTGTCCCAATTAGATCTGCTGTTACATCATTCAAGCCGAGCAACAAGATATCGAGGAGGTGTCAGTGTCGGACATAAAATGGTCTGTAAACAAGTCCCAAAACGGTATATCGATACTATAGGGACTCTTTGATGTAAAACTCCCAACCAAGCATTCATAATCGATCTTGTGCTGAAGTTGTAAATTTTTTATTCTGACCACCTGGACCAACACTATAAACACTGTTGATACTCTACGTCCTATGTGGTCGGACATTTGTCCGATTGAAAAACCAGCTTCTTGAATCCACTTAAATGATTGTAATTGTTCACAAATTGAGTACATTCGCTACGAAATATTGCTTTAAACTAAAGAAAAGATATTTTTCTGGTAAAACAAAATTAAAAAGTGACAACCTGTTTTTTTGTCCATAATCTTATCATATCTTATTACACTCGAGTATAGAAAATTTGATTGCAATTGGTCGACTCTTTCGGGTTTTTTTTAATAAACAATAAATTCGGATATTATTTCAAATATTTCACGTCAGTTACCTTAGTATCCCAGAGGGATATAAATATAAAAGGTATTTTTAAGTTATTTTAGATTTATTGATTCCTCTTAGATTTTTTACTTATATCGATTTTAATAAATAAATACAAATGTCTGTTTCCGTCAACTCCAAGGCGGCTGTACGTAATATGTATAAAAGATTTTTTAAACTGTTATCAGGCTACTAGTTAATTGTTTGTGTATTATTTACTGGAATTCCCATTGGCGTAGGTAAATAAAACGTGCGACAAGAATGAAAGACTTATTTTAGTAAATTTTTAACTTTTACACACGAAGCGGGCGAAAGTTTCTTATTATTTTACATCAGAAATATACTATAAGTATGAATGAATAAATAGGAGTTGTGGAAGAGGTCTAATTTTTCGCTAGGCACTGCAGCATTGTCTGCTTTTTGTACCTTTCCAACTCCATTTCTTCAATTCTCCTGTTAAGGAGTAGAAGCTCATGTACTGCTATTGCCCCAGGTGGATCACTCCCTTGGTCTTGCATTCACCCCAGGTGGTGCCTCCACTGGGCGGTGGCTTCGCATTCGAAGATAATATGAATGGCTGTTTCCTCCTCCTCATTACATAATCTGCATATAGGTTCTGTGTCAGACATGCCTATATTGTTCCTCAGAAACCAGTGTCCGGTACAAATGTTCTAAGTTTTTCCCTTATTAGCGAGAGCAGCTTCCCTGTCTGCTTAGGTGAGGGTTCTTTCAGCATTAACTTGCTGTGCCTAGCTTGTTCTGGCTGTGACCACTTCAGCTGATGCTGAGAGTGGACCCAGCCATTGATCGCTGCTTTAACGCTGGCCTTGGGTATCTGTATTATTGGTTCTGACCCAATAATTTTTGGTCCAGAGCCCCACCTAGCTAGTTTGTCTGCTTCTTCGTTACCAGAAATACCTTTATGCCCTGTCACTCACGACAAAGTGACTTTGTTATAGTTAGCCAAGGTTCGTAGATTTCCGGAACATTCCCGGACAATTTTTGAGTCTATTCTCCGTGATGCCAAAGCTTTAAATGCCGCTTGACTATCTAAATAAGAATTGTTTTTTTTTGTATCCTCGTCTTAGATTTTGATTTGATTTTGTTTGCTCATATTTGAATTTTGAAGAATAGACGCCTGAGCCAGTTCCTTTGCTGGTTTTTAATCCATCCATTGTTCTTTTGTCACAAAAAACAACAGAAAGCCCTATCACAGGCCATCATACCCTTTGCAGATGCAGACATTTTAAAGTACGTATTTACAAAAATACGCAAACATTTAATATTGTTAAACAACACGAATAAAAAGATGAAATCAAAATTTTATTTATTCAATTATTTTTTCTTATGCATCAAATTATTATTTCTTGCGTTAGTTGACCAAGTAATAGTAATTATTAATTTTAATATTATTACCATTTTTGACATCACCACGAAAATCTTATGCCTGTCAATCACTGTGAAATTTATTTAGCTAAATATAAAATGGTCACGGTTGTTGTAATCTTCGTTAATGGAACAATACAATCATAGTCTTGGCACGAGATGTCTATGGGCATCAGCTGATTGCAATATTATTTTATTATTTAACTGAAATGCAGTAGGCATGTCATGCTGGTCGTTACTTTTTATTGGCTATTAATCGTTTTCGCCTCAACGTTATAAACTATCTATGTGGAGCATTCATATAAATTAAATTATCTTACTTTCTATATACCGACAGTTAAGATAGATATCTATTTGTTGACTCGAATTAGCGAAAAAATGCAGATACAGAAGAGATCAAAATCAAATAAAATAACATTGACATTAGTGCGAATCGGGCGTTTTGCAACATTTACTTATTGCACAAATACCAACGTTGGTACTCTAAAATATAGATTTTGGACGCGCCTTGTGAATAAGGAAATTTTTAATTCGTTAAAACTGTGAGAATGATTGTTTAGATAGGTAGGTACTTAGTTATTGTTATGTATGTTATTTCTTTTGTTTCTATTTTAAAAATGTCACACAATATGATACAGAACGTACAGATTAATTCTGCCAAACAGGCAATTGCAAACCATTCGACATTGACCGTACATTGGTTTTTTTAAAAAATTTCGGAAAACCATACGATTCTTGGTATATCAAAAAATACAAACATCATTTTCTGATGTTTATTTTCGGCCCAAAATGTTTTTAAACTCATTTCCTGGATATCTAAAAAAATCTGATATAAAATTGATAGGTGAGCATGTGTTGCTTACAAAACCAGGAAAAAGCAAACAACTTACGACAGATGACATCCGACAAGTGTGAACGAAGTTCAAACGTCGTAAGATGGTTTAATGAGAAACATGAAAAGTTTAAGAGACACGTGTTAAATGTATATCTAAACTAATTGAACAAATTATTATAAAAATCAATGGTGGGTAATCATTTGTGGTGTCCACCACATTTTTAAAGAAAAAACATCGAAAAATTAACATTTTTAAATATATTTTTTTCAAATTTCAAAAAAGATTGTTTTGCCTTTGATACCAGCCTTCCATTGTTATTTAATCGTTGTTTATAATTGTTCATTTAAAAAGGACCCACCCCCTTAATATTTCAGAAATGCGACATATTAGAATGAATGCCGAAACGCGTGAACTTTTAAGTTGAGGAAGACACTTTTAAATTTTTTTTTCCTTTCCCGTCGAATTCAAAATTGGAGTGGTATGTTTGCTTCTTACTTTATATTTAGGTGTAACACGAGCTTTTATAATACAAATACCATCCTTTTTTGACCTAGATATAACTGGCATGTGCAAACAAACCTGCTCAATTCTATTAATGCACTAATTTGTGGCTAAGGATATGTCTATTACGACAGACAACACCTTGCTCCGCACATAGTATTGTACTCTAGTATGGATCTTGCTTCGTACAAAGCTTTGCCGTCGTGCAACAAAGACAAAGACACCTGTTATCCATCATGCACAACTCGCCCTGTGCGAAGGTCGAAAAATACTAAGCTCGACTTCGAAGTACGAAGCTCTGATACCATGCTAGGTGCGATGCGAGGTGCGGTGCGTCGTTATGACCATAACTGCACCTGCCGCGCATACTCAACCTTTATACTTCCCGACAGCAATAGAAGAAAAGAAATATTGTCCAATGGTATTCCTCAATGTAAGTCAAGCCTTCGATAAGGTTTTGCATAAGGATATTTCTATAAAATTAAACAAATATTACCACCATTCCTTCAAATACTTAATCTTACTTAAAAAACAGACAATTTAGAACAAAATTAAATAGAGAAATATCTAACATGCGGGAGTTCCGCAAGGCTGCGTCCTGGAACCAATTTATTAAATACGTCAGACCTACCAACTTCAGCGTAACAATTAGCACGTTCGCAGATGATACAGTCGCACTCACAAGTCATGAGCACATTAGGTTTTATGTGAGTAACATAGCTACACAATAACTCCAAAATTACCTCTATGAACTTGAAAAATGAATAAAACAATGGAAAATAAAAATAAATGAAATCAAGTCAACCCACATAACATTTACTCTACACCGAGAAACACCACCACCTTTATACATCAACAATAGAAAAATACCCAGGACTAAAACAACAAAATATCTAGGAAAACACCTAGACCAAGCCCTGTGTTATAAGAAACACATCAAAAAAACAAGAAAACAGATACAAAAATATCAATGGTCTGGGTGCGACCCGAGAGGTCCACAAAACTAACTTCCCCGTGGAAAGAATTAAAAAATACCATATGTTTTGTTGTTATAATTATTATTATTATTAAAATTATTATAAAGAACGATTTCAAATTGTTTAAAACAAATTACAATTATTATTAACAATATTCTGTTTATGTCAACCGTATTCTTTCAAACTTTTTCTTATCATTACATAAGCGGGAGCTATTTTCAATTGTTTGTAACACTTGAAATTTTTTTTTTAATTATTATGATCAATAATCAGTTGTAAGCAACAATATTCAATTGTTATAAACATTGCTATAGCTATATCTTCTTCAATGCTATTCTCTCAATACTGACACAAGTTTAAAATTCTCCAATTCCTATTTTTGTTTTTTAAAACTATAAAATATTGTCATCATATTTTTCATACAAATATTCCTAACATGCAATAATCATATTATTCAAAAGATCTTAAAATTCTGTATTAAAAATAGTATAATTTATAAATTGCAAAATTCAGGTAGTTCACCATTTTTTTCAGTTTTTTGATTTTTCATAAAAAAAACAGTTTGACCGATTTTGCTAAAAATCTAATCAGTTCTAAGTTGCGTAGTTATGCGTCGAATGCAATTGGTCCCGCGTCGATATCATTTTTTATTCTCGAGATAATCGAGACGAAAAATACGTACATACATACACAAACGTCCACTTAAAAACTATTGTATTCGACTCTGGGGAACTTGAAATGTGGAGATATGTCAAAATTCGGGATTCGCAAACTAAAGACTAATGACTTATAATGCCTCTATGACTTATATTTATGTCACAAAAAATTGTTGAAATATTTAACTACTATCGGGGCACACCATTCTGATTAGGGCTTATATCGCCAGAGAAGAGTTTTATAACTTGTAAAATTATTTCCAATGTTCAGATACAAAACTATTACTTAAAATGAGTAATACCATTGTTATCATGTTTAAATAATATATGTAATTTGAATGCATGTTATAATGAAAAATTTTAATTGATTTTTTTTGTTTCAGGTAAGTTTAAAGTCTTCAGCTATTAAGAAAAGTATTACGTTGGTGTTGAAGTACGTATTGCATGTTATATAAATACACGATTTAAAATATTAAGCACAACAATAACAAACTAGTATTTTTGATATCTATAATAAAAAATTAAAGAAGTATTGGAAAATGTTTTAATAACCGTTGGGAACAATAACTCGTGTTACGGTACAAAAATTGGTGACAGAGATTGTTACGAAAAATTGTTAACTGTTAAAAAAATAATATTCAAAAAACTAATAAAATTTTATGTTAATAAAAATAATTAATTGTCTAAAAACTAATGAATCCTAAGTTAATCTCAACAAAAAACTAAAATATCTTACGTAGGATTTGTGGCTTCTTGATTGAATTTATTTTAAGGGAATAAACAGATCAGAATGTGGAGATGCGTCAAAATTCGAGATTCCCAAAATCGGACCCATTGCTATAACTTCCCACTGGGAAGTTAACTAAGACAAAAAAAGATCAATTGGTTAATTGAAAAAAATTCTTATCTTCATTAAATAATTTTAATCTATAAAACAATTATCAAACCAATATGAACATACTACATAAAGCTGCATCAGTAAATCCAACATTGTGTTAATGGAAAGATTTCAATCAAAATGTATAAGAGCAATAGTAAATGCACCCTAGTACGTAATTCAGCAGAAGATGTAACGATCAGATTTAATTTAAACCTCGCACATTTGTCAAAGACCGACGACAACGCAATAATTTGATCAAAATATCCCATTATCCTGATTAGTTTTGCTAGGATTTATAAATTTCTTTAGGGTTTCTTTGCATGTGAGTAAAAGAGAAAGAACTAGTGCGTGAACTACGCATGCGCGCAGAACACAGTTCATCGCATCAGTGGTTCAGTGGTAGAATGCTCGCCTGCCACGAGGACAACCCGGGTTCCATTCCCGGCCGATGAATTTTTTTTGTGCTTTTACCATTTAATACATAATTTTTTTAAATTGTATTAAGGTATTCGCGAACTACATTTTAAAATTGTTTGGTATATTAAAACGGAGATAGATAATCTTCTTCTTTCTAATTTTCTTGATAAATGGAATAGTTTTTAACACGCTTATATTAGTTTCACCTGATTCACCCAATCCAATATACTGGTGAAAAACGTGCCGAGGGATGAATGGCAAGACGGTGAGTAAAACAATTGGAACTAAAATGCGAAAAATAAATTATAGTTTAAAAAAACTAAAAAACACGGTTTTAGAGTTAATCAAACTAAAAAGTAAAAAATAATTCTTAATATAAGAATAAAATTACTGACGAGAAAATTAATGTCACTGTTCTAGAAGCGTGGGGTGCTTCGTATGACATTTTTAAAGTAACTGCGTTTCGTAATGAAAGTACCTCACGCTTTTAAAACAGCGACATTAATTTTCTCGTTAGTAATTTTATTCTTACGTTAAGAATTATTTTTTACTTTTTAGTTTGATTAACTCTAAAAGCATTTTTTTAAACTATAATTTATTATAAATACGGACTATTAAGTTGATTTTTTAGACTTTCATCTAGTTAATGAATAGACTCACAACTGACAAGAAACTCTACAACATTTTCTTTCCAAGGAAACTTCCTAATTCATCGGTTAGGTGCATTGTACATAACACAACTTGCTTAATAATTTGAGTAAAATTACCGCCAATACGTATGTGTATTTTTCTTAAAATTTGTATTGTAGCTACTATAAAATAATACTTATTATATTTCGTTAATACTTCAAAGCGTGCTGTGGACAGCCATGTTTTTATGATTTATTTTCATAAATCAGAAAAATTTGTACACCAGTGTCGAATAGACAAAACAATAGTCTTGGCAATTTGTTCGGCCATGGGAGAATCTTCCGAAGCAAATATGTCGTACATGTCGTAGTTGAAGCATTGAAGTATACTTAACATTTTGTTGAATATCACTTGATCCTTTTATAGACCCATAGTAAATAAAACAAATGAGCACATACGTTCAGGAATGCCAACATTATAAACCAAGGAAATAAAAGAGATGTCTCTAGAATCTTAAAGACTATTTCTCTTCCATTGTCTCTTATTTCGTTTTGTACGTATTTAAATGAATCGTGCGTGTGGCTTTTATGTTCATTTACATTTTACACAAAAATGCTCAAATTGATGGCAATGCGGTGACTTTAAATTGGTTGTAAATCAGAATACTATGTATCGAGAATGACATTTTTTTGAACGTACATTTTTATCTAAATTATAACTTATTGTTGTTTCCGTGAAGTTCCACCCCCACTATTAAAAATTTGAAATTTTTTTTAGAGTTCTGAGTTCTGTTTTAATAGTTCTAGAGTTCCTAATAGGTATTAGTAATAGTTCTGACCTTTAAAGGGTAAAAAAATCAATTTTTTAAAATGGGAGGCTAACGTCACGCTCCTCCCCACTTTTTCGGAATTCTGGGTAGATTTAGCATAGTTCTAGAGTTCCTGATGATTTTCGAAAATAGTTCCGGTGAATTTAACCCCAAAAAAAAATTCAAAAAAAAAACCCGTCCCTCCAATTTTTCAAAAATCAATTTTATTTCCGGCCATTTTGTTTGCTTCAAAGAGTTCTAGAGTTCTACAAATCATAAATTTCAAAAAATTGAAAATCCAAAAAGACAGCATTTTGAAAAATGTAATATAAGAGCGAATTTTTCATCACAATTTCCAGGAGTTCTGATGAAAGTTCTGTTTCTTCCCCAAAGAGTTCTACCAAAAAGTCCTACAACATTTTTCGATCAACTTAAAATCCAAAATTCTACATGACTTTAAAGTTACCAAAAAATTTTGTTATTTCAAAACTTTGAAAGTTGCAGTAGTTCTGTTGAGAGTTCTGTTTCTTTCCCAAAGAGTTCTATCAAAAAGTCCTGCAACAATTTTCGATGAAATCAAAATCCAAAATTCTACGAGGCTTTGAAGTTACCAAAAAAAATTTTATTTTCAAAATTTTGAAGATTCAGGAGTTCTGATGAAAGTTTTGTTCCTTTATCAAAGGGTTTTACCAAAAAGTTCCACAACATTTTTCGATCAACTTAAAATCCAAAATTCTACAGGACTTTAAAGTTACCAAAAATGTTTGCAAGTTACAGGAGTTTTGATGAGAGTTCTGTTTCTTTCCCAAAGAGTTCTACCAAAAAGTCCCACAACATTTTTTGATAAAATTAAAATCCAAAATTCTACGAGGCTTTAAAGTTACCAAAAAATAAATAATTTGTTTGATAAATAATCTTTGTCATACACATGTATGTTAACTTTTGTATCTTTAAAGACCCGTAGATTTTTTGGTAACTTTGGCAACCGACGAGCATGTATGAGAGCACTGATAAAAGTAGAGGACGCAAAAGATGTGTGTAAGAACCGTAGCAAGTGGAAGGAAGTGGTCAATTTGTATGTATGTATGAATCGTCTTTGTGCTGCCTCCAAATGATCAATGTGCATTTTATAAACGCATACGAGGTGTGGCTATTAAATAACGAGACTGACATGGTAAAAAATTTTATATTCATTTTATAGATAATTACTTATTATCACCTTCAATATACACCACTTCTCTATCCCTGCAACGCTCCATGCGAATTTTCCATCGTTGGAAACAATGCTGGAAGTCATGTTCTGTCAACTCCTTCAGGACTCTTGCCGCTTTTTCTTTTACAGCTTCCACAGACTCAAATCTCGTCCTGTTTAATGCAGATTTTACCTTAGGGAACAGATAGAAGTCACATGGTGGATGTTCTAACACTGGGATGCTGTACTTGGTCGGGAACCTCTTGACAGATAACGCGGAATGAGCTGGCGCATTGTCTTGGTGGATAACCCATGATTTATCCTTCCACATTTCGGGTCGTTTTTTTCTTTCTTTTTCACGTAGTTTTCCAAATACCTTAAGGTAGTAATATTGATTTGAGTGAAATTTAAGAACCATTCGTTGCTCTATTATAACACTAACGGAATGAAAGGTATGACTAAACGGTGTACTTTACACAAACAAGACTAACTGCATTCTGAAGTAGTGTTAGCTAAACATCGATATACTATCGATAGTATCGATAGTAAGGCATTATCGAAATTATCGATAGTTTTCATCAATAGTATCGATAGTCTCATACAAAAAAAATTACATTATATTTATCAAGGTTATCGACTTGGTGGACTCGATTTGGGTAGAGATAATAACCAACGTGGAATTGATGATACGTATGCATAAGGAGAGAGAAGTGATTCCGACAATTAAGAGAAGAAAACTGCTGTACATGGAACATGTCATGAGGGGAGAAAAATATCAAATGCTACAAATAATTATGCACATAACCTCAAATATTATGGCCTTTTCTGCCTCTGTGCATTCAGCCAACTATTTGAAAGGATCGATAGTTTTTTTCTGTATTATCGAATCTATCGATAGTTGAAACTTTCGATGTTTAGCTAACACTATTCAGTAGAGAAAGCTACACACTAAACAGCTGTCGGTCTATGGCGGTTGGCGCATGCGCACTTGTTCCGCTGCAGCGTCAGTCTCGTTATTTAATAGCCACACCTCGTACATTAAAGTTTTGAGCAAACAAATGCGTAAGTACAATGTTTCAAAACATCAGAGAGTCGGTAAAAGGTTGCGCGAATTCCGAACAATAAATCCATACAATTTACTGGCAGTGGAAACGATGATTTCAATGTGAGGAATAAAGGACAGTTAAGGGTCAAATATCACGGTCTAAATATTTAATTGTGAAAGGTCCGCCAAGAATCATTTAATTAAGTTTGATTTAAGTTTTCATATTTCATATTGGGACGGCACATTCGTGCAATCGAAAAATTAACTCATGATAATGTTTGTACTGAAAAAAAAACTCGTTTTAATCTGCAAAATTCTTGTTTTCCGTCGAGCAGTTAATTATTGTAGTTTCTTGTAAACGGTTTTACATAATTGACATGTACATTGTACGGTGTTAAAGAGCCAACGATACGAAGAGTATTTTTAATGGCTTTGTTTCTATGCCGCTTGAAAGGACTCTTTGCAAAAAGACGAAACGTTGTTCTTGATTAGTGTTGTTATTTACTAACAAGACAATCAAAATGTGCTTCTTTACTTTGCCATTTTAATAGATATAAAACGACTTCTTCATAAGATTTCATCCTAAGAGTTGATATGACCACATTTAATGCCAATTAAAAGTAAGCACAAACGTTAACGGAACACTTTAAATATATATCACAATAATGATCCTTATTTACAATGAAAAATTATTGTTTGTTTGATTTATCGTATTTTTTAATATCCGAATTTTCAAATTAAGACTGTATACAAGGTCTGGCTATTAAATAACGAGACTGGGCGCGTAAAAGGCGTCCTAAAGGGTAGTGGGGGAACGAATGCAGCGTTGTATTTCTGGAAGTGTTTGCTAATCATATAACAGATAGATTGGAAAAACAATGTCATTCTGTGAATTCAACTTTGCGCGCCCCCTACAGTTAGGAGTGAAGTAAAATAAGGAATGACGTCATGGCGGCTAATTCAAATGCATATTTATCGAGCGACTTCACCCAATTCCCAGGAAAGTTGAATGGGAGAGAGGTGACTTTATAACTTTTCAGTGACGTCACATGTGGGATTGTTTCTAAAAAGTTATGAGGCAACCTCTCCTATTCAATTAACCTTGGAATTGGGTGAGTATTTGTTGTGACAGAACAGAGATAAGTCTGTTGGTATTCTGTGTGTCTCTGATCGAGACATATATAATGAGAAAGACATAACAAGTGTATTCTACAATATTAACTTTTTATTGAAAATTACTATTAAATAATAACATCATAGTTTCCGAAGGTATATGAAATTCTTTTGAAGAAGAAGAAAATGTTCTGAATTAGTGAATTTTATCTGCTTCCTCTAGTCGCCTTTTCAATGATAATTTTGATTTGGTTGCCAATGTTGCCTTTTTCTTGTAGTATACAAATGTTTAGCTTTTGGTGTTTAATTAACACTTCGTGTGATGTTCACATCAGATGGCAGGCCTGATGAACCTATAAAGAAATATTCAACTCATGACTTTACAAAACAGATGAAGTTAATAACAAGTGAATAACATTACAGTACACCCCCTTTCATGGTTAGGTTTCATGAGAACCAGATCATAAAAAAATGATTATATTTACCTGCTTTTATAGCACTGTTTTCTTCCTGGTTAAAAACACAGGGGTTCTTGTAGTGGAAACTTGTTCATCAACCATGATAGTAGTTGGTATAATATTTTGAGAACAATCATCGTCTTGTACTCCTGTGAAACAGAAACAGAAAAGTATGTATTCTATAAATATTAAGAGTTTGAAACCATGCTGCAGGCAATGGCAAAAGTAATTATTGCATTGATCACACTGTTCTAGTATTGAACATTACTGCAAATCGTTATGATCTTATTACACCATACCTTTAATTGGCACTGAAATGTAGATGTGAGGTACAGCTGATAACTTCAATTTCTGACCAAAGAAATCATTGTGGTCAAATTGGTTCCTACATACTCTGTAGTTTTCATACATCATTTGTGGTGTGACTCCCTCTTCATGAAGTCTCTTATTCTGACAAGTGGTTACCCACTTCTTGAATAACTCCATGTTTTTTGCTGGGTTTGGGAAACGATGTTTGGAACTTCCTCCACCACTGCGTTCACAGCAATCTGCTACAGAACAATACTTAACCATATTGAAGGCTTGATGGAAATATTAATAATTAATAATAATTCGATTTTCAGCACTTCGTCACACGAATAATTTGGTTATAAGTGAGGTTAGAGCACAGATCTGTATTTCTAGTTGCATGTTCGATATCCCTTGATTATAGCGCCACCTACAGTTAGGAGTTAAGCTCAAAGATGATTTGACCTTGCCCATTAGAGTGACCACCGTGTGTTCAGTACGAAAACACGTTTATGTCGCTGTAGTAGTATTTTTTCTAGAGGTTAAAAACGAACGTGTGTTTTTCTCGTGCCGATAACAATGTGTGACGAAAACCTCGAGCAATGGATCAATGTGAAATTTCTCTAAAATTAAACAAAAAATCTGACTGAGTGCTATAAGTTATTGAAAGAGGCCTATGGTCCTGGTCGACATCAACGGCATCGTAATGACTGAATGGGTTCCAGAGGGTAAAAGTGTAATTATTGAAAAACAAGTCGTGGATCTTGCACCAGGACAACGCACCTGCCCATAACGGGCTGTCCGTGAAGCGTTATTTAGCCGCTAGAGACACTCCAGTGCCCGAACACGCGCCTTACTCGCCTGATTTAGCAGCCTGTGACCTTTTCCCGTTTCCTAAGATCAAGTCTGGCTTAAAAGGAACCTGGTTCGAAGTGGTAAAGCGAAAATCGGCGGAGCTCCTAAATGTTCTCACAAAAGAAGACTTCAAGCATTGCTTTGACCAATGGAAAAAACGAATGGAATGGTGTGTGGCGAGGGGAGGGAGTACATTGAAGGGAAACATTTGATTGCAGAATAATCCTTAAAAGAAAACTCTTCTTCATAATTAGTCTCGTTATTTAATAGCCAAACCTCGTATACCTAGGCAAGATAGCAACATGAAATTTTTTAAATGAATGATAATTTTCAATTTCTGTATAGTTTGGGATTCGTCACAATTTAATTTATGCGACATTTCGCAAAAACATTGCCTGATATCAGATCTTCCTTTATCAGATGATGGCACGCAGAATCTTCAAATCTACCGCTGTGAAATTATGTTTAACATAACTGAGTTAATGTTCGAATTGGTTTGCCTTTCGTAGACAAAGGAATGCACGAACACTCGGCATTTCGAGGAGACTTTGAGGATTATTGATCGTGTTTCGTCGGTGTTGCTACACGCACACCAGATCCCAACAGGTGGGTAGAATTGATAGATAGCCTTAAGACACGATACGGGGTGACTTTCGCGGTAAGTCCTTACCATAAGATGGCAGGAATAAAAGTTACCGTACGTATGGAAAATGATTATGCAGAATAGAATAATTATTGGAAGGCAAACCTAATTAGAACGTTTACAAAACACGACGATTACCGAATAACCCAGCTTGACGGTTAAAAAAAAGTATGCGCCTAAATTTTAGCGAGTGGATGTAGTAAAGTAGGTTAAAATTTAGTGTTGGTGTATTTTGTTGCTTTTGTATTGTATGAAAAACGAGGCGAAAAGTAGCTTTCAAATTTCAACTGGAAGTAATCGTCGCCGAGTATTGGCTGCGACAGGAATATTGGGAAAGTTATTTCGTTGTGTTCACGATGAGTCACAAGCAGTAGAGACAGGTAAGCAAACTTGTATTTCATTTACGAAAACATCCAACGAAATAAGTCGCTTTAAGAGGTTTCATTTCAGAAGACAAAAAATTAAAGAAGTTGTAACATTTTTTCGTACAATACATAAGCATCGGTCGACTTGGGTGGTCAACTTTTAGAAAAGTACTGCAAGCCAAAAGGTGTCAAAAAAAGGCAAGAGTGGCTGTGCATAGAGGACTGCTGGTCCCAACTTTGGTAGTGAATGTTGGGTTTAGCAGAAGAAGCATGAAAATAAGATCAATGTTGCGAAGATGAGTATAACTGGAGTTACTCTGATGGATAAAGTGAGGAATAATGTGATATTGAAACGCTGAGGTCTGAAAGAAGGTCGATAAAGGAATTGTAAAGGGATGAATATAACTCTATAATAATATTTTAAATAATTAATTGTGTAAGCTGAAGCAGCATAATAATGTAGGTTAATATTTGTATTTTTATTTTAGTAATAAGTATGTCATAGGTAGGGTAGTTCGTCCAACAATGAACCATGTGAAGTTTAAAAAATAATATTTTCTTTATTCTTTAATATGAAGGAAAACATTTTGACATGTCCACTCGTAATGTATTGAGTAATAGAAAAATTAAGGTAATATTCACTAGATATCTATATTCCAGCAAGAAAATTGAATTTTAAAAAAAGTAGCAAGTGGTTCATTGTGTACATGGGTTGGTTCACGATGAACCAGCGTAAATTCAACAATGAACCAGATGGTGCTAACCAGGATTCAGTTTATTCAGATTTAGCTGTCTTATGGGTGAATAGGAAGAATGCAATTATAGGTAGAACTTGAGTTTATTGAACAAATTGATAACTGAAAAATTATACGTAAAACAAAAATTAAATACTCCACACAACACTTAATGCAAATTCAACCAACTCATATTAATATCAAAACGATATGTCATATTTCGATTTTTAGTTCCATGAATTTTTGGAGGCGGAAGAATATATTGAATGTCATATAATTGTGCAACTGCCATGTCCGGATTATACGGCAGGGTAAAATGAAAATTTTCCTTATCCTTCAGCCTTAAATAAGAAACATAATATTCTTTCGCCCCATTAACACATTCTAATATAGTGGCAACATAATATATGTTGTTTTTTTTTTCGTTTTAAATAGCACTAATACATAGTAATTCTACATAGGGTCTCGTTAATGAATTTTGTGTACTTGGGTTCAAAATTTACTAGAGATGGAAAGTATGACAGTGACATTGAGCGAAGGGTGTTGGCAGGAAAACAAATGAATGGGGCACTGCATGCTTTATGAATAGCCAGAAAGTGTCAAAAAAGGCACGTCTGGCGGTGCATAGTGGTGTGTTGGTTCCTACACTTATGTATGGTAGTGAATGTTGGGTTTGGCAGAAGAAACATAAAAAGAGGATTAATGCTGTGGAGATGTGTAGTCTGAGAAGTATAGCCGGAGTGACTCGTTTGGATAAAGTAAAGAATAGTGAGATAAGAGAATGCTGTGGTGTAAAAGAAGATGTGGTTACAAAGATGGATAAAGGAATACTTAGATGGTTTGGACACGTAGAAAGGATGGATGAAGGAAGATTGACGAAACAAATTTATAAGGCGAGTGTGAATTGGTAGAGGTCGACCTCGGAGAACATATCTCGATCAGATCAACATTGTTTTGAAGAAAGGCCAGGTCAAGAGTACCAATAACCTAAGAGCATGTATGAGAGCACTGATGAAAGTGGAGGAAGCAAAAGATGTGTGTAAGAACCGTAGCAAGTGGAAGGAAGTGGTCTCTGCCTACCCCTATGGGAAAAAGGCGTGACTTTATGTATGTATGTTTGTAGGGTCTCGTGACAATGGCGCGAAATCAGTTGTGAGTATCGGTATTTCCCTACAGTCCTCTTTAATGTCTTTTTCAAACTACTCTACATCTAAAGAACCGGAACTTAAGACTAAGCTACCATCTAAATCTGAATCAATTTCTTTCTTTTTAGGTTTTCTTTTTTTCAACGTTTGTGGTCTATCTAGTAGAACCTGCCGTTTTTGATTGGTGATTGGTATTCAGTGAACCAATATGTGGTACACAATGAACCACAATTTAATTTTGTATAAAACCCTCCAAAAACATTAACTAACAACACAATAATTTAATACGTCATTTAACAGCCCAAGTAACACTCAATGACGTAGAATAGAAAGAATAATATATCTATTAGTTTTTTTTCTTTTAAATGTTGAAACGCACCGGGAAAAGTTACGTTGGCGCATAAAATTTGGATATACTTAAATAACACGTGTACACAGTACGGCAGAGACGAGATAACTGAGGGGTTAAGAAATGATACATAACCGAGCCTAACGGTCAGCAATGCGACATTAGCCGAAGTTGCCCTTCGTCAATATCGTAATGGTTCATTGTGTTAGGTTAGGTTAGGTATCATGTGAGTGGGGCGTGGTCGCCCCTCCACCGCAAACCTTAGTAGGTGTATTGTGGCTCACCCCTAGAGGTTACAGTTCACCGCACAATCCAGCCCTTCTCACAAAGTTTACGGTTGTAAAGGGTGAAATTTTTTTGAAATCGGTAGGTTCTAGGTTGGTGTAACCAAATATGTTAAACCTTATTCTTCCCAGGCCGGGGTATGAACATAGTATATGTTCAGCAGTTTCGTCTTCCACGCAGCAAAACCGACAGTCCGTTTGTTGGTTCAGACCTATCTTTCTGAGGTGGTATCTTAGAGGGCAGTGTCTTGTAAGCAGTCCCGTTAAAATGCGCAGGTCATTTCTGCTCCATTCTAGGATCTGCTTAGTTGTGTTCCTCGAGAGTTTAGGTAGAAACGCCTTCGAGTGAGTTAACCCTGGTATATCGGACCAGTACGTGAGTATTATCCTCTCCGCCCAGTCCGAAATAATTGTTTTGGCGGCACTTGTGGTGACTCCAAAAACCGGTTCAGGTCCAGTGAACGCAGATTCAGCCCCGTGTTTTGCAAGTGTGTCGGCTTTTTCGTTTTCCTCCACCCCCTGGTGCCCAGGTACCCACAGTAGAGTCACCCTGTTGTTTGGTTCATTGTGTACCATTGGTTCATTGTTGGACGACCCAACCTACATACATAGTACTGCAAATATTGCTTATATTTGCAATACTTAAACTAGACGATATTTATCTAGGTCGATCAGACTTGTATATATAAATTGATGTGACAAATAATTAAAATTAGTCTTAACAGCAAGAAGTTTTGTCTTTATTATTAACCACCCATTACAGAATGCTTAGATGATTCGGACACCTACTGAGGATGGATGAAATAAGATTGACGAAAGATACAGTCGGTAGAGGTCAACCGCGGCGAACTTTTCTCGATCAGATCGAGATTGTTTTAAAGAAAGGCCAGGTCAAGAGTACCAGCAAACGAAGAGCATGTATGAAAGCGCTGATAATTTATTTAAGAATATGTGGTACCTATTATATTTATAAATTTTATTTAAAAATTATTTGCAGCAACTACAGCCATTAATTTTTTTTTTAATTTAAATATATTTTGTTGCTTCTGAATACGGATCTGGCTGACAGCTGAACAGCTCGCTGTAAAACTTTCTATGAAGTTAAGCCAGGTCAATTCCAAATAAATATTGTCAAACAATACCTCTAAAAGTACTGATGTTCAATGTTTTCACTCCAGCTCAATCATGTTCTTGGAAAATTAAAAAAAATGTAAATACACGTTTCTATCTACCGACAGAAACTAATTCAGGTTAATTTTCTATTATTACAATAGAAAAAGTGTTGACGTATTTCCTAGACTTTAGTTGATACGCTCATCATGTTAAAATTTCTTCTGTATGCAATTACTGGCGCACCCTTAATAGTGTACGGTGGACGTGCAGTACCAATTAAACCGTCCCGTAGCAATTCTCGGAGGCATGAAATAACCTTTGGCATTTAAAGTCACGACATTTGCCATTAGAGGCTCATTCGAATAAACAGCATTTCTATCAATTTTTTATAAATAATAAATAAGCACGGTCTTCAATCCGAATACTGGTTTTCTATAATAATAATTAAATGATGGAATGCACACTCAAAAGATACTTTTTAATTGGCTTTTAAAGTGTATTGTTGCTGCTAATTTTATATTTAAAAATATGTGCTGGTGGTAATTTGGCATATATTATTATTTTTATGGATGCAAACACATTACAAACACTAACGTAAGAATTGTTACGATTTTTTGGGTCCGTCTCTGTCGACCTTGCCTTGTGGCGATATCGCATCGACCACAATTAGGGTGAATACCTATTGAGCGGCAAGTAATAGAAGACACTGGATGCTTCCCGAAATTATTGGACCTTATAGGTATTTAAACGGGATCATAGATCAAGGTTTTTTTAGTTGAAGTTTAAGTTAGTTCGAAGCCAAATATTTAAAGTAATTATACAGTTGTAACTTTCTAAGTATTTGTAAAATAAAATCCAACAGTATATCCAATATAGGTACACTGCGCGTCAGAGAAAACGAGCCACCCCAAAAATTTGTGAAGTTAGCAATTTTTACTTATTTCTTATTTTTTAATTAGGTAAAATGGGTTAGTATGTATACTAAGAAGGCATACCGACCCTGTACAGCGGATAAACAAATTTTCGGAACCTTGGAAACGATACAACAGTCAATTACTTGTCAAGCACCGATCACCTGATTGAAAATTTCGACAACTGCATGTACGTTTATAGTGACTTAAAAAGTTTTCTTTGTAACATTTATGGCGGTTTAAAGTTTGAGACGTATATTTGTAATAAAGTAGCCTTCACAGAGTTAGGTTTAAATCTTAACAATGGATGAAAATTATCGTAGAGCTGTTGAGATTGAAACATTGCTGGCAATTGGAACAAGTCAACGGGATATAGCGAGACGTTTGAATGTTGGTCGTTCAACAGTACAAAGATCACACCAGCGGTTTTTGGAGACCGGCTCTTACCAATGGCGGCCCGGTACGGGTGCGCATATTTGGGACCAGCTCAAAAGGCGTATAAGACGTCGTATACCTGCTCCAGCAGCACGTAAAGAGCTCCGATTGGCCCTTATTGAGTAATGAACCAATTTTCCTCAAGCAAACATTCAGAATGTGCTGCGTTCTACGCCCACTCGCTTGAGAAGTGTCATCCAGAATCGAGGTGGTAATACGCCTTATTGAAGAGTGAACCCCGTTATTTCTTGTCTCCTGAGTTCAATTATTGTTTTGTCAACTAAATGTGTTATTTTTCAATAAATTAATAAATTTTCACTTACTTTTTGTTTGTAACCTGTATAAGCATTCTATGACATGCTAAATGCCTTATTGAATAAATACACAAGTTCAACAAATATAAGCTTAATTTTAAAAATTGGATAATTTCGAAATATTTTGGGGTGGCCTGTTTTCTCTGTTTCTTTCTCTCTCTCTCTCTTTTTCTCTTTATATATATATATATATATATATATATATATATATATATAAAATAATAAATATTTCTATTTTCACTTCGAGACTGTTTTAACTGTCTTAAATATTGTCTCCTCCAGCAAATAAGTTTTGTTTTTGTTTTTGTTTTTCCCAGTTGAAATTCATTTTTTTTCCACAATTTCGTTCTGCTTATCGTTGGAGACATATTTTGGTCTTCTTTCAAGGTTTCAAGGCTCCTAGAATTTTGTCGAGGGTATTTCTTTCTTGAAATAAAACGAATGCACTTTTCTTCTAATTCCAAGTTTGTATGTAGTTTTTCTTCCTGGGGTTGGTAATAATCTTTTCGATAATGGTCAATGGACATTTGCTAACGTGTTTCACCGAAACAAAAACTAAAATAGCCATTTTAATTGACACACTAGGTATAAATGACGACACAACACTCACCACGAGGCATACAGGCTTTGACATTAATGTATATTCTTCAGGTAGTAATATTTGGTGTATTTACACGGGTTCTACCTCAAAAATACAAAGTGCGTGCTCATCACATCCTCCTACCATTTAAGATCACCCTTTCACCTGGCTACTGAACAACAAACATTAAGTGACATTTTAATGGTAAGACCATGGATTGTGCATACTGAATGATAACTGAAGATGTTAAAGTAAATAGTCAACTTAAAAAATAATTTTTTTATAGATAATTTCATTTCTCATAATAATAATTAATTATCTTTATTTGTCATTCTTTGTGGCAGCCAGACTGCTATCAAATCACTGAACTCAGTCTACTTGACCTCTAAGGTGGCGGTGCAATGCCGTGCCGCTCTGAATAAGCTTGCAACTGAGTTTAGAGTTCACATTGTCTGAGTACCTGGACACAGGGACGTACCAGGCAACTGTAAGGCGGACGAGCTAGCAAAAGAGGGCACTACCCTCTCAGCTGTATCTGTCTCATCTCGGCAAGGAGTACCGATTGCAAATTGCTGGCTCCTCCTGCACAGAAAAGTAGTTCAAAAAGCCAACTTGACGTGGCAAAATGAACCCACATGCACATTATCGAAACTAAATCTACGTCGAACTAATGATGTTTTAACTCTATCCAGGGAGTCCACTGGAAATGCGATCGCGGCCATAGCAGGATACTGGGCAGGTGGATCCCATGCACAGCGCATGGAAATCGCAGAGCTACGACACGACTTCTGTAGAAGCTGTCACGATGAGGAAGAGGAGCTTTGCCACTGCCCTGCCCTAGGCAGAAAACGGTTTTCTATACTAGGGCAACCGAACTTAGATGATTTATCTGATCTCTCAGTTAGCAGCAAAGACCTTACACTTTTATTAAAAGTTCCAACTGATTCTCACGGTAGAAGTGGAAGGCACCGCCGTTCATTACGGTATCACAACGGGCCAAAAGGCCTAAGTGGGTTCTCTCCGAACCACCGTTTTAACCTAACCTAACCATCTTTATTTGTAGATTGTAATGCAAAATATTTATTGCCCTTTTTATGACTAATAAAATTTTATTTACTTGTCTATTCCCCAAACTCACATAATTTTTAAACGGGATCCTTCGAATTACAATAGCCGATACAAAATAGAAAATATACGAACAAATTATATGCTGGTTTGGTTTAAATGCATTCAGGATTGTATTGAACTTTAGAAATATTCTCAATCGATGTATTGTTAATTTATCTAACAATTGAACTCATTTCAGCTTCATGACTGTAGTAATATTTTAAAAAAAAGAAAGAAACACCCAGCACATTCAAGGTGTTAACAGCGAAATTGATCTAGATCTTTCTTGTTCATAACGGTTATCGTTAATGTATAATAAATACAATTTATGTCTAAATGAATTAAATCTATGCTGATATTTCTCTAATTTAATTACTTACATTATCTTTAAATGGATTTTCAAAACATGCATTTATTATGCACAAATTTAGCCATTGGTGAACGAAGATATTAACTCATTTGTACTAAACTAATAAATAAATAAAAAAAGGCTGTATTTGGGAGTGCCGACAGAAGTAAATACTTAAAACTATAAAAAAACAGTGGTTTTTTTAAATTTTCAAATTATTTGTAGTATTAAAAATTAAAATTATATAACATGTTTAATAGAATAGTCTAAATTACATAAAAAAACTTCAAAAGTACCTACCTAAGAAAACTGGAATGATACAAAAAAATACCAAGTATAACAAATTGTCCCAATTAACAGTACAAAATAAACTACTGATAAATAAAACCGTATTAAAACCTATATGGACATACGGTATAGAGCTATGGGAAACAGCTGCCAATTCCAATATAGAAATCATACAAAGGTTTTATGGTCAAAAGTGCTAAGGATGATTCTCAATGTACCGTGGTACATCACCAATAATGCCATACATCAAGACTGTGAAATAATTCCCATCAAAAAAGAAATAACAACACGTATAAAAAAATACAAGAATAGACTGAGAGTGCACCCAAATCATCTTGCTAGGAAGTTAATGCAGAAGTTATGTGCAGTGTGTAGGTTAAAACGAAAAGTGCCCAGTGATTTACATACATACATACATAAGGTCACGCCTTTTTCCCATAGGGGTAGGCAGAAACCACTTCTTTCCACTTGCTACGGTTCGTACACACATCTTTTGCTTCCTCTACTTTTATCAGCTCTCTCATACATGCCCTTCGGTTGTTGGCACTCTTGACCTGGCCTTTCTTCAAAACAATGTTGATCTGATCAAGATATTTTCTCCAAAGTCGACCTCTACCGACTTGTCCATTCACACTCGCCTTATAAATTTGTTTCGTCAATCTTTCTTCATCCATCCTTTCTACGTGTCCAAACCATCTAAGCATTCCTTTATCTATCTTTGTGACCACATCTTCTTTTACACCACAGCGTTTTCTTATCTCACTATTCTTAACTTTATCCAACCGAGTCACTCCGGCTATACATCTCAGACTACTCATCTCCGCAGCATTAATCCTATTTTCATGCTTCTTCTGCCAAACCAGTGATTTAGTGTAACTAAAAATATATAACTAAAAATATATAAAAAAAAAGATATCAGTGGATGTACTCGCAACATGTCATTACAAATTATTATAAATATTACTCGCTTTTGTGAAATATAGGCAGATTGTAATAAAATTGGGATGTTAAAAAAAAAAGTATAACAAATTGAAAAGGTAATTTAATGAGCAATTCAATAGCATGCGTTATAAAGAAATTTAGATATTTCTGTAGGCAAAGATTTTAGCAAGACGATACAAATGTAATTCGGAATTATTTTACAGCCTGTTATTTTTCGTAACACAGACTTAAATAATATTATCCTTTATTTCATGATTCTTACACCATCTTGTGTTTTAAAGAAATATTAATCAAACGGTCTAAAATTATCCAGTTAAAACCATTAACAAAAGAATAGAAAAACTGGAGAAAAGATGAATAAACTTAAAAAAGAGTAGAAAAGCAGAAAAATATTCAAACATCGTTGATTTCAAGGAAGAACAACACAGTCTTAGATTCCTGTGTCGAAGACAAGCAATGAATTATTAAACTTTCTGGACAAAATGGTATTCCTTAAGCATCAAGTACTCATTAAAAAATTAAGTAAGTAAGTAATAAACAACAGATAAATTTTATTTCCTCCTTTCAAAAAAAATATTGGTCCCCTTGGCCATTCAAGTGTTTCTTGCGACTTGCTTTATAGGTCTAATAACTTCGGAGACACCTAATTATAATAATAATAATAAACTAGGGGGTGGTTTCTTCCAAATCAGACAACTTTGCGATGTTGGCAACACGGTCATGACAAGACATATTATTAGACACCGTGACTCCCAAAATCGAGATGGAATATTTCCGGACATTGTGATGAAAATATTTGAGGAATTCACTTTCTTGGAAAACGTAGCGCTTTGTGTTTTCTGGGCGTTGAACTGAACAAGATTGTTGGTTCCCCATTCGGCGATTGCTTCAAGATCTCTATTGATGGAGTCAACCTGTTCCTGCCTAAGTCTATTTGTATCATTCACCGAAAGTGATCGATAGGATGTGAAAGTTGAGACAAGTTTGCTGTCGTCTGCGAAACCGTAAATGGGGTTCGTGGTGGTTTTCAAAAGGTCGTTGATGTGTAAAAGAAATAGGATGGGAAGCAGGATGGAACCCTGGGGACCCCGGCATTGGTTTTTAACGCATCAGAAGAAATACCGTCAACTGCTACATGTAAGTAGCGATCTTGCATGAAGCTCATGAGCCATTGCGCAGTTTGGTTGGGAGACCGTAGGTAGATAACTTGCTTAACAATGCCTGGTGCCAGACGCGGTCGAAGGCTTTAGATATATCCAAGGCTATTGCACGGGATTCACCAACCTTCTCAATAGTGTTTGTCTTAATGCTTCCGGCTAAGTCCTTTTGGAGAGATTCCCCTGTGACGGCCCTTGCCTGTCTACACTTGTCCCACGTTTCTGATTCCCAATACAGTTCGAAGAGACACATCAATAATCCTCAGTTTTACCAGGTATATATGAAATGCCGAACGAAGAGTGCTAGCCACGACATTTATACTTTTTTTATAGATTTCTTTGATATTAGATATTATTCAAACAAACTTTTGTCAAACGTACCTTGAATTTTTTAACATTTAGTAGAAACGTTACAGTTACTACGTTCAGCTAAAAATTATAATTATTCGATTAAATTACTTACCTTGAGATATAAAACCTTACTTATAGCTTTAAAAAATTTCCCCAAATAATATAGTCCAACTGACTACTCCACTAATTAACAACTTTTTAAAAATAAAACTAAAATAAACTAACTCAAGAACACAGCTTTTTAACGATAAAATTAAATAAGTTTACTGAAAACGAAAACACAATTTGACTGCACTATAACTTGAATACGTATAGAGCGCGCTTCCCTTAATATACCTACAGTTTAATATAAAACCTTTCAAAAACAATAATATTAGTTATAGTTAGACTACATAAAATCATGAGTGACACATGTGGCTAAACTCGTATTGAAGAGGAGATTCCAATAATGACTGAATATACAGGGTGATGTATGTAAAAAACCAAAGTGAATAATAATATTATAAAAACGGCAAATCTGACAACATTGCAAATGTCAAATCTGGAATCTCCGTATCTCAAAATAGGCTTATCCCAAATTTTGTACAATTCGGACTAGCAATTTACGAGATAATTGTCCGTTTCCAGACTTTTGGTCCACTCTGTATATAGATAGATGAGCCCCCCCAATGATATCTCGGATGTGCCTAAAGCTGAAACGCCCATTAAAATAAATACATTTCAGTGATTCGTCTGCGGACGAAATATTTATTTGTCACGCATTAGTACTTAAAACAGCAAATTTTGTATACGTCTAATTTCTTTAATAGAATTTACTGTATCTTTGTCGTGCCTCGCGCATTGCATGTTGTGATTTATTCGAATTATCCGCTGCATTATAACATCCCACTACGGTACCTAAATAATTCAAAGAAAAAAAGATTTACAGATACACTGCGCTATTACCGCGCCTTTAGGAAATGTACAGACTTTTTATGTTATTAACTGAAGACCAGAACATTTTGAAAAGGTCCACGATCGAACTTGTGGAAATATTTATTTTTACAATTGACCATTGAAGACAGTGGAGTGTACTGGAACACAAAGGCTTTTAATTTTGTAATCCAAATTTATTTTTAGCATTAGTTCCAATTATTTTGCATTCACTAAAATATTTGAAATAATTTTTTTCCCAACGACTGCGGAAAGTGAAACTTTCCCGCACGCGCCTGCCGTTTACATAAACGACGCAGAGCTGAAAAGACACTTTACACTTTTAAAAGTCGTTAAGAAGTTAAACAGTCGCTGTCTATTCGTTTTTCTTTTGGTTAAACTGACATTTTGTTTATTAAAAAGAACAGAAAACAAACTCATTGACATTTTAAGCTTTATTTTCCCGCGCTTTCATTCTGTCGTTTTTGACACAAGTACTATGTTTACTAAGGGAAGTGTACAATGTAGTGAACATTTCGATATTTGAACGGATATGTTTCTACCATTGTCCATTGTCCATAGTCGCCATTCCGGATTCTCTGATCCTCATTTGGAAAATGATGAAAAGACAAGTTGAGTTTTTTTATTCACAGAGTTACATCCAGGTACAAAACAATTTGCTCTGCTTGTCATTTTACCTTTAAACAAATTATTAGTCACTATTAAAAAACTATAATCTTCACACAAATAAACGCTTCCAGGTAAATAAACACAAAACAATCACATTTGCTGGTCACGTGATATTGATGCGAGTTTATTCCGCCAGATAGCGTATTGCTTAGCATTAAAACTCAATACTGGTATCTATTATAAAAAAGTATGCTCCGAATCCCATGGGTAGCCAAGCAGACAAATGAAGCGGTTTTAAAAGAGAGCAAACGCCGTCCGCGAACTACTAATAACAGTTCAATGCCGAAAGCTGTCCTATCTAGGTCACATACTCAGGGGTGATCGTTACCGTATCCTTCAACTCATAATGAACGGCAAGATAGAAGGCCGTAAAAGAGTCGGTAGAAGACAAGCCTCGTGGTTAAGGAATCTTAGAGAGTGGACCGTAATTCGAAGCGCAGAACAACTCTTTAGAATCGCCGAAGACAGAGCACAGCTCGCCATTGTGATTGCCAACATCAGGAGGACCTGATATGACACCAAAAGAAGACGATTAAAAACCTATACGTAAAAATAATAAAAAAGCCTTTACTTTCAACCTAGAAACAAAAAATGAAGTAATGTTCAGTGCATTTCGTTTAAAACAACCCAACTTTGATATATTTAATGTTTTTGGGATACCCTGTCTATTAAAAAAATGAGGACTGCCGACAGAAGTGAAAACTAAGAACTACGATATAACAATAACAATTATATTCATTTTCATATGGTATATTATTTTATTTTATTCGCGAAAAATTGCCTATTTAATTTTTCGCAAATCACTCGCGAAAAACTCCCTCAATGAAAGATAGGTTAGCTTAACGACCTTCAAAAACGCATACACTTTTTCGCGAACAGATAAAATTCCCGCAAATATACATATACAATAGCAATAAATATTTCGTGAACAAGCCGCCAATCTACAGAATAGTACAATGTAATTTATTTAAATTATTTCAATATTATTTTGACCGCTGCTGACACCCGCTGTCACCTTCTACATCGAAAATACCCCTGTCGCTGACGTCAGCGTTACATTAAAATTACCCCTATCTAGCCTGCCTAAAGAAGTTTTAAATTCAAAGAAAATTTTTAAATAATATGCCTCTCTCTATCCCAAATTTAGAACTTTTGTAAAATGGAGTCGTTTAGCGTAAATAACCCTGTATATTTTTTTACGTTTTGTAATAGTGGTGTCTAAATTTCAAGACCCAAGCTTTCTTGAGATTTTTTTTAGTTGAATATCACTAATCAAGTGGTAATTATAACACAATGAGTCGCTTAAGTTTTTGCGTTTGTTAAAGGTAGTAACACCGAATAAACATTCATGTTGTAAATCGTCAAAGAGTAAACAACAGTATAAATGTAAAGAATGTTAAGTTTTCAAACGTAATGATGATGCTTGACCACATATGCTGGTAGCGTTATTATCTTCCTCATTACGCAATAGTAAGTATTTATGGTTATATAGTTTTTTTTTTGTTTTGAGTTGTATGCATTAATTAAAAAATTAGCGTTGATTATGTTTGCTTAAAGCAATATAAAATTGAGAAAATATTAATAAGATGTTATTACTTGATATGTGAATGAAAAATATTTTAAAAGACGGTTACTGAATAATCACCGAAATACACTATTTTTCCAGTTTTTCAAGTCTATTTTTTAAATATCTCGAAAAATATTATAGCTACAAAAATTGGCATTGGTTTAATTCAAAGAGGATATTTGGGGCAATAAAAAAATGTATTTAAAAAATAAAAAAATTTGAAAAAAATATATAAATAAATAAATTAAAAAATATCTCGAGCGAATGAACGCTCTCGCTTCGCTCGTGCATTCAACTTCGCTCTCGTGAGCAATCGCCAACTTATCGCACTAGTTGCACAATATTATGCTATTGTAGACTAGCTCTATCTGTTTTTAAGAGACCTTGACATTTTCAGAGAGGTATATTTTTTTCTTTTGGAAGATATGCTTTTTTGAGTTTAGAAAACAAAAATTCGCAACCTTTTAATACAACAATCACAAATATTTAATTTCTTAATTTTGAGCAGTAAGTGGCTGATTTATGGCGTTACAAGGAAAAAATAATTGAATGATTGCAATTGCATTTTCATTCTTTTGGTAATAATTTGAATAAAAATTAGTCGACAAGTGGCACACTCTGCCACCTATGTATCGAATACTGAAGTTTTTTTTTCTGAATAATATAAATGGTTCCCGCTTGAGCCACAGATTAAAGAATACTATCAGTAAGATCACTCTTCGTCGGTCCTTTGATGTTTAAGGCTATAAAGATCTTCGCCGCGACAGAAAGGGATTCCTAATAATACGGGGGTACAAGTTATTGAAATGCTTCCATTAGATGTTTATAAAAAATACGAGAGCGCTTCAAAGGATCAGGGATCCAAATAAACGGCTTTATTTGCAAAGCATCTCTATGAAAACTGTATTTATACAGGGTGTTTCAGAAAAAGGTGACCCCGTCTCTAGGATAGGTAGAAAACTGAAAAATAATTGGGGTTTGCTTGGTAACAAATTTTCGTAACGCCATCCGTATTCAAGATAAAGGGCGTTGAAGAAAAAAAATGTATACACATTTATTACGATTTTGCCGAAACTACTGGAAACATTGTAATGAAATTTTATACGAATATGTTTTAGAAGCTGATACATCCCATGAATTTGTTTTTATATCTGACTCTCTTAGAGGGCGCTAGTTACACGGTTCGTACCAAGCAGTATTGAACATAACTTTTTTAAGGTTAGATTTATTAATTTAAATTTTTAGTGAACTTAAACATTATTTAATTTTACACCAAAAAGGTACTCTTGGTAAAACTCGATACTGTGTACCGTTTTCGGAATATTTTGATTTGCAAATTATGAAGTAACGATACTGGTATAAAGTAATGATAAAGTTATTAATTATTATTATTAATTAGTATGCATTATGTGAATTAAAAATTTTTTGTCGCGTAAATGAGACCGCATCGATAAAATGGATACAAGTTAAAAAATTGGGATTGAGGGCTTTCCTTTTTTGTAAAGTTTCACAAAAGTCTATTGTATTTGGTATATCTTGATTTTCTCTAAGTTTGCCATGGAAAACTGACATTTATTAATAGTTATAACGATAAGTCAACAATAATTACATTTTTGAAACCTTGTTATTTGTAAAATTAGATATTGTCATTCAAAATGTACTTAAATGTTGAATACACCGAAGAAAAATAACGACGAACCTATATTAAAATAACCTCCTTTTATTTTCCATCGTCTTTCGGAAGACTACCTTTTTCGAGGATTATCTTTTTTGCCAAGTAAATTGTATTTTATGTGGGGCCTACAAATTTTAAAACTTTCATTTTTTTAAACATCCACGGTACTCTAATGTACTTAAGCGTCAATTTCAAGGAATGTCCAGCATAAAATTTGTATTAACGACCGATCTACATTTAATAATCGGCATATTTTATAAAAATATTTATGTATGTGCGTAAATTAAAATTCAATTTTAATAATCAACAACCATTTGAAAAATGTATGTGATATCTTGTGGACACTCCCTCGTAGATTAAATAAAGTTCGGCCTCTGGAACTAAAACGCATTGACGATGCGATGAAATGTCTAATTAATGATTATGGCTGCGTATTTAATTACCACTTTTGCTACAGGATGTTCTTGAAATAAAAGAATATTAACAAAATGCAAATTGTGTACTGCCAGCATTTTCGCTTCCCATAATAACTCTGCTATTATTTGTAATCGAGTTTTCATTTTCGCGGATAACTTTCCATTACGAAAGATCTGATTGAAAATATTATTATTCCAACGTAGGGGAAACCAGGATCACAACTTTACCTGGCTTAAAAACAAGTAATACTACTTCTGCCTTCGATAATAATAAATAACTAATATAAATGTCGCAACGGGGCGAGAAACGAGTTGAGGAGATGGCTTATAGACCTGGTGCCGTCTGCCTCTCTGGAGATCTCGCCGTGCGCCTTGATGATGATGGTAAGTACTTCGATAATGGATAGGTCGCTGATTCAATTGTTTCTACCTACTATAAGTTGCCGAGGTTTGTGGGTCATCGCCGTAGTAATCCTAAATTATTACACACGTAGTCGTTTTTATTGAAATAAAACACTATATAATTGCCATTTATAGTATATTGTACTTGATACTTGGAGACGACATTTTGTCTCCCACCGAAATATAATTAATTGTACAATTTCGGTCTGATAATCATTAGAATATTTGCACTGGTTGTCGACTTGAAATGTATATAATCCATAACCGGATTCACACGTTACTGTTTAACTGCAGTTATGAAAATTTGAATAAAACTGAATAATGTGCTACATTTCAACACGTGGGGTTCCGAGCGCAAATGTGGTCAAGGCAAGAGATGTTTCTCGATCGGTAGTCTAGACGCAATAGAAAGAGTTTTGAAAACGGTCAAACGTGGCTTCGTTTGTGGCGCTGAAGTCTGCGTTTTTATTGGTGCGCGCGTAACCGTCTTTTTGCACACGGTGTATAGCTGTTTGCTAGCACGTGCAAAGCGGATGATAGCTTGTCGGTGTCTGGGCCTTATTAAGGGGGTTTAAATCAAGGAATTTCTTGGAGAGAAATTTCACTGTTGAAATCACGAGTTTTCAACAATAAATAAGTTACATATTTGAATATGAAATAAAGGGAATGAAAGTGTACTAAAAGCTACTAGGCCCTATTGGATTCCTTGTACAACCTCCCTGAAGAAAGCCAATTGTTTTAAAATAGGTGGTGATATTGCTTAATGAAGGGTCAGACAGGATTGGCCATTCCCTCGGAATGATTTCTCTGATCGCACAGCAAATGTTCAATGGCCGACTTCTCGTTCGCAACCTCTGCACACAGGTAATTAACTGTAGCTTAGTATTATTACTATTTTATTTAGGCAGCGTAAAATCTCTCTGAACTTCACCAGATAGGTCTTTGCTTGGGTAACTTAGTCGGTGGTCATAACGACGCACCGCACCTCGCACCGCACTTGGTATTGTACCATAACAACCATGTGCAAACTAAATGTTATTATTAAGGTAAACTAAATCGAAAGTGGAACATGCACTCAAATCCATAAAAAATAAGAAATGTGCAGGTCCAGATGGAATACCAAGTGAGTTGCTCAAGTGAATCAATGACAAAAACAAGAATATTTTTGAGGAGTTATTTAACACAACCTACCTTTCATTTTAGATGTTCGATATATTTTAAAGAAATTTGATGTATTTTTGCTGGTGATTCCTTAAATGGATCTCACACGATCATTTTTAATGTCATAACCTTATCAGAATGACATAAATAACGGTAGTAGAAGAGAAACAAACTTTTGTGATTCGAGTCAACATTACTGGCTTGTGATAGTAATACTGTTATCCCAAAAAGCAATGAAGGATAATGATGAAAGACTCTAGGTCGAAATAACATTACAAACATTACAAAATTACTGATTTTGTATGGTCCGCTTTACACAATTGTATGGCAACACATTGTTAACTCTTTCTTGTTTAACAAAATGTAAATTATTTTTATCAAAGTAGTAACATTTAATTATTGGGAATTTAATTTTGAAAGCTTGTTCCATTCTGTAGCTGCCCTGTAAAAGAAGGATTCTTGATGGAGATTGGTCCTTGTAGTGTCAATTTTGGGAATAAATGGGTGAGACTGATCAGCGTGCCGAGTTCTTCGGCCGAATGTGGCCAGTGGTGGTATAAGAGTTTTTATTTCTCTGGAGCATCTGTCATGAAAATATCTGTAGAGTAATGTCTGGTCTGCAACTCTTCTTCTATGTTCTAGTGGGTGAAGGGTATCTGTGAGAGTTGAGCTGTTTATCAACCGATTGGCACTTTTCTGAATGGAATCTAGAAGACGAAGAGAACGCCTTGGTGCTGAACCCCAAATGTGCGAGCAATACTCCAGTAGAAGTCGGATTTGAGCCTTGTACGTCGTCAATAGTTGGTCAGGAGTAAAAATCTTTTTAGCTTTTCAAAGAAAACCTAGCCTCTGGCTTGCTGACTTTGCGATGTTAGCAACATGGTCATGCCAAGACATATTATTAGATACCGTGACTCCCAAAATCGAGATGTATGTAAAACCCACATTGCTGTGATCTACGTCTAATTTGTTTACGCTAGACACCCCTACCAGTCAGTATTTTTGTACATGTGTATAAGAGCTGTAATTTAGGTCTTGTCAAGAGGTACATTTTATAATAATTGTTATTGATGGAAGCTATCCGCATATTTTTCCGACTGCATACTCATTTCGTCGTAACGATTTTGAATTTTTACGAGTATGTAGATAACGAACACTCATGTGTCGCATAATTACTAGTACAAAGCGAATTTAAATAATTATCAAGTTTTTTTATTGGTTATTCGCTTATTTCTTATATCTTATTCTTTTTACAATACTCCGTTTTCTCTGTAATCTGCCGGTTTTCGTATGGATGTCTTCACAATTCAACTTAATGTAAGTGATGCATGAATTTTCAATCGGCGTTAATTATATTTTGCTTGCTTGAATACCCGAAAAAATCTTTTGGTCGAGTGCTCAGCCATTCATTCGCCGCCTTAATCACTTCATTATCTTTTTTTTCATATTAACGAGAGATCTCTTTTTGATTCCAGTAGACGAATGTAAGACGCTTTTTCAGGAGTTTCGGTTACCCTGTAAGACATGCAGTTCCACAACATTATTCCTACATTCTAAATATCAGTGGTCTGGATGCGACTCGAGAGGTCCACACGACTAACTTCCCAGTGGAAAGAATGAAAATATACCATATGTTTTGTTGTTATAATTATTATTATTAAAAACGATTTCAAATTGTTTATAACAAATTATAATTTTTATTAACAATATTCTGTTTATGTCAACCGTATTCTTTCAAACTTTTTATCATTTCATAAGCGGTAGCTGTTTTCAATTGAAATGTTTTTTATGATTAATAATCATTTGTTAATATTTAATTGTTAATGCTTGATTATTACTAACAATAATTTTTCACTGTTATAGCGTTTTCAATGGTATTCTCTCAATACTGACACAAGTTTAAAATTCTCCAATTCCTATTTTTGTTTTTTAAAACTATCTCTTTTTATGAAATATCTTAAATCTTAAAATTCTGTATTAAAAATGGTATAATTTATAAATTGCAAAATTCAGGTAGTTCATTTTTTTCAGTTTTTTTAATCTCCATAAAAAACAGTTTGACCGATGAATGAAATCGCGACCGATGCAGCCGCTTAATATATGTATAAAGTTTCGTACATTACAAGCTCAGACAGAAAAAAAAGCTTGTCCGCTCATGGGCTCGTTGCAAGACAAATTTCAAGCTCAAACATAAAAAAAATCAGATTTGTTTGAGTTTACACAACTCATGTTATCATGTTACGTATTCGATCAAATAAATGCTATTATTGCGTAATCTCATTTGGAAAATATACTATTTTTGAGGATTATTTTCCTCGTCTCAAAGAGTAAAAATAAAATAATGAACAAATAAAAATCAATGTAATATAATAATTCCTTACTGCTTTTTTTATCATTATAAATTTTGTTACTTTTTAGTTTTGAGGCTTTTTGGCGCCGTCGTGCACCACACGACTTTGCCCTTGTGTACGGTGTGGGCCTGCTATTGCATAACAACAATAATATACACAACAATGCCAAGGGAACTATAAGAGTGTTCAATAACATCACAACTATATCTTTTTCATCAGAGATATAATCTTTGATTAAAAAACTTAAACTGCAACTCATGCAATAAACCGTAATTTTAAAATTAATTGCTATTGATATAGCGCATTACTGCAACTTCCACTTCGTCAATGTGATAAAAATTTTATGTACGTCAATAGCATGGTTTTTATACATACATAGAGTCACGCCTTTCTCCCTTAGGGGTGGGCAAAGACCACTGCCTACCATTTGCTACGGTTCTTACACACATCTTTTGCTTCCACCACTTACATCAGTGCTCTCATACGTGCTCGTCGGTTGTTGGTACTCTTGACCTGGCCTTTCTTCAAAACAATGTTGATCTGATCGAGATTTGTTCGCCGAGGTCGACCTCTACCGACTTCCGTCCATTCACACTCGCCTTATAAATTTGTTTCGTCAATCTTCCTTCATCTATCCTTTCTACGTGTCCAAACCATCTAAGCATTCCTTTATCTATCTTTGTAACCACATCTTCTTTTACACCACAGCGTTCTCTTATCTCACTATTCTTTACTTTATCCAACCGAGTCACTTTGACTATACTTCTTAGACTACTTATTTCCGCAACATTAATCCTATTTTCATGCTTCTGCCAAACCCAACATTCACTACCATACATAAGTGTAGGAACCAACACACCTCTATGCACAGCCAGACGTGCCTTTTTTGAAACTTTCTGGCTGTTCTTAAAGCTATGCAGTGCCCCATTCATTTGTTTTTATACTATACAAATAATATTTTTGTCAACTTATAAAATAAAACTTTGTTGTTTTTTTACCTATAGGTATTTTTGAGGTTTTTATTTGATTTTGCCTCTTTATATATTCATTTAATCGTGATTATATTTGCCTGATTTTCAACAGAAAACATTGTAGCTTTCTCAATTACATCGTCAACCTTTATTTGGTATAAAGAAAGGAGAGATAACATGTCATAAAAATATCTACACGTCACTTCATCAACAGAATCGCTGAAGTGGTGATCGTCTAATCAAGAGAGGCAGGGGTGGATTCAGCATTCTTTAATCTGAAATAGTATTTGAACCCTTTCAGTACTATAACATTTCAATATTTTTATTATTTTGGAAATATTTCCTGATATTTGTGCTGAGCAAATACATTATTTCAGTATCTCATTGTATCGTAAATGATATCACCCAAAATTAGATTTTTTATAAATTTTATTTTTATAAAAATTTGGATTTCTGAAAATCCGCATTAAAAGAATATTTTTAGCGGTGAAATGTTGAAAGTTTATATTATTTTTATTGTTAAACTTCTGATTAGCATTACAAATTTCGTCAGGGTTTAAATCTATAAGTGTATAATTTTTAAAATAAATAATGTTAAACGATTGTATAAAATAAATAAAAGAGAGTAGGTACGTATGAATTGAGAAAGAACAATTTGATCGTCAAATACCTTTTTAACGCGTTTTTATTAGTTTCACCTGTATGTTTGTTTGTAACCGACTCTTTGACCTCGATTTGACCTACTTGAAGAGATCAGATTTAATTTAAACTTAGCACACTTGTTAAAAACCGACGACAATGCAATAATTGGATCAAAATATCCAATTATCCTGATTAGTTTCGCCAGGATTCATAAATTTCTTCAGGGAGTAAGAGAGATAGAACTAGCGCGCGAACTACGCATGCGGGCAGTTCCAATGTCATATTATAATACACCCAATTCAATATACTGGTGTGAAACGTGCCGAGGGATGAATGGCAAGAGGGTGAGTAGAACAAATCGAACTAAAAAGCGAATAATTAATTATAGTTTAAAAAAACTAAAAAACACGCTTTTGGAGTTAATCAAAGTAAAAAATAATTTTCAACAAAAATAAAATTACTGACGAGAATATTAATGTCACTATTCTAAAAGCGTGGGGTGCTTTGTATGGCATTTTTAAACTAACTCTGCGTTTTGGAATGAATCTAGTGAAAAATTTGAGCTTATTAGGAAAATGAGGAAAGAAATGATATAAGAAAAGGGCTACTCTGAGTAATTTTCGGTAAAAAAAAATAATTTGGATGGCTCAGACTGGGAACCGAACCCAGATCTATTGGTTACGCGCTAAGAGCTCTACCGTTTAAGCTATCCGAGACACGTACTGAAATTAATATTTCAGTCAACTATGTAATCTGCTCGATATCAATCGTTTTAATTTTTCACTAGTTTCATTCCAAAACGCAGAGTTAGTTTAAAAATGTCATACAAAGCACCCCACGCTTTTAGAACAATCAGTAAGTAATTTTATTCTTGCGTTAAGAATTATTTTTTACTTTGAATAACTCTAAAAGCGTGTTTTTTAGTTTTTTTAAACTTTTTAATTATTTATTACGCCAATGATTAGGCCATATTAACATCATCTGAGGAGAAGTTGCAGGCTATGGTTAATTTTATGTATGATGCCCTAAAAATCAAAAATATGGAAGTGAATGTAAGCATGACAAAAGTAATGCTTTTTGAAAGAGAAAAAAGCCTGTTAAACAGCAAGATGCTGATTGAAGGAGAAAGAATGGAACGAGCGAAAGAATTTGTATACTTGGGTTCAAAATTTACGAGAGACGAGAGACTGTGATATTGAGCGAAGATGTTGGCCGGGAAACACACGAATGGGGCCCTGCATAATGTTATGAGCAGCCAGAACTTGTCAAAAAATCACGTCTGGCTGTGCATAGAGGAGTGTTGGTTCCTACACTTATGTATGGTAATGAATGTTGGGTTTGACAGTGGATGCATAAAAGTAAGATCAATGCTGCGGAGATGAGTAGTCTGAGTAGTATAGCTGGAGTGACTCTGATGAATAAAGTGAGGAATAGTGAAAGAAGGGAAAGCTGTGGTGTAAAATAAGATGTGGTAACAAAGATAGATAAAGGAATGCTTAAATAGTGTGGACACTTAAAGAGGATGGATGAAAAAAAAGACGTGTCTCTATGTATGTACGTGTTCATAAAAATATTAAATTATGACAAGTGAACGAAGATGATTTACAGCAAGCTTCATTTGTCAATTTAAAATTCTCCCTTAAGAATTAATTTTAAATAAAAGTGTCACTTTAAGATTTGTTACATTAAAGAAAACTTAATTTATTTAAAATATCTATCTTCTCGAAATGTTTGAAGTCTTTTAAAATATATTGCCTACCTATAGTTTAAATTTATGTCTGTCTTATACCCATCCATGTTTTCCAAGAACATTCATGTTGACGGCAACGAAACGATAAATTCGTGTTTTAATTATGCTGAAACACTCATTAACATCGCTATTTCTTTAAATGGTTTTCTTCAAATGGAAGTCGAGGAATTCTAAAAACTACGTAAGGAATTAGTAAAGTTCAAATTAAAATCAGGCTATTAATTAAATGCGAATGTAAACGAGCAGTTTGTGTAAAATTAAACTTTTTGAACCACCATAGTCAACAAACGTTTTCGTCAAATAATTTTGGTATGAAAAATTTATATTAAGATGCACCATAATTAAAATAATGGGAAATATCAGTGGTCTGGGTGCGACCCGAGAGCTCCACACGACTAATTTCCCAGTGGAAACAATGAAAAAATACCATATGTTTTGTTGTTATAATTATTATTAAAATTATTATAAAAAACGATTTCAAATTGTTTATGACAAATTATAATTGTCATTATTAATATTCTGTTTATGTCAACCGTATTCTTGCAAACTTTTTCCTATCATTTTATAAGCGGGAGCTATTTTCAATTTCATTGTTTATAACAATTGAATTTTTTTTTTTTATTATTATGATCAATAATCATTTGTAACTAACAATATGCAATTGTTGTAAACAATGCTTGATTATTACTAACAATAATTTTTTAACTGTTATAGCGTCTTCAATGCTATTCTCTCAATAGATACTGACACAAGTTTAAAATTCTTCAATTCCTATTTTTGTTTTCTAAAACTATTTTTTTATGAAATATTGTCATCATATTTTTCATACAAATATTCCTAATATGCAATACATATTATTCAAAAAATCTTAAATTCTGTATTAAAAATAGTATAATTTAAAAATTGCAAAATTAAGGTAGTTTACCATTTTTTTTCAGTTTTTTGACTCTTCATAAAAAACTGCTTGACCGATTTTGCTGAAAATCTAATCAGTTTTAAGTTGCGTAATTATGCGTCGAATGCAATTGGTCTCACGTCGATATCATTTTTTGTTCTCGAGATAATCGAGACGAAAAATAATTCCGAAAGTTTACCATTTTTTTCAGTTTTTTGATTCTCCATTAAAAACAGCTTGACCGATTTTGCTGAAAATTTAATCAGTTTTAAGTTGCGTAATTATGCGCCGAATGCAATTGATCCTACGTCGATATCATTTTTTGTTCTCGAGATAATCGAGACGAAAAACAATTCCGAACTCACATACGAACATACGTACAGTCACACACACAGACGTCCACTTAAAAACTATTGTATTTGACTCTGGGGACCTTGAAATGCGGAGATATGTCAATTATAATTATTTGTTGTGTAATTATTTAAATAACTGTAAAAAATTTCGTTGATACTTGTTGCCTATAGGATTTTGAGAAAAGAAATAGATATTAATAGACTTTATTAATACACAATTTATAGTAAAATGTTGCACGTTACCGATTTGAGTGAATGATTTTCTCATACTGCTTGTTCCAATCTGAGCCTTAAGTTATAAACAATAAAATTGTACTGTAGTGAAAAATTCCGATTGGTGAAAAGTTGTATTGACCATATAACCCCTACAGAGTAGAAAATATGTTGTTAAAAGTGGAAGGTACTACCATGTGCATGTGTTAATTTATAATGATCTTGACCACTCGTCTTACATGCTTGACCTTGACGCTTGACGTCCATGAAATAATAAATAGCTTAATAATGGGTTTCTTGGCGCCTTAGATATTCGTTTCCCAGTTGTCGAAAGTAATAAATCCATAAACTTTTTGAAATGTGTCAAATGTGAAAAATAGCAAGAAAGTAGGGTAGAACTATTTTATACAATTACAATTTTATATTAATTGATAATTAATATTTTGTTAATTATTTGTGATTACTGATGTATCCGATAATGAAAATAATGAATAAAAATAAAAAATCTAATCAAAAATATTTTTTTTACACCACCAGAAAGTATAGATTTTAACGAACAAAAAGCCTAACGACTTTTTTAAAACAGCAGATATTTTGACGTGAGAAATTTCTATTGAAAATTAGGGTGCTTCTCGAAATTAAGTCAAAATATGGTGAAAAAATAAATATTTTAAATCAAAAAAATTCCAGTGTGTTTGGGACATAAAAAGGTAAGTTTTCACCAAATTACGTGAAAAAAAAATTTATTGGTAAAAGAAATAAAAAAACTTGGTTATTTGAATTTTTCACATGAATTTTATAGTTATGTGAAAAAAATGTAAACACAAAAGTTTTAGATCTTTTTATTACCTACAACTTTGCTATTTAATATTTGTAGTTTTGCCGGAAATCGAGATAAACCGTTTTTTACCCTTAAAAACTCACCCCCCTTCCACTTACCGACCTCAGATCGCCCGTAAATTATTTTTTCTATCATTTTTTTATATTCTCTTCCTTTTCCAATGGGTTTATCCTACTATTATTTTTTTTTTCACTTTTTACCATTTTCAAAGGCTTTCAGCACTGGTCTATTTAGTAACGATCTTATTGTTTAGATTTGGAATTGGGTTTCATTCTACTATTATTTTTTTTGGTTTCAAAAATTATCGACCCTGATCTAAAATAACATATTTTTTATTTTATTGAACTATGCGCATGCTTTTTCTAATTTATGTATATTTATTATTATTATATTTATATTATATTTAGAGAATATTGGTCTAGACCTTTAACAGTTATAACATAACAAAAGTCTGTGGCAAATGGATTATTCCAATGCCAAACCCACTCTACACACACACTTATATGAGCCAATCTTGCTGTATACTCTTACTAAATTTGATGTTACCTAATTGTAAAATATGAAATAAAAGCCTTATGTTTCGGTATCACGATTGTTTACTATTTAATTTCGACATAGTTCAGATTAAAGAGCAGGAAATACCGTGAGGAAAATCAATTCAGGAAAAGTTTACGTATTCAAATTAATAGCATTCTGTTAATGGTTCATATGCACGTATGTGAGAACTGAATGCGTTCGAACTTCATGGAACTGTACGTATGTATATAGATAGACACTCTTTCATACCACCATTAAATTTATTATCTACGGCCTGAAACGTGGTGCACCAACAAAACTGGTTTGTTCGGTGATTATTCGGCTTCTTGTTGTTTTGCTTGCCAACTGCCATTATATAAATATTCTCCAATCATTAGGATATTAAAAAGAATGCTGACAATCCTAAAAAAATCATCATTATATTTCTTCTTTAAATATGGTTAATGGTCGAGATTTATAATGAAGGTGCTAAAAATTCTCGTCAGACGTACAATATTTAATTATTATGATTCAAAATGATCGTTGTAACGGTGTCGAATTTACAAAAAAAAAGGCAAGAGAGAAGAGAGAAATTTGACCACCTCAATTAGACCATCATGTTAATTTCAGCGTTCTTATTTTTTTTTAATTAACATTCCCAGAGATAATTTTAAATGGTAGTAGTTAAATATATTATTAAGACTTTATTTTTATTAATTAAATATTCAAAATTCACTTACTAAATAAGTTATAAGAAAAACTAGTTATTGAAAAACAGAAAAAAAATATTAAAAAAATTGGCAGTTATTAGGAGAAAAGTGAAAACTTAAAACCATGAAATAACACAGGTTTTTTTTGGATTTTTAAATTACTCGTAATTGTAGTATTAATAATGAACCATTTGGTGTCTTGGAAGGTGTTCGGCAGGGATGTATTTTGTCGACTCTATTTTTCAACATATACGTGGAAAATATATTCCAGTTAGCACTGGAAGGTGAATCGACAGGAATAAAAATCAACGGCAGGCCCCTTAATAACTTAAGATACGCCGACGATACTGTCGTCGGTCGAAGAGCTGCAAAATCTGATTGACAGAATAAATGTCCATGGAAAAGGATACGGGTTAAATATTAATACATCAAAAACGAAAGTCATGAGGATTGGTAGACAGACCGCGGTTCCCCGCATCTTGATTAACGGAGAGACGATCAAGCAAGTTTCCAGGTTCAGGTATCTGGGTGCTATCATTAATAATAAGTGGGATTGCGATGAAGAAATCAAAACCAGAGTTTGTATGGCCAAAACAACATGTTGCTGCATAAAGACTAGGATTTGCGACTTAAAGTAGTTAAATGTTACGTATGGCCAGTGGCGCTGAAACGTGGTCTGTTAAAGCAAGATTAATTAATCGCATAGAAGATTTGGAAATGTGAACCCTTCGCAGGCTGTTAAGAATATCGTAGACCAAACACACCTCAAATAAAGAAGTACTTAGAAGAGCAGGTACTGAAAGGAAACTCATAAATATCGTGAAACATAGGAAAATGTCCTATTTGGGTCATATATTTCGTGGTGAACGGTTTTCTATCCCAAAACTAATACTCCAAGGAAAAATTGAAGGACGCCGTGGACCTGGTAGGAAGCAGCACTCCTGGTTGCTTAACATCAGAGACTGGAGTGGAATAGCAGACGCAGCCTCACTGTTTCGTCAAGCTAAAGAAAACACTCTTATCCTGTTGAGATGAGGAAATTGGTCAGGTGACCCGAATGTGCGCGAAGCATACGGGACTAGAAGAAGAAAAAGAAGAATAATAAATAACTTAACAAAAATGTGCTGTCGCTCGAGGCCACTTTTTGACAGGCAGATAGAAGAAGAAACGTCACTCTTGATTACGTGGAAAGTTCATTATGTGTATACTGTGCATTGTTTAAATTTTAAATTGTATTTTAGTTTAATTATTCTTTTTATTGTATAATTGTAGGATCACTGTGCAGTACACACAGTGAGTATTTTTTTAAATATTATTTCGACCACTGCTGACAGCTGCTGTCATCTTTTACATCAAAAACTCCCATCTGTCGCTGACGTTGATTTCACCAAGGTGACCAAAAATTGCTCAATGCGCCTAAAAAAGTTTTCCATCAAAAGACAGAATTTTTAATAACATTATTCACAAACTTGACTCTCAAAAGAAATAAAATCGAGAAACTTGTGATAGATATTCGCGTTTGCAAAAGTCTGGACGCCACCTGGCGGATAACTTATAAAGCTAGTTTGTTATCATAAATTTTGTTGGATGATTGCAGAAATAAGAATGTTGTTGACGAATTCTGAAAGATCTCGGATTCATAAGAAAATAATTGACGGAATAAAAGTATCGACCTTAAATTTGGAGATAAAAAATTGTACCTTGTCATCTAATTGTAAAAATAAGATTGTTGTTAAAATACTTTTGAATACAAACATACATACACATAGTCACGCCTTTTGTCCGTAGGGGTAGGCAGAAACCACTTCCGCTACGGCTTCCTTTATCTATTTTGGTTACCACATCTTCTTTCTTACCAAAGCGTTCTTTTATCACAGTATTCTTTACTTTATCCATCAGAGTCACCTCAGCTATACAATTCTCAGACTACTCATCTCTGAAGTATTGATCTTACTTTCATGCTTCTTCTGCCAAACCCAACATTCACTACCATACATAAGAATAGGGACCAGCCCTCCTCTATGCACAGCCTGTCGTGCCTTTTTTTAAACATTTCCGAAAGTTTGACGAATTAACAAAGAGTTTTCTTTCACCTGCCTAATTGTTTCACTGCATCCTCAATATTTCGCTTTTGGTTTTTTGGTAAATATATTTTCTGTAGGTATATATATATATATATATATATATATATATATATATATATATATATATATATTTAAAAATGATTTGGAATGAGCTGAATATTATGTATAATTAAGTCATAGTCTGCTGGTTCAACTGGGCCATTGCATTAATGCTTTTGTATATCTTAAAAATTAAAATAAAGGTTCATGACAGGTTTATTACTAGCAAAGGGACATTTTATTTCCAGTAATATATACGATACATCGAGTTGGATATTGCTCACAAATTATGCATCCAGTTTGCACAACATCAAATCATAGATTATCTTTGTTTCGTTTTATCATACATTAAACATTGGTTAATATATTAATATTTACACCGACATATTTATCGATTTACTTTCCCTGTAAAATCACTAAACAACACAAATGAATCACAACAAATCACAAGTAAAGTAACTTGTAGATAAAATTTAACAGACTCTGCATTTTACATTACTTATAGTTCTCCATATTTGTTTACGTGTCGCAGCGCCCTCAACGGTAATTGAAAATGCGAATACAGAGTCAAAACAATTTTCACAATATAATCTACGTTTAAACTTACTTTGTTTTATTTTTAGTGTGAGATAAGATGATAATATAACTTAAGATAATAAATGTTTAGAATTTCTTTCCGATGTCGTGGTAGGTACAGAGAGTAAGTACATATTCTCTCATTAACTGATATTCCTTGTTCTAAATCTTCTGTAATCATTCTATCTGTAAGGAAGTCAAATGCGAGAGGATATCGTCTATCGCTGATTATCTGATCAGGTGAATTATAGGCGAGACAAGATTGTAATCTGGATTCGAAAACTTCCATTAATTTATCGTATTCATGAAAAACGTGACGTTGCCTTAATTTAAACAGCCGCACTAGAGAATAAAATATGCATGGACGTAGCGTCTGTTTGTTTCAATTACAATAACTTTTTTACTTTAAGAAAATTCATTTACTCAAATAATACTTTCAAAAGGTTTCTCTCTTACAAAAATTAAAAAAATGCTGAAATATGTCTCAAGCTTTAAAGTAATTATTTATTTTATGTCATACTAGTTCATTATTGTGTTTTTATTACTTAGTTACCAACTACCAACTAATGTCGTACTTTATGCCCGTGCGGGCACAAAGTTCACTTTATGGCCCGTGCGGGCCTAAAGAGAAATACTTTTTTGGTTAACTTATTTAATAACCTTTATTAATGAAATTACAAACAGAATATAGTAATATATGTAAATATTCGATGAACATTATTTTGACGAATTAACATAAAATTGGCAGTTCTAAAATGATCCGGTGATAGTTAAGTTGCCTGCAGCAAACGATTCATGTTTCATAAGTTGAGTTTCAAATTTCTGCACCGAAACGCCAGACCCGGAAGGTACACCTGCCAGCATTCTTGAAACTTCATTTTTTGAAGATAAACTATCCTCTAAATATCCTTCAGCAACCGACATACTTTTCCATCCACCATGGCGCTTCAACGTGGTCATACTGGCTCCAGCCTCTACAAGAAGAGTTGCTGACGTTCGACGCATACAATGACCTGTATATTTCTCAGGATCACTCAAACCCAGATATTCCGCTATAATGGACGGGATTTTTCCAAACGTGTTTTTTCCTACTGGCTGTACAGTACATCGACCTTGTCTATAGGTCAGAAAAAGCCTTTTTTCTGAGCAACCACGTGGCCGTAGTGACATATAATCTCTTATTAGCTTTAAACTGTTCATTTCACCCTCATCTATAATGGTAAAAATGCGTTTTTTATCGGTTTTTGTCTCTGGTACATTTACCACAAAAACCGATTTTCCATCTTCTACATGAGGAACTAACATGTTCACAAGTTCTTGCCGTCGACATCCACTAAATATTAATGCAACTTTGTTTATTAAAAACGTCTCGTTCGGTGCCTTATGAATAAATTTTAAAACATCTTCTCTAGACAGAATTTTAAACTTCTTTGGTTTTGAAGTTTGCTTCAAATATTCCATTACCTTATAGTAATTAGCAATGTTAATATTTTTATTTACTATTAAAGTCTTCTTTACCATGGAATATTTGGACCACAAGGAACTCTGAGAAAATGTTTTGGCGAGATCGCCGAAGTATCCAAGCAACACTGTTTCATTAACATCTTTTACGTAGTTTTCTTGCATCCAATTTAATAATTTTTCGTATTCCATGTTGTAAGCTTCTTTAGACTTTTTTGGCAACAGATTTTCAGTTGCTTTCTTTGCTTTTTCAATAATTTCGTCAGGAATTCCAAAATCTTCGTACATGTTGACTTCTAACTTTGACACATATAAAAATTATTGTGATTTTATGACATTTACGTTTGTCAACATTCACCTAGCAACGATGGTGTCTACTATGATAAAATGGCAATGTTATTAATTCAAACCGGATTTTTTAAAATACTGATTTGTATCGAGATTGGATTGCAATAACGAACTAGTATGACATAAAGTTATGTATGTACCGCGGGCATAAACAGATGTGTATACCCTCAGGCGACTTACAAACCCTCAGGCCAGAGGCACTCGGGTTTGTAAAACGTCGCCCTCAGGACATAAACATCTATTTATACCCTTGGTACATAAATAACTATTAAATCCACACTCCGTGCCGGTCGGGATTGCCACCCTAACACTGCGACCTTGAGGCCTTTTGTGTTCCTGCACTGGAGGATGAACTGCCTGCAGTGTAAAATGCTTGGCGAAGGTCAGCAAGCTTACTTGTTACTTAATATTTCAGCTACTCCTCTGAATGTCTACGGCCATGGAATCACGCGGTACCATGTTAAGAATTAAGAGAGTAGTCTAACTGTATTCGATTTTTATAAATGCCTAAATGTATTACGTCTTTATACTTAATGAAGAAAATTTTAATTGCTACATAAGAATAGAAAGCATATAAAAACTTAAAATGGAAACGTAAATTATGCCGAGGCTCAAATGAGGCAACTTACTGAATTTTAAAGAATTCATTGAAATAATGCATCGTGCTATTATTTAAGCATCCACATATTATAATTATTTTTTTAAATCTCTTATATTCTTATATTATGTTTTCTGTTTACTTAATACGAATCCAAATAGCATCGTGCTATTGGTTAAGCATCTACATAAGGGTGTTTTTACCTGTATGCGGAAAAGATGGGTTTTTTTATAAAGTAAGTACTCCTGTACCTTTTTGGAAAGTATTTGTTATCCTCTTCCACTGCCCCAACCTCTTAAAAATAGATTTTTTTTTATTGCATTGCTTGTACAAAGAAAAGCTTTTTCGCCTTCCACCGCCACAACCCCTTAAAAAACATTTTTTTTAATTGCCTGTGTACTTACTGGAAAGCTTTTATCCAATGATATATAAGTAAGCCATATTTTTTTCATAACTCTAACATACTAGTACCTACAGCAACTACAGATAGTAGTATCCAACTTTTTTTAAAAATATTAAAATATCGTTATGCTTTGAGAACGCGACCATGTACCCTAAAAGTTCACAGCGTTCTTTAAGAAGTTATCATTTCAAAAAATAAAAGTGTCTTTTTTGTTAGAATTTCTTATTCATTAATCTTTGTTTTCCATCGCCCCGAGGTTTAAAATGAAAAAAATTAAATAAATATTGGTCGGCCTGTGGAAGGGAACATTATGAAAAAAAATCTTCTTGCTGAAAATCTTTATTTTTATTAGCCACATATTTTGCAAGCACAGGCTACAGGATATTAAAACTTCGTATTTTCGCTCCACCCTAATCTACATATATAATTTTTTTTTTAAATATATTTATATTATGTTTTCTTTTTAGTCAATCCGAATTTTCTTTTCAGTAGTTGGTATCAACGTCATTTGTTCTGTGTACTACGGCCAACAAGGCCTATTGTGCCCCCCGTATATAATTGGGCCCTCACAGCTGCAGTCCTTTACCTTCGGAAAATTCCGGGATGTCGACGATGGGAGTCTTACACTTCTCTTCACAGAATTTACAAAACGGGTTTTTTGCAAGCCGTTATGTGTAGTTCTTTATTTACATAGCAGCATCCTCTAAGTATCTTTAAAGCTTCAGGAATTTTTCTGCCATTTTCCTAGATGGCTTCAGATAAAAATTTCGAATGTCTTTTTTCTTAACCACTTTCTAGTTTGCTTCCTATTAGTACTGTAAGCAATACTGTGGGTTGGCTTTAGCTTATCGACTGTTGTAATCCTCTGGTTCTTGCTAGCCTATCTGCTGTTTTGTTGCCTTTATTTCCTGGTACCCACATCTAACAGAGCTTGTTATGTTTACCTAGTTCCACCAGTTTTCTGTGGCATCCTAATACTAGTTTAGAATCGAATTTGTCTGACATAATATAGATTTTCGTGCTTTAATAGGACCTCTCTAACATGATTTGGGCACAAGTAAGAATTGCTGTTATTTCGGTCTTAAACACCACTTAATCGATTACACTCGCATTTGCTTGTGTTTGAATTTTCGTCGGTTGTAAGTCAAAACCACGAATGTGTCAATTTCTAATTTTAAGTATGCGGGGTTTGTTGAAAATTTCAAACGTGCCACACGGTTTGCTCTCGTTAATAATGGTGTATGAACAGAGATTTTGGATCTAATTCAAATTTCCCTTGACCTATTCCTAACAGATTTAATTCTTACTTGGACATTATGAATTCTAAAGAGATCATTTTACGTCCTAGATAGAACAGTCTGGATGCATTTGGAATCTTTTAGTCTTTTCTCGTTTTAACGTTAATATATAAATTGTCCTCCGCGGAAGTAAGTTAGTCAGTTTTCTGAAGTTAATAATTGTGTTTACTAGTTTACAAAAATTATATTGAAAAGTTATAAATAATTGTGCATATAAATTCGAACCCTTTGTGTGAATTCAAATAAAACGTTACAATACCACTAACTTCGACTGTATATTGCAATCTTTCTTCTCCACTTCTTCTTTCTTTGATGCCATATCAGGTCCCCCTAACATTGGCAATTACATTGGCGAGCTGTTCGGCACAGCGTATTCCCGTCCAATCGTGAATGTTCTTTAGCCATGACATCTGCTTCTTTCCAATTTCTCTGCGGCCCTCGATTTTACGTTTCATTGTAAGCTGAAGGATTGTGTAACGATAAGCCTACAATTTTGGCTACTTGTTTGTGCTCCAAATGCACTTTTTTAATAACACTTCAACAAATACTGACTCTTAAACAGAAATAACCAAACTAAATTTAGAATTTAGGTTTTTGACAAATAAATAGTAATATACTTGCATGTTTTATGCACGTATATTAATATTTTGTGTTAAGATTAATATGTATGGTAGTGAATGTTGGGTTTGGCAGAAGAAGCATGAAAATGCTGCGGAGATGAGTAGTCTGAGAAGTATAGCCGGAGTGACTCGGTTGGATAAAGTTAAGAATAGTGAGATAAGAGAACGCTGTTGTGTAAAAGAAGATGTGGTTACAAAGATAGATAAAGGAATGCTTAGATGGTTTGAACACGTAGAAAGGATGGATGAAGGAAGATTGACGAAACACATTTATAAGGCGAGTGTGAATGGACAAGTCGGCAGAGGTCGACCTCGGCGAACTTATCTCGATCAGATCAACATTGTTTTGAAGAAAGGCCAGGTCAAGAGTACCAACAACCGACGAGCATGTATGAGAGCACTGATGAAAGTAGAGGAAGCAAAAGATGTGTGTAAGAACCGTAGCGGAAGTGGAAGGAAGTGGTCTCTGCCTACCTCTACGGGAAAAAGGCGTGACTATATGTATGTATTTATTTAACGATGTTAAACTTTTTAATATCATTAAAATTATGATAATTTTTGTGCTATGTATACTTGTCATAGGAACAACAAATTATACGTGATTTTTTGTTGCAGGTGATATACTCAGTGGAGTCTGCTACGTCGGCATCTGGAACGCGGATGCAATGCGAATGTTTATCCTAATCCCTCTGGTGATTTACCTGCTCATAGGCACTATCTTCCTCACTTCAGGATTCGTCTCTCTCTTCAGAATACGAACAGTGATGAAACACGACGGCACAAAAACCGACAAATTAGAAAAACTAATGATCAGGATAGGAGTTTTTTCAGTCCTGTACACTCTTCCTGCACTTATAGTCATTTCGTGTCTGATTTACGAACATACATTTTTTGACGATTGGATGTTGGTAAGTTGTTTTCCTTACATTAACGCAAAATCAAAAGTTATTTGGATTGGCTGGTTTTGAAATCAAAACACTGTATAATTAAGGATATAGTGAACAACTTTCATGTAAAACGAAAGCAACGGCCGACTTTAAATGCAGTTTTATAAGAAGTACGCGATACACAAGTAGGTTTTAAAGGTGGGAAGTCAACTTTGAGGAAAAGTACCTACTTCTTAAATTAGGTTTTCAGTGGCAAAAACACCCGATTATCGAGATATGTTAATAGAAAGATGCAATAATAAATTAATTAAATAAATTAAATAAAACAGTATCGTGGGAAAGGAAGAGATATCATTCATAGCGATAAAACATATTTGCTTAGTACTTATTCTACGACACTACTACTACATTTTGTCACTGGCAAAAAGAGCAACACTTAATGATTTAAAAAGTATCCACTCATAATTTTTTTTATTTATAATGAATTGCAATACATTTTTTGATATAAAAATATTTAGGTTGCACCACTATTACCCAATTCTGTTTCGTTCGGCACTGGAAGTAGGCGCTGATGTCGTAAGGGATGTTTCAAGTTATTTCTAATTCGCATATAATAAATACACCATTATAATTAACCGAAACTTATTATTTTTATATTTTTTTCAGACGTGGAATCAAGACATGTGCGAAAAATCAAAATATGCCATACCTTGTCCGAGGGATCTGAAAGAAAAGTATTACCCTAGATTTGAGGTTTTCATGATAAAGTATCTGATGACAATGATCGTCGGAATAACGTCCAGCGTGTGGATTTGGTCTGGAAAAACTGTACATAGTTGGAAAGTGTTCTTCAATAGGTTGCAAGGCCGACAAGTTGAAGCCTACGTGTAAAATATTTTAAAAAAATGTTACCTGTATGTTGAGTTCACAAGATCATGTTGTTTGTGTAATTAAATTTTATAGAAGATAGACTCGAAGTATATGTGACAGTAAAAGTTAATCGTTACATTTTTTCAATAACTGATATTCTAAATTTTTTCTGTAAACTCATTTCTCTCTTTACAAAACCACAAACATAATAAAAGTGTTATTACTGAAAATAAACCAATTGAATAATAAACTAACAATAAGTGTATTCACAGAGTGAACTACTGATATTTGTTTGGATAAGAATAAAATATGGATCAGTATTTTAGAACGTTCAGTTAAAAGAATTTTGTAATGGTATGAATCAACAAAAATAAATCTGTTAGTCTTTTTTAATTTGTTTCCATGTTTCTTTTAATTTTTTTTCATTAATAGTAGGTAACGAGCAAACTAGAATAACAAATCTTGCAATGTTTTCAACAGTTCCTCATTAATATGACAATAAAATTTGCTGTTATGCAACTAATCAGGTGTCATAGTTGTAGTTTTAATTATTTTATTATTTTAAAAATTTATTTAAATAGAAGCTTGTTGTTTGAAAACATTTTTTCGAAATAAATTAATCCTACAAAATATAATACCTCATCAAACCAGCTACTCGTTTAAGAATGTAAGAATTTGATGTCGATAGACGCTCAATATTTTTATCATATTACAATAACATTGCCCAATGTATTGCTGTACCTAGCCACGCAATGCAATATTATTACCCAATAAGTTAAGCTTACGGCTGATACTTGCAGGTAACCTGTGAAAAAATCGAACATTATTAGTAATAGCAAAAAAGGAGAAAAAGAAGCGCAGGATGAAAAAAGCGCTGAAGTCAACCAATATTACGCAATAGTACCCACTGATAAAGCAATATTTGCCATATTGCATAATAAAAATCAAACTCTTTTTAATTGGCTTAATATTTTGTGCAATCTAAACTACAGACAGCCATTATTTTGTTCAATTATTATTGTGCAATATATTGATGATAATATTGCGCCTCTAGGGGCAGGTTTAACCACTGATAAAACAATATTTGCCAAAATTCATAATAAAAATTAATCTCTTTTTAATTGGCTCAATATTTTGTGCAATCTAAACTACAGACAGCCATTATTTTGTTCAATTATGATTGTGCAATACGTTGATGATAATATTGCGCGTCTAGGGGCAGGTTTAACCACTGATAAAACAATATTTGCCAAAATGCATAATAAAAATTAAACCCTTTCTGATTGACTCAATATATTGTGAAATTTCTAAATCAATATTTTGTTCTATATCAATATTTTGCACAATAATATTGCATAATGTATTGCTGGATCAATCCATACGATGCGATATTCTTGCACAATAAGTTTACTAGATTGCACAATAAAAACCAACCTTTTTGATTGACTCGATATATTGTGCAATATCTAAATATGCTCTACTGGCGGTCATTATTTTGTTCAATATCAATATTTTGCACAATAATATTGCATAATGTATTCCTTGATCGATCCATACGATGCGATATTCTTGCACAATAAGTTTACTAGATTGCACAATAAAAATTAACCTCTTTGATTGATTCAATATATTGTGCAATTTTTTAATATAATCTACAGAAAGCTCAATATCAAATATTGTGCAATATATCAAGCATCTATAGGGGCAGTTTGCAAATAAAATATGTTATAATTGATCCTGATACTAACATGTTCTATAAGTCTATCTTCAATTCATTAATTTCTTATTGTAAACTATAAAAATGAGACTGCAGTATTTTTATAATCATTATTTATGTCTATAACAAAGTAGCCAAAAAAATAAAATTAAAATTTTAATAAATAAAATATCCAAAATAAGATATTCACAACGAATGTTGTAACTATTTTTTGTTTAGAGAATGATTAAAAACTTTAATTAGTCTTCTTATTGTTTAATTCCTTTTAAACATTGAACCTTACTGCGGATAGTATTTTATAAAACATAAATGTAAGTTAAGATTCTTAGCTATGGGACGAATTTACCAACAATGAATTTATATTTGCCATATTATTTGATTTTTATTTAAATTTACAGTTTAGATGTCTCAATGACATCACATTACAAAAGTAATTAAGTACAATGAAATAATGAATATTTTAATTTCTATTTTTTTGGTACTAATCCTTAAATAAAATTGTTATATATTTGTATAGTAACTCGGAATGAAAAAGTAGAGAAGAGATAAGTGTTTAATTATAAAAATGTTATTCTGGATCAAATATTAATATCCAAATATTGTATTTTTTATAAGCATTCCTTTTAACGTGTACACGTAATTTGCTGCCGTCTCTTTGAAGTTCAAATATTAAGTTCTTTCATTTACTACTTGCTATATGTATAGTGCATAGTAAAATATTATTTTAATTTGAGTTTGTAATATATTATCAATGGAAATCAATCAGCAATTATTATTTTTTTAAATACTGTATTTATTTTATGTTGTATTTTGCATTTTGTTATTTATTTATTTCACCATGATGTTTAAATATGTACAAGGTGTGGCGCGATGAGTTTTTATTAAAAGTTATGGCGGATACAGTTATGTTAAAAATCTGAAATTACGAAGCTGTAGGTTTTAGATGACGCTGAGACACCCTGTATTTTATTACATTTTGCGCTGTATTTTTTAAACCAATTCGTTTGGTATCAGTATTCCCCATACCCAAATACAACCACTTTCGAGATATTTCATTATCTTAGTTAAAACATAGCAACACTTAATTATTTCAACATTAGTAAAGAGTAGGCCATTATTTTCATTATTTAAGGTGATATTTTATTATTTTTTCATAAGTTATTAATTCTGAAAAGTAACCAATAGCATAAAAGGATTATTAGTTGTGGATATCATTAAAAACGTTGACTAGGTATTTTGTATTAATTTAATTAGATAACTTACATACAAAAATAACTAAATGTAATATTAAACAAATGAAGGTTTATAATAAGTGTTCAAAATCTACTTCTATACATTTATTACTACTATGACTTTATGACACTAGAGGTTTATTTGTATTAATTTTTGCCTTGAATTGACCAAACTGACGGCAATTTTTAAGCAATCTTTTTACAATATCACCAGTTGCATTTGGTCGATTTGGATATCTGCAAAAACACGGCAAGTCCGTTCAATAATTCTATTACACTCGCCGTAAATAATAATAAGAGTTAAAAAATCATCATTAGAAAATCCTACATTTGCCATTATTTACTATGAAATACAAACTGGTAAAAAAATCTGTCAAAACAACATAAACAATTAACCTTCTTACTATCAAATCTTTGACAGCCAAGGCCTATCCTTTACTAATGTGGAAATAATTAAGTGTTGTTATGTTTTAACTAAGATGTAATGAAATATCTCAAAATTGGTTAGATTTGGGTATAGGGAATACCGATACCAAACGAATTGGCTTAAAAAATTACAGCAGAAAATGTAATAAAATACAGGGTGTTATATTTTAAGTAAGCAACTTATATATGATTTAAATTGTGTATGTTGGCGGCTAAGTTTAAAGCATCCTTTATGAAATATCAATGAATTGGACTTATGAGTTAACGGGCAAGCGCTTGTTGTTTATTGGTTACAATTTCACGTCACTAGCTTCGTTATTAATGGAGATATCGTTATTCAATGTGGACTAGGATTTTTTTTAAATTTAAAAAAAAATCGAAATATCTCGAAAATATTTCATTTTTGGTATAGGACATTATGCACAAATTTTATCTAAACTTTTATGTAGAAATTGATAATAAAATAAAAAATATTAGGTTCTATTTAAAATAACAAAGTTAACGTCTACTTCTGGTATAACCAGAAGTGCCACATTCAGGACAACATTATATTTGAATTCACATCATCCAAAACCTACAGCTCCGTTATTTAAGATTTTTAACATAACTATATCCGCCATTACTTTTAATCAAAACTTATTGCGACACACCCTGTACACCCAATAATGTAACTTCCGATTTATTCAAACGGGTAATTTTTGCATTTCCCAAAATAAAATTTAACGTATTAATGTTACACTTTATTAAGTTTTATGAAAGAACTTACTACTAACGTTTTATAAACAAACAAGTAACCATCTTTGTAAAAATATTTATTATATTTGATAGTAACCAACAGAAAGCAAGAAAATTTTAGGTAAATTATTATTACTATAATTTAAAAGAATCACATTCTTTCTTTTTAAATTTGTTATGTATTATCCATATTTATCACAAATAAAAATATTTTATAATAAATTGGTGGTTCCATTGGAGATGTGCATTCAATTGGATGCCTCATTGTAGCCACGGTGAATATCGCAATGTGAAATTTTACAATTCCTGTACATGATCAATGTTACAAACATTATTTTATGGAAATGATATTTTATGAGTTAAAGTTGATTTATGGAGGATAGTAGAGATAAAGCAACCTTATATGGGACTTTTATTGAAAAAGTGCCCACCAAAATGTGGTATATAAAGGTGGCGCTGGTAAACGTGAGGTTAGATCTGAATTTAGCTGTTTTAGATGAAGTGAAGTATGTCAAAGGGAAATAGATACGCAATAATTTTTAAATAAAACCATTAATGCAGTAAAAAGTGAACATAAAAGGAAATAAAAAATTCCCAACATATTTTGTCATTTTGCTCAAAACTTTTGGCGCTTTTTTTAAAAACACTTTCAGCGAGATTGTTCTCTTTATCTTTACCCTCCATAGGTTAATTACAAATTTTTTACTTTTATTTTTAAGGCCATAATTATAATTGTTTTAATGTAAATTAAGATGCGAGTATATGAAGTCTAGAAATATGACACATTTAAAAATGTTGGATCTACAAATAATGTATTGCATTTTAAACTTTTATCTCATCAATGATAATGTTAAGGTATTGCATTTTTAAATGTGTACAAACAACATAAATCTTCAAATGGTAAAATGTATAGTCGCGTTTTGTAAATCATTGTCTACCTCTGTGAATTCTAAATATGTCATACATTCGCCTAATATTTTGTGTATAAATTGGCAATAACATATATTTTTATTAATTAAGAGGGTGAAGACTGAAACAGAGATATCTCTTTTCTAACACCGTGTTGTAGTATGTAGTGTCTTTTTAATAACTCTCGTTGTCAATTAGTGTCTCCTTCAAGAACTTAAAAATATAGAGGATACATAGACCTAAATAGTTTTACACTATTTAAACGCTTGGTGTAAAGCTAATGCGACTAGCCACAATAATGGTTAGAATACTTATAATTACTTGTTGCACCGATATAAAGATCACATCCCAAATAACTCATATTAATAAATATTTATTTTTATTACAAACATATTATAAATACATATAGTTAGGAACATATTTGTTTGTAAACCATCCAAACTCTATTTCTTTTTTCACCTAACTTCCAAGCATAATAAGAGACAGAGGTGGTACGGGTAACGTGCACGTCACGTTTCAGCTTGACAACGGTAGAAAGAGTACATACATGTGACGTCACAGCTTGAGATTTTATATGTATCAAAAAGTGGCCTCAGCTACAGGTAACATAAACCCTACTTTTTAACACGTGATTATTAATGTTTAGTCTCTAAAAATTACTAATAACACCACAATATTGTTCATTATACCTAAATAATTGTCAAAAAGCTCACTATAAACTTAAAAAAAAAACCAAAAAACCTCAGAAAACCAAAATCGTTAACCAAACATAAATAACATTATAGAAGATAGAAGATTTGTTGTACCACGTGCATGTTACCCATCAAGCAGTGACGTCACGTGTACGTCACCCTTTCTACCGATGTCAAAAAGTTGCCACGTGCTGCACGTCGCCCATAAATAAATCACCATGTATTTTAGTAATTAACGAAGAAGACTTACAAAAACTTATTTTGTTACTCAAAGCCTTTACACGACTGAATAACCTATTGGGTGTTAACCTTTTGAAACGTACAAACTGTTTTCAGTACTCCATCAGACACATATTATAAGAAGATTTTAAGTGAAGGATTGTCTTTATAATTTTTTATCACTTTTTACCTCTAGCTTTCTCTACAAAGAGATTTGTAAATAAAATTAACATTAACTTTTGACTACAAGAACGCTGGTAATACAGCCAGTAGGCAAGAATTATAAATCATTGCGAAGTAACTTATTTCGAGTAGGTAAAAATTCCTCTATATTTTAAGTTTCTACAAATTTAAGCAGACCAGTTTAAAAATACCATTAATATCCCTATACTAACGATAACCAAACACCCTCAAAACACAAAAAAATACTTAAAAAATATATGTGCCTTGTTTAATTTGTTTAATCAGCTTTTTCAATAAGTAAAATAAAAATCGCTTGTTCATTTTTAACAGTTTTATAAATAACAATAATTTTAAGCTTCCAAGGAAAAAAAAACTGCACAAAAGTAAAAAAAATATTTTTGTATTAGCCATCAAATTTTGTTAAATTCTAATGTATATTGATATTTGTTGTACAGTGTAAATAATACTCATTATATTTTAAGTTCTTGACTGATTTTTTTAGTTAAGTATGAATAGAATTTTGTGTAAAATGTTACATACTTGTAGAATAGATAAGTGTGAGTTTTAAAAACTATTTAAGACAATTGACAAAATTTTTGTAATGATCAAATAAATTAATAAATCCTTTAAATTTGTCTTAGTTTACCCATTTTTTTAAAAATTAACCACAATAATACAGGGCTATGTTCTTTTCTATATAAAATGATCCAAAAAGTGTTAACTAAACAACTTGTACCTGCGCAAACGTATTTTCTATCTTGCTCTTACTCCAAGTAAAGTGAAATAGAAAATAAGTTTGCGCAGGCGCAATTTTTAGATCACTTTAAACGCAAAAGAACATAACTCAAATTTTCTATAGAAAACGTTTATTGGGTATTTACATGAACCTAAATATTTTATTTTTTCTGCCATACCCAAGCTAAAAATATCAAAAAGGGTCAAATTAATTATAATTTATTTTGTATAAATTAAGAAAAATCAATTAACATCTAATTGGAACCAATTGAATAGACGTTTACAATAAAAACCTTTAGTTTACTGATTAATTTTTCTTTAATTTTCAATAATTTGTTTATCTGTGGAGTTGAATTATTATTGTTAGGGGCCACTTTCTTTAATAAATCAACTCTTTATTGGAAACTAGCTTGTTATTTTATGGTTTTCTAATAGTGCCCTTAATTTTTCTTATTGTACTGATATATCCAGCAGTAACATTGATATTCTATAAACTCCGGAGTAAACGTGGGGCTAAAGTGTTGAGTAGTTAATATACATATGGGTTTAAAACAATAAAACTGTGTTTATTACGGAATTCTTCGTTGAAAAAATTAACAATGAATGAGCTCGGACCAATAAAAATCTACAGAAACTCATAGCATATTTCAGTAAACATTAGTTACAAATTTTGTAAACAAAATTTGCGCCAGAACGGTAGATATTGGAACTACTGTATGGGCCATACCAGTTTGTTTTTAAGTGTTTATACTTGGTTCTGCATTGTTTTTTCTGACTTTGTGTATAAGTAAGTAGTGTTTGAGTATTTTGTCAATTTAATTCTGGACAATATAATTGTTAAAAGTAGATAACTTTAAGTTGAAAAGTTTCAAGTATTTAAGGATGACGAAGTGAGTGGGGGAATTGAGTGGGAAGGAACCAGTGCCACAGTCCTGTGAATGATAAAATTTGTATATTTTACGTTACTCTCCAAAATGAAGTAGAGTATATTGGAATATATGCGATATCTTGGTGGAAATGAAAATTCCAAATGTGTAGTTGAAGGGAAGAATGTTCTGAATGCAGGTCACCTCATTTTGGCTAGACAAACAGAAGCAACAAATCATATCATTTAAGTGTACGCCCTGTGCTTACAATCTACTGCCCTTAATTGTGATCCCCATGAAATCAAAGGGACATCTGATATTGCTAACACAGCTGCTATTAAAATATGTCATGCTCCTGCAAAGCAGGAAATAGTGGTAAATGCAAAAGTGTAAAGAACATACTCTCATATCTTCTGAAACTGGCTTCCCAATCTTCAAGTTTTTAATCCACACTTTCTTTCTGTCCATCAATTCTTAGTTACCTAACTTGGTTTTGAATATGACTCAGGAATTGCCTGTTTTTGGGAACATATGAAAACAGATTTCCGGATTTTTCTTCGCCCAAGAAGAGCAGTGAGGTACATAACAATAATTATTCATATTTTCAATAAAGATATTCGACTTCAAGCAGCAACTAAACACTTTTATGTTAAAAAAATTGAACAGTAAGCATATGGCGAACAATGTAAACAAACGATTCTATGGCCCATGCGTTAATTATATTCGTAAACTGTAGAGGGCGTCCTCCTTAGAATGAATCGCCAATACAATATGACCTTAGACATGGTTCCTTGTCATCAAGGCTATGACTTATACTTGACATTGACAACTGACATTAGTGACAATCAGAAATTTGTTATGAAAATGAATAAGCAATAAATAAAACGTAGATGTTTAATTCCTAGATTTAAAAAAAAGATCATGAGACGTACAATTTACATTAAGACTTACACTAACCTAAATAATTTTTTAAATCTAAGTAAACGGGGAAAATTTTTAGGTAAGAATATGTTTACATTAAGACTTACAATAACCTAAATAATTTTTTAAATCTAAGTAAACTGGAAATTTTTTTAGGTAAGAACATGTCTAGGTTGTGAAAAAATTACCTCTTATTTATTGATAATTACTAATTTCGAGTTTTCTTTCTTTTGTTTTACAATTTAAAAATCAAAATTGCATTCTAATGATCTTGGATGTGTTCTATGTTGAAGAAAAAATAGAATGGAAGGAATTGGGAGATGATGCATTGTATACAAGTTTTTAATTATAAAACGCCCTTTTAAAGGTTTATTTTATTATTTGTAGCAATTGAGAAAGAAACTTAATATCAACAATAATGAAATTATAGCCAGAATCATGCATTTTGAGTAAAATATTACATTTAAGACAAATGCCAATAATGTTTGAAAACCACATATATTGTAAAAAATAGAAATTACAAATTATATATATTTTAGGAAATTACAGCTGTTGCAATCTATTTTATCACAATAATGTAGACTTTTTAACCAGAACTAAAGTGCCAAATGTGTTATTATCTAGATCTGTAATATTTCAAATGCCAGAATCTTCAAAATCTAATGGATATAAAGGCACAAATAAGGGTACTAATGTCAAACCTGGAAAAGAATGTAATCCAGAAAAGTTAGAAGTTAAACATTCACTTTCAAGAAAAGATAAATTGAAGAAAGCTGTTAAGGAATATGGCTCAACTGTAATTGTTTTTCACGTAGCTATTTCTTTGATATCCTTGGGCACTTCATACACAGTAGTTTCAATGTAAGTTTAGTGTCAGTTTACAGAAGAATAATTTGATACCGGTGTAATATAAATGTTTTTTTTCTAGGGGTCTAGATGTTACAGCCTTTTTTGAAACATTGGGAATTCAAAGCTGGTTTTCAAATAGTAATTCAGCAGCAAATGCTGGATCCTTTGCCATTGCTTATGCAATTCACAAACTGTTTGCTCCTTTAAGGATCACCATAACTCTAGCTTCAGTTCCTTTTATTGTTAGATATTTAAGGAGAATAGGTTTTTTAAAGAAATAAAATTATTAGTATAGGACGAAGGGAAGTAAATATGGACTGAATTTTTTATATTCTAAATAACTAAAACTTAACCATTGTCTTTTATATTAGGAAGCAGCTTTATTTTATTGTGTCAGTTTAAATATTTTGGTAAGTCTAAAAAGTTTCAAAATTAATCATCAAAATAAGAAAATGGAGACTTTGTTTTTTAATACAATTTTTTTTAAAGAAACAGTTTTTTAATCCATAATTTTTCAATTTAAAAAGAAATTTTGTAAGAAAAATGTTTTTGTATAAAAATAAATTGTTAAACTTATAATTATTATAAAAAATCTGTGTTAATTTTGTTCATTAACAGTATTTCTAGTTTCATTTTGTTGAGGGTCCTTAAATTCTAAAAATACACTTAAAGGCATACATATAGTCACTACTTTTTCTCTTAGTGATAGACACAGTCCACTTATTTTCACTTGCTACAGTTCTTACACATGTCCTTCTATTTTTATCAGCACTCTTATACATGCTCGTCAGTTGCAGATACTCTTGACCTGGCCTTTCTTGAAAACAATTTCGATCTAATCGCCTATGTCAACCTCTACCAACTTGCCCATTCACACTCACCTTATAAATCTGTTTCATCAATCTTCTATCATCATCCATCCTCCATACTTATTTTTAGCAATACTTCTCAGACTATTCATCTCTGAAACATCGACCCTACTGTCATTCTTTTTCTGCCAAACCCAACATTCACTGCCATACATAAGTGTAGGGACCAGCACGTTCTGGCTGCTCATAAAATAATACAGTGCTCCATTCATTTGTTTTGCTGCCTACACCCTTAGCTCAATATCACCGTCATATTTTCTATCTCTCGTAAACTTTCAAACCAAGTATACAAACTCATTCACTTATTCCAGTCTTTCTCTTTCAATCAGCACCTCGCAGTTTGTCATGCTTTCTTTTATTTCAAAAACCATTATTACTTTCGTCTTGCTTGCATTCACTTTCATCTAGGGCAGCATGCATAATATAAGGTAACCATCGCCTGCAATTTATTCTCAGATGATGCTAATATGACCTGATTATCGGCGTAAAGGAGGCATTTGACTTAAGATGCTGAAGCTGGATTTGAGTGATAATGGGTTTATGTGATAAATTTTTTTTGACATGAAGGCCATCTTGAATAAATGAACTAAAGTTAATAGTGAAATTTTAAGCCACAACTTAGCATCATATGTTATATCCCTTTATCCACTATTAAAGTAAATACAGTATTTACGTGACAGATATCAGTAACATTTATAACCTTATAAATGAACTTTGTGATAGTTTAATAATCATTTACGAATTTTTTTATTTAAACTGCTAATTCGTCTTTTAAATTTACTATGGAACAAATGATTGACAACATCAAAGATGTGACGTTAGCGACTTCTCTTCAATTTCCATATCCGATGTTGCCATAACATTTTATGAAATGTTTTCATTTCATATTTAAAAAAAAGTTGGTAAAAATGGTGAAAACTATAGACTTACTCATATTTTCTAAATTTTACATGTATTTATCATAGACTTTGGTGTTTACGATAAAACTTAAATATAAATGTTCTACAGTCGGCACCATTGTAAAATCTATTAAGGGAACGTTATTTCAGATCTAATAACGTAAAGCAATATCGGTTAATAAGGTTATCCCTTATTTTAGCGCTATTGCGCATGCGATGAATAACGGATAAAGTATATTACTGTTCAAATAGGTGGCTTAAAATCTCCCTAATAACTAATTCCATCACGTAACCGGCAATTCACACTCAAATATAGCTTAAAACGTCAGTATGAAAATTTATAACTCAAGTATCTAAAATTCAAAAAAGCAAACTTTGTCATATGAGCAATCAGAGTTACTTATTTAAATTATATCAAACTCTGAATTTAGATTAAAACTTTTATTTAAATTGACTAAAACAACTAATAAAAACATTTGAAAACACTAACATTTAATTGTTGCAAAATCAAAAACAATTTATAGTAAATATCTTCTAAAATGGTAACAAAATGGAACATTTTTTTTAACAACCACACATAAAAGCAAAATTCAAACTTTTAGAATGTAAATTAACCTAACACTTTTTAAAATAATTATAAAAAGAATCATAGAGTAGAATTAATCCTAATTTTTTAACCTATTAAAACTTTTTGAAATTTCCTTCAAATCTATCTAAAAGTAGGTAATAATATATGGGTGACGTGGCAAGTGGTCACTTTTTGACATCGTTAGAAAGGATGACGTACACGTTGACGACACTGCTTAAGATGGGTAACGCTACGTGGTACAATGCATGACTTATCTTTCATAAGGTTAACGATTTTGGTTTTTTGAGTTTAGAGTGAGCTTTTTGACAATTATTTATGTCTAAGGAACATTAATGTGGTGTTATCAGTAATTTTATAAGACTAAACATAATATTCAACTGTTATTAAAAAGTAGGGTTTATAATACCTGTAGCTGAGGCCACTTTTTGACAAATAGTTAAAATCTCAAGATATGACGTCACATGTCGTCTACGGTTTTCATTCAATTAAAATTGTTATTACCTAATATAAGTAGCTATTCTAAAGCTTATTGTAGTGTTTATAAATAAATATATAAAGTAACTGCAACAACGGTTACGTGTTTTGTAAAAGATTGCAAATATTATATTGAACAAAAATTTTCAAAGTTTTTTACATTTTCTGCAAAGATAAATGAGAGAAAAGCATGTATGTCATTTATAACGTACTAATAAAACAATTAATGTTAATGTTTGCTTTATAAGTATGTAGTGATGATTTTAATTAACTTAATATTAAAGTTTAATCTTTCATGCTAGCCTAAACTTTTTTTAATAATTAAAAGCTCTGCATCAAATTGCATCATTAAAAAATAAAACCTCGATTACATGTTTTAAAGCTTTTCTGTATATAATATTTTATCGTATATACATATTATCTATTTAAGTTTAATATAGTGTTAGACAGGTAAGAACCTATAACGCTCTCAATGTCTTACCACAGCATTAATAATTCTTATTTGTATAATACACATGGATAAACACGATTAAATTTTGTAAATGGTAAATCGCACAAAGATTTAAATGGGTTTTAATGTTATTCCTTCTTACTTGGCCCACAAAAGTCTTAGCTATTTGTAATAAAAAAGTAAAGTTAGTAAACTTATACTCAAAAATAACAATTTTAATTGATTAAAATTAAAAATGTAATTACATAACCCAAAACTTATATAAATGGTGATAACATTTTTCATAACACATACTTCCACTTGTCTCTGTAAAAGTAGGCGATAATTATTATTAATATTAGTAATACCAAGATAGTCTTTATTGTTTATAAACGCACAACCAATATTTTAAAAATCTCTTGCGGATTTTTAATGCAATTTATTTTTGTTTCAAAACCTTAAAAATCACGCATAACGTGATGTCAGACTTAGGTAGTCCATTACGTTATTTAATCCGGTACGTAATAATTAAGTTAATATTTTAGTCATCACTACACTAATTAATCACATAATTTTTATAGCTATCTGATTCACAGCCTATGCAACAGCAAAACTAATTACTCTTACTAATTTCATTAGATAGATATAGTAATTTAAATTAAATATTTTGTTAACATTACAAAAAAAAATTGCTGTTTTCCTGTTATTTTTTAATTGCATAAATTGTAAATATGCATTGATTTGCTACGAAGTGAACGTTATTTATGAAAACCTTTTTGATGATGTTTCAATTCATGATATACTCAATTCTCATTGTAAATTAAAAAATACATTCACCGGAGTTGCTTTGAAACTATTTACGGATAGTTATCTGGATATCCAGATAAGCTACAAGAACAAATTGAGATTGTAATCATTTAATAAATTGTTTAGTCACAACCTAACTTTTCCATTTAATTACGGATCCATAACAATGTTAGCAAATATGTGAAGCATATTTTTCCAAAAATAATTTATAGTTCGTAACTCAATTGTTATTTCAATGAGATTCCTCAACTTGTGATTGAGATTTCACAGTTAATTTTATTTTGTAAAGTATCAAAAATCAGAGGCACACATTGGCATATTCGTTACAAATAATGGTCACTTCAAAATTTAAAAATTGATAAGTATGATTTAAACATTACCTTATTGTTTAAACTATTGAAGTTTATGTTTTTTAAATGGCAGTTAAAATAAACATTTAGTTTTTACTTGTATTTCGTTAAGTTTCGAATATAGTTCGAGTATAGTTGAAGTCAGAAATAATTTTCCTCTTTTTATAATTATATATCAGGTTTATTAATATGTATTAATATATCTATAATTCATAAATAACCAAGCACGCAGTTGTCAAACTACAAAAAAGTAATACGTTGCAATTTATTACTTCTAAACGACTGGATTTTTGACGTAATTATACTGATACCGCGCATCGTCGCTCTATTCTGCATTAGAAGGTATATAGTTTGTCATCACTTATAAATGTTCGTGTTTCTAATTGGCTCGAACGTGCGTCGTTTTCTATTTGTTGACAGTGCAGTAATTTTCCATTTTTAATGTCCACATGTAGAAGTGATATCCAATTACGATATCTTGAGATAGAGAGGCGGTAGGTCACTAAAACTTACAGGGTAGAAGTTTTGCCCGAAGGACAAGACCGAGTTCGGAGATAACGGTACATTCCTACAGGTAGCTGCCGTACTTTGCACTGCATTTTGTACTTTTCGCACGATAGAAGCAGATCTAGGGCGATGAAAGGTTTTTTTTTACGTTTTCGAACCGAAGGGTAACTATATTAATAAGAAAAGAGCCCTCGGTTTGGAAAAGTTAGTTTTGCTACGGCAATACTGTTTATTTTATTATTACAGTGTGTATTCGGATTTTAATTTTTTTAAAATGGCTATATGGAAGATTTTTAAAAGTGATGAAAATTATGTAGTCCCAGAATGTTTTTATTAAATGTGTAATTTATATTGACCCATTTTTTTAATGAACACATTCTAAAGCAGATTCTATCCGAGTTAAAGTTTTTTCTGAGAGTTTAGAAGAGTTGGAGAAAAAGGAAGATAAGCAATAAAAATTTAGGTATTTTAATTTAATTAGGGTGTAGCGAAAACATTTCAAAATCTTCCTTTAGAAAAGTAGTTAAAAGCGATGAATGTCTTTTAAGAAATCAGAGATTTTTGTCAGTGTAGGTCACTGTATGATGGGGAATATTAGAAAAAAGTTGTATTATTTTTATTCTATTAATACTGTTCCGTCTTTTCATATAATTAAAAATAAAATCAAGTTAGCACCAGGTTTCTCATAAAAATCCAATAATGCTATTAGAAAAATGCTCCATTCTTAGGGTTTAAGATATCGTACAGAAAATAGAAGACAAACTATTATAGAATCTCAAAAAATAATTGTTTTACGTACTCAGTAGATTAGATGAAGTTCATCGGAAATGTAGATTCATAGTTTATCTTGATTAAACCTGGCACGTCACTTATGATATTGTGAAAAAAGGATGGAGTGATCAATCTGCTAAATGTTTCGTGAATGCTTTCTTCCTAAATAGAGGAAAACGTAATATATTACATGCCGGTAATAAAAACGGTTTATGCCGAATTGTTTGCTATTATCAGCAAATATTATTTTGAATTGTTCGTTACACCCAAATAAAGTCCGGTCCTGGACCTTCCGTCGGCTAAATTCTTTGAGGTGCCGGATTTGTAAAACAGAAAAAATTATTTTTGACTTCAACTATAAAAATACAACGAATTATTATTTTTTTTATACTTTCATAAAACATGACTCATTTTGTGTTATCTATAATACTGGTTTTTTGTATTTCTTTGATCTCTTCATCCATACTGAGTAACCTATAATAATATACAAAACCCCTATGATTACGTGAAAACATCCATATACAAAATACTGATCTCTAGGTTCTAGCGCGAATCCGACTCCTTTCGTTACGAACATGGCTGTTAAGATCGTTTGAAATATTAAAGCTACAAAGGTGTTAATTCCTAATACTAAACCGTAACTATCATCTTTGATACATTTGGCAATTTCGCTGCAAGATACTGTAATCATAAAATGATACAATGCTCCATAGATTACGTAGCAGACGTAACTCCAAAACACGTATAAAGTTCTTGAAGAATACAACATTAAGAAACCATGCAGAAGAGAACAAATCGTTAAAGAAAGTTCTCCTTTAATTGTCCAATCAGTTTTTAATAGACCAGCACCCAAGGCGCCAAGAAAACCAAATATGGTCAGGACTGCTTCTACCGCTCCATTATAAATTCGTTGAGTAGGGTCAATTACTATAACTGTCCACAGAGGTTGCATATATGTTTGAACCTACAATTTAACATAATTTAAAAACAATAATTTGATAATGTTACAAACAAACTACTTCTTTCTTTTTAATTTATAATTAAAGTACTGTACGGGACAAAAACACAGAAAATATTTCATTCATTCAAATTATTGTGTTTTTTTTCCAGTCTTCGAAATCATTTATATGTACAAATCGATATTCATAGCCCGCGTATTTTAAAAAAATGCAGTCTTTTTACTTTTTGTCCAGAGTAGTATACAGACAGAGTCACGAATCATTAGACATTATAATCTATTTGATGCGAAGTTGACATCGGCAACCTTGCAAATCTGTTTACCTCTGATCGCTTTGCGTCAAAACAGAGTGAGGACATAATATGATTGTTCGTTTTTATTATGTTTTTAGACTATTTATGTGAATATTGAAGCCATAGACTTTTTACCCCCCTGGTAATAAGTCCATGATTGAAGCTAATCTGCATTCCTGTATTTTAAAATTATATCAAAATTACATGATTTCCGGAATTTTTAATACACAGACATTAAAATTGTCCACATTTGAGGTATTTCGCCATTATTTGCTAATTTTAAAGACGAAAGTGGTTAATATTAACAAGTCAGAATCGTTGCGTGTCGTGCGTTGTGCCATTTCACCTGAGAAGAACTCATTCTCGGATTTTACTGTATAGGTATTATTCGTAATTAGTGATACTAAATAGGCCCTTAATATGAATAATGAAGTTTAGTTATAAAATTTTGAATACAGTACAGTACGTAGCTGGGCAGTAAAATAATTTTTGTTATGGATAAAAATTTAAATATGTTCTTAATTTAAATTAATAACATTCTCATGAAAAAATAAATGAAAGTTTTGGAAAAAAAATTCTTATTTCAGGTACCTAGTTACACGCAACAAAATAAATTAAAAATAATAAAATAAAAGCCCTTCATTATTATATAACATATTTTAATTTTCATAGTATTAAACTTAAATAAAACCAAAACCACACTACAGAACTACAAAATAATTAATAATTACTCGCAAACTGGCAAATAAAACCCAGAACAATAAACGATAAGCAACAAGCAGCGACAATATTTGTCCAGTCTAACAATGTTGCCGGTTGAAGTATTTTCTCTTAATTAATGAAACTAAGCCATAAAAATACATTACATAAATGTTAGAATAATATGCATTGTACTAGTGCATTTTATTTAAATACAAAGTGGTTTTATGTCATTTCTGTTAATTATTACAAAATCAGAGGAAATTACTGAACGGAAAAATAGTTGGCAATATTGTATAGTGTAGGATGTAAGAAAGTGGAACACGATTCCTCCCCTAGCTTAGGTGCAAGTATATTCCGCTACAACATTGCCAATGTTACATCTTTATGTCTAATGATTCGTGACTCAGTCTGTATGAACATCATTGGGGGCTTGGAATGGTGATTGGGATTATTACAGATCTATTTCAGGTACATCTCAATATTTTAGTGATCTTTGTCCATTAAAATATAAAGATTTAAGATTCTCTGTATATCTGAGAGCATTCAGTTTTACTACCACTTTGTTAGGAACTTCAGTATAAATTGACTTTCATACTGAGAAAGTATGAAAAAATCGTATCCTAAAAAGTACTGTCAATATAACCTACTAAAAGGTAGTATAAAACTTACTATCAGTAGTTCTGGCAAGTTTTCTGTTTCATATTAAGTAACCTAACCAAATTATTCTTAAAAATATTACCTGTATAAATCCGCAAGTAGACAAAGCGTACCAAAGTGACCATTTTAGAACGTACGTATTTGTAAAGGAAGTAGTAAAATGCGAAGTCATCAATTTAAATGCATTTGATAATTTGGTACTCATTGATTTGGTCACACTATCTTCTGGATGAAAATAAATGCTTTTATGAACCGAAGGTAAAAATATAGACCATATTGTGGCAGCAATCATAGCTGAAAATGCATTAAAAATGTTAGAAAAAGTATAGATTAACGAATTTCTAAAATAATTTGGTATCCTACCTTGAATATATCAACTATACCATAATTTTACATAAAACTTTATAAACAATAATAAAAGTAGAATAAATATATAGTGAATATTTGAAATGAAATATATTAATCATATAATGAATATCTTTATTTAGATGGTGAACATATGAACTGATTAAATACTATCCCTATCGTTGATTTACTAAAGGCAGATTTTTACATTTAATCAGTGTCACTCAAAGTATAATTACAAGTTTTAAAGTTTATACATTAACATTATTCTTAAATTAGTACAATAAATACAGCTATTTAATTTTAAACCAACTTTGCCAACATGTTAAAATATCTTCGTTTCGAAAAGAAATCTTCGGTTACATTCAGCATAAAATTGTATTAATTCAATTATTTTTTATAAACGGTTTTAAATAATAAAAAAAAACTACTTTTTTTAATCATTACATTCAACAACTTTAGTATTGTTGAGAACGCGATTGTACAAGTTATTGCATAAAAATAAAAAACGCATTAGCATAAATTCTGTTAAGGCAATTACAGCAATTAAAAAAATCGAGATCTTTATTTAAATGGAGACTATAAAAAGATTATTGTCTTAATTTCATTCGTAAATTTTTCTACCTACTTCAAACGTATGAGGATACATAAAGATTTTTCAATAATGTCAAGGTATAGGGAGTGTAAATGTAAAATATTGAAGAGTAACAGATTCATAGACTCCTGATTGTGACAATGACAATGACATTTTTTAAATATATAGCAATATAAAAAGCAGTAGACCGGTCATTTTAATCAATTTTAATTTGGTGTAACTAGTAGAAGTGATATTAATCGACAAATATTGTATTGTTTATTTAAGTATGGGTATTTGTAAATGGTGCTGTTAAAAATAAATGTATTTGACATTGCATTTCACCCACAGAATTTGACCAAAATAAAATTTCTCTAACACGATGGGTACCTAGCCATTTATTTTGGTAAACAATTTTAAAATTCAAATATTCAAATAGGAAGGTACTAAAAAAAAAAACTTATTATACAAAATATTTTGGGTCACTAGCATAAATATGTTTTTCTACTGTAAATTTTTATCGTGTATTATTAATCTTACTTTTTTATTTTTTCATTCCGATGTTCTCTAACGATCTTTAAGTATACTTTTTCACAACTACTAATTGATGATGGAAAGTTTCTTCTAATTGCCATATTTGTCACCACTTAATTCATCAGGATCACACAAAAATAGAATTAACACTATTCTCACTGACCAAACTATCAACATTACATTAGAGCTGAGCCCTTCAACATTTATGTTTTCCCAGCTATAACATATGGAAACAAATCGTGGAACACCACACAAAAAGAAGAGCATGAACTACAACACAAAGAGCAATGGAGAGAAGAATTATAAATGTACGTAGGAAAGATCAAATTAGGAGTGAAGTCAAAGATGTCATCAAAACACTATATAAAAGCAAGAGAAGGTAATTAGGACAAAGCCATATTCAAAGATGACAAATGGACAGCTCTTGTAACCAACTGGTGTCCAAGAGATTATAAAAAATCTGCAGGTCGATCATCAATGAAATGGAAGGACCCGATCGTCAAAGTAGCTGTAAAAACTTGTAAAAGAGACGCTCAAGATCAAGCATTGTAGATATATTGCGATCTGCATCAGTGGAGGCAGTCATCTGTTCCCTCTGGAGAGATTACAGGTCCATCATGGTGATAATGGTGGTGATACGATAATAGCCGGCCTGCCCCGACTTTGCACGGAAATCGTTAGATAACCTTCGTTCAAATTCATCTTTATCATTCTTCTTTCTTGCCACACCTTTCAACCTTTTATACTCATTCTTTGCCTTGTTTACATCCTCAATCGTTGCCTTTTGTGTTCTTTGATTGGCTTTTGTAGCCTGCCAATCCAACCATTCTTTTTTCTTTTCTGACACTGCTTTTTAAATCTCTACGCACATTTTCTTTAACACACATCCTTTCCTTCTTTTACTAAAACCACACACTTCAATAGCAACATCCACGATTCCTTTCTTGAATGGCTTCCATAATTTTTTAACCTCACATGCCTCTTCTAAACTGTTAAATCTTGATCAATTTACTTACGAACTCCTCTTTTACAACTTTCGGCAAATTCTTAACTTTTATACGCTCTAGTACACTAATTGATTCCTGCACACGATGCCGCCACCGCTTAAAGAGACCTCTTGTTCGGCTTATTACTAAGAAGTGGTCTGTGTCAATGCATGCACCGCGGTATGATCAAGTGTCCATTCTTTCTTAATCTTTTATCTAAAATCACGAAATCAATCACACTTATCTGGCATCCTGCAAGATTCCACTCTAAACATACTTCAATAAAAATAGCTCGAATTGGAATACGAATCCAGAACTTATGTGTCGAGTATTTTTCTAGTCAAACTATAATTTACCAAAATAAAATATATGCTAAGTTACTCAGGGATAGTGTAGCTTAGTTCCAGAAATTACCCCCTACATACATAAAATTTTTACATCTTTATAATAGTAGTGTTGGAATTTCAATTCGAACACTCTATTAATTTTTTTTAATTTTTTTAAATTAGCCTTGAGCCGTCCCTGAGCGCACTCAGGCAATGTATGTTCTGTTTAAACCGCAACCATCGGTAAACTCAAAGAGCTGTTAACCGCAAACGGATGTAAAACTCCCCTCTTTAATCGCGTTTGTCTCGAGTCGTTAGTGTGGCATTGGTACACAAAAGTTGAATCTTCCAAAACAACGTCACTGACGGACGTTAAATTCCTATTCATTCTCCGGTCGAACGAAAGGGGTTTTCCCATTAATTCACAGTATCTCCCAAACGTCCGTTAAAGACGGTTGATAAATTCATTTTCACAGCGATCGATGTTTTCTGATTATCCACGGCATCGAATTATTTCGATGTTTGTTATTTCTTTTAAGTCATCCAGTTAGTAATGGTGAATTTACGTAAAAAGGCAATTCATTAGTGGTACAAGTGCATAGTGTATATTGAAGAGAAAAATAGTGTTCAATAAAATTTTAAAAACCAGCGATCTATGATTTAAATTCAGTCCACTGTTATCGAAGTTAAGTATAATTTGTAGATGTAGATTGTAGGGTGGGTCGTGAAGGCCATGCTGCCTCTCAAACACTTCGACCTATCAGATCTTTTGTGCATAACCCTTAATCTATTCGAGGCCCGGGATTCCGAGACTTCGAGTAAAGTTTATCAGTTTCCTGGGGGCTAAGTTTCTGACATCGAAGTGAGTATAATTTCCCCCTGTACGGAAAAATGATTTACAACCCCTGCTCCGTTCAAGTAGTATAGACAGCACAAAGCTGTATTAATTTTGACGTACTTATTTACGAAGAAGCAATTGCTTCAAATCCTTAAATTGTACATACCAGAAAAAGTTATGTAGTTAAGATCTCTGTAATTCATCGCTTCAAACGATATTAACAATTGTGCTAATATTCCTGAGATGGCACGTCCTCCCAAAATGGCGGCTCTTGTATGTGAAGTAACTTGTTGATAATACTCCGAATTAACTTTAGCATAAATGTATGAGTAGTACGCCACTTCCGCTGCACAGAACGTCCCGTAAAGTACCTAAAAATAAAATTATCGTGTCATTTTATGGTATCTTCATTGTTTTTGTACAATTGTAGGACAAAAATGTTCTTCACCTTTACGCTACGATTCTGGGAGGGGGTAAACCCCAATTTAATTCAATAGTAAAACACAGAATGGTGAAAATAAGATTACTCGAAGGTCGTTGAAATAATTACAGATTTTTTAACTCCTATTTGGGAAAGGTCAAATCTAGACATTTCTGGAAGTAATTTTTTTAAATTTTTAAATGTAAATTTATTTAAAGTTTCGCGGTCCCCCTATATACTGTCCGCAGCCCCCGTGTTAAAAATCACTGGGATATATCATTTCCTCGATCATTTCTCAATCACAACCATAAGTGTTCTATTTTCAAGAAATATCCGAAGCAAGCATAAATATTACTTTTATTGTTAAAAAAATAAAATCATTGAATTCATAATCAATATCAAAATTCAAGAAAAATGAAAATTTTTGTATCGCTGTTTTGTGGGCGGTTGATGTGGTTTGATGCTACAGGTGTCCGAAATGATTGCATAACAAATGTGTATTTGTTGTTAGTGTTGAAAAAAATAAATATAGTTCAGTTCTCTCTTTCGTTCCTCCCGGTGTAACTTGAATGAAGTATAGTGTTTGAGTTTTTAAAAATTAAATATAATAATTATCAAGTCAAACTATAGTACTGGTAACAAATATCGTAATAGACTTTTCGTGTCGAAACTGTCTCTCAAAGAACGGAAAACAAGGTTCAAGTTAATTTTTATGATGTTTTCATAATAATAGACCCCGTATACATAGCGTATGTATTCTTCTACTTGGTGAATTTCCATTTTAAATTTTTATGGGGCTCATCGACATATTTCGCTATTTTAAATTAACTGTTTATTTTATATCCTAATCGATGTGTCTATGCATAAAAAATTTCAAGGCTGCCGATCACCAGATGTATATTTACTATGCTTACTATATTTAGGCGATATGCGATAAGAATATATCTAGGTATATTTATATCTCATCCGACCCCGCCTTCATCGGTTGAGATTTTTACCTCCCGCTTACCCCCCGAATAAACTTGGATCTTTATCAATAGGTAATCCCCTTCTTATACGCCAGTAAAAATAGCCGTTTTTTTGGTCAAGCTTGCACTAAATTTCCGATCTAATTTGTTATAAGGTTTAGGGTCACTTACTGAGCATTAAATCACAAAATGCTGACAGATCTAGATGGAGCTTAGATCGCAATCTTGAAGAAAAGTTTTTGGCCGATATCTTGGAAACTATGCACTTTAGGGCAAAAGTTATTCAGACCATTATTGTAGAGAATAAAATTTCGCATCTTTTATTTTGTATAAACTTTTTTGTAAAACGATTTATGACCCATTTAATGAACCGATTTTTCTTTTTCGGCCGATAACTCTTAAAATATTGGATTAATCAATAAAATGCATCCATCCATTTTTAAAGATCAGTTTATTCTCTGCAACTTTTGTTTTAAACTTTTTTTACTAACTCTTAAAATATTGGATTAATCAATAAAATGCATCCATCCATTTTTAAAGATCAGTTTATTCTCTGCAACTTTTGTTTTAAACTTTATTTACTAATGTCCATACTTTTTGAATTAAAGGACATTTAATGTTGGACTACCCGGCGTAAAGTCAAAAATTTCAATGTACCCATAGAATATAATGGTAAAAATTAACACTTTAAAAAAATATCCCGATTGTTTATGTACTTAAAAATTAATAGTTCATTTCCTTACCTGCAATAGTGACGAACTTTTTTAAAATTTATTTTATATTTTTTACAACTAAAACATATTTAGTAATAATTATTATTAATTATTGTATGTTATGTTGACAGGCTAGAATAAAATAAAAGAAAACGAAAGAGGAATATTTTTTAAAAATGTATTGAAAATTTATTTTTAGGAAAAACATAAAACAAATAAAAATTCAAAATTTTGACGTTTTGGAGGCGGCGAAAATCCAATTATATTGAATGTTTCCTCTTCATCTCCGTTACCCTCTTCGGAAGAATACAAAGAGGACTGTAAAGCCTCAATGAATTCTTCGTTCTCGTGGTCAATATCAACCGATTCCTCGTTGGAGACGAGGTTCACTGTCGGCTGATTCGTACATGTTTCCACCGTGCAATTCTCACAAATGACAGTGCACTCCAAACCCGCTTTTCAGCAGCCACATGCTCGTCCACACCCAGTTTGGTATTTATCTTTTTCTTCTTTAACAGCCCCTAACTGTCCACTCCTGAACGTAGGCCTCCCCTCTTCTCTGTTTTGGGCCACCTGTTGCCATTTTTTCCCCACTTTTTCGGTGATGTCGTCGATCCATCTTCGTTGTGGTCTGCCGACGCTCCTGGTCTCCATTGTTTTGTTCATCGCGTTTCATCTTGTCTGGCGACGTGGCCTACCCAGTTCCGTTTTGCTTTAGCGATAGTCTTTATGACGTCTTCAGTTCGGGTTCGTCGTCTGATTTCCTTGTTTCTGATTTGGTCGCGCAGGCTTACACCTAATATTATGCGTTCAATCGCTCGTGGAGTCGTTCTGAGCCTGTTGGCTGATTTAATGGTCATTGCCATGGTTTCCATTCCGTAGGCCATCACCGGGAGGATAGAGGTATTGAAAACTTTTGTCTTTAAGTTTGTGGGAATTTTGGGGTTCTTTAGGATATAGCTTAGTTTTCCGGTAGCCGCACACGTCATTCGAATTCGTCTACCTATTTCTGCGGTCTGGTTTTCTCTGCTCAATTTTATAGTGTGTCCTAAATAGATATATTCATTCACCTTTTCAAGGGTGTCGTCGCCTACCCTGAATATGGTATCCTCCGAAGTCATGATCTTGGTTTTCGTAATATTCATTTTGAGGCCTCTTTTTTCTGATGTTGTCTTCAGTTCGACTAACAACTGTTGCGAGTTCTTCCGTGTCATTGCTGATTGAGACAATGTCGTCCGCGAATCGGAGATGCCTTTTGTTTCCCAGTTCAAATCCTTGGAAGATATCTTCCATAGCGAGGGTGAAGAGTTTAGGTGAAATTGTGTCACCATGTCGCACTTCTCTTTTCATAGGTATTTTATCTGTCATGAGATCTTCTGTAATTTTGACCTGGATGGTAGCATTGTCGTAAATATATTTTAAAAGGTTTCGGTATCTGCTGTCTATTCTGGCTTGATTCATTGCATTGAAAATGGCCCACAGTTTGATAGAGTCGAAGGCTTTGTTGTAGTCTACGAAGGCTAGGTGGAGTGGCTCGTTATATTCGTTGCATTTCTCTATTAGTTTTCTCACGGTTTGAATGTGTTCTACAGTACTGTATCCTTTGCAAAATCCAGCTTGCACAGGAGGTTGGTAGTCGTCAAATTTATTTATTAGTCGATTAGTGACGATTTTGGTTAATAGTTTAAAGGGATGTGGTAATAAACTTATAGGCCGATAGTTGTCGATTTTGAGTTTCTCCCCTTTTTTGTATAATAGGACAACAACGGAGTTTTTCCAAGTTTCGGGCACTTTGGCTTCGAAAAGACAGTTCGGTATTTACAGGAAATTAACTCCAGCAGACTGGGAGGTGCCGCAGGAGATGTTGAAGCGATTGGTAGAAGGCTTTGAGCGGTTCGTGTCTATCCCCATTCCTCCGAGTCCAGATAATTCCGAAGCCAGGTTTGAACTTGGTGGTAACTCCGGAAGAAATTGCCGCGTCCGAACGTCAGCATTTCTACATTAAACGGTTCATTAAATGGGCCATAAATCGTAAAAAAGTATACATGAAATAAAAGATGCGAAATTTCATTCTCTACAATAATGGTCTTAATAACTTTTGCCCTAAAGTGCATAGTTTCCGAGATAGTGATCACAAAAATGTGTAAAAGTATCGAAATTGAGGAACTCAAACTGAAACAGGAGCAATACCAGCACCAACTAAAAAACTGCATTGACAGGAGTATATTATTACAGACTCAACTTGTTGACATCTTTAATAAAGAGATCTCACGGCAAATTCCAGAAATAGCACAAAAAGTGGCAGGTAAAAAGAAAAACATATACTTTCAAAAGAAATTATAGATTTTATTCAGAAACGCAAGACAGTAGACCCAGACACGGTAAGTCGCATAGAAATTACTGAGATAAATAAAACGATAAGGAAGAAATAAATAGAATAACAGAAGACTTCTATCGATCACTATATGAAAGCAAAGTCACTCCACCGCGAGGTGAATCAAAAGCAAAACGAAAAAAGATACTTAATGTGGGCTCCGAAGAAATCCCAGATATAACCAGTGGAGAGATTAAAACAGCTATGTCAAAAATGCCAAAAGGAAGAGCAGCAGGAGAAGATGGGATCATATTGGAAATGTTGATATACGGAGGTGAGACTGTAATCGCTCTTCTAAAGATACTTTATAATAAGTGCCTGCAAGAAGGTGATGTACCTGAGGACTGGAAAAGTGCATTGGTAGTGTTACTTTTCAAAAAGGTCGAGAAAACAAAACTTAGTAATTACAGACCAATTAGTTTGCTATCTGACATGTATAAAATATTTATAAAAATAATAACAGAAAGACTAACCAAAAAACTCGACAGCTATCAGCCCAAGGAGCAAGCCGATACACAACTTTGATTAAAAACATATATATATGATAAAGCAACTTTTCGAGTTGCATTGAAGGACTGTACAAACAAAATTAAACTTGGAAGAGGAATCCATCTCATCAAAATTGTTTACGCTTGAGTTAGAAGATATGTTTAAGAAAATTGATTGGGACACCAAAGGAATACAGATAAATGAAGAATACTTAAGCCACCTTCGTTTCGCAGACGATATCGTTCTGTTCACACAAAATCAGCAGGAAATGATAAGAGAGCTAAATCGGAATTCAAAGAACGTAGGTATTAAAATAAACACCGAAAAAACTAAATACATGATAAACGAAAATAACACACATAATGTAAACATCAAAATCAATAACACAAAGCTAGAACGAACAGACTCATATATCTACTTAGGTCAAAGAATGGAATTATCAAAAGGTATTTTAAAAGCAGATTTATCTCGAAGGATATCGTTGGCATGGTCAACTTTTGGAAGGCTTAGAGATGTCTTTTATTTACATCTCTCAAAGCACGAACCTTTGATCAGTATGTTCTCCCAACTTTAACATACGACACAGAGACATGGGCGATTAACAAAGAGATTATTTATAGATTACAAACTGCAAAACGAGCAATGGAAAGGAGAATGATAGGTGACACTCTCCTAGACCGAATAAACAACGAAAAAATTCGGCGTAGATCTAAAGGGACGGATGTCGTGGAACGCCTATGTAAATTGCGATGGAGTTGGGCAGGCCATATAGCTAGGATGGAGGACTCTCGTTGGACACGAAGAGTAATAGAGTGGAGACCGTGGACTGGTAAGAGAAACAGAGGACGACCCCAGACCAGATGGACAGACGATGTCAAGAGACTGATTGGAGATAGCTGGATGAGGCGAGCACAATTTTGAGAGGAGTGGCAACGATTAGGGGAGGCGTATGTCTGACGATGGACGACTAGCTGACAATGATGAAATGACCCTGAACCTTATAAAAAAAATTGGATCGGAAATTTATTGCGAGGTTAAATTCTATTTTGACTGGCCTATTAATTTAAAATTCGAGTTGTTCTTCGTGTTATTAGGTGTGATAATTTTATTTTCTTGCAAGGATCATGTACACAATTTTTTATTATCGATGTTAAGAATTAGCTCAATTAGTAGAATTATTTATATCTGTTTTTACACATGATGAAATGCTTGTGCTGAAATTATATTGGTGGTTGCTCTAGTGCCATGCAAAAAAATGCACCCTTACTTGCGAGATAAATTGTAAAATGCTTCCTCAGGCGTCTCGATAACTTAAGTTTGTTCAAAAAACTTTTTAAGGCGATTTATCAAATTATTATACTTAGATCGATATTTGTATAAAGTATCCTTATTTGATGGCAATTCTGAACTTCTTTATACTCATTAAGTAATCAATCCAACATTGGAATTCCTAAATAAAAATAAAGTAAAATAAGTTATCTTTACTAGTTGTGTAACTAATAGAAAAGTTCTCATAAATAAATAAGTCCTTAGTCACAGTTAAAATATTTTTGTTAATATTCGATACCTTAGATAAGATGTTGAACTTTTTTAGTTAAGAAATATTTCGAGTCACTTTATTTTTGTTTATTATATAATTAATAGAAAGGTTCCGTGAATGGACCCTTAAATAAATAAGATGTTACTCAGACTCGCGACTAATTTATTTAGTTCAAGAATGATCTTGAAAACCTTACTCATTCTTTTTTGTCACAGCATAAAAACGTCTGATTTACAAGTTTTTCGATGAAAAATCATTCTATAAATGAATGTTTAAACAAAATAAAACAATGGGTACTAAATTTTCCGACCGATTATGTTTTGTACTTATTTGATTAAAGGTATAGGATCAAAGGATTATCTCCGATATTACATTTTGGGTTTAAGCAAATGTTTTTATCGATTTCGCGTAATGTTTTCTACTAGAAACATTCAGAAACATTTTTAATAATTGCTCATGGAATTAAATGTCATTAAAAGTTTTTTTTAAACTGTAGTTAGAACCTTTATTGCATATACTAAATTGAATCATTAAAGTATCTATATTTATTTTTCTTCAGAGATTAAAAGAAATTTATGATACATGTATAAATTGTAATTCTTTATGTAACTATATTTCTTGTAATTGATTGAGTTTAATTGTTTGTCGATATTAATTTGTCACTATAGGATGTTATCAAAAAGAAATAAATATTTATCGATAGACATTATTGATACAAAGTTTACAACAAAGTGTTGCAAGTTACTTATCAACTTGAATGTTTTCTATACTGTTTTGTTCTGGTCCGTTCAATTAAATTATTATAAGGGATAACAAATGTAAATGTAAGCAAAACGAAAATAATGTTTTTTGAAAGAGAAGAAAGCACGACAAACTGTGAAGTTCTGATTAAGGAAGAAAGAGTGGAACAAGTTTGTATACTTGGGTTCAAAGTTTACGAGAGATGGTGAGTATGACAGTGACATTGAGCGAAGGGTGTTGGCAGGGAAACAAATGAATGGGGCACTGTAAAGCTTTATGAACATCCAGAAAGTGTAAAAAAAGGCACGTCTGGCTGTGCATAGAGGAGTGTTGGTTCCTACACTTATGTATGGTAGTGAATGTTGGATTTCGCAGAAGAAACATGAAGAGAGGATTAATGCTGTGGAGATGTGTAGTCTGAGAAGTATAGCCGGAGTGACTCGTTTGGATAAAGTAAAGAATAGTGAGATAAGAGAATGCTGTGGTGTAAAAGAAGATGTGGTTACAAAGATGGATAAAGGAATACTTAGATGGTTTGGACACGTAGAGAGGATGGATGAAGGAAGATTGACGAAACAAATTTATAAGGAGAGTGTGAATAGACAAGTCGGTAGAGGTCGAACTCGGCAAACATATCTCGATCAGATCAAAATTGTTTTGAAGAAAGGCCAGGTCAAGAGTACCAACAACCGACGAGCATGTATGAGAGCACTGATAAAAGTAGAGGAAGCAAAAGATGTGTGTAAGAATCGTAGCATGTGGAAGGAAGTGGTCTCTGCCTACCCCTACGGGAAAAAGACGTGACTATATGTATGTATGTAAAAGATATATTGCGCACTAAATATTGGAAACCTAAGCATTATACAGTGCAACGTTTTTCAACGTAAGGGTCGCGACCCCTGATTAGTAAAAGGGGAGTCCCTAACTGTTGGAATTTGTGACAAAGTGTAAACATTTATTGAAACAATGAAAAATGTTCATTAAACAATGGTGACGGAGCTAAAAAAGCTATTTGTTTTTTTGGCTATTTAGGAGGTAGCCCCATTACACGACCTTCGATGTCAATTAAGACTTTAAAATAACGTTAAATAAAGAATTAAAGATTATTAATAGATTATAATATTAATAATTATTAGATACAATATGACGTAATAACGAATAATGGAATGTTTGTATTGTTAATGATAAAAAAATTATGATTATTATTAGATTATTGCAATAAATTATCCTTCAATTGTCGCCTAACTATTATTGAATAAAAAAAAGGAGTGCGTCTCGGGACGCCCGACAGAAGTGATAACTTCAAATGATTTGGGTAGAAACTATTAAATATTGAACGTATTTAACGTAATAAATACTATTATTCGAATTAAAATGATCATTTGGGTGAGGATTATGAATAAATCCAAAAGTTTTGGTAAATTAGTGACAAACCCAAATTTTTAAGAAAGTTAACAGCTTATTTATTTAATACTAGCTGACCCGGCAAACGTTATTTTGCCATATAAATAATTTCCTAGTAATTTCTAGTGTAGACAAAAAATAGCTTACTTTTTGTAAGTATGTATGTATGTTAGAATGTGTATATTGTATGTATGTAAGAATGTGATTGTCGTTGTTCTAATCTTCTGACTTCATTGCGTTCAGCTCGTGTATCTTCTGGCTCTTCTTGATGCAATTGCGCCATTCTGACACGTGCATCAGTATTTTGTTGCTGGATTTGTTCTTCTGTTCTTTCGGATCTACTATTTCGCAAGTTTCGAGCTTTACTTGTACTGCGGCTCAAATCAGCCCCTTTGCGTTTTCTTGGCATTGCTCACCGTACAAAACATACATAAATAGAATTAATGAAATTATTTAATGATGAAAAATGTTAAAAGTATAATTAGGGCCAGGATTTTTGCCGCAGTTTTGAAATGATTAGTTTTAATTTATGAAATTATAACAAAAATATAAGTTTTATGGAAAAATTTTTCAAACAAAAGTAAAAAATTAAATTTTATGAAAACATTGTCTCTTATAATTTTTTCATGCAACCAATATTTTCATTGACATTTCAAAATAAAGATTCATCATAATGATTGATTTTTTTAAAACTATGAAAATCTTAATTGTTCAATTACATTTAATTACATTACATTAATTTTATTACATAGGAATGATTAAAAGTTAATATGAGAGTTACACTGAGATAGCAAAATAATAATTGTCAACGTTACTACTACACTTGATGCATAAACAATAATGATGGCCGACAACTGTGTAGGGAGTGAGAAAGAAAGGAGACCGGCTTCGTTCTCATCCCTACTCCGTGCTGTTTACTGGGTCAGAAGTGACACCTGTAGACATCTGGCGGGGATAACTAATTAAATGACGATTGATCAGTTTTCGACCGGAGAGGAAAAATGATTAATTACTAAAATGGCTATTAAAAAATAAGGGTTGATCGTAGAAGGGTGAAAATTGAGGATTGTATGTATTTTTGTATGTTGTATCATAAAAAAATAGAAATTAAAAATTTTGTCTAAAAAATAAAAAAATTTAGGGGTGGACTACCCCTAACATTTAGGGGGATGAAAAATAGATGTTGGCCGATTCTCATAGATACCGGATAAGCACAAAAAATTTCATCAAAATCGGTCAAGCCGTTTCGGAGGAGTATGGCAACGAAAACTGTGACACGAGAATTTTATATATTAGATTAGATAAAATATATCTTATGTATAATAATTAACATTCTTCAATAGATACAGTTGACTCGCTTTCATTTACATTATATAAGCCTACAAAAGTAACAATGGGCTTATGGTAGCCATAATAAGATACAAAAATTTTGCACGCAATATTATCTAAAAATCTTGCAAATTCTGTATCAAGAGTAGTCCCAGAGTCGAATACAATAGTTTTTAAGTGGACGTCTGTGTGTGTATGAGCGTATGTGCGTTCGGAATGATTTTCGTCTCGATTATCTCGAGAACAAAAATTGATATCGACGTGGGACCAATTGCATTCGACGCATAATTAAGCAACTTAGAACTGAATAGATTTTTAGAAAAATCGGTCGAGCTGTCAAGACTGAAAAAAATGGTACACTTTCGGAATTATTTTTCGTCTCGATTATCTCGAGAACAAAAAATGATATCGACGTGGGACCAATTGCATTCGACGCATAATTACGCAACTTAAAACTGATTAGATTTTTTATGGAGAATAAAAAAACTGAAAAAAATGGTAAACTTTCGGAATTATTTTTCGTCTCAAAATTTTGCAATTTATAAATTATACTATTTTTAATACCAAATTTTAAGATCTTTTGAATAATAAGATTATTGCATGTTAGAATATTTGATGACAATATTTCTTAAAAAGAGATAGTTTTATGAAACAAAAATAGGAAGACGCTATAACAGTGAAAAATTATTGTTACTAATAATCAAGCATTGTTTATAACAATTGAATATTGTTACTAACAAATGATTATTGATTATAATAATAAATAAAATTCAATTGTTATAAACAATTAAAAATAGCTCCCGCTTATGAAATGATAAGATGGAGTTTTTAAATAGAATAAACAATATTCTGAGGAAGGAAGAGATATCATTTTAACTGATGAAACATATTTGCACATTTCCTATTCTACGACGATAGGATAGATAAACAAACTCAACTTCGTCAGTTTCACACAATATCCTGATACACAATATCCTGATACCTATTTATACCGATGATTATTAAAGTTTTAAATAAAAATACAATTTATGCAATTGTTATATAGTATCTTTGGTCCCAATATTTTTTTTGGTTGTCACTAGCGGAAAGACCAACCCCTAACGCTGTCAAAAGTGTCCATTAATAGTTTTTTATTTACTTTCAATTCAAATAGATTTTCTGATAGATAAATATCCTGTTACCGTTACAGAATATTTAGGATACGCCATTGGTAACTAATTCGGTTTCAATCGGACTTGATTTCTTTAGTAATATAACTCTATCTCTATTCAAAGAAACATAATAAATTTATAAATGAATTATCAACAAATTCTCACCGCAAACGGAATTAAAAGATATATTTTTTTTAACTTAATCAAAATAGTAACATTACATCAAACATTCAGTTTAACTTTATTTGTAAAAAGGAAGCATATCCCTTTACATTTATCATAATGATAAACTAATCACAATCTGACAATTTGGCATTTTGATCTATTGCTACTTTAAATTTAAATAAATTGCTTTAAATATCACTAATACTTTATCGAATGACCTTTTAACTGTAGTCAATTTTAATTATAGCAGAATTTCATTGATATTATCAAATAAAGAAATCAAAAAGATATGTATTAATTTATTATTACATTTTAGTTACTCTAAAATCATGTAATGTCAAAAGCTGTACATCATAATGTATTTTTTTATTAAAGGTAAAATTGGAGAAAGGAGATAGACATGTTTCTTTTTATCTGTTAGGTAATTGTCACCTTCTATACTACTTATGATAATAATTCAGTTACCAACAAACACGATTAACATTATTATAAATTACTTTTACATTATATAATGTAAATTTATATTAATTTCATTGGTCATTTTCAGAAAGTTAGAAACTTGAAAAACCTTTAATTTAAGACATTTTTTAGGTCTTTACAACAAATATAAAAATATCTGCAAATATGATATAAATACCAGTAACCTGTATCTCTTTTTAAATTTTTCTACAGGACAAAAATGAACTGAATTTTTGTAATTTTATTATGAACATGTACCATTAAACACAATCTTCAATTAGCATGCAACATTGACATATTTTAAATTAAACTAGTAAATCTGTAAGTACTTTTTTTGTAAAAATTAAACTTTAATAAATGTACTATTTTAATTTAATTGTTTTTTAAACCAATAATGAAAAAGTTTAAATACATAAATTTATATGTTGGAATAAATTTTATGGTAACCATATATTTATTTATGGTTTTAGTTTGATGCTTTAATATTTTTTTATGTGCATATTTAAGTTTCTTGTAATTTTTTAACTGTTAAATAAACACTTTGGATTAAAATATTTTAAATAGATCATTGTAAATTGTGATTTTGTGAATTCTAAATTTAGTAACTTAATTAACAAAAATTATGGTATTATATTTTAAGTAAAAACTACAAGAATGTAAATCTTGTAATTTCCTGGTTTCGTTTACCTATATACTTATTGTAGTGAACAACTGGTACTTACCTCTATAATTTGTAATCCAAAAAGAGTCTTCGTCCATAAAAGTAAACTCCAAATAACGATTCCAGAAGATCCTAGTAATATAATTAATGGTTTATATCTACATAGATCAGTAATTAAAAAAATTAATACTAAATGCGCTAGGTAGCTGTAAGTAGCAACGGGGTAAACTTGTTGAGTAACCTCGATTCCTGAAACATTTCTCCACCGCTGGTCAATTAAAAATTCGTAAACAAATGGTTCTGAAGGTCTTATTTCCTTCAGAAAACCAAAAATACTTAAAATTAAAGAAATCTTTAACCATTCTTGCATGATTTTCAGTTTAATTATAAGAAAACACTGTTTTAATTTAATATAACATTAAAGGGACCGAAAACAAGATATAAACATCTTTAAAAGTTTACTTGGCAATAAACGTAACATCACAAGTAACCGAAAATTAGGACTAAATACACATCATAAATGGCTAAACTCTATTTTACTAAGTTTATTGCAAGTTCAAGACTTGAAGGTTATTTATTTGACCGATTTGCATTGGTCATTTTTCCGAATTGTCACATGCCAGAATGTACAATCTATACTGTATGGAATATGAACAAATATGTAAAAAAAGTTGCCTATTTTTGCTACAATTTTATATAATTCAACCAAATCAAATAATGCTCGGTAAGAGATTATTATAATATATAGTTATATGTAATATCACACTCTTAAGAAACTACACATGGGGCAGCTACTTACAGAGACAAATTTTTCTCCATGGCTACCTATTTGAAGTTTGGTATGCAAGTAATGTGATAGGTGACACACTGTGCTATGATGTGACACTTCATTCGGTTTTCCCGTCATTCCTGTAGATTTTTTTGTCTTTAGGGGTGTACTACTAAAAACCTGATTTTTCTTGTATTTAAAACTGCTACAATACAAAATTAGGGTAAATAGACATTAAAATGCTTTTATGGATAATACTGTAGTTTTGTTTAATTAATTTAAAATGCTGTTACCACTCTGTGTTAGGTATTATGTAATGAGAGGTTATGTGACCTGTTCACATCAAATTTGTTCTTCAAATAATAAAATTTTTATAATTTTCCAATTTTTTTTAGAAAAATGGCTGCCATTCGATCTATGTCTCGCCTCCTTTTCAGTAGGTCTTTTCAAACTACTGCCAGAAGGACTTATGCTGAGCAAATGAATTTTACCTTTGCTGCTGGGAATCAGGTTAAATAAAAATATGAGTTTTATAGTATAAAGACTTATTTTACCATATGAAACGTTGTTTATTTTATTTGTGTTATGTATTTTTCAGGTTTACTATAATGCGATATCTGTTAAACAAGTAGATGTACCATCTTTTTCTGGAAGTTTTGGTATTTTACCAGCACACGTACCCACATTAGCAGTTCTTAAACCTGGAGTAGTTACTGTATATGAAGAAGATGGTAAAGTTCAAAAAATTTTTGTTTCCAGTGGCACAGTTACCATTAATGATGATTCATCAGTACAGGTGTGTTTATTAAAATACCAATAATTTGAAAACTAATACAAATATTGTTCCATAACTCTGAAAGAAAAAGTTTATTATTATTTTATAACATATTATATAAGGAAGCTACTTATCTACTTATGTTTAAATTTTTAGTAATGAATACAAAATACCAAAGTACATTTACTAAAAACAGTTTTTTTAAACATATAGATCTTGGCAGAAGAAGCACACCCTGTAGAAAATCTAGATGTAAATGCAGCAAAGGATATCCTTAATAAAGCCCAAAGCCAATTGTCTTCAGCAAGTACAGATGAGGTAAATGAATAATTTCCATTTCCATATTAAATTTCAAACATCAATAATTTTACAATTTCGAGCAAATATTAAAAAATTTACCCTGTGATTAAAAAAAATGAAAACCAATTTTGCTTGAATCAGATTAAACTTAATTCACTTTCTATATTTTACATTAAAATATTATTTATTTATTATTTATATTAAATAAAATGAAAGGAAAGTTTTTAATGTAACTAATGATAAACAAATTTAAAAATGTTTGGCTATTTTAAAAGTATTAGGCTAGAGTAACAGCATTTATCATTAAAAAATGTTTCTTAAATAATATAAAACTACATTTTTAATGAACTTACATTTTTAGGCCAGAGCTGAAGCTGCAATTGCCATTGAAGTAGGAGAAGCTTTGGTAAAAGCTGCTGAATAAAATGTTATTTTATTTTTATTTTATGTATATCAAATAAACTAGTGACATTCTGAACCCTTATTAATTTGATGCAAATCAAAGGTTTAAATTTATACAATATCTGTAAAGGTAACAGTAAAAAATACGAGAATAATAATTATTTAAGTAAATTTTTTGTTTGAAAGAAACTTTTTATTTTATACCTTATATTACCTTCATGTTATTTATTAGTGTAGTGTATTAATCATATAAAACAATGTGTTTTGTTCTTATTATGTAAATCATCAGTATAGTACACATGGTATAAAATGGTCCAATTAATGCAACTGATTGGACTTATCCTTATTCTTACTAATTTAGTTTAAACAAATAGGTCCCTCTCCCTCTCTCTCTGTAGCATTATAACCCAGGGTGGGTCTTTGCTGACTTTACAATCTACCTCCACTTTCTGCGGTCCATCATCAGGTCCTCTGCTTGTTCGATATTTAGAGTCCGTAAACCCGCTGCAATATTATCTTTCCAATGCATCCTTGGTCTTCCCAGTGGTATCAACTTGACGACACGTTGATTTTGTCTTTTAACATGGCCGGCTCATCTCAATCTTTCCAAATATAATTTTCACTATATCTGGCTGGTTAAATAGTTCTTCCAATTCTATATTAGTTCTTATTTTGTATTGCTGTGTGTTGTTGTCCTTAACTGGTCCATATATCCTTCTAAGAATTCTTCTTTCTGCGATTTTTAGACGATTTTCTTTTGTTTTGTCATCGTCCATGTTTCACATGCATGTTATCACTGAATGGTAAATTTTTATTTTCGTACTGCAGGATACATTTTTCGATTTTATTATTTTTTGCAGAGCAAAACAGCATATATTTAAACTGATGAACTCTTTTAAAATTGTAGTGGTCCATTGTCACGTTCTGTCCCATTCTATAGCGTCTTTCTGTTCTTTTTGTAGCCATATATTTTGTTTTATCTTTGTTGATTCAAAGTCCAACTTCTTTTGTAGTCTTTTCCAGTTTTATGAACTGTTCCTTGACACTGGCAGTTGTATTTCCCACTATATCTATATCATCAGCGTAGAAATAGGTACTTTGATAAAAAAAACAACAAAATCGGGATTTTCTACAAATTTTGTTTAAATGGGCGGTTCACAAAATAGTTACCTGAGGACATAAGTGTACTGATGGTGTGCGTAAATAGAAATTATATTGATAATAAGATAGAAAACAGGTTTCTTTTGAAACGGGGATTCACGATTTGTAGGCTTTAATTTTTAAAAATGGGTTCTTAGGTGTCTTAAACTGTACAATACTTGGCAAATATATGGAACCAACATTTTATTCCTGTAATAAAAATAGCAAAAGATCTTTATAAAAGGCAAAATATTTTTTTTAATCACTTTGTAATCAACAACAAACTCCACCCTATTCTTATATCTACAATCTATCTATGCATATAAATAAAATTGAAGTGTCTGTGATTTGAAAATAAATCTATTTTTTAATTTTTTGTCCGGTCGCATCTCCGAAATTACCGAACGGATTTTAATACGGTTTTCACTGGTAGATAGAGCTTGGCTAGGAGCAGAAATAGGCTTTATTTCATAAAAATCGTTAAAGAAGTTCTCAATTAAAGATTTTTTTACTTTCACTAAATATCACCGTTCATTTTTAAAACGCATATGGTGGTCTATAATAAAATTCTTTAATGTTAAATGGGATGTCGAGAAAAAAAAAGTTATTCTCATTTAAAGATTTTGAGGGGGGGTCGTGAAGGCTATGCTACATCTCAAGCACTTCGACCTATCAGATCTTTTGTACATTACCCTTAATCTATTCGAGGCCCGGGATTCCGAGACTTCGCACAAAGTTTATCAGTTTCCTGGGAGCTAAGTTCCTGATATCGGAGGGCTTTAGGAAGGCCCCTTCCAGAAACTTGAGCCTCTTGCAGAAAAGCGCTTTGCAAAGTAAATGTTCTGCAGTTTTAGCGAAGTTCTCGCAGTAGCGGCAACTATCACTCTTTGTTTTGCCCATCTTTTTCAGTTGATACCTCAGAGGGCAGTGACCAGTGAAGAGTCCCGTCACCAGTTTTAAGTCTTTTTTGTCCAACTCGAGAAGCTGTTTAGCTTTCCTTGGCGAAAGGCTTACTAGCCTTTTCGCTTGTCTTTGTCCGGGCACTTTATGCCAGTGAGATTTTATTTCATCTGTTTTCCAGCGTTGAACCTCTTCTTTCAAGTGGGCTTTGGAGAGTCCACAGAAGGATTCTGGGCTGGAAAATTGTGAATTTGCCCCTTCTTTGGCAAGGCATTCTGGTTCCTCATTGCCTCTAACTCCCTTGTGACCTGGAACCCACATCAAAGTAACCTGATTGTTTGATGACAGTTGTCTCAGGGATTGTTTAGAGTCCCAAGTCAGCTAAGTCTCACAAGTGTATGACTTCAGAGCTTTTAGTGCTGCTTGGCTATCGATGCACTCCTGGGCACATATCTCTATGGCATGTAATTCTGCTTGAAAGATGGTTGGGGTGTTACCAAGTGGTTTTGAGAGCCTAGATTCGGTTCTGTAACGTCCACTCCAACCCTTTTATTTATCTTGGATCCATTAGTGACCACACTGAAGCACCTTATTCCTAGTTTAGATCCTTTCTCTGTGCAAACTTGGTGGTTGTTTATGACCACTTTAAACTGCATTTTGAAGACGTACCTAACTGGCATAATATCTGTCGGCTTAGACATGGATTCTAGGGAAATATTTTCCAAAACCTTCAATTGTCCAATCCGATTTCCTGCTTTAAGATTTATTGTCTGGTTTAGTCTGAAGCCACTGATATCATTTAAAGATACACTTTTAAGGTATTAACTAAATTCCACGCGGCAACAGTTAGTTGATAATACGATAAAAAATGTTTTCTTTGAAAATGAGATTTACGATTTGTAGGCTTTAATTATAAAAATGGGCGCTTCAAACTGCAAGTCCTTTAGTGACTTAAACTGTTTTGCATAAAACCAAAATTTCATTCCTGTAAAAATAAAAATAAAAAAGGATTTTTTTATAAAAGGCAAAACATCCATTTTAATAATTTTGTAAACATTTTACACCCTATTCTTACACCTACAATTTAAAATAAGTTATGCATAAAAAATTTGTTGCATTTGGCAATTATTTACAAACCTGAATAAATATGCCCAGACTTCTTTAACAGTTATGCATAAATTATTTATGCTCGTGTAAATTTTTTATTTGTTGGAACAGTGGCAAAGTTTTTATTATTTTAATGTCTGCTTATTATTATTAAAATCTTAAAGTACGGTAACAAATTATTTGCTATTATGAAATAATTACTGTTTGGGTACCTATTCACTAAAAATGCATGGTCATAAAGTAAGGTACGCATTAAGCTACGTGGAAAGCTTTTAAAAATCGTTAGCACCAACTTTCACAGCCGTAAGAAAAGTGTAATTTTTCCCATTTATTACACAACATATTAAGTATGTAGTTATTATTATTACTGCCACTATCACTTTTGTTACTAAAGCTAAACGTGACTGGTTTATTTTAAACAGTACCTACTATACTTTTACTCAATTGTTTCACAAAAAAGTAGCATTTACTTGGGAACAACTTTTAATTTCAGTATGCGTAGTTTGCTTTGCTACAATTAAAAATAAAATAACCACAATTAAATGAATTATAACTAACCAATTTATTTAATACATTTCAGTCAAAAAATTCTAGAATATTAGCTTTAAAATTTTTTTGTCATATATATATATATATATATATATATATAATAAATAACCTTATTTTAATATCGCATCCATACATACTTACATACATATAGTCACGCCTTTTTCCCGTAGGGGTAGGCGGAGAACACTTCCTTCCACTTGCTACGGTTCTTACACGCATCTTTTGCTTCCTCTACTTTCATCATAGCTCTCATACATGCTCGTCGGTTGTTGGTACTCTTGACCTGGCCTTTCTTCAAAACAATGTTGATATGATCGAGATATGTTCGCCGAGGTCGACCTCTACCGACTTGTCCATTCATACTCGCCATATAAATTTGTTTTGTCAATCTTCCTTCATCCATCCTTTCTACGTGTTCAAACCATCTAAGTATTCCTTTATCCATCTTTGTAACCACATCTTCTTTCACACCACAGCATTCTCTTATCTCACTATTCTTTACTTTATCCAAACGAGTCACTCCGGCTATACTTCTCAGACTACACATCTCCACAGCATTAATCCTCTTTTCATGTTTCTTCTGCGAAATCCAACATTCACTACCATACATAAGTGTAGGAACCAACACTCCTCTATGCACAGCCAGACGTGCCTTTTTTTACACTTTCTGGGTGTTCATAAAGCTATACAGTGCCCCATTCATTTATTTTCCTGCCAACGCCCTTCGCTCAATGTCACTGTCATACTTTCTATCTATCGTAAAATTGAACCCAAGTACACAAATTCATTTACTTGTTCCACTCTTTCTTTCTTAATCAAAACCTCACAGTTTGTCATGCTTTCTTCTATTTTAAAAACCATTACTTTTGTTTTGTTTACATTTATTTTCATCCCTTTAATTTTCAGGGCATCATGCATAACATTAACCATCGCCTGCAACTCCTCTTCAGATGACGCTAATCGCATCCTCCCAAAATATTTAGATATTTAGTTTTGATCGATTTTGCAGATTTATTTAGTTTCATCCCAACTCAAACAAACGAATTAGTCGGCATTGTGTTAAAATAATTGAAGCTACGCTTCTTATGTTTGGCTTCGCGGACGGGACTCGCCATAGAAAATCGAAGACGTAAACGTTAAATTCCCCCTCCATGCGGCCCGCGGTTGGCGAGTAAGCGGCACATATTTGACTTATTACTAGAAGTATTTTAATAACTTTCAAATTTTTTATTACATAAATTTTTTATTTAATTTAATGAAGTTTAAAATATGAAAAGTGGTTCGGAAGAATTAGTGAATCTGGTAACTGGTGACTGTGATATGCAATCATCGAATGAAGAATTAAATAACAACTTTGAAACTTATACTCTAACTGAAATTTTTGAAAATCATCGAACTCTTAACGAACTCCATCGAACTCCAAACAAATCACCCGGACCACTATCGATGACGATTTGTTAACACTAGCAAACAATTTGTACGAGGAGCTTCACCAGAGGGCGCAAAAATCATTAAGAGATTAAATAGTTTTCTTGATCTGCAGAGCTTTCTCTCTACTTCCCGTGGAAGAAGTACTGTACCTATATTTTTTAAACTATTTTTTTATAGATAGAAGACATGTGTACGAACTGCCCTTGCTATGTCCAATTTGAATTTTTTATTTACAAAGTACTCAAAATAATTCTGCAATTCGGCAAATATTATATAAGTTTGTCATTTTTTTTCCTTCACTAACATTCAAAATTGAAAAAAAAAATTATAGCAAGGGCAGTCTACTCAACCGTCATCTTTAAGCTAAACATTTAAAAATTCACAATAAGTTGCCTTTTGTAACTGTAGGATGCAATATCCCGGAGCAACTTACGGTGAACTAAAAAAAATTGACAGTACAATCTACAAAACGTAAATAGTAAAATTTAACATGTTGAATATTTATACCTCCTTAAAATTTTAGTTAGGAAAATTTATTACATATTCATCTTTTTTGGAATTAAAACACTATTAGTAACATTAAAGACGCGAGGAACATATACTACTAAAAATTATAGGTATTCGAATTAAAAAACATTGCAAATTTTTTAATATATAGGGACCCTTAGGTCAAAGAATTAATTATTCGATAAGACTGGTCTACACCATTGACAGAGCACATGAGTTCAATAGCCACTTTCTTTGACCTTAACATTTATTTTGGTCCTAGTCACGGTTTCAATTTCATTGGTATTCTAAGACGTTTTATCTAATAATGTAATTAAAAGAAAACTTGTTCATCATGTATTACTGCCACTGCCTCCTACGGGATAGGGCAGTGGTGTGCGTACAAAGATTTTTATTGACCAACGTTTGTGTTTCATGTATTAATCCAAATATTTTAAAGGCGGTGAGTAAAAATTATTAGATAGTGTGGTAGTTTGTGGAAGTGGTACTTTTGATGATTGGTTAAAGAAAAAATGTGAACAGGTAATATATTTGTGACATCTTTCCTCTCGCTTCTCGCAATTTGTGGGAGTGATTTCGTGAAATGTGTAACAGTAACAGGAAGTCGCTGAAGCACGCGCTATTTAATTTTATGAAAGAGCGCGCGGCTAGAGTTGGCCGTCAGATAGACGTCAATCAATTTTCCGAGAGGTCGGTACTGTCAGCCATCAGCTGTGCAATTAAAGTATTTTGTATAAAGTTTACTGTCTCAATAAAGTGCAGATCATTGATAAAAAATTCAAGTAAGTAATAATAAATAATTATCCGAATAAAATATTTCGGTATTTAGCTTTTTTAAATTTTGAGGTTGACTTCTGTCATTCCTAGTGTCAATTAAATAAAATACAATTTTCATTAAAAGTAATTATTGTTTGTTGTGAAAGATCATTTCAAATAATACCTGACCTATTTTTTTCAGGATATAAATTTAAAATTGTTTATTACTAAGGTGAGATGTCAAACGCTACACATAATTGTTACCCACTTAATCTGTTTCTACTTACGGTCATCAGAAAGTGAAAATTTAGTTTTGTTGCATTAGATTCGATGGTATATTTAGCTAGCAACGTTCGCAGACATATTCAGTTACAGGACACACAAAAAAACTAATTCAACATTTAAAAATATATAAAATTTAGACAAGAATAAAGTATATTGGCTTATGGTTAATACAATGTTTTAAAATTTCGCTTTTGAAGCGAATAATATAAAAATAATAAAAGAATAAAAGTTAGATCATCAATATAGCCGGGTATAAAAATTAAAAATAAATTTAACATCGATCTAGACACGCGGTAGCGTGTCAAGCTAACAGAATGGCGAGCGGTACCGTGTGTAATATTACACGAACCATTTGGAGCCACTTTTGACCCCCTCATAACTCAAAAACTATTTCACATAAACATGTCAAATTTGGCTCCTATATTGAGACTTGCGAGATACATACGTGCTATAAACACACCTTAAACAGTTATATAGATATAGATCAAAAATCTAACCCAGTTCCAAATGACCTAGAAAGTTCAAATTTGGCATCCAGATAGGTAGTTGGGTAAATACAAAGGAATAAATAGAAACTAGTAAATTTTTATCATTTTATTATTATTCTTCAATTGATTCTATTGGGAACACTTACTTATAGTGCCTGTAATGTAAGAATCAGCAATCAAAATTGATGACAGCCAGTGTTTATGTGGATTTTAAGGTCTTTACGTGAATATATAACGAGTGGAATATCACCCTTAATTATATTAATCCAAACATATCAGTTTTAGTACTTATAACTAAGAGTATAGTCGAACTTTCATATTTATTAAATTATTAACTGGGATTTAGTATTAATTATTATTTCAATATTTACTGCACATCAATAGTATAAGATCATTACTTATAAATATTTAAATAAAATAGGTATTTCGGGCCACGGTGCCGTGGTGAAGCGGGGTGGGGAGCGGTGCGAAACTTATGTACCTATATTTTTGTTGAGAATTCCATAGATATCAGGTAATTCTTTACGTAATCGTCTTAAATAATTATTCCCTATTTGCCTAGCATATGCTATTACTATCCACAAATCACAAGGCCTTAGCCTTGACAGCGCTCTTCTCGATACTGAATTCACTCGAACATTTCAAAGGTACAAGAAAATATAGAAAGTAACACAAAAAAGACAATTATATCCCGTAAACGTAGGAAAATACAGTAGGATAACAAAAACTATTTGGTATTAATTTTATTATGAATAAGTACCTACTAATAATTTCTGTACAAAAAGTAATGATATCCCATCAAAAACATAAATGTGAGATGAGAGCCAAGTTAAATATTATGATATTTGTCTAGGTTGTTGACTTCAACGACAAAAGAAGTGAGATCTAAATGGGTGCCAAGTTCAATGGTCAGTTCTGAAATTTATTTATACCAGCATAAAATATTTTATAACAACTTAAAATATCATTTCTTCTAATAACTTATGATAATATATTGAAGCCTAAGGTCTGACTTGGCTAGTTCGAATATACGAATTATTATTAAGTACCTACCAAAACAGTCATGGAAAAGCCCTATGTTCGATGGCTATTTTTTACCAGCAAGCCGAATTTGCGAAAGAATAAAATAAGTACTTACAGCTTTAGAACTTGCGAAGGCTATAATATAATTTGTATATTCGAACTAGCCAAGTCAGACCTTAGGCTTCAATATATTATCTATTAGGAGAAATGATATTTTAAGTTGTTATAAAATATTTTATGTTGTTATAAATAAATTTCAGGACTGACCATTGAACTTGGCACCCATTTAGATCTCACTTCTTTTGTCGTTGAAGTCAACAACCAAGACAAATATCATAATATTTAACTTGGCTCTCATCTCACATTTATGTTTTTAATGGGATAATAACATTGAGTGCATATTCTTGAGAAGGTACTAACGTACATTAATAAATGTGTATTTACACGGTCATGGTCAATTGTAAGGACATCTCTATACATTGGAGACATTGAAGAATATGATTAGGAAGATAAGATCACTTGCCACAATTTACGATTCTCAAACACGTATATATCTACAAACATTATTTTTCGGCGGTCATGGGAAAAAATTAGATAGACTTCGTTAATCAAATAGACTGATTGATGTTTTTATGAAAGACACTTAAGTCAATTGAGGTATAGGTTGTAACTACTAACTTCAAATATCTATTGTGCTAACACAAATACATACATACATATAGTCACGCCTTTTTCCCGTAGGGGTAGGCAGAGACCACTTCCTTCCACTTGCTACCGTTCTTACACACTTTTTTTGCTTTCTCTACTTTCATCAGGGCTCTCATGCATGCTCGTCAGTTGTTAGTACTCTTGACCTGGCCTTTCTTCAAAACAATGTTGATCTGATCGAGATATGTTCGCCGAGGTCGACCTCTACCGACTTGTCCATTCACACTCGCCTTATAAATTTGTTTCGTCAATCTTTTTTCATCCATCCTTTCTACGTGTCCAAACCATCTAAGCATTCCTTTATCTATCTTTGTAACCACATCTTCTTTTACACCACAGCATTCTCTTATATCACTATTTTTTACTTTATTCATCAGAGTCACTCCGGCTATACTGGTCAGACTACTCATCTCCGCAGCATTAATCCTATTTTCATGCTTCTTCTGCGAAACTCAACATTCACTATCATACATAAGTGTAGGAACCAACACACCTCTATGCACAAATAATATTGTGTAAAGAAAAACTGAGCTAAGCGTCTGGAGTAAGGAGAAAGAAAAGGAAAAAAAGCAAAACGCAATGAGACTGAAAAAAAGGTTAAACAAAAATTAAAAAGTAGATAATAATAAGAATAACGAATATTTTATAAACGCAAAGTTGTGCAAGAAAGTAATTCATATAACGACTGTAAACAAAATTGAAATGTCTTCGACGATGACATTAATATGAATTAAGCGTGGAAGGTGATGGAAATGATATATTTGCGAAGAATTTAAAATAACAATAGAATGTGATTTTGCTGTACCACACGTGGATTGTGATGGTCTCATGCCATGTGCTTTAAATGGGATTCTCCAGATGGATACATTCGTGATTATATATAATAATGATGCTTAATGAAGCTCAACTGTAATTGTAGACTTTGTTTTAGTTGTTTAAAGTTAACTCACCAGTATTTGTTGATAAAAATGGAAATAAATTATCCCTTTGCTTGAGTGATATTATTCATAGCTAGAGGTAACGGCGCTGAAACTTGTTTTTTTAAGTTTTCCTACTGATTGTAGGTGAAATATAATTACGTTTTGTGTTTAAATGTTGACTACTCCTCAGTTAAATCTGTGTAAGTTTTTCATACTTTTAATATAAAACAAAAAAAAATAGGTCAATCGTTTTTCACTTAACTAAACGGCATTCCCTCTGCTTTATGTTTTATGGATTAATTTGATTTTTTTTACAAAAAGTTATAATTTAAAACGAATTAAAGTAAAACTAACTTATCAAACGTATTGATAAATACAATTGGTCTTATTCAAGACAATAAGAATTTGATATGGCCATATGAAAAATGACAGAGAGAACTGGCATCCACTGATACCGCTTCTAGATATTAATGTAATGAATGACATTACTTGATCACAGAATTACATTTAACAGACACAAGCACTAATAACACAACACTGTCGCCTATGGAACATTTATTTTCAGTATTTTCGTTGGCTGATGGATCAGAAGATTTGCTGCTAGTTCATTTGGGTAAACACTCAATCGGTTCTGATAACTCTCGGTTAATTTGGCACATTCTTCAATGACAGTTGGAATTTGAAGATCTCTGTGAAGTTCACAGTTAGGAATATACCAGGAAGCATCAGCTGTTGATCTGAGTAAATTTAATTGAAAAACGGATCGTCTGCCTTTCAGCGCCGCAGTCACACTATGAGGAGGATGTTATGTTCCACTTTTAGAAGGTATCAGCACATCTGCCATGGTTGGTCCTGATCCAGTTAAGTGTTGTCCATGATTACGAGGTAATTCGAAGCCTGCTGGGGTAGTTGTTATGCACGGCATGTTTTGAAGTGCTGTTTGGGATCCATTCTTGCCTCCACTCGTATATTGGGTTAAAATCGCTAGGTTTTCAGCTGCTTTGATAGAGGGTTTTCTTGAGCACAGCCTATTCCTTCTTATGTCGTCGATATCTGTTTGTTGGTATAGTTCTTACGAAGTCAGTTGGACAAGTATAAAAACAATATTTCATCCGGCGGCTTGCCAAACTTTGTTATTGCATAGGCGTCACAACAGATATTTTAATAGTAGTTTTAATGCATTAAATAATTATTGGGTTAACAATGTTTTCAAGAAAGTATATATTTTGAAAAAAAATTTTATGAATATAAGGGGTTTTGGATATACCTATTTAAATTCAAAACTTATTTAGTTGGGTTCGTAGATTGGCATGTATTTTTAAACTCATTTTAAAATTTTTTCAAAAGCTTTAAGTAAGTATTGTTTTGACTTACGCGATAAGGTGACCAGCCTAAACGAAAAACTATTATACATTAGTCACTATCGAAACAATCATCAGTACTTAAGTCTTCTTGGATATTTATCACTATCGGTTCGATTTGTGGCAAAACACAATATTGTTTTTCTTTTTCTTTGATGTAGTAAACACAATTTGTCCATAAGTCAGTTTCGGCGAGTTCATCAATTACTTTTCTTATATTTGTTAAAACAGAATCGCTTAATTGAGGAGCTTGATTACACTTTCGTAACTTGTTTTTTAAAGCATCCCAGATCAGTTCAATAGGGTTGAATACACAATAATATGGAGGCAAACGCAAAACTGTATGACCATAAGATTCAAAAAGTTTGTCTATGACGTATTCTTTCTTAACATTTTGTTGTTTCACTAGTTCCAACAATTTTTGTTGTGTGCAGTTTTTAAAAGGTATTTCTATGTTACTAACTATATAACAGATACTCCAATAAAACAGAAAACAAGATAATAGGTATGTATATAACGGAAAAATATGTATGTATAACAACACGGCACTGGTAAATAGTTGTGTAAACACTGATTTGTTTTTTGCCGGAATCGACTTTTGCGGTGAAAAAACTGCCGATAAAATTTGGGTTAAGTACTATCCAATAAGATGCATAGAATCACAAAAGGTTCGCCGACAGTCCATGTGGACAATACCGAGAGTAATCAATTACAAACGGTTCAGTTTAGCTTAATGCTTGACGTGGCATTATTGACCGTACCCCGATTTTTGCGTTGTCCAACCGAGTTCGTATAAAGTATACTTTCAATAATTACAATCTATACATTCATTATTCACAATTTATACATGGTCCTTCAAACCAAATACATAATTAATTATAATTTATACATATGTTTTACTCAGGTTAGGCGCCTGTCTAAATAGATACCGAGGTATTTCAGATCTTCTTTTTGGGTTAGCGGACCATAATTCATCGTAACTCGAGGACAAGTATATCGCTTAAGGGTGAGTCACTTGAACAGATTTAAAGATATTAGCTTTGATGCGCCAGATTTTCATTCATTTATTGACTTTGTCAAGTTAACAAAAGTTATGTAAAAAATATTTTCGAAATACTTAAGCCGTGTCGATTTCAAATATAAAATTAATCTGTTATAATACTGATCATATAGGCACTGCTAAATACCACTGTATATTAAATACATTAAGTTTTTCTTATGCTCGATAAAAATATTCCTTGAATTTCCCAATGCAATAATAAATTTTAAGTTCTTACGATTTGTTTTTGACATTTATGTAAGATAATTTGTGAAGATTCTTCGCAGTGGTGTTTAAAAAATGCTTATCAAATACGAAATGAGAGAGAAAGTGGCACGCCAAATTATTTATGTTCGATTTTTATTTGCATTCGAGTAAATAAATACCTACCACCTATTATTTGCCGTAGATACTCTTTAATGATTTAAACAATGAGCCCCTCCTTGTGGGTATTAACTCTTGCAATAAAATATTTATGACAATGAACGTGGATATTTTTTGTTAATAAAAACAATAAAGCATGCTTTCACTGCATTCCAAAAAGATACGACATACAGGTTAAATTTTAATTATGTACCTAATCGTGTCACTTTCTGAAAATACCCCCACAAATAAGATTTTTTTTGCAATATGGTAAAGTTTCGTTTTTAATATTGACACCTATACAGTCATGTTTTTCAGTAGTCTTTTTCTAGTCTACATTTATTTATAATGAGTAATTATTAATTTGAAGCCCAGTCATGTTTACTGTCTCAATCCCCAATAACTTTTGCTTTAACATAAACCATCAATCATCCTCATCATGCAGCCCCTTATACGCCCATTGTTGGACATAGGCCTCCTCCAAATGTCTCCAGTTCTCTCTGTCCCTGGCTGTTGCAATTTAATTTGTCACTATCCTCTTCGGGTAATCCGTCCATCGAGTGGGAGGTTTGCTTCGGCTACGCTTGTCAGTTCTTGGTCTTCATTCCAACAGTTTTTTGGTCCATCTCCCGTCTTCCAATCTTGCAATGTGTCCAGTCCATTTCCATTTCCGTGTAGTGATTCGCTGTATAACATCATCTACTCCAGTACGTCGGCGTATCTCTTCATTTCTCACTCGATCCCTCAGGGTCAGGCCAAGCATCGATCTCTCCATTCGCCTTTGTGTTACTCTTAGTTTTTCTGCGGTTTTCTTCTTTAAAGTTAGGGTCTCCGCGCCGAATGTCAAAACCGGCAATACGAATTGGTTAAAATGCTTTCCGTTTCAAGCAAATCGGGATATTTCCTTTAAGGATGTCCTTCATTTTTCCGTACGCCGCACATCCCAGGGTAATTCGTCCGAACCATCAAGTACATGTTTAATCAAAATTACTGTACCTGTACCTTATATAAGAATAAATTTACACCAACAAGTTCGTACAGATCCATAGTCATTTCTACTTGGAGCAAAATAGTATTTATCGATTTTAAACTCCCGGACAAAATTAAAGCAACAAAACATTAAATTATACAAATTGCTGTAATGAATTAATTTTTAATAATTTTTCCTGGACAATGGTTACATTATACGTTAGAAAAAACGTATTCGGATCATTAAAATAATATTTCTCTATAATATTACATTACATAACATTACAATCTTGCGGTTGGGCCATTGGTATAGGCAGAAGACATTGAACCATTCTCGCAGATTCCGCAGCCAAGATATTCTTCTTCTTCCAATTGACCTTCTGTTCATAATCTTCCCCGTGGATTTTCAAGTGGAGTATCTCATATTTTGAACCCAGCATTATGTAACCCAGATAGGTGATCTTTCTTCTCTTCACTTCTTTCAACACCTCCAACTCTTTATTCATTCTGGTAAGCACTTCTGCGTTGGTCGTGTGCTCCACCCACGATATTCTGAGCATTCTTCTGTAAGTGCATATCTCAAATGCTTCTATTTTTCTTTCGTACATTCTGTTAAGGGTCCAAGTTTCTACGCCATAATACAGTACCGGGAATACATAGCACTTCAGCATGCGTGTTCTAAGATTTAGGCTCAAGTCGCGGTTACAAAGCATCTTCTTCATTTTGACAAAAGCTGCACGTGCTTTCTCTATACGGGTCTTGATTTCGGAGCAATAATCAGCGGTGCAGGTGATGTTTGTACCTAGTTTTATCTTGTAACCCTCTCTAATTGTTCTCCGTCTACATAGAGGTGTTCTTGCGGAGCGTTGTTCTTTGTTATAATCATGTATTTGGTCTTTTTTGTGTTAAGTGTCAAGCCAAAATGTCGACTGGCAGTGATGACCCTGTTCAGCAGTTCTTGTAGGTCCCGCATATTTCCAGCAAGAAGGGCAAATTTACTTTTTTTATTTACTCTATTAACAATATCTTTATAATGTGCGCGAATGCTTTGACAGTTAAATGTTAATATTGAAAATCCACCGTTTTTACTTATAAATTTAACCATAAATTTATCAATGGTTACTAAACTATTGAGAGACAATCTTCTATATTCATCTTGCAAAGATGCCATAGATGAATCAGATTTTCGTCCATGGTAAAAACATACTTAAAGTTGTCACTAAATAAATGAGAAAATGCAACATTAATGACATTTCCATTGGGAAAAAATGATATATTTACTGTCATAAAGTTATTTTGTGAGTAATCAAAAATAATTATTTTCTATTCATTAAATCGGAGTTTTCTATGATTATTTTATTAATTCTGACGTTTTCTTTAAAGTTTTTCGAATTTTTTTGTACAATAGTTCTAAAATTTGCAGTAATAAACATCTTATTAAATAAAAATAGCAAATAAATACTAGTATAAATGGTTTCATAAATAATACCCCTTAAACTAATAATGCAATGCTTTCTATGTAGAATTTCAGTAAGTGGTACTAATCGAAGATGTACTTGGGATTCTTGTCGGTACCATGAAACGTTGGGAGGTCAAGGTAAAGAAGACCGTAGGTAATATGTGTATGTGTGTGTGTTGTGTATAATTATTGGTGTTTGTCTTCTTCTTTGGATCTGACCCCACCATTCTATATATACACGGAAGATGATCCGTTTCAATTTCAGTTCGTAATCGAAAGTGCATAAAGTGGTGCTTTAATTGTTAGTACCTATTATTAGCAGAAAAAGGTAAATATTTAATTATCCAGATCACCTTTGGCAAGAAAATACCAAACAAACCTAATTATTTGAATATTGTTTATTTTATATTTACATTAAAATTAAAGTTAGTTTATCCTAAAATTTTCTAAAAAAATCATTCATATTTACTTTAAAAATTATTAAAATAATAGGCTAAAATTTAATGACTTTTTAAAGGTTTACTTTCACACAAAATATATATTTGTAACATCACAAATTCTTTGCTGGCAATGTATTTTTTTTTTAATTTAATAAACTAAATTTAATTCGGAAAATGAAAAAATTAAAAAAATATTGAAGCTATACAAATTTTATTTTAATTGCTATTTTCAAATATAAAAATGTATAATACTTATTTTATATGATTAAAAAATATATAAGTGGTTTTTAGAGTTAGTAAATAGTAATTTTATAATGTAAACAATGTTTTATATTACTTTAGAGTTATATATAAAAAATCTAATTACCTATATTGAAACTTTAATAAGACAAAATTATTTTTTATATGTTGTATGTCGCTATTAAAATTTAAAGGTATACTTTATTTTATTTTTATCTTGCTGATCTCTTCAAAGCAATCAAGCATACAAATTTCATACAAAATTAGAGATTTTTATCCGACCACATCAATATAAAAATATATATGTCACATCAATAATAAAAATTAAAATTGAGTATTATCCAAACAGTTCTGAGAGATTTCTAACGATTTCTAGCTGTAAAAGTACGAATTGAAATATTGTTAAAATCTATTAAATTAACTCTGTCATGATTACCTTTAAAATATTTATCACTTTTTTATTTATATAATTACTTGTTACCAATTAATTACAAAAAAAAAATTATTTTTGCGTCTGCAGTCATTAATTTTAATAATTATAGAATTTATTAAAAATATTATCAATAAATTTTCGATATTTCTGTAACTATATGTTTTCTTAATAATCCCGGTGTATTCATTCCATGAATTTTATGATATTATAATAATTCAGGAAGCTAAATTAATTGTGATACTGTATACAATTTTAGGTTATTTATTAATTGGTTTTACTCGTAATTTTTTCTTAAGTAGAGGTACATAAACGTAAAAAATTCAATTTAACTAAATTTCTTTATTCATAGTAATTTAATTATTTGTCGTTTGACTTTTACAAACATACATACATGTAGTCACGTCTTTTTTCTGTAGGGGTATGCAGAGACCACCCCTTTTTACTTGCTACGGTTTTTACAGACAACTTTCGCTTTTTCTACTGTCATCAGCGCTTTCATACATGCTCGTCGGTTGCTGGTACTCTTAAACTTTGTTTTTCTTTAAAACAATTTCGATCTGATCGAGATATGATCGCCTAGGTCGACCTCTACCGACTTGCCCATTCACACTGGCCTTATAAATTTGTTTCGTCAATCTTCCTTTATCCATCCTTTCTACGTGTCCAAATCATCTAAGCACTCCTTTATCTATCTTTGTATCCACATCTTCTTTTACAGTGTTCCTTTATCTCAATATTCACTTTATCCATCAGAGTAACTCCGGATATACTTGTCAGACTACATTTCTCCGCAGCATTGATCTAAATTTTATGCTTTTTCACTACCATGTACAGGGTGATTTTTTTGGGAGTTCCAATTAGCCGTTTTAGAGAAACTTGACATATTTAAAATCTGAACATTTGAGGTAAAAGGTTTTTGGAAATGCCGAATTGATCTAAAATATGTAGAGCCTCCAACTACTTCCGGTTATACCGGAAGTTGACTTATACTGAGTGTTTTACGAAATATGACCATTTTTATCACGAAAAAGTGTTCGATTTGACACCCTGTATCATTATGACTAATGTAAATTAAAATATTTTTTTGCATTATGTTTTTCTAGTATTGTGTATTTTTACTAAACTTGGTCATTTTGTTATTAAAATGATTATTATTGTACAGGGTGATTCAAAACGCATATTTAAAGCTTTCTCAACTTTCTTAAATGGATCTTCCTGTATTTATAACGTTGTTAGACAGAACTTTTACTGCTCTTTAAGTTTCGTTAACAACTCCCTTTACCTAAATAAAACCGTTATCGAGATATTTAGCTTTAAAATTATGAATTGTGAGTTAGTATTTTATTTGCGGATATTTAAAAAAAAAACACAATGAAAAAAATAAAAAATTTTATTAAAACTTAATAATTTAAAAATTAAAAGTGAATATTCAAAAATGTCTTCCTGTTGATGCTGTCAAGAACATAATACAAACTCATAATTCATAGGTTACAGGGATTACCCTGTACAGGGTACAGGGTGATGTACAATAATAGTCATTTTATTAACAAAATGATCTAGTTTAGTAAAAATACACAATACTAGATAAACATAATGCAAAATTTTTTTTAAATTTACATTAATTATATTGATGATTTTCGTGATAAAAATGGTCATATCTTGTAAAACACTCAGTTTAAGGTAGCAAATCCGCATATTGGGAGAATCCCCAATAGTAGCTTTATCGAGATACGTAATAATATGCAGGGTGTTCTATTTCAAATAAATAAGATATATTCAACTTCCGGTATAACCGGAAGTAGTTGGAGGCTCTAAATATTTTAGATCAATTCAAAATATTTAAAAACCTTTGACCTCAAATTTTCAAATTTTAATTATGTCAAGTTTCTCTAAAACGTCTAATTGGAACTCCCAAAGAATCACCCTGTATAAGTATAGTGACCAGCACTCGTCTATGCACAGCCAGTCGTGCCTTTTTTTGACACGTTCTGGCTGCTCATAAAGTTATACTCATTTGTTTCCGTATACTATCTTAAATTAATTTAAAAGTTTATAAGCTGCTCTACCAAGTTTTTTTACATGCATTTATATGTTTGGGTTCAAGTAAATTAAGATGCTCGATTTATTGTCAGTATTATTAAAATTAATATCGAACACATTTTATGAAAGCTTAAAGACTAATTTATTTATCTGTTGGATTTTTAATCCTTAACTATTTACCTATAAAGTTACTTTCATTTAAGTACTTTGAGATACTTATCAATATTTTATGTAATCCGTTGTATTCTAATGACTTTTTGATGTTTAGCTAAAAGCTAGTTTAATATAAAATAACCTTATATTACCTATCATAAGTTTGTGTTCGTTTAAAATAGGTGACACATCTTATCCAATTTTTAAAAAGACATACAAACATTCGTAGACATACTTAAATTCTCGCCACACATATAAATGATTTTAAAATGCAAGGATGGAGTAACTAGAACATAGAAGAAGAGTTGCAGACCAGACATAACTCTACAGATATTTCCATGGCAGATGCTCCAGAGAAATAAAAACTCTTATACCACCACTGGCCACATTCGGCCGAAGAACTCGACACGCCGATCAGTCTGACCCATTTACTCTCAAGATTGACATTACAAGGACCAATCTCCATCAAGAGTCCTTCTTTTACAGTGCTGCTACGGAATGGAACAGGCTTCCAAAATAAGTTTTTCCAGAAAACTATGACCTGCAACTTTTCAAAAAGTGGGTCCACAATCATCTTCTTTCTATAATCCCTTTCCCTTCTAATAGTCGCAGTGCGGGCCGTCCGCGGCCTATACGGTAGGTCTACCCTTTTTGCGACTATTTTCAGTAAAAAAAAACGGCTATAGCTATGATTACAACATAGTTATATTAGATAAAGGATTCGCATTGTGTTTTTTTCAGATAACTGACATGAAAATAATTTTTTATTATATTTAATCCTTACTTTATGACTCTATTAGCTAAATATCCTGTTATTAACCTTAATCTTGATAAAACCTTATAACGCTAAAGTCTTGCTGTTGTATCTTTTTCCTGAACATTATACTTTTACTCATATACAGAGTGATTCATTAAGGATGGGCAATCTCTAAACTGGAGATACTACGCACCAAAATATGGCGATTGAGCTTAACATGTCTTATACAAATGTTGCAGGTTTACGAGATACAGGGTATTTAAAGTTGAAATTTTAATTTGAAATTTCTTAATAATTTTGAGATTTTAAGCAGCATCGTCTTGAAAATTGGCAACTTTATGTTTTTTCGCATGAAAGTTCCGAATTTTATGCTGAATTTAGCAACATTCATACAGGGCGTTAGTTACACCCTGTTACTTAGGTAAATTACTACATATCTTTATTGCCTAATGAGTCATGGCTAAAATGACTAGAAAATCTAAAAGGCAGTTCAATTTTGAATAAAAAAGGAACTTTCGTCTATTTCATGTAACTCTATCAGTTTTTGAGTTATTTGCATTTTAAACACTCAATGAATTTTGTTTATTGTGAAATGAATTTATTCCTTTAAATTACTACTATGCGGGATAACAACAGTAAAGACAACAAATACCAATCAGTAACAGTTATAAAATAAAAATTCTAAGTAAATGCTTAAAATGCCCGCCTTCCACTTTAATACACTTTGTAAGGCGTCTCCTTAAAGATCATTTGTCGATTATTTTTAATAATATTAGCAGCTTCTTGAATTTTCTGTCGTAATTCTTTGATGGAATTAATTGTATCTTTGTAAACCATGTCCTTTATTTGTGACCATATTGAGAAGTCTAGAGGGTTTAAATCTGGACTTCTAGGTGGCCAGATATCACACCACACCAAATATTTACCTTGAATTTATGTTGAAAACGTCGTTCCTTTGGAGCTTGTGGATTTTTGGAGTCCCACAAATGATTGTTTTTCCAATTAAAAACACCTCGTCTAGTAAACGTCGCCTCATCGGTGAAAAGGAGGTAATTAAGAAAATCCTGGTTTTCGTTTTGTTTATCTAGCATAAATTGAGCAAACTATAGGCTAACTGGTAAATCTTGAGGTAGCAAATTTTGGGCAGGAGTATAGTGATATGGACGGAGATTCTCTTCCTTTAAAATTCTCCAGATAGACGATTGGCTTATTCCTGTTGCCGCACTTAACCGACGAGTACTGAGATCTGGATTTTCCGAAATACGAAATTAAACCTCTTCTTCATCATCGACGTTGATATTTTTTGGAGCACTATTTAAGCTTTTAGGACGAAAACACCCTGTTTCACCAAGGCGGGTATAAATACATCTAAACAGTTTGTGATTGGTTTGTCTTCGATTTGGGTATAATTCTAAATATCTTCTGGCCCAAATCCACTATAATTTTACTGAGCAAAAACACAAATCATATCACGCCATTCATTGTTGGAAAATTCATTATGTCGTGGCATTTTCTAATTTTACTACAAATAATACGCTCTTACTTAGTCACAGTAAAATTTTGAAATATTTCTTTAGACGAAAAACTGACACAACCCTACTTTAAAAAAAGTCAATCTAATAACGGTGGCTTAGGAGTCTTTACGCTGAATGTTTAAAATACAAATAACTCAAAAACTGATAGAGTTACATGAAATAAACAAAAATACCTTTTTTATTTAAAATTGAACTGCCTTTTAGATTTTCTAGTCATTTTAGCCATGACTCATTAGGCAAAAAAGATATGCACCCAAGTGCACAACATTTATAATAATTGTATTTTTCATGTTGAAAACTTCAAAGCATCCTAATTTAAATAATTCATTTAGTTTATATTGAGTCGAATGATATAAAATTTGTTGAAATAAAAATATAAATTCTTAAAAGTGATTTTTATTGTAACGTCAAAAAATAATCTATCGAATACCACACGAGAGTTCGATAAAGTAGATAATAATTCTCCAGGCCTTTTCTCAAACTTGTTGCCATTTGGCAATAGCCACTCGAGCCCTTCGCGCTTTCGTGTCTATCGCATGGCAACAAGTTTTCTTAAATTGTTTCAAATTATTTTCAATTTATTTTCACTATCTTGTGATATTATTACAGACAATTTTTGCTTGGATGCCATTTGTTAAGCTTAATAAAACTTTTTTTTTGCTTGGTTTAATGTAAATATGTAATCCCTAACTATAAGTTAAATAACTGTTCTGTATAAACGATATTTTGTTTAGAGAGAAATGTTTAAATCTTCAATCTTTTTCTTCGCCTTTTTGAGCATATCGGTTGCACAACTTCAAAATCAACGAATTCTAGAAGCCCCAGTTCCTGCTCTTTGTGCACAAAGAATCATTCATGAGAGAACTCCAAATGGTAAGTAGAAAGATCAACTTTTCAGATTACACTATAATAAAGTACCTAACATGAAAGTGGGTAGCTCAAAAAAGAGTCTTAATTTTAACAATACTAAAGCTAAAGATAAACTTTCGTTGGTTTTATGTTGTCTTGTCAGGAACAACTAAAATTTTTTAAAGTATTTTAAACAATTTTAATAAACAATCCTGACGTACCTACAATTTAATATCAATCTATACAATTGATTTTTAATCGAAATAATTAAAAATTGTCTATTGTATAAAAAATATCGAGTGAATAATGTAGATTCAAAAAAATAATGCCTTTCAGGAAAAGGATATTTCTTCAGCTGGAAGGACCAAAATACAAAAGGTGTGGAACAGGATTGGCTAACTACTAGAAACTACTGCAGAAAACGATGTATGGACTTAGTTTCTCTGGAAACTAGTGCTGAAAATGAGTGGATTAAAAGGCATTTAGTAGAAGATAAGGTAGTTTTTCTTTTTAATTTATTAATACTAATAAGTGCTTCCGTCAATTTATTATTTAACGTTTAACAATATAGGAAATCTTGTCATGCGTTAAATTATTTTTATTATGTAGGTATTCTTTTAAAAAGTAAAAATATTTAATAGTAAAATCATAAATCTTATAAATAATTACATAAATATTTATATTTTATCATTTTTCATCACGATTCAACTGAGTTATTGATTCTAGGAAGCATAAATTAATATCATTAATAATACGAAAAAAATATGAATTTTATTTTATGAAGTATAATTATTTATCCTGCAATAAAATGTAATTTTATTGTAAGGTGGTAGCATATACTTGCATAAAATTATTATTCAACAGGAACAATTTACAATTAAAAAATTTGTTTTTAAAAATAATTATCTGCCAAAGAAAAATATATTACAGTAAAAAATAAATGCCATCAAAAACATAACTCGTAAAAAACACCAAGTCTCGCAACTCAGTTCTTCTGCCGTAAAAATTTGTGAGATCCATGTAATACCAAGTCGGTTAATTTATTCAGTCCCTACTTAAGGGTCCTTCTGTCTTAAGTTATTACGTGTTTTTTACAAGTTGTGTTTTTAATGGCATCTTATTTCTTTTTGTAGATAGTCCTACTTTTTTTCCTTTATTATACATATACAGGTATGTACACTGATTTATTCACTGCAAATGTAACTTTGTAATTCTTTATATTTGTATGAGATTACAAAGTTATTTATGCAGTTGGTGTATCTAGAAAACTGAACCGAAATTGCAAAATATTTTAATTTTTCCTTGATTTATACACTAAACACTAATTGTATTATAAATTTGAAGCTTCTATGTCTGCTAGAAGTGCCTTAGAGTTTTAATGATCGATCAGTCAGTGAGTGACAAAATTAAGAAACTTTGACTAGTTATAATTCTTAAACTACTGGTTCAAATTAAATGAAATTTGAAATACATCGTCTTTATACAATGCTTGCTTGGTTACCGAAAATTCAGGCTTTTCGTTTTATCCACAACGAAGTTATAGGAGGGTCGAAAATGGCCCGAACTGCTTCGAGAAAAGGATGGTACGGCAGTGTCGCTTTTTTGCTCGACTTGGCGGGGGAACTGCCATGCCCCCAGATATAACGTGCCTTTTTCCATTTAATTTAAAAATGTTATAATTTGCATTTAACAATACAATAATAGCATCTAATTTGGCTATTTAAATTTACAATAATATCAACCCAGTTACATATATATTACTTTAATGATATTGTACCTATTCATATTTGTGGGATAATTAGCTAAAGGAACTTCTTTATGAATTAAATGTTAATTTTAATTAAATAAAACAAATCAAAACTTTCTTTTAAAAAAAGTAACACGCTGTTACTTTTTACGATTGTTTTAAAATTGGCTCTGCAGTCAGGGGCGGATCGTGAATTTGTGGTGCTCTGGGCTAAAACTACTTAGTGGCCTACCTAATTACTCAACTAATTGCCATTTTGTCAAAAAACTGTGTGACTGTATATGGTTCTCTGGTATATAGGTATACAGTGTAAAAAAAAATAGGACAGTAAAATATTTAATTTATGTAATATCACTTAGTGTATGTATATACAAACAGTAACTGTACGACATTATTGCAAAATAAATTGACGGTTTATGTCCGGTTATGTTACATAAATTATAAAGCAACCTTTTTGTATTTTTGTGCTGCAAATACATTTATTTGTTCATCATATTGAAGTCCTTTGTTAAATCGCAATTTATAGGAGCTTTGTCTGTATTTGGTTTGACACATCTTATAAACCATGGATTGCATCTAGACATGGACTCTAGTAATGTATGAAGACTGTCACTAAATCTTGCAGCAACTAAAGAGAAAATAAACAGCAATATAAGTATATACTTATTAGGGTAAAGGTTTGATACTTATCATCTACTTACCAGTTGGAATATATTTTTATAACAATAATTTATTAAGTTAACAGATGTAGTGTAACTTTGATAAAAAGTATCTTACCAGTTGGCGTTCTTGGTTTCATGGTAACAAATCTGCCGTTGGTCCCTTTGGGAAGAGTCCTCGTTTGGGTGTGATGCAATAATGGCTTGGCAATAGCACTGATTAGGTCGTTTTTACTCGAAGCTATAAGTTCTATCACATCTGGTCTTAATGAGTCGCGATTTTTGTCCAAAAATCCGTCCACGGAGTACCACACTTGGCCGGCGAAGTGGCGAATCTGTTGAAAAATTTTAGTTCTAGAACTAATAAATAATTTACTCGATAGTTCGACATTGTTTTCTATACACTGTGTTCATTTGAAAAGGACCAACCCTTTATATTTCAGAAAAGCGACATATCAGAATGAAATGCCGAAACGCTTTTATCTTGATGGGGACACTTTTACCGGTAATGTCATAAACGTCAGATTCACCCCTTAAAGTTTTTCAAATGGCGTTAGGTATCAAGTCATACCTCATTAAAAAGGTCTGGTAAATCTCTATTCAATCATATTGTTTTACGTTTGATACCAGCCTTCCATTGTCACTTAATCGTTGTTTAACACTTTGACTGCCATGTGTAACTCGAGTATACACAGTGGCTTGGACCTGGTCGCCTCGTACATATTCCAGTATACATAAGCAATCATTAATATTCCGCTGCATGTATGTTAGAGTAACATGCTTTACGTGCACGCCTACACGAAAAGGCACCATTGTTTCGTCAATACACAAATTTTCGTTTTGCTGCACAACCCTCTTGAATTTTGCGTTGAGCAATTCCACTATGGGTTGAATTTTGTAAAGTCAATCTCCAGGTTGACTTAAATGGCTGTCTGCAAAATGCCACATCCGTAGTAAAACTTCAAACCTATGTCGAGACATATATTCAGCTGTTTTTGACCAATATAAATCGTTATTTCTGCAATAATCAGCCATTTTAGGTTTTTTGTCCAAACCCATCCATATCAAAATTCCCAAAAAACAGTACATTTCTCCCACGTCAGTTTTCTTCCATTTATTTAGACGTGAAGATGGACCAATTGTTTCATCGGTAATACCTTTCGCAATAATCTGACTTACGTATGTATTGGTTTGTTCGACAATAATTTTGTTCGGCATAATTTCGTCATCGAAGAAAAGTCGAATTCATCTTCATTCTTCAAATCTATTACTTCTTGTGTTAGGCCTACATCTTCAAAAGTAAAATTTCTCTTATTGCCAACTACTATTCTCCAATGATTTATAATATGATCATTCTCATTGCCAGACAAATCTTTATATCAGACTAAGACTCTGATGAAATCGATTTATCTAAAAAATTAAAAAGGTACCTGACGCAAATAATTTTACAATTAAACACTTCCAGTCATATTCTGAGCCTGTTTAGATAAACTACGAGGGCGGTTTGATAAGTCAGTGACTTTTTAAATAAAACAAATTTTTTTCCGCAAATAAACATTTTATTTTTCTACATAATCACCTTTTAGCTCGATATATTTAGTCCAGCGTTTTTCTAATTTTTTTATTCCCTCCAAATAATAGGTTTTTTCAAAGCTCTCAAAATACGCGTTTGTTTCGGTAATGACTTCTTCATTCGACTCAAATCTCTTACCGCCCAGCCATTTCTTTAGGTTTGGAAACAGAAAATAGTCGCAGGGGGCTAAATCTGGAGAATATGCTGGATGGGGTAGCAGTTCGTATCCCAATTCGTGGATTTTGGCCATCGTGACTAGACAAGTGTGCACACGTGCATTGTCTTGATTGAACAGCACTTTCTTCTTCTTAGCCAAATGCGGCCGTTTTTGCTTCAAATCAACGTCGAATCTGTTCAAAAGCTTTGAATAATATTCGCCGGTGATCGTTTTACCTTTCTTGAGGTAATCGATGTGAATGACACCGCGTACATCCCAAAAAACTGTGGCCATGACATTGTTGGTTGACAGACTCTATTTCGCCTTCTTTGGTCCACGTTCACCCCGAGCAACCCACTGTTCGATTTTTCCTTGGTCTCTGGCGTGTTGTGATGGATCCATGTTTCATCCACAGTAACAAAAACGGCGCAAAAATTCGTCCGGATTACGGCTGAACATCGCTAAACACTCTTTTGAAGTGGTCACACGATTGCGCTAATGGTCGAGTGTGAGCAATCGCGGCACCCATCTCGCAGAGAGTTTTTTCATGTCCAAATATTCGTGTAAAATATGATGTGCCCGTTCAGTTGAGATACACCTACAGCATGAGCCAACTCACGCACTTTCATTCTCCGATCATCCAATATCATTTCATGGATTTTATCGACGATTTCCGGCGTGATCACTTCTTTTGGGCGACCTGGACGTTCGGCGTCACTAGTGCTGGTACGACCACAACGGAACTCTATAAACCACTTCTTAACCATTGAAATTGATGGTGCCGAGTCCCCTTAGTATTTATCAAGTCTTTCCTTAGTTTCAGTGATGGATTTTTTACGTAAAAAGTAATGCTTAATCAGCACACGAAATTCACTTTTTTCCATTTTCGTAAAAATTCACGAGGTTGTCTGCTTTGAACGACTATCAAACACTAACTGCGCGACGTAGCTTGCTCAAAATTAGAAGGTTGCCCACTGATAGATTATAGTTGACGGCAGCACTGTTGCATTTGGAGTAACTGCGCGGGGAATTCAAAAAGTCACTGACTTATCAAACTGCCCTCGTATTTTTATTATCGTTTTCGTTATTAGACAAAAGTGTAGACTGAGACATATCTAAAAATAAAAAATAGTATCGTAAAAATGGTTACATCGCAACTGAGACTTTCCAAGGTCGTTTAGCTGGTTTTGCAATACTACTTCCGCTACTGGAACTTTCCAACTCATACTCAGGATCACCTTCTGATCCATTTTCATATGGATCGTCTTCACTTATATCTGAAACTACCTCCCATAGTGTCTGCAACCTAGCTTGATCTCTTTCGTATGATCCCATTTAGAAATTACAACAAAAACACCATATATCACAAAATACAGACTGCACTGTACCACATTCAAAGCAAAAATAACGATTATTCGTAGATCGACAATGCGGCTGCAGCCAAGAATGCCTGTCTGAACCGTGTATATCACCATGTACACGTGGTATAAGACTTTTTTTTTCACTTTTACGCCACGTGTATATTTTTTATACACTAGCCTTAAGGTCATAATATCTTCTTCTTCTAGTGCCTATTTGTTTCGAATATTGGCGACCATCCTGGCTATGATGACCTTGTTGACTGCTGCTTTAAACAGTTCTGTGGTTGTTTTTGAATACCATGTCGTTAGGTTCTTCTTCTTCCGGGCCCCAAACACTTTTCCTTGGAGGATGGATTTTAAGAGTTTGTATTTTTTGTCATTTCTTATTATATGTCCGAGATATTCCAGTTTCCTTCTCTTAATCGTTTTCATCACATCTTTTTTTCCCTATTCTTTCCAGTATTGTTTCGTTGGTCACTCTATCTACCCATGATATTCTAAGGATCCTTCTGTATAGCCACATCTCGAAGGCTTCGAGCTTCTTTTGTGTTGCTTCGGTCAATGTCCAGGATTCCATGCCATAGTACAATATGGAGTACACAGCAGCGCAGGAGTTTTACTTTGATATCTAATTTGAGGTAATGGCTTTTGAAGAGCTTAGACATTTTGATGAAGGCTTTTTCTATTCTACATCTGATCTCTTGTGAGTGGTCCCACTGTTCGTTTATTAAGGTAGACAAGTTTGGATACCCGTTCTATTGGAATATTTTTAATAAATAGTAGGCAATTTTCTTTCTTCTCTTTATTTATGACCAAAAATTTCGTTTTGTTGATGTTCATAATATCAACAAAACTCAAATATTAAACATGTAGGAGAGCCTATTGTGAAAGGCTTTCGAGGCCATCGTTTACTGGTGGTCTGAGTTAATACTCGACGTTTCGCCATCTCGAGTGGATGGCATCTTCTGGAGATAAAATGTCTGCTTTTTAAGGCAGACGGTTCGTGACATTTGTATGTCACGAATATAAACACCAGCAGAACTTTAATAAATCGGAGGAAACACTTAAAATTAACAGAACATGGGAACCTGTACTTAAAAATACAACGCTGCTTCCTTACAAAAATAAGAAAAATGAATTCCGGAACGTGACCAATTCCTGAACATGCCCCGCCCACCAAAACGTATATAACCTGCGATCGTGACATACAAATGTCACAAACCGTCAGCCTTAGAAAAGCAGACATTTTATCACCAAAAGATGCCATCCATTCGAGATGGCGAAACGTCAAATATTAACTCAGACCTGCGACGGCCAATAAACCCAAAAAACCATTCAACAATGTAGGAAAGCGTTAGAGTGGTATTTCAAAGTAAAAAAAACACATGGCATAAGCGACCCATACATCAAAATTGAAAGGGCAGTAAAATTGTTAAAATTGGCTATCTTTAAACTTTTCATAGCTACATTTAAAAATTTGTGGGTTATAACTGTCACTCGAAGGAGGTTCAATCTGGAGGTGAAATTTTTTCGTTGCATATTATTTCATACTTTATAATTAATGTGTTTCGGGATTTTTAATAAATATGCACAATAATTAAAATACTGCTTGTGTCAGGATAAACGGACCTTGTACGGAATGGTTTAACATCGAAAAGGGTGTGAGACAGGGATGCGTGGCTTCGACATGGCTCTTTAACTTATACATAGACGATTGTTTAAAAGATTTGAAAGAGAGCGCTTATGGATTTAAAATGATTGATTTGATCGTCAAGTGCCTTCTTTATGTCGATGATTAAGTCATATTAGCGTCATCTGAAGAGGAGTTGCAGGCGATGGTTAATGTTATGCATAATGCCCTGAAAATTAAAGGGATGAAAATAAATGCAAGCAAAACGAAAGTAACAGTTTTTGTAAGAGAAGAAAACAGGACAAACTGAAGTTCTGATTAAGGGAGAGAGAGTAGAACAAGTAAATGAATTTGTGTACTTGGGTTCAAAGTTTACGAGAGATGGAAAGTATGACAGTGACATTGAGCGAAGGGTGTTGGAAGAAAAACAAATGAATGGGGCTTTACGAACAGCTTTACGAACAGACAGAAAGTGTCAAAAAAAGCATGTCTGGCTATGCATAAAGGTGTGTTGGTTCCTACACTTATGTATGGTAGTGAATGTTGGATTTAGCAGAAGAAGCATGAAAATAGGATTAATGCTGCGGAGATGAGTAGTCTGAGATGAAGGAAGATTGACGAAACAAATTTATAAGGGAAGTATGAATGGACGGAAGTCGGTAGAGGTCGACCTCGGCGAACATATCTCGATCAGATCAACATTGTTTTGAAGAAAGGCCAGGTCAAGAGCACCAACAACTGACGAGCATGTATGAGAGCACTGATGAAAGTAGATGAAGCTAAAGATGTGTGCAAGAACCGTAGTAAGAGGAAGGAAGTGGTCTCTGCCTACCCCTACGGGAAAAATGCGTGACTATATGTATGTTAAAATACCGAATCTATTTTGCTGTTCCGCGCTGCATGGCATTATAATTATTTGGGCCTTTATTTAAAAATAAAAATAACTCTACAGTAAATCATGATAAAAAAAGGACTCCGGGATTATTACTTGTATAAATATTTTGTTTCCAAAAGAGTATTCAAGGTTAAGTAAATATTTAAAAATAAGGTTTTTCAATACAAAAAGCCTTCACAGTAACAAGACTCTAAATTTATCAATTACAATTACAAACAGTAAAGGAATTCTCGCAAAGTAAATATTCAAAGCATGAAATAAACAATAGAAAATCATTGACCTAATATCAATTACTAGGAGGTAATAAAAATGATGTTGCAACACGATTTATTACCTTGTGGTTATAATAAAACTGTTCTGCATACGTACAGGATGTTCGAGATATTTTACAATACTATTTTTATGATGATTTTGAACGATTTCGCGGTTTCTACGTAAGAAACGTGACAAAACGCGCACTTAACAATAAGTGACTTTCATTTCGTGAATGTTTAAACTGATTATTTAGTTCTTGACAATGTTATTTGCTAATTTGTCATTTTAAATGGTTATTTATATTCCTTTTTTTGCCAAATAACCACACACACACTTCGCAATGTTAATCACCGTGCAATTTTTTTTTAAATTTATTTTTTTGTCGGGTCATTGTCAATGATAGGTACTTACAATTTTGTGAGCAATTATATTTCTCATCTGACATCTGACCAGGATTTTGAGGACCTTTGTGGCGTTGGGCTATACACCCAGTGCGTGGAAACTGGGTGGTTATTCCGAAAACGGGATACAATCTTCAGCCAAAGATTTGAGACCGATCTGCTCGACGTACTTTGTGTTAAAAACATTGGAAAAACTGGTCGACTTTGATGTGCGTGACGTCATTAAAACCAATCATCATTAAAATTTCAATTCTCTCACTTTCAGTCAAAGGAATTTTAACAAAACAGTTTGTATATTAAGAGCGCAAATTGATATATTGCCGCTCGACAAAGAGAGTCAATATTGCCACGTCTTATTCGTTCTCTATAGAGTACTCTGCCAGCGGTCTCTCTACTGGCAAATTATGCCCGAGCTCAGCCGTAGAGGGTAGAAGAAAAAAAATATATATAAAAGTGAGCCGCGCCACCGACTTAGACGGTTCAAGCCGGAAACCCCTAGGTCTTATAGGCACTAGCAGAGCCACACGATAAACAACTGAGATTATGGTGAACTAAATAAATGAAATTATAGCTAAAATATATTGGATACTTTACTCCTACAATAAATCAAAGTACACAGTTCAATAATAAAATTATAACAGATATAGTCAAAATTAACAGCTAACAATAAATCAAAGTACACAGTTCAATAATAAACTTATAACAAATATAGTCAAAATTAACAGCTAACAATAAATCAAAGTACACAGTTCAATAATAAAATTATAACAAATATAGTCAAAACCAACAGCTATGGTAAATTTTTCTGCTAAAACAAACCAAAAACTCAAAATTCACAATTTTACAAAATAACCAAAACAAAAGTAAGAGTAACAGACTTTACCAAGTTACCAAAAAAAACGTATATAAGTCAACTCCTCAATAATACTAAATCAAACGTTCACATAAGGCCGTTAATCCACTTATGTTTTTACCATTTACATAAAGATTTACACTGTTAAAACAATCGAGTTTATTTAAAAATATTTTTACAATGGTCGTCCTTTAAAATATCAACATTGTAGGATATTTACAAATAAGTATGAAGAAAATATTTTTACCTGGACATAAAGAAATATTGAGAAGATTATTTAATCAAAGTTCAGTTCTGGCATATTATCCAATGCAATAAATAGTTCTTAATAATGTATTATATTAATAAACCAAAACAAAACGGTTTGGTTATGGAACGGCACCTGCTAATTAACAATGGCTTCCCTCAAATAAATCCCGCATGCGGTCATTTTAACTCGACACCAAAATCCAAAATATCAACAACGGAGGTAAGATAGAATGGTCAAGTTAAAAATTAAATGGTTTTTCTTCAAAATCCAATTAAGATGGCCCAAATACAGCCAGATGAAAGAAAAACCGTAGAGGTTTTGCACACTTGTTAATATCACACCGTCCCAAAAATTCTCACCACACCTGACTTCGAAGACTCTCACCACACGACTCCCAAGACTGTCGCCACACGACTAGACTACTTCCCAAGCCGGATATCAAGAAATGACACGGAATTGACGTCAAACAAGAATATTCGCAAGTCCATGTTCCTCACTCAGAATCGCGTTCGTCAGTGTTGATAGCTAGCCTCATATACACAGAAATGCAAACCAAACAATAATATAACCGACAACACACAACAATCGAGGCCAAAAACCAAAGCAAAATCTAACAATGAAAATACCTTACTCAATCTCCAGTGATAAGGTATGCAACACTATTTACAACGAATGATATATTCAAGCTACAACAAAATACGGTACGCGACACTATTTACGAGTACTTGAGGAATATAAAATTATCAGAGACATAATTATAATGGAACTGTAGAAGGGAAAAAAAAGGCACGTTACAATATATCTGCTTTTTTTAAAAGATCGGTAAGCTTTTTGTTCGTTAAAATCTCTACTTTCTGGTGGTAAACAAAAAATATACATTACTATCGTAAATTTTCTCAGAAAATGCAAAAAAACGAAAAAATCTCGATGAAATCAGATGAAATTGTGGATAAAGAACCAATGTAGACTGGAAATAATATTGGAGACGAAGACGGTGATAGTCACATTTTTTAGATGAAATCCCCTTTAAATTCTATCTTTAATATTTACAACAACTATTTTCGCATGTTTTTTGCAATCTTTATGTTTTATGGATTTGTAATTTTTTTGTTTATCAATGTAACATGGAATCTTACGTTCGTCGAGTAATGTGTTAATTTTAATTAATAGCCCAAAATTGTACATAATGATTAAAAAAATATTTTTTTACACCACCAGAAAGTAGAGATTTTAACGAACAAAAAGCTTACCGACTTATTTAAAAAAGCAGATATTTTGACGTGAGAATTTAAATAAAATAAAATAGTGTATTTGAGACATAAAAAGGAAAGTTTTCACCAAATTTCGTGAAAAAAAATTTCTTTGTAAAAGATAAAAATAAAAAACCAAAACTTGGTTATTACAATTTTTTACATAAATTTTATGGCTACGTGAAAAAAGTGTAAATATAAAAGTTGACCAACAACTTTACTATTTAACTTTTTTCATAGGTCTTGTAGTTTTGCCGGAAATCTAGATAAACCGTTTTTTACCCTTAAAAACTCACCCCCTTCCACTTCCCGACCTTAGATCGCCCGTAAATTACTTTTCTTTCATTTTTGTTACATTATATTCCTTTTCCAATGGGTTTCATCCACTATTATTTTTTTTCACTTTTTACCATTTTCAAAGGCTTCAGCACTGGTCTACACGTGATACATTTATTGACAAAATCGAAGACAATAGCTCAGCGAATTAAAAAAAATAACTTACCCAAAGGGTCTTAATGTTGCCGACATGATGACCTTTGCAACCGACAATATCGATTCGAAAAAATGGCATTGGAATATTTTATCCAGACACTCAGTAACTGGTTTACCTCTAGATTAATATGACGAGATAAAAAAACTACATTTTAAGAAATATATATTTTTTAATTTATTGGACAATTTAAAATAATTAAATGCACCTTAATTAAAATTGAATATAAAAAGTATTTTATTATTAAAACTTGTTGTTTTCTAAAAAGTGTTTGTAAAAGGCAAATTGTTAATGGTACAGCTGAATATCAATCCGTATTGAAACACATTTTAAAAGCGACCAAACAAGAAAAAATTACTAAATTGTTAAAAAATATTTTATCGTGAGATATTTTTCATTTTGCAATCTTGCATTCTCTTAATCCCATGCAAATTACCATTCCGTTTATTTATACACGATTTCTATAGTACGACCAGAAAGTTTCTGGAATTTTCTGATTTTAGTTAATGCATAATAACATTTTAATTTTAAATCGATTAAGAGAACTAATATCGTAGTAGGCTTTGACTGACAGTATTTTGACTTATCTAAACGTCATTACAGTCAATATAATAGTTATTTTGCGAGTATTTGAAAACACAAAAGTCAATATAATGGCTCAAGTAGAAAAAAGACGTATAGTTCAACAATTATATGAAAACGGAGTTAGAGATGTGAGACAATTTGTGCGTTTGACAGGACTAAGCAAGTCGACGGTTTACGATGTGCTGAAATCCGCGACTGGATTTTCGAAAAATCGCGAAAAGATTTAATTGGCAACGTGGAATACCTACTGCTACCGAAACTACTCGCCAAACTTTCTTGCGCAGTGGATACTAAGCAAGAAAACCAAGAAGGATACCAACTGTTAGTGACGAGCAAGTACGAAAAAGACTTAATGCATCTTTCCAGCTGGATGACAATCATTTACGGATACTTAGTAAAGCTATACCTACGGTACAAAAATCAATATTTTCAATAAAGATCATGTTCTGGTGAGGGATTTTGTTTGCGTCTAAATGGTGCGTGTATTAGCAAGTAAGATAGTAATTTGTTCTGTAGAAAATATTATAAATAAATCTTTAACAAAGTCACATAAAGGTAAATTCAAGCAGTGGCGCGCCAAGCCATGCGGCCGCCTGTGTCCAAAATATAATTTTACACCCCTTGGGTACACAATGTCACAATTAAAATCCGTGTTAATACTTATACTTAATTTTGATACATCAGATAAGGGGGTTCACAAAAAATTAAAATAATCGCTATTACTTATCTAATTTTAAAATGAAATATGTGTTACATGTTAATTTATATACAGTGTAATGTATAATCTATAATTTTAAATCATCATTATCATTTATTGTTTGCAAATCTAGGAAATAGGTATTTACGAAAGTTCGAATAAAAAAAGTGTACTGATTTTAATCAGCATGATACCTGACTACTCACCTCCATAACATTTAGAAGATCTTGACAAGTCTTAGACATAAGGATTAACGAAGAATGTAAAAAAGCAAAGCAATAACAAAACTGACAAAACAATAAAAATGTTATATAACAAAAAAAAAAAGAACAAATTAATTTATTGGAAGCACTCTTTTCTTGCCTTTTTTTGGCAAAATCTTTAATAAACTCGTCTACATGAATACAATCCATGAGGTCACTTTCTATGGACATAATTGCCAAATTACTAAATCTCTCTTGTGCCATCGTTGATCGTAAAAAAGTTTTTAATTTTAATTTTGAAAAAGACCTTTCTCCCGATGCTACAGATACTGGCAACATTAAAAAATTCGTATTGCCACTGCAGTATTAGAAATGTTGAAATTAAATTGTTCTCTAAAATGTGTTTAAGAATTAACTGATTTGCTCTGGTAATGGGCATTTTAAACAAATAATTTCATCAAATAAGTCATTTCATCAAAAACTGATTCTTTACGTGCTTCATCTTTTACATGAAATGATAAATTTTCAGACGAGTATCTTAATTATTCTTCTCCATTCAAGCTGAACATTTGATAAATAAATCCAAAAATGTTTTAAATTACCCCAACCACTTGAATCTTTCATACATACATACATATAGTCACGCATTTTTCCCGTAGGGGTAGGCAGAGACCACTTCCTTTCACTTGCTACGGTTCTTACAAACATCTTTTGCTTCCTCTACTTTCATCAGTGCTCTCATACATGCTCGTCGGTTGTTAGTGCTCTTGAACTGGCCCTTCTTCACAACAATGTTGATCTAATCGAGATATGTTCGCCGAGTTCGACCTCTACCGACTTGTCCATTCACACTCGCCTTATAAATTTGTTTCGTCAATCTTCCTTCATCCATCCTTTCTACATGTCCAAACCATCTAAGCATTCCTTTATGTATTTTTGTAACCACATCTTATTTTACACCACAGCGTTCCCTTATCTCACTATATACTATACTTCTATACTTCTCAGACTACTCATCTCCGAAGCATTAATCCTATTTTCATGCTTCTTCTGCCAAACCCAACATTCACTACCATATATAAGTGTAGGAACCAACACACAGCCAGACATCTTTCATTAAGAGATGATAAGGTCGTATCTTACATAGAGAGGAATACTTTTATTTTGTAATTCATTTTCGGGTCTGTTATTGGTTCGTCAGTACTTTCATAATCAAATTAGCCGAATTGCCGCCCTTGGATTTTATAGATTTATTTTGAGCATAGTACGATAAAAAGAAATTTTAAAGATTTCTTTATTTTCTTGAATTTTGCATTTAAAATTATAAGTTCAACAATTTCTAAAAAATTAATTATACCATTAATTATTTTATGGATAAATGATGTAAAATCAGATTCTAATGTTTGCGCTAAATTATTTAAGTTAAAATATCCAACATAGGTTTGCAGGTACCTAAAATCATCAAGATGATTTCCAAGTTTGTGTGCAGAATAAGTACCTTAAAAACTTTTTTTGGACACCTTTAAGCAGATCAATTTTCACATTATTTGAATGGCACTTGAGTTGTATTTTAATATTGATCTAACAATTGAACAATAAATGACTTGCAGAGAATAGAGAAATAATTCATTTGTAGATATGATCTGAGTAACATCTAACATTTGTAGTGCCCTGGAAGTATTATTTGAAATATGAAGTTTAAAGGACATTTTTGAGTCAAAAATGATATCTGTAATCTGTAATTGTACTTTCAGTCTCCAGTTTTGCTTGCTTAATTTTATACGTATACATGATTTATGAGATTTTAATTTCGAAAAAAAATTTAATGACATTTGTCTACAGGGTGTTTTAAAAAAAGGTGACCCCGTCTTTGGGATTGGTAGAAAACTGAAAAATTATTGGGGTTTGTTTAGTAAAAAATTTTTCGTAACGCCATCCGTATTCAAGATAAAGGGCGTTGCAGAAAAAAATTTAGTTATTACTTTATAATTTTAAAATCAAAATATCCGAAACATAACAAAGTTATGTTTAATACTACTTGGTACGAACCGTGTTACTAGCGCCCTCTATGAGAATCAGATATAAAAACAAATTCATGGGATGTATCAGCTTCTAAAACATATTCGTATAAAATTTCATTACAATGTTTCCAGTAGTTTCGTAAAATCGTAATAAATGTGTATACATTATTTTCGTCAACTCCCTTTATCTTGAATACGGATGGCGTTACGAAAAATTTTTTACTAAACAAACCCCAATAATTTTTCAGTTTTCTACCTATTCTAGAGACGGGGTCATCTTTTTTTAAAACACCCTGTATATTCAGTAGCGGTAAATTTATACCATACCAACGTAAAAAATTAGTTTGTTTATGTTTACAAGTGAAGTCATTTTTTTGTTAATTTCAGATAAAATATATATGGACTTCTGGACGTCTCTGTGATTTCAAAGGTTGTGATAGACCAGATCTTTTACCCAACAACATTAACGGTTGGTTCTGGACAGCCGTGTTACAAAAATTGGCTCCAACAACCCAAAGAGATCAAGGCGATTGGTCAGCAACTGGAGGTATTGGTAAACCTCAACCAGATAATAGAGAAGCCATCCAAGGGGGAGCTCAAGAAAATTGTCTTGCAATTCTCAACCAGTTTTATAATGATGGAGTCAATTGGCACGATGTGGCTTGTCATCATGTTAAGCCATGGGTTTGTGAAGAAAATGAAGATCTTTTAAAATATGTAAGATATACCAACCCTAATATGTTGGTGTAACCATGTTTCCAAATATGTTTTGACTGAAAAAATACTAACTTATCTTTAAAATAATTTATAAAATTTAGCATACATTGGTACTTACAATTGTAGGTAGGTACAAAAAAACTTTATCTTTTTAATTTTGCTACCGTAATAAAGAAATAAATTTTTAAAAAAATTACATTATGAGAAAGACCTTCCTCATGTATTTTTGTTATACCCAAGTCTAAAATTATCAAATAATTTCTTGTTACATTACATTACTTCGAACCAATGTATCTTTACATACCATAGCGTTAGTGTTCTAAACTGCTTCACAAAAATTAAGGAAGTTCATAAATTCAAAGATCGTGTTTCAACAAATTACGATATTTGGTCACTAAGTGTTTATATGTCATAAATTGAATGTTTTTTCTTTGCCCTTTTGCGCAGTACGTTTGCAGCTTTAAACAACAATTTAAGGTTGTGTACCATTTTAATTTTATTAAAAATTAAAGTACACACGTTAATATTATGCTTTCCTCTAATGTAAATTACAACCAAACAATCGTCGGACGATAGAGGCAGCAGTGCCAAATGCGGGGTACCTTGGAAGTCCAAAGCGTCTTCGACTACTCTTGCACGATGCGGTCGAGCATTATCATCTAAAAAGAGGAAAGTTGGTCCAATAGCAGCATGAAACAAACGTATAACATTGTTAATAACTTGTTATACGTAAATCTGCTCAGTCATGTTCTCATTAAGCACTAACAATTCTGTACGCCCACTAAAACAAATGCCTCCCCAAACAGCAACTGTATCAACTCTGAATGGATGAACTTCCTGCACTGCTCTTTATTTCTGTGTACTAAAGTAAGAGTCTATACACGAACACGCAGACTATCAGAAAACCGTCCATACCTAGACTCATCTGTGAACAATGCGGACCTTCATTCAGCATTCCAATTCACATGTTCATTAGCCTATGCCAATCGAGCACGCATATGAATTTGTGTTAATGGAACTCTTCTCAAAAGTCGTCGTGAACGTACCTAAGTTAACCTAGTGTAATCTTCGACCGAAACACCAGAAAGAAATGAAACCGCGAAATGATACTTTCACTGACTTGGAAAACATCCGCAACATCTCTCTGAAGACGACCCGCCTCAATAATACCAATAGCCATATTATCATCATCCGCATTAAGTTTACGTCTAGGCATTATTCAAAACAAAATTCCAAGTTTTAAATTACAGTTGACTGAATAAAGTGGAAATAATGACTGATGTAAAATTCTTGAAAATACAAAAGAAAATAACTTGCCTAAAACTTAAAAACCTATCAACTTGGAAACAAAAAAACTAGTCAGATAAGCAAGTAAAAATTCAATACATTACAGACAAAACTTTGAATAAAACAGTTAATAATTTTTAATATTAATCCGATATTTGTGAACTTTTCCAACTTATGTGCAGCAGTTTATTTTCAATAAACCAAAATTTGTCTTGTAACATAATCACTCAAATATTTTTACATTTTTCTTTAAATGTCTATTTTAAAATTAAATTTTCTATGCTATAAGTACCTACATTATTGATGTATACTGTACGTCAAAATCTATATTTGGACGATGTTCAAAATCGCTAACAAGCCTTAGAAAGTATTATTATTAATTATCTTATTAATGTTCAATTAAAGTTATAGGATTTAAATGCGTCCGAATATTTATTTGTCAACAAATTTCTTATATTTTTATTTTGTAGTTTATGCAAAATAAAAAAGTAACTCCTTACGATCAAGCTTTATGTGAGTATGTGACTCGATTTTTCAAATGGGAAGAGATAAAAACAGTTAATAAATAAATATTTAGGTTTTTTAACATTTCGTAATATATTCGGCGTTATTCAAAATTAAAATATTTATACGTAGGTGATTAGGTACTGTTGAACACCAACTCATTGTAAATGCAATTATGGTAATTGCCTAAAATAAAAAAATTTAAAAACTACAATTTTATTGTTACCAAACTTTTGTAAAATATATATAAAATATTTAATTTATAAAAAACTGTTTGATAATTAACTAAAAAGTATTTTATTATTAATTCTTCATAACAACGTTTTATAATTTAGGTTTAGCTTTATGAGTAGATTACATGGCATAACAAATACATTTTCAACTACATAAATATTGGAAGGAAAATAATATAACAGCTAGTAATCTATTATCTAAGATATGTATGTTTAAGATTTGTAACTGTCCATATTAAAAATATAATTGATAAACACAAAACCGTACATAAAATAAATACCTATTACAATAAACATTGTTGATGTTAGGTTAAGAACTAATTGTAAGTATTTATTAAAGTATTTGATAAATTATTTAAAAATAAATATTTGATTTCTATCTACCTATATTTTACCTCTACCTTAAATCTATGAGTGTTCTTTAGGGTTTAAAGTGATCCAAAACATGATCAGTTCGATACTTTTTGGATCACTTTAACTCATATGTAACGTCTTTAATTTAAACACATCTCTCATGGAAAGCAATGCAGGCTGAAGAAATCTCTGTCAATTCAGTTTCGTCAAAACTTGTCAAAGTTAAAAGTTATGCTGAGCAGTAAAAGTGAGAAACTAACTCCTCAAGATAAATATGAAAACACATACAAATCCACACATTGTCAAAAAGAAAAGGTCACTGCGTCAAATTCAGAATGAATATAGTAAATTTTATTTTTATAAGTACCTAAATTTTAAAAAATTTGAATCATAATATTGTTCAGCTATTCAATATGTAACTTGTTTGTTAAATGCAAATTAAAATGTTTGTTTTGAAATTATTTTGCTATTTAATGTAAGTAATAGTCATAGAAAAAGTGTAGTGTATAAATCACAAGAAATTATTCGGTGCTGGTTAAACAATACAAAGTATAGTACATAAAGCTGTTGGTATCTGGGTAAAAAATTAAACACAATAGACATTACAGTGCAACAGAAGTAGCCTGGCAGGCGACTAGCCTCTAAAATAACAAATATTAGGCTGAATATACTTCACATTGATAATTTAGTCGTCGCCGATCGGATCGTTATTCGAATGTTTTCGTTGTGCGCAGATTTTGTGATCTCTCGCCCGCCAAGCTACTTTTGTACACAGTAAAAAGATAAAATTCGTTTTTAATTGTGAATATATTTTCATTAAGAATAAATATGTATAAATTCTACTAATCCTAATTTTCCTCAATTTTACTAAATGTTTCTTCAAAGTTTTAAAATGTGTTAACTTGTTGGTGGATAGAATAAAAAGGTTATAATTAAATAATTTTATTTACTTAAAAATATAATTAACATTATTTTTTACCTTCTATCATAATAATGTGATAGCCAAATTTTGTCTTTATTGGAGGATCTGTATAAATTGGACTATTAACAGTTGATATAGGCAAAGCAAATGCAGCATCTTGAAAAGGACCTACCATTGAACCACGAGTCATCCATCCTAAAATGAATTTTTTTAAATTATAAAAAGTAAACATACATATTTCCAAAGTAACACAGTATTAGTGCATATTCCTTAAATGCATTTAAGAACAAAAAACGATAAAATAATTAAATAAGTCTGTGACTAAATACTGCCTACGTTAAAAAGATTGATTACTGAACTAGCATAATTTTTACATATATCTAAATAAATTAATAGTTAATTTAATAAATTATAAAAAAAATTCACATACTCTACCACAAAACATTATTTTACAATAATAATATTGCAAAATAAAATAATCCAAATCTTATAGAAAAACCTTTAACTTCAACTTATTCCTTCCTCATCATTTACTTGAACATTAAAAAAATTGTCAATAAATAATGAAATACAATTAATAAAATATTTCTTAAGTAAAAAATCCAATTTATTTGTCAAGCAATTTTTAAACTAATACTTAAAGTATTCTCACCTAAATCTCCTCCAGATCTGGCTTTGTCTTCACTATAAGCAGCAGCTACCTCAGGGAATTTTTGACCAGCTTTTAACTTTTCCAAAGCTTCTAAACACTTGCTTTGTTTTTCACACAATATATGTCTTACTTTAACTGAACTACCCCCTTTTTTCTCTTTAGCTCCTAAAAGTTCATTATTTTAACACTAAAATCGTAGACTATATATTCTCAAATTACCTTTATCACCCGAATCCTCACTTTTACCAGGCTTTGCAGGTTTTGAAGCTCCTTTTTTTGGGGGCATTTTTCAATTAAATAGGTTATGTTTTCCACGAGATTTTGACATTTTCTTAATAAACATACTGATTAAAATCCATACTTCTTCTCGTAGCGTCACAGCCCTTCGTGGATCTTAGCTGCATCTACTACTCGTCTCCACCATACTGTTAATAAAAATTCTGGCTACAGTAATTTAATTCGGTAGATTTTTATCAGAAATAATTAGTTACTGCTCTTAAACATTTAAATAGTAAAACATAGATTACTTTGGGTTGTAAAATTTAATTTTAATGATTTAGTGAGTAACAATGTGCTATCTATTTTTAATATTTTAAGATTATCCAGATATTTTAAAATAACTAGCTACATGGATAATTAGGTAATAAAATGATAGCTTTAGAGTTATAAAAAAAACAGCTAATTAAGTTGAGTTGATTGACCTATAGATACAAGCAACAGGTCATTTACTTAATTGATTACTATTTTATGTTAATGAAATAAAGTAGTAATGATTTAAATTGGTCGGTACTTTTCAAACTAACGTTAAAATATTGTGACTCGACTTTTTTATGGTAAATCATTCACTTCACTGATAAAATTATAATTATATAGCTTAAAATGTACCTATATCTGCGGACCACTTTACCTAATAACTATTTAAAGGTTTTCATTAGACTATGCAAATCTTTTAGTAAAAGTACTAAGTAGGTTTCAATACTGTTAGATTTTTTTTTTAGTAAAAGTAAATAGATAATGACCGGAACTACTCAAATGAATACATGAAAATTGACTTTTGAAAACCTTTTTAGACTTGTACCTGATAAATGTAAACGACTGGCATTTGTGCTACTTTTTTTATTCTTTCACCTTTGTTTTGATTAGAGTTGTGTGTAGAAAAACAATAAGATATTATAGTGATTTTAATATCGTCATTATTTTCGCATAATTAAAAATTAAAACTATTTTCTGCATTATTGGCAACTGTAAAAGCAGATTAAATTTTTTATGTAAGGAATTTGTAAATTTAAAATTAAAGTTTAGGCAACAATTATTTTAACTCCGAGTAATAAATTATTTTGTTAAATAAATTTGATTTACAAAAACAATGAATTTATTTTCCATGCTATTCTTCTTTTTAGGGTGCCGATCCGTTACGAATGTTGGCGATCATCATAGCGATCCGGACTTTGTCTGCATCAATCCGGAACAGTTGTGTAGATGTTTTATTGAACCAGGTCCTGAGGTTCTTGAGCCACGATGTCCTGCGTCTTCCTGGTCCTCTTCGTCCAAAGATTTTTCCTTGTAAGATTGTCTGCAGCAGACCGTATTTTTCTTTGTTTCGCATGATATGACCTAGGTATTCTAATTTACGTGCTTTAATTATGTTCATCAGTTCCAGGTCTTTTTTCATTGTCCTTAGAAATTTGACGTTTGTCAGTTTTGCCGTCCAAGGCTTTGAGCTTTTTGGCTGTGGTTTTATTAAGCGTCCAGGATTCTTCACCATAAAGGAGAACGGAGAAGACATAGCATCGCAGGAGTCTCACTTTAGTGTCCAGGGTGATGTTATGACTTTTAAAGAAGGCGCTCATGCGGTTAAAGGTTGCTCTGGCTCTTCCTATGCGTGCTCTTATTTCCTCATTTATAATGGTTCCCAGATAGTTGTAATGATCAACTCTCTCGATAGTCGCTTGGTTTACAAATAGTTGGCTTTCTGTGATGTTCTGTTTGCTGATTATCTTAAGTTTGGTTTTATTTTCATTGACTTCAAGGCCGTACTGACTACTGTGATGGGTAATTTTGTCCACCAGGGCTTGTAGATCTTCGAGATTGTCAGCAAAGACGATGGTATCATCGGCGTACCTGATGTTATTCAGTCTGAGTCCGTTTATTAGAATTCCCTTGTTCGTGCCGTCTAGGGCTTCATTGAAGATGCGCTCCGAGTATAGGTTAAAGATAAGAGGCGAAAGTATGCACCCCTGTCGAACCCCTCGCTTTATTTTTACGTAATCTGTGTGTTCTCCCTCCATTTTAAGGTTAGTGACCTTGTTCCAGTAGAAGTTCCCAATTATTCGCAGGTCCTTGCCATCGATACCTGTTTCTTTTCATGCTATTGGTAAATAAATATTTTTTTTAATAAAGTAGTATTTTCCGTAAAATTGATGCAAGTAGCTTATTGTAGGGGAGCGAGGGGTAACTACGAACACTTAAGGAAAAAAATCGTAACTTTAAAACTATTAATATTAGGATCGTTCGATTTGTTATGGATGGTCAAGAAATGTATTATAAAGTATATTAAAGCAATTGGAGCGGTCCAGGTACAAAAAAATAAGTCAAATATATATTGCCACACAAATACTTCTTCCGAATATATGTTGAAGAGCAGAGAAGATAATACGCACCCCTGACGTATGTCTCGTTTGATGCTGTATGGCTCTGTGTCGCCGGCTTCTGTTCTGACCACTGCAGTTGAATTTCCATAAAGTGTCTGGATAATTTTGAGATCATTCTCGTCTAGTCCTTTCCTGTAAAGGCAGTACAACAACTTACCATGCCTAACTTTGTCGAAGGCCTTTTCATAGTCAATAAAACATAAGAAGAGGTCATTTTGCTGGTCTCGACATTTTTGTAGTATGTCGTATAATGAAGCTAGTCAATGCTTCCCGTGTCCCAAATCCATTACGGAAGCCAAATTGTTCATCACTAAAGTTTCGGTCACGTTTCTTATAGATGTGTTGGTGAATAACTTTAGACACGTGCGACATTAAATTAATAAGTCTGAAATCACCACACTTCTTGGCTCTGTTTGTCAATGGGAGCGGGTTTTATGGTTTTATATGATTAAAGAATTTCACGGTAATATTCAAATTTTTCTCCTTGATTAGCTTTATGACTTCTGCGTGCCAGGGGTCTTTCCGTTTTGAGCATTTCGGATTCTTTCTACTTCTTGTTTCAATAATGGCGGACTGTTTTCTTGTTTTTTATATCTATGGTAATCTGGCGTTATGTCTGAGAATAATTCTTGTATGTAATGTATATTATACTGAGAGCTCGAGACGTAAATTGTTACATATTCGCATGCTTCATAGACTTCGAAAAGGCGTTTGATACAGTGTCTCATGAAAAACTAAAAAAAGTCTTATAAACATCAGGTATTGATGGTAAAGACATAAGAATAATTTCAAACGTCTTTTTTGACCAACAAGCAACTATCAGATTAAAAAAGAAACTTTCAGAAAGCTTTGCTGTTCAAAAAAGTGTACGACAAGGATGTGTACTGTCTCCTGCCCTATCTACACCTATTCTGACAGTCTCTTTAATAGGCATTAAACAAAATAAAGGATGGTGTAATTATGAACTGAGAGCTCATTAACAATCGGGTACGCAGACGATACATTTCTGCTGGCAGATAGTGCTGAGAGCCTTCAGAGGATAATATACGCTGTAGTCAAGGCCTGCAGTAAATATGGTCTTAAATTAAACAGTAAAAAAAACAAAACTATGATTATGAGTAAGAACCCAAACATAACAGCCAATTTTATGGTGAAAACACGCCATTGGATAGAGTAAACAGATTTTGTTATTTGGGATGCAACTTTTTTTTGTTATTATTAACTTGGTAGTTCACAAAAATCGTCTTGCACCTTATACTGGCTCAAATGATGTTGAAGAAGCAAGAACTTTTCAACAAGAACCAACGTGGACAACCATCAAACGAATTTCAAAGATTTTATGTCTGACTACGTAAACAGAGTGAATACCAGACTTGGCGTAACCATTGAGGTTCAGCAAGATCTTTTTACAGTTCCGGAAGACGTTTCTATTGCACACTGCGTAGCCCAAGATCAACGAATGACCAGAGGAATTGCAACGATCTTTTGCAAAAAGTTTTGCCGTCTCAATGAGTTGCAAGATCAAGAAGCTAGAGTAGGAAACGTGCTACGACTGGAAGATGGCAACCGATCGTTGTTTTACCTGATAACCAACTCCAAAAACTCAAGTAGAAATTTTCCAGCTGAAAGTAAAATACCCTTAAATTATTTGACCAACTATTCCTAATAACGACTTTATATTATAATTATTTTTATTTTTAATTTATATCCAACTTAAAACACAAAAATTGTAATTGGTACGAAAGCTATTCTTAACAACAAATAATCTACAGTGTGACACACTTAAGATGAAGACACCCCTGTATTTTAGTCATTTTTAAAAGCAGAGATTTTATTTTTGGTACAGACGTAGATCTTTATGGGCCGCACTTTTCGCAATACTCAGTACGAGAAACAGCCTTAAAGCCAGCCTACTGCGATCCCGCGAAAAGGGCAAATTCTAGATATTTTGCTTCGGGTTGGGGAAACCAAAAAAAGTTATTTGAAATCGATTTTAACCCTACATACCAAATTTCAATGCAAATTTTGATATTTTTTGTAATTTTCATGTCCAAGTCCGATTTTTAATTAATTGTTCTGAATAAGAAGCGACGAAAACAATAAATTTGTCATATTGTAGGAATAAGAATGAAAAACCTAATATTCATTATGAAAAAATACAAATTTTGATTATTAGTCGTTACTAAAAATCCACAGAGACGGTAAAGTCGGTCAAAATTAAAAGACAATTAATGAAAAACTATTTTTCTGCAGCCGTCTCAAAAACAAAATTTTCGGTTTGATTTATTAAATCGAAAATACCACTTTACACAATTCGTACCGAAAATTTCTATTTTCGGCACGATTTTTTTCACTTTCGGAACGATTTCTTTACTTTCGGTACGATTTTGGATATCTATGTAGGCGGTTTTGACAATAACATGACAATAACATTTTATTATGACAGCGATTGTCACGTAACATTGGTTTATGTTTTTTTAATTTTTAAATCCAAAAAATGGAAATCAGTAGTGAAAGTGAGGCTGAAATGATCCCACATGAGATAAGTAAATCTGCTAAAGAAGCTACTTACGAATTATTGCCGGTAAAGTCAAGAGAGAGGTATGAATTGGCTTTGTAAAATGAATTTGAATGATACAGAAGATAAGACAATCATGTTAGTGATTAAAATTCCTAATTCTAAAACGAATATGGAACGAACTTTTGTAGTCATTGGAGAAAATAATATTTCTTTATACAAAAAATATTTGTCATTACGTCAAGCAAACACACCACATCGTAGATTATTTGTTTATTAAAAAAACGGAAAATGTACTATACAACCAATTGGTATTCACACTTTTGGAAAAATCGCCTGCACAATTGCTGAATTTCTTAAATTACCTAATCCCAAAGGATACACCGGGCACTGTTTACGCAGGAGCTCAGCCACTTTACTCGCTGAAAGTGGTGGTAGTATAACCAATGTAGCAGGTAGATATATAGAAAATTCTTTAAGAAACAAAATTAATGAAATTAATATCTCGAAAAATAGTACAATTACTGATGCGTCGAATTCTAATTTTAACACTCTGCCACTTCTGTTAATATTTCTAATAATATTAATATAAGTAATTGTCATAATTGTGTAATTATTATTCATAAGTAATGTATTTATAAGAGTTATTGTTTTATGCATTTGTCTATATACAGGTATTATCCATCGATATTCTTTTTAACATACAAAAACGGCTACAGAAAATATATTGTACGTAACACGATCCAAAAGTGATTTTACGGGACTCGCAGGATTCCAGGACTTCCTACTCATCCCGTAAAATATCACTTTCGGAACTTGTTACATAAATTACTATATTATACTATATTAAGGGGTAGATTTTTAATGATTCATTATTAAATAAATTCAATAGTCGTTCGGTGGTAATGGTATTATTGACGAAAAACGGTCCAATTATTCTGTCACCTAATTGGACACAAGCTACTAAAGGAGACCAAATTCGATAAACTTACATTTGATAAAATAATAATCTTTAATTTTAGTTATTTCAATACGTTTATTACATTGATTTTGACTATTTTATCATTTTTCAGCTTCTTATTCAAAATCATTAATTGAAAATCGAATTTAAATATAAAAATTACAAAAAAAAAAATCAAAATTTGAATTTTGCGTTGAAATTCGGTATATAGCGAAGCAAAATATCGAGAATTTTCCTTTTTCGCGGGATCGGAGTGGGCTGGGTTTAAGGCTGTCACTCGGACTGAGTATTGCAAAAAGTGCGGCTCATAAAGGTCTACGTCTGTACCAAAAAAAAAATCTATGTTTTCAAAAATGACTAAAATACAGTGGTGTATTCATCCTAAGTGTGTCACACTGTATATTCAGCTGACTCTGTCGTGTCTTTACTGGTATAATTTTTTACTCATTACCTGGTCATTATGATACAATTAGTAGCACAAAACAAGCGTAAATAGTTAGCTAATAAAAAATATTTTATAGAAATTGTAAGTAATTAACATTCCAAATTTTTGCTATTAATCAGTTTCTTTTGTTGTAGATACTTTTAAAATTTTCAAGAAGTTGCTTACACGATATGTAGCTTCAGTTTTTATTTTTAGCTAAATATGTCATTTCTGTTTGGGCTATTTAACAATAAAAGATTAAATGAAGTAGCGTGATCTGTTCATGATTCAAAAATTGGAATTCGCGCACCCGAGTACATAGTTTACAGAGTTTGCATTTTCTCCCAAACAGAGCAATGTTTAAATTTTTCCTTCCATTTCCAATTCCTCATTTTCCCATTTTCCCGCAGACAACAAAGACCTTAGGCAGACGGTGTTCTCGTAGTAGAGATGCAAGTGTTGCAGATGCGCATCGCATGACTTTTTCCAGAGTTGAACTTTATTCCTTTAAACCGACCAATTTATTTGATTGTTGATCTCGCTTGACTTTTCTATATATAATATTTTCAATGCAATAGGTTCACATAATGACGTATTGATATTGCCAAAGAACATGCAAAAATCTTCACTTAGCATAAATGACAGCAAAAAAAGAAAAAACAGTTTGTAGTATATTATGTAGGCAAGTGAAGGATTTGAGTTTGCTTATAAGTAAAAAGTGTTTGTTTGGATAATTAGTAAATGTCTCTCTTCTGATTTAGTGCAGTCCAAAAGTTTAAAAGAGAAAAAATGGGTTTAACCTTTTAAATATTAATATTTAGTGATATTTATTGTACAAGTAATGTAATACTATATTTTGTTTAAGTCCTTCACTGTTAAGAAAATCACTAAGACTTACAAACCATTGTTAAAGAGCCTGCTTGAGACCATAGAGTTCTTTTTTCACTTTACATATTTTTTAAAAAGCATTGTTGAAATCTTCTGACAAATGCGTGTATATATATATATATATATATATATATATATATATATATATCTCGGTTTGTAAAACACCATAAACATATGTTCATTTAATATAAAAAGTCAACATCAGCTGCAATAGCCAATAGCATTATCAGATTGTTTGATAATGCTTAACCACACATGAAAAATAATAGTAAAAAAAGGTGATGAAAAAAACTAAAGGTACATACATTGTAAAATAAAAAAAAATGTGTTGTTGAAAACAATAAGACAGTTAATTCATGAAGACATCATAAAAGGGTTAAGGATGCACCAATATTTATATTTAAAAAAAAATTAAAACGTTGTTTGATTTGAACAAATAGACAAATATTTTTTACATACTGATGGTAATGTTTACAATAACCCTTATTTGAGTCAAGAGCATACTCCTGTCCTGGACATCCCTCCTCCCCAAACCATTGGAGTACTCCCCAAAGTGGAGGGATGACGACGGTGATTGTAGTGATGAAGCAACGGTAGACCGAGTGGCGTCCTTTTTGCCAATCTGCCGTAACGCGTGACTTCTTTTGTTTTTATTTACGAGCCGGTAGTGAGAAACAACTTTTGATTTTTTTTCGTTATCGCTAGTGAAAAAATAGTGATGTGAAAATTTTTATATTTTGGTGACAAATGTTTGAAAAGGAAATTTGTACTTGTGTAGCAAATTAGTCAAAAAAGCCCTTTGATGAAGGTAGGTGAACACATATTTAGATTTAAAAAAAAGCGCGTTTTAAAAAAAATAAAAAATGGCTGGAAAGTTGTAGGTACAAAATGTTTTTTTTAATAAAGAGTGAGGCTGCATAAATATTAAAAATTTTATACGTAATTTAAGCTAATTATTAATTTATTAAAAAAATGTAGGCCTAAAGTTTGCTAATTGCCTGGAATTTTTTTTTTAAATTATATAACTACATAATTAAAGAAAAATATTTATTCTTATTAACTTAAAATCTAGCAATATCATTAAACAGCATAAAAACTAAAAAAAATTTTTAAAGGTATATTTTTTTTTTTTAAGAATTCGTGTAATTAAGCACAGTTTTACTTTAAATGACAATAAAACTAATATTAAAAACGTCATTTAATTTTAAAAGATGAAAATACTTGCAAATCATTGGTATACTTAAAAGTAAAGTAATTAATTTATTACTAAATAATGATAAAATACTTGTGCCTAATATTTTTTGAATTTAATTTAAACATTTATTTTCCTTTTCTTTTAAAAATTTACTCTTAACATTTTAAAACTAACAAGATATATTATTACTATAGTAAAACTCAATTGTAGCAAATATAAACAATAATAAAAAACTTTAAAGTAACTTAAAAATATTAAAAAAAGTAACAAATATTAAAAAAAAATACATTGAAAATATTAATTTAAATTTTTCAAATTTATTTAATACAAATTTAGTTATGAGAAATATTTTAAAGTAGCGTTTTTAAAACTTTTAAATAAATAAATACTCAATTGTGACAAATACTGGAAAGTAGCATTTCTAAAAAATTTAAAACAATCAGTAAAACAAAAAACTTTAAAGTAACTTAAAAAAATAACAATTATTTTAAAAAAAACACATTGAAAATATTAATTTAAATTTTTTAAATTTTTTTAAAACAAAACTTAGTAGTGAAAAATACTTTAAAGTGGCGTTTCCAAAACTTTTAAACAAACAGTAGCATAAAAAAAAGCAACTTAAAAATAATAAAAAAATATGCATTAAAAATATTAAAAAAATAGGCATTAAATATTTTAAAAAAACTACATTAAAAATATTAATTTAAATTTTTCAAATTTTTTTAAAACAAAACTCACTTGTAATAAATACTTTAAAGTAGTATTTCCAAAAATTTAAACAAACAGTAGCATAAAAAACTTTAAAGTAACTTAAAAATATTAAAAAAATACGCATTAAAAATATTTAAAAAAGTAACAAACATTTTGAACAAAACCACATTAAAAATATTAATTTAAATTTTTAAAATTTTTTTTACACAAATAATAGGGCCTATTAATGAGTAAATACAATTTCCAGTTTATGTAACCAACTTTCAAAATAAGTTTTCTCGACATCTAATTAATTAAAATTAAAAATAAAATACGGTATTCATTTTTAAAACTATAAAAATATATTTAATTTAAATTAATTTTAAAAAATATCCAACATGCCTGTGTACACAATATGCATAATTTCATGTAATGGTTTTACGAGCGAATTTACCAGCGCATTCACCACATTAAAAAAATCCGCCAAAATTTAGAATAAGCCTCAGAAGTCGTAGAACTTGTTTTCAAATTTTAATATTGCTTTAATTATAAACCATAACTATTGGTCATGCAATTTAGATACCTGAGCATAGATATGTCCAGCGCGCACGACCCGGTAAAGGACCTGAGAAACCAAATTAACAAATCAGCCATAATATCAGGATGTCTAAGGGAAACTGTAATCCTTATATGCGAAAGGAGAGTAAAATCAAAATATTTAAGACATGCGTTAGACCAATAATGACATATGGTATAGAAGCAAAAGATGATACCAACAAGACCAAAAGGATGCTACGAGTCGCCGAAATGTCAGTACTGAGAACAATAGCCGGGAAAACAAAAAGAGATCACGTAAGAAATACTGACATTAGAGCACAATGCGACGTACAGGATGTGGTGAGATGGGAAAGGCAGAGGAGAAGAGAATGGTATAACCACGTGAAGAGAATGACCGACGATAGACTATCACGCATTGTACTAGAGGGAAAACCAGCAGGGATCCGTCCACCCGGAAGACCACCAAAGAGATGGAGAGACAGCTGGCAGTCCACATCTCTGGAAATATTACAGAGGCAAGTCCGGAATCAACAGATCATCTAGATCTCTAACAAGTAGAAGAAGAAGAAGAACTATTGGTATAATTACCTAATTTTTTGGTTATTATTCTGTTTCCATACTACGAATATTGAGAAAAAAACGTTATTTACGATATGCTTCTAGTAAACATCGTTCTATTTTACTCTTCTTCTTTATTTTACTTAAAAAAAGCGTGGAAATTGTTAATCTGTTTTTTTGCCAGAATAAAAATTAAGTTTTTCTTAAAAAAAAATGAAATTACCTAATTTTAGTTTCTTTTAAGTTTTACATACTTTTTGAAAAATGACATCTTACTCAAAATGCTTCTTTTTATTATTAGTTCAAAATAAATAAATCACAGTGTAATCTCTAGTTTTCTGCTTTCTGGCTAAATGTTCATTTCTTTTTTGATTGCTTCCTAACTTTACTCAATATAACTTCCTGGACTTTTAACGACCTCTTTTCTGATCCAGCTCAATTAAGTATTTATTACAATTTTCCGAAGGCATTTCTTGTTAGCTGCATTCTTAGAATGCGTTCATTTTTCCATTACATTGTTTATTTTTCATATTTATGTGCATAAAAGGGAATACAAATTAAGCTTAGTTAACTTAATTATTTCGTACGTACTATATACAGGGTGATTTATTAAGAATGTCTAATCTCTGAATTGTAGATTTTAGACCTCAAAATATAATGATTCTGCCCAAGATACCTTATACAAATATTGCTAGTTTCCGAGATACCGGGTGTTTAAAGTTTAAATATGGATTTTGATTATCGCAATAATTTTACATGTTTTCACAATTTCTATTTTTAAATTGACAATGGGGTTTGCAATTTGGACTATAATTTAGCATTGCTAATATAGGACGTTAGTTACACATGTGATCAGTAAATCAAAGCAAATTATTTTTCGGCTTAACTATGAGTAAAATAGATTCATAAATGCAAAATGCATTGACAATGACACAAGCCTACTTGGAAAAAAAAACGAAAAATTAAACTACGGCTAAATTCGCAAATGTCATTCAAAATATTAGACAAGGGTTATTTGATATTAATAGATCTTTGCGAAAGCGGATCGAATTACATGAATCAAACAAGAGAAACTTACAATGGGCCAACAGACCTAAGTGTCACTGGAGGCAATAGCCATACGGACCTAAATAGGGGTGGAATTTTTAGTGAGTAGACCTGACACAGTCATGGGAGCCTTACAAGTGATCTTGAGCTTTTAGACTCATAACCTCTCCGTAAAGGATTTTCTCCACCTCTATCTTTTTGTAGAATTTATCGCTTTTTAATATTTTTTTATTATTTTACTCATGATTCAGCTCAAGTTTCAAATAGAAATTGTGAAAACATGAAAAATTATTGCGAAAATCAAAATCCTTATTTAAACTTTAAACTCCCGGTATCTCGGAAACAAGCAATATTTTTATAAGGCTTGTGGGGCAAAATAAATTATTTTGAGGTCTGGATTCTACAATTTGGATATTGGACATTCTTAATGTTTATTTTTATTGTTTAATGTTGGCTTTCTTTTATATCTTTTTATCATTTGTGAAATTACTTTTTAAATATCGAGAAGCTATTAATTTATACATAACTCATTTTACTAACCTAACCTAACCTAACCTAACCTAACTTATTTTTGTTATGAAAAAATCCACCAAGGCGATCGAGGCCTTGTACACAGGTCTTGTAGGTGTTTAAAGAGATGTAAGTATATTTTAATAATAAATTTATTAAATAGTCTTATATTTTTTAAGTGGAAACCTAAAGGCTTCCGGTTAGACTTCATAGAGACAATGGTGCGGTTTAAGTGTAAAACCAAATAAATAAATAAAACAATTTTTTGGCCACCACAATAAAGATTGATACCTAAAATTCTGGAATACCATCAAATCTGCACCTGGTCCTAGGACTATTGTAAAATAGCTGAAGGTTGGAAAAAGGAAAAATTTAAATTAAAGTTAGTTAAACTATCTCCTATTACTGCTTTATGTACTCTAGTCGCAGCTCCTGAGTAAGAGCGTTTCCATATACGTAGTAAAAAGTTCGGTAAATGATATCCTTATACAGTAAAAGCTCCTTATTCGTGAGGTATACGTTCTGTAAATATGTCGCAAATATAGAAACCGTGAATATGGAATGGTAATTTGTATGGGATTATAAGAAATACATTCCAAGGTTTTTTTTTTTTATGAAAATAGTCGCAAAAAGGGTAGACCTATCGTGTGGGCCGCGGACGGCCCGCACTGCGACTATTAGAAGGGGAGGGGATTATAGAAAGGAAATGATTGTGGACACGCTTTTTAAAAAGTTGCAGGTCATAGTTCTCTGGAAAAACTGATTTTGAAAGCTTATTCCATTCTGTAGCAGCACTGTAAAAGAAGGATTCTTGTTGAAGATTGGTCCTTGTAGTATCAATCTTGAGAGTAAATGGGTGAGACTGATCAGCGTGACGAGTTCTTCGGCCGAATGTGGCCAATGGTGGTACAAGAGTTTTTATTTCTCTGGAGCATCTGCCATGGAAATATCTGTAGAGCAATGACTGGTCTGCAACTCTTCTGCTATGTTCTAGAGGGTGAAGGGTATCTGTGAGAGTTGAGCTGTTTATCAAGCGAATGGCTCTTTTCTGAATGGAATCTAGAAGGACGTAATTCGCACTTTTGATATTCTCTTAGCTACAATTTTTAAAAAAAATTAGACTTTATTAGATTTAATAATAAAAAAAAGTAAAAACCTCTTAAGGACCTCTAAAAAAGTCATTTTAGTATTAATCTTAATTATTGTTGCTGTTATACAGTGTGTCTACTTAAGTTGGAATCATAAATATAACTTTTTTATTATTAATTTTAGAAAAAAACTTATTTTTCTTAACATTTTTTTTTTTTATGAAAATAGTCGCAAAAGGGTAGACCTATCGTGTGGGCCGCGGACGGCCCGCAATGCGACTATTAGAAGGGAAAGGGATTATAGAAAGGAGATGGTTGTGGACACGCTTTTTAAAAAGTTGCAGGTCATAGTTCTCTGGAAAAACTGATTTTGGTAACTTATTCCATTCCGTAGCAGCCCTGTAAAAGAAGGCTTCTTGATGAAGATTGGTCCTTGTAGTGTCAATCTTGAGAGTAAATGGGTGAGACTGATCAGCGTGCCGAGTTCTTCGGCCGAATGTGGCCAATGGTGGTACAAGAGTTTTTATTTCTCTGGAGCATCTGCCATGAAAATATCTGTAGAGCAATGAGTGGTCTGCAACTCTTCTTCTATGTTCTAGAGGGTGAAGGGTATCTGTGGGAGTTGAGCTGTTTATCAAGCAAATGGCTCTTTTCTGAATGGAATCTAGAAGACGAAGAGAATGCCTTGGTGCTGAACCCCAAATGTGCGAGCAATACTCCAGTAGAGGTTGGATTTAAGTCTTGTACGTCGTCAACAGTTGATCAGGAGTAAAAAACTTTCTGGCTTTCCACAAAAAATCTAGCCTCTGGCTTGCCGACTTTGCGATGTTAGCAACATGGTCATGCCAAAACATATTATTGGACACCGTGACTCCCAAAATCGAGATGGAGGGACTTGGTTCAAGGGTATTTCCGGACATTGTGATGGGATGATTTGAGGAATTCACTTTCTTGGAAAACGTGGCACTTTATGTTTTTTGGACGTTGAACTGAACAAGATTGTTGGTTCCCCTCTCGACGATTGCTTTAAGATCTCTATTGATGGAATCAACCTGTTCCTGCCTGAGTCTATTTGTATCATTCACCGAAAGTGATCGATAGGATGTGAAAGTTGAGACAAGTGTGCTATCGTCTGCGAAACTGTAAATGGGGTTCGTGGTGGTTTTCAAGAGGTCGTTGATGTGTAAAAGAAATAAGGTGGGTGACAGAATGGAACCCTGTGGGACCCCGGCATTAGTTTTAAACGCATCAGAAGAAATACCGTCAACTGCCACATGTAATGAGCGATCTTGCATGAAGCTCAAGAGCCATTGGCGCAGTTTGGTTGTGAGACCGTAGGCAGATATTTTACTTAACAGTGCCTGGTGCTAAACGCGGTTCAAAACTAAAAAATAAAATCAATTTAAGTTTTTAACAACAGGTAATATTAAAGCAATCTTCTCAGTAGTCTTTAAAGCCTAATCATCAGTGGAATGCGGATTCAACATTTTCTCCAAGTCGGTTTCGGTCAAATCTTCGTCTTGCGATCCAAGCAACTCTTGAATTTGTCATTAGATTCTATTTGCTCAAAGCCCTCTCGTCCTATTTCATTGGCAACGTGAGCAATGTTTGAATTTGCACAGAATCTTCATTTCCGACAGTCAGACCGGGCCATGATTTCAATATGTACGGTTTAAGTTCTTCCAATGATTCATTTATTATAACAATGCATCTCGCGATGTTTAAATTTTTCCAGCATTGCATCACATTCATTCATCAGGATCACATTCCATGATGTCCTGTATGATTTTGAAGGTTCGTCTGATGTAGTAGAGCTTGAACGCCTGGATTATTCCTTGGTCCATGGGTTGGAGTAAAGCAGTTGTGTTAGGAGGTAAAAATATCACCTTTTTATTTGGATGCATAGTTTCAAGCTCTCGAGAATGACCTGAAGCATTGTCCAAAACTATAACGGCCTTAAGTCTAAATTATTTTTTTTCAAATAAGTCTCAGCACCAGGAACGAAACAACTCTGGAACCAGTCATAAAAAATAGCAGTAGTAACCCACGCTTTCTTTCTTATTTGCACGCCAAAGCACTGGCAGGTTTTTCGAATCCTTTTAAGCTACCGACTGTATCCGCGATTAAAAAAATTTTTACTAGCGGATACAAGAACTTGCACACAATTTTTTAACCCGCGAATAGTGAAAACGTGCATAAGGGAACCGTAAATAAAGAGATTTTACTGTTTTAGTAAAATTAAAGAAAAACGTTGTTACAGTGTCTACTCAGGGCCGTTGCTATAACATTATCTCATCTAATGACACATTTTTAAGATTATTTATGTATGTTATTCTTTTTATCCTATATCTATCCTATTATTAGTATTTATTTAATTGTGAACTAAAATTGAAAGTTTTTGATTTTGTAATCATTTCGGTGTAATTTCAAATACAATTTTGCACTATATTTTCACGAAAATGTCTTTTATAATACGAGGGCGGTTTGATAAGTCAGTGACTTTTTGAATAAAACAAATTTTTTTCCGCAAATAAACATTTTATTTCTCACATAATCACCTTTTAGCTCCATTTAGTCCAGCGTTTTTCTAATTTTTTTATTCCCTCCAAATAATAGGTTTTTTCAAAGCTCTAAAAATACGCGTTTGTTTCGGTAATGACTTCTTCATTCGACTCAAATCTCTTACCGCCCAGCCATTTCTTTAGGTTTGGAAACAGAAAATAGTCGCAGGGGGCTAAATCTGGAGAATATGCTGGATGGGGTAGCAGTTCGTATCCCAATTCGTGGATTTTGGCCATCGTGACTAGACAAGTGTGCACACGTGCATTGTCTTGATTGAACAGCACTTTCTTCTTCTTAGCCAAATGCGGCCGTTTTTGCTTCAAATCAACGTCGAATCTGTTCAAAAGCTTTGAATAATATTCGCCGGTGATCGTTTTACCTTTCTTGAGGTAATCGATGTGAATGACACCGCGTACATCCCAAAAAACTGTGGCCATGACCTTGTTGGCTGACAGACTCTGTTTCGCCTTCTTTGGTCCACGTTCACCCCGAGCAACCCACTGTTTTGATTGTTCCTTGGTCTCTGGCGTGTTGTGATGGATTCATGTTTCATCCACAGTAACAAAACGGCGCAAAAATTCGTCCGGATTACGGCTAAACATCGCTAAACACTCTTTTGAAGTGGTCACACGATTGCGCTTATGGTCGAGTGTGAGCAATCGCGGCACCCATCTCGCAGAGAGTTTTTTCATGTCCAAATATTCGTGTAAAATATGATGTACCCGTTCAGTTGAGATACCTACAGCATGAGCCAACTCACGCACTTTCATTCTCCGATCATCCAATATCATTTTATGGATTTTATCGACGATTTCCGGCGTGATCACTTCTTTTGGGCGACCTGGACGTTCGGCGTCACTAGTGCTGGTACGACCACAACGGAACTCTGTAAACCACTTCTTAACCATTGAAATTGATGGTGCCGAGTCCCCGTAGTATTTATCAAGTCTTTCCTTAGTTTCAGTGATGGATTTTTTACGTAAAAAGTAATGCTTAATCAGCACACGAAATTCACTTTTTTCCATTTTCGTAAAAATTCACGAGGTTGTCTGCTTTGGACGGCTATCAAACACCAACTACACGACGTAGCTTGCTCAAAATTAGAAAGTTGCCCACTGATAGATTATAGTTGACGGCAGCACTGTTGCATTTGGAGTAACTGCGCGGGAAATTCAAAAAGTCACTGACTTATCAAACTGCCCTCGTAGTTGTGCAAAATTGTAATACAAGATACATCGTTAGTCATTTTACAAATTAAAATCACAACTAAAAGTTTATACTTTAGACATAACATCATCGTCAAATTTAACTTGTGTAATAGATGAGTGGGTTAACGTAATGAGTTGGTAATTGATTGATGAAAAAGTTTTAATCCAAGTTTTAATCATACATACCATAGAATATTTAACGTAATTATGTTAATGATTATAACAGATTTTTTGTAATTTAATTTAAAAACACAATAAATTAATTTTTTTATATTGTTAGTAAGTAAACAATACAATTGGTATTGAAAAAAAATCAAAATTTAAAGATAAGGAATAAATATAATATTATGCTTCGTTTTTCGATTGATGATTCATCTTTGTGATGTTTAAAATCTTAAATTATTTTTCTTAGAGATAATCAAGAATGTGTGTGTTGTGTGGTTAAAAACATATAAAGTGCGTTTGTAATGGCTCTTAGTACTTTTCATTAAACTTTTTGGATTTTAGTCGTATATAGATTGTAGATTGCAGATTGTAGGGGGGGTCGTGAAGGCCATGCTGCCTCTGAAGCACTTCGACCTATCAGATCTTTTGTGTATATCCCTTAATCTATTAAAGGCCCGGAATTCCGAGACTTCGTGCAAAATTTATCAGTTTCCTGCGGGCTAAGTTTCTGACATCGAAAGGCTCTAGGAAGGCTCCTTCCAGGAACTTGCCACGTCTTTTTTTTTTGGTTCTCTAAAGAGTACTCTGCTAGTGGTCTCTCTATTGGCAAATTATAACCGAGCTCAGCCGTAGAGGGTAGAAGAAAAAAATCTAAAAGTGAGCCGCGCCACCGACTTAAAACGATACAAGCCGGAAACCCCTAGGTCTTGTAGGCACCAGCAGAGCCACGCGAAAAACAACAAACAATTATGGTGAACTAGATAAATAAAACTATATTTACCATTACTGCAATATATTAATTAAGTAAAAATGATGTTCTGATTTTTTTACAATAAATTCTGTATTTTCGTAAAGTGGTTTAAACGAATTTAATACACTTTCTTAAAATAATATTTAAATTAATTATAACAATCTTCCAGAGAGTAATAAAAACCTAATGAGGTACAAAAGAGAATTAAAATAACAAAAAAAAAACAACAACAAGGAAATGTTCACAATATTTAAAATTTCGAAAATAATTGGTTTTATATAAAATTCCTGATAGCAAAAGATTAACACAACAAAAAAAAGGAAATACTAAATAAATGGACTTGCTACAAAAATAATATTTTAAAACCATTACAATATCCAGATAAATTATATTCAGTGATATATAAATTCAGATTCAGCTTGGAGCCGGTACAAATTTAACGAAAAATAATTTGGTTACTTTTAAACTATTGAAAACTTTATTGGGACGTCACTGGGAGCAGGTACAAATTAAATGAGAATAACTTGTTACTTTTAAATTATTGAAAACACTTAGATCAAGCACATAACTGATAAGTTGATAAAATGAAATTCCATACCATGTAACCAATTGAAAACCTCACTGAGACGTCACGGTAACATCGATGATCCAAGAACCGAAAAACCAAATAGTATTATCAATAATTTCTGCTAAAATTACCAGGCAAGTCTTTATAACGCTGAAATTTATCGTCGATGTGGATGGAACGGCACGTGGTACTTCACGATGGCTTCACTTCATCAAATCCCACAAGTGGTGATCTTAACTCGACACCAATATCCAAAAATATCCACCACATAGGCACGACAGAATGGTCAAGTTAAGAATTAAATGGTTTATCTTCCTAATCCAATAAAGATGGCCCCAAATACAGCCAGATATGGAAGAAGAAACCGTAGAAGTTCCGCTCCCGTGTTAATATTAAACCGTTCCAAAAACTCTCAATCGACTTCCACCACTGCCACCAAACGAAAGATGAACCTTCCTCGCTCCCAGACCGGACATCAAGAAAAATGACCCGGGACACGCGTCAGCCAACCTTTCCATGTATAAGTCCCTAGTTCATAAACGCGCTCGTTCGCATCAGTTGCCAGCCCATGCAAACCAACAATAATATATCTAACAACACACTTCAATCGAGGCCAATAATCAAGGCGAAGTCCAATAAGAGAGACAAAAAAGTCACAGCTATTAATAATCGAATTCTATCACTACTACAGGCAACACTATATACAACGAACCCAAATGCAGACTATTATAATAATGAAACGGCAGATGGGAGAAGAAAAAAATAATAGGCACGTGACAAACTTGCAGAAAAGCGCTGGGCATTCGCAAAGCAAATGTTCTGTAGTTTCAGCGAAGTTCTCGCAGTAGCGGCAACTATCACTGTCTGTTTTGCCCATCTTTTGCAGGTGATACCTCAGACGGCAGTGTCTAGTGAGGAGTCCCCTTACCAGTTTTAAGTCTTTCTTGTTCAACTCGAGAAGCTGTTTAACTTTCCTTGGCGAAAGGCTTACTAGCCTTTTCTCTTGTCTTTGTCCTGGCACTTTATGCCAGTGGGATTTAATTTTATCTGTTTACCAGCGTTGAACCTCTTCTTTCAAATGGACTTTGGAAAGTCCACAGAAGGATTCTGGGCCGGAAAATTGTGTATTTGCCCCTTCTTTGGCAAGGCAGTCAGCTTCTTCGTTGCCTTTAACTCACTTGTGATCTGTATCTCATATCAGAGTAACCTGATTGTTTGATACCAGTTGTCTATATAGTCACCACTTTTTTCAATAAAGGTAGACAGAGATCACTTATTTCCACTTGCTACTGTTTTTACACACGTCCTTTGCAACTTCTACTAGTTTCATACATGCTCGTCGGTTGCTGGTACTCTTGACCTGCAATTCTTTAAAATAATATGATTTGATCAAGATATGTTCGCCTAGGTCGACCTCTACTGATTTGCCCATTCACTCTCGCTCTATAATTCTGTATCGTCAATTTTCTTTCATCTATCCTCTTTACGTGTCCGAACTATCTTGTTATTCCTTTACCTATCTTTGTTCTTACATCTGCTTTTACATCGCAATGTTCTCCTATCATACTATTCCTAAATTTATCTATCAGAGTCATTCCGGCTATACTTCTCATATTTGCAGCATTAATCTTACCTTTATGCTTCTTCTGCCAATCCCATTTACTACTATACATAAGTGTAGCGACCAGCACTCCTCTATGCACAGCCAGTCGTGCCATTTTTTGACCCGCTCATAAAGTTATGTAGGGCCCAATAAATTTGTTTCCCTGCCTACACCCTTCGCTTAATAACACAGTCATAGTTTTCGTCTCTCATAAACTTTGAACCCAAGTATACAAACTCTTTCACTTGTTTCACTCTTTCTTCTTCAATCTCGTATTAATATTAAGAGCTTCAACTTTAACGATATTTTTTTTACCATTTCCAACAATATTTTCGATATAATAGAGAAAATTTTTTGATCGATTTTTGATTGATTTAAATCCATGTTATGTTTTATATAAATTAACTGTTTAAATACTCGTTCATTTAACAAAGTGTCTCGATCCCCACACTTTGCACAAAGTTATTATCCTAAATTACTTCTTTAAATTGACGTTGTGAGAGTTTCCTTTACTTTTCAAACAAAGTAAACTTTTACAATTTAAAATTATTAGCAACACCGATTTTTAATAATACGAGGCTTTTTATTTATTTTTGACATTTGGTAAAATTTAAATTCTCAGTTTATCGGTTATGTTGCTATTACTTTATTTAAAAAAAATGCTTTAGTAAATAGTCCAGTACAGGAAAAAACGCATAAAATAGATCCCCATAATGCAAATTTTTTATAATATCAATAATATCATAAAATTGATATTTATGCTTAAATCCCCAATAATCTATGTTGGTACCCATGTTTTAATTCTTTAAATTGACAAATTGCTTATTACAAATAATTCAATGCACCACTAAACAATTTAAAAGTAAATTGAATCGTCTGTAGTCTTTATTAGTACATATATACATATAGTCACGTCTTTTTCCCATAGGAGTGGGCAAAGACCACCTCTTTCCACTTGATACGGTTCTTACACACGTCTTTTGCTTTTTCCATTTTCATCAGCGCATTCATATATGCTCGTCGGTTGTTGATACTCTTGACCTGTCGTTTTTTCAAAACAGTTTTGACCTGGTCGAGATACGTTCGCCCACTTTTAATTGTGAACTGAAATTGAAAGTTTTTGATTATGTAATCACTTCTAATCACAAAAACTTCTGTTTCAAATCTAATAATAGTTGTACAAAACCATCAAAACATTCCTTTATTTATCTTTGTTATTACGTTTTCTTTTACACCACAGCGTTCCTTTATTACACTATTATCCATCAGTGTCACTCCAGCTATACTTTTATACTCATCTCCGCGGCATTGATTTTGCTTTCATGCTTCTTCTGCAAACCCAACATTCTCTACCATACTGATAAGTGTAGGGCCCAGCACTCTTCTATGCACAGCCAGTCGTGCCTTTTTTGACACGCTCATAAAATTATGTAGGGCACAATAAATTTGTTTCCCTGCCTACAACCTTTGCTCAATAACACAGTTATACTTTCTGTCTCTCGAAAACTTTGAACCTACTACTACTACTACTTCGTAGCACTACAACCCTTGGTGGGTTTTGGCTGGCCGGACAATTTGCCTCCATTCCTCTTTGTTCGTCATTAGTTGGGATCCATTTCATACCCCATGCCTTCAAGGTCGCTTCTGATGTTTTCGCATCATCTTAACCGTGGTCTTCTTGTTTGCGGGTTGCTTTGCCACACTAGTTTTACTAAACGTTCATCTGGCTGTTCTTTGTACGTGTCCAGCCCAACGTAACCTTCGGGATTTTATCTCACGTACAATATCCGAGTCTTGATTTAGTTCGCGATTAGTTCTTATGTGATATCTCTGCGTCTCCGGGTTAAATAGCGGTCCAAAGATTCTTCTCAAAATGTTCCGTTCGAATCACAGTAATTTATACTCACTCGCTTTTGTCAGTGTCCATGTTTCACTTCCGTACATGATGATAGGTCTAATTATCGTTCTGTACAGAAGAACCTTAGATTTTCGTGACAGATTCTTGCTTTTAATGGCTTTGTTTAGCGCGTAAATGCATCTATTTCCACTAACCTAAACTTTAAACCCAAGTATACAAACTCTTTTACTTGTTTCACTCTTTTTCCTACAATCTCATGCCTTATTTGCTTTCAAAACCCATATATTTTGTCTTGCTTACATTTACTTTTATCTCTCTGATTTTTGGTCATCATGCATAAAAGTAACCAACGCCATATGTATTTTTTAAACACTAGAAATAAAAAAGTGAGTTATATTATTTTTTAGAAGGCAACTGTAATAATTAGTTGGCGATATAAACTAATAATTTGTTGCAACACCTGTCGATTTTATTGCTTTAACTCCATAAAAACTAAATTTAAACAAAGCAGTTGATTTTATGCAGCTCATAGTTATTTATGTCAAACCATAAAAGAAAAAATGTGCGCACGCGAATTGTGTGAGCTATTCGAAGCGAAAAATATTCAAAGCTTACTAGTCAAAGAGAATCTCAAAAGCGTTTTCTTGGACGTTGAATTCCGACTCAATAAACATTTTGGTGTGTCGGTTTCGGTATTTCCTAGAACGTGGCAAATTTCCAACAACGATATTACAGAACCGTCAGAGATTAGACAAGACATTCATAAACAGACACGATATTGGATGTTCGAAGACCTTAACATACCATCAGCTCATTAACCGAGGAAAATTGTTGATTCGATAATCTGTCCGAGGTAATTTATCACATCCATTCGAATTTATTAAAGCGCAAGTATATTAAATATTGAGATCAACAAATTAAATTTTTTAAAAAAAATTATTTGATTTGTACAACATAAGCCATGCCAATTATAGTTAATTATAGTTATAGTTAAGTATTATAGTTGAGTAGTCCGAATTCTCTCAAACAGCACCGATTTTGATGAAAATTTGTAAACAAACTTATTTTACCCTCCAAATCAAAAGTTATATTGTGCCAATGTGTGCTTTTTCCTTGGGGGCGAATGCCACCCCTTCTCGGGGGTGGAAATTTTAAGATTAATAGTAACCCAATAGGTCAATTCAGGGATCAATTCTAAGTATAAAATGTCATGTGACATTTTTCATTTTTTCGGTGAGTTCAATAGTTTTCGAGTTATTCATGATTTAAGATGTTGATTTTCGACCTACAAAATGTATGTTTTTGAACTATTTTTCACAAATAACTCGAAACCCTTAAGCTTCATAAAAAAACATTTTATATAAAAATGAAGGTTATAAATTTACAAAACGATCGGTTTTTTAAAATTTTCTGTAGCTATAATACGAACCGAGTTATGACTCGCGTTAAAGATGACTCTTGGACGTTGTATAACGGGAAAACGGACGAGGAAAACTCAAAAAAGAATTCCAGAGTACTTAAAAAGAGCTTTAAAATGAATTTTTGTTCAAGTTAATAACTCATAATGAAAATAAACTGTAAACATGGGTTTTCAGACAAAAAAATTGACAATAAAACCAAAGGCTTTGCCATCAGAATCAAAATTAAACCGTATCCATGAGCAGTTTACTTCATTTAGGTACTAACAATATGTTCAAGAAGTTTGAGCGATCTGAGATGTATATATTTCGAAAAAGTTCGATTTACATGGGAAATTATTTTAAAAAAAAATTTTGAATGGATAATTTTTTTACAATAATACAAAAACTAAAATATATACGTAAAAAATGCAACAGTACAAAAATGTTGCTATTTTTTAACACATATTTTGCTTTTTTTTGTTGTCTGACCAATAAAAATTACTTCGTTCCTTACGGGGGTCCCCCGACCACACAATTTTTTTTTATTTTGTTACTGGCAAGAAAAACAATATTCATTTATTTTATATATCAATACATTTACTGTTACATACTTTGTTTCTTTCTATGGTATTAGTATTAGTAGTAACATATTATGTGTTTTGTGTCGTTAAATTAATAAATAATACTAATTACAGTGCAACCGAAGTAGCTTGGCGGGCGAGAGATCACAAAATCTGCGCACAACGCAAATATTCGAATAACGATCGGCGACGACGAAATTTTCAGTAATCGTGAGTCTCAAGTACAATCGGAGGAAGAAGTGCACGAATGTGAAGTATATTCAGCCGAATATTTGATATTTTAAAGGCTAGTCGCCCGCCAAGCTGCTTGATAATACTTTTTTTTTTACAAATTTGCTTATAATTTTATAACGGAAAAAGATAGTAATTTTTTCTTTACAAAATTTGTTCATAAAATGAGCTTTTTTAATCAAGTCAAAATATAGTTATGTTTCCGAAAAACAAAATTGATGACGTCTTTAATTCAGTTTAAAAATATGGAGAAATATGCAAATTAGGCTTAAAATGGACCTTACTCAATCCAGTTTAAGAACATCTTTTTAGATTTTTTCCATCATCTCTTCTTTTCTGAGATATCGAGTTTTGCTTACCCTGTACATCTCGAAAGCTTTCAATCTTTTTTCTGTGTTTTGGTCGAGCGTTCAGCTTTCGCATCCATGCAGCAAAACGGGGAAAACATAGCATTAAATCATGCGCGCCCGTAATTCAAGGCTGAGGTCTGATCTAATGACATTTTTTTTCATGTCCATGAATGTTCCTTACCTGTTCGATTATTACTAGTATCTCTTTTCTTGTGTCATAGTTTGATAAATATTAGAATACACATACCGATATAATAAAAAAACTAATAATATGGTATTAAAAAGAAGTAAAACTAATAGGCGGGGAACCGGTGACACTAAAAGTGCACTTATATGGATTCTGAAATTTAGCACAGGAATTAATAGTATTTTGGGATATTTGTGTGGTGAGTGTTAGAGACATGATAAACAATTAGAATTACTGTTGACTAGGTGTATTTATTAAAACGAAAGAAAAACTTGGCAAGTGAGGCGATGTGCGTCAGTGTCGAAGTTCGTCGAGAGACTGTATCGGAAACTGACTGACTTTGTGAGCCTATATCCATCCTTTTTATCTACGTCCCCCGAGTCGTTAGTTTTATGACGTTTCATAGATGATGCTTAACTTGGCGAAAAGGAATTGTAGAGTTTTATAGATTTATATTGCTACTGCGAGTGTACGCAAGTAGCTGAAAGGAAAGAAGCTTCTGGTCATAAAGCTTATGCTCGTATACGTGCTTTATTGAAAAGAAACATAACTTAGAATCGTAAAGATAAGGATAGTATACGTGCTCTCTTAAAAAGGACAAGACTTCGGATTAAAGAGGTGAAATTAGTCGTCGGAATTTTAAAGATTCAAAAATGCAAAAGTTTTGTCACGTCGTCTGTGCATTACTTGTATGTATGACCGCTACAGTATTTAATCATAGGTACAACATAGGCCCGATGTGCCAGAGTTTATCCTGGCAGAAATTTGCACTTTTATGGAAATTAATTTCTTATAGACCATTTTATAGCAAATTTTATATATTTTCAAAAAAATTTGGTGTGACAACTCTCATCGTGGCAGAAAATTTTGTCACATCGACTTTTCATATCTAAAGTTCATAAAATGTTTTTCTTATCGCGAAATTACTTTTTTAACCTCTTTCTTTTCAGTTCTTTTTTAAATATCTCGGTGCGACAGCTCAAAACTTGACGAAAATATTTGTCACACAACTTTATATTATAGCTTCAACCCTTCAAAATCATGAAAATGGAGCATATTGAAATTTCTTTGTCTTGTTTTTAATTTTCGACAGAAAATACAGTCTATGTCATCTATGATTCTTTCTCTTTTTACTTTTAACTTTTGAATTGAGCTATACTTACTATGTATAATATATTATACCTGAGTTACCCTAAAAACTTTGAACAATCGTGCATTACATTAGACCCGACAGCGTGTGGCTGGCAACTTGGCGAAAAAAATAAATTAGAACCATTATGTTATATTGGCCTGGCAACTTCTCTTACCGTTGAAGAAATTGTTCAAAATTATCAGGATGAAGAGGAAAATGTCGAGGAAGATACAGAATCTCAAAGAAATAGATGTTATGGATGTGATGATATAGATGATTCTGAGTAAATTGTTGTCTAATTTTAATAATATATAATGTTTGTATATAGCTTAATCGTATGACCTTAATTTTTTATTTTTTTTGTTCCGGCATTTATTAAATAACTTACGTATAGAAATTGACAAAATTATGAATAAATAAAATGCTGAATTTTATTAATAAATAATATTTTCCAGCAATACATTTGTATTAATTTTCATTCCTGGTATTAGTTTATAAATTTCTTTAAAAAATCAATTTTAAATATAAAAAAATAATATTATGTTTCTGAATTCATCTAAATGTAACTGGTGTGACAGATATTTTTTAAATAATAAATGAAAAAGCACACTGATCGAAATGTCGGAACGTTCAACAGGGCTTCAAAGCAACTGACTGAAGGGACAAAGATAAGCTAAACATTTTCAAGGCTTTTAGGTTAACGGAGGTATAATATATTATATATAGTAAGGGTAGCTCAATTCAAAAGTTAAAAGTAAAAAAAAAAAGAATCATAGATGACATAGACTGTATTTTCTGTCGAAAATTAAAAACAGGACATAAAAGAATTTCAATATGCTCTATTTTCATAAGTAATGAAGCTATAATATTATATATAGATATTTTGGTCAAGTTTTGATCGTCACACCCTGATATTTTGAAAAAAGAACTAAAAAGGAAGAGATTAAAAAAAAAAGTAATTCCGCGATAAGTAAAACATTTTATGAACTTTAGGTATAAAAAGTCGATGTGACAGACTTTTCTGCCACGATGAGAGTTGTCACACCAAATATTTTGAAAATACATAAAATTTGCTACAAAATGGTCTATAATAAATTAATTTCCATAAAAGTGCAAATTACTTATGATTATTAGAAAAATAAAAATTTATGAAAAATATTTCTGCCAAAATTTATTTATTTATTTAGCGTATGGATTTAAGTATCTAGGTTGTCAGAGAAATGGTCATATGATATCAAGATCAAATGTCGAATAGAACAAGCACGCACAGCATTCCTGAAGTTCAAGAAAATCCTTACAAGTACAGATTTTGATCTGGACCTTAGAATTAGATTCATGAAATGCTATGTATGGCTAGTACTTCTATATGGAATGAAGGGGTGGACGTTGAAAGTGAGCACCATGAACAAACTAGAATCCTTCGAGATGTGGATATATAGGAGAATCCTTAAAATTAAAAAAGACGAACAAAGAGATCCTCAGAATGGTAAAAAGAGACCGCGAATTATTGATAACAATCAAACGCAGAAAAACAGCGTAAACGGGACATGTCATACGAAATGAAAGATACCAATTACTTCATTTAATAATAGAGGGAAAGATAGAAGGTAAGCGTGGTGTCGGCTGGAAGAAGATGTCATGGCTTCGCAATATCAAACAATGGACAGGACTGAATAATGCAGGAGATCTAATACATACCATAAGAGACAGAGATATGTGGCGTAATGTAATCCATTAGTGGATATGCAGCAGAAGAAGAAGATTTTTTACAATACGATAAAAAGAAACTGTAAGTAAAAATAAAATCTATACAAACTCTATAAAAACATAACACATATCATAAAAAAACTCCTCTGACAACTATACATTAATGTCCAAATTGCACAGCCATTCGATTGCGTCTCGAGAGCATTCTGCAAGTCCTGTAGGTTTCCGCAATAAGCAACGGTTTGGGCAGTTTGAAACGTTGACCAAGTGGTACGTGGAAGGCCTGAGCCATTGAAGCCGAGTTCTGCCAGGATAAACTCTGGCACAACGGGCCTATGTTGCACCTATATATAAAATTAATTCCTATGCTAAATTTTAGAATCCATATAAGTGCACTTTTAGTGACACCGGCCCCCGGACTATAATGAAATAAAATGAGAATTAAGTAAAATAGTTTCAAATCTGATTTGATCACCTCTTTCTGGGGATCTAATTTGTTTGTGCTAATGTCAAATTTTGATTTTGCAATTTTGGGACATTAAAATGATTTTCAATTAGTTTAAATGTACTTATTCACTCTTTAACGTTAATGTTAAATGTTTTTTTATGCAAACAACCTTTATTAAAGTCTATTATTGCGTTCAATCGGTTTAACTTTTTAAACAATCTCTTAATCAACCAAAATAAAAGATTCATTTTTTGTTAAATTTAGATATAACGTGCTAAAAATAAGAAAGCGATTATAATTACACTCTTTGATTTAAACGAAAGATACACGACAATAAATTGTATAAAATACAAAAAAAAAAATTTCAATGGGATATTTTTTTTTTAATTTTAAAATGTTTTATTTATAGCAGTTTAACTTTTAAAAGGATGAATTAGAAAAGTTAGGAATTTTAGCAAGTGTTATTTATTTAAATTGTTTTTTTTAATTTATTTAACGAAAATTTCTAAACTATTGCATCTGTTAATGTTAACATCTACGAAATAATGTATTATTTTATTTAATAAAATAAATAGCAAGCTCTTTTTTCGTATAATTCGATGAATTATAACGTTTTTAGGGTCTTTTGGTTGATTGATGGATGGATATTTAGGTGATCACTCTCACGATTTTGATGTGCAGAAAGCTTAACACAATCTTGGGACACTGTCGCCATATTTAGGTCAAACCAAAGGGCGTTAGCGGATACTCGTGGCGACTAAAAATAAAGCGTTACATACAAGGTTCTCCAGTTTTAACTTTAGATACATAAATTATTTTTAGTGCCTAGTTTAGTTGAACGACCTACGAACCGGTTCATTTTTCTGAGCTGCAGTTTTGTTAACAAAAAAAAATTAAGAACATATTTGTTGGATCGTTTAAAATAAAAAATAATTCAGAAAAAGGTTGTATGTATTTTGTAATATTTAATGTAAATGACAAACTGCCAAAAGAATATAGTACACAATTCTTTAAAATCAATTCTCAAACGTTTTCGGCAACATTGCCATCATCAGGAGAGAATTTTGTCAAAATTCTTTACAAAGGGTCAACATAGGAAATGAACATTTCATCAACATCTTATTTTTAAGAAAAGAGTTTAGAAGATTAACATAATAATTAAAAAATTAAAATGGTAACCTAGTAATACTAGGTAGTACTTAGGCAGGAACAGGTTGATTCCATCAATAGAGATCTTGAAGCAATCGTCAAGTGGAGAACCAACAATCTTGTTCAGTTCAACGCCCAAAAAACACAAAGTGCCACGTTTTCCAAGAAAGTGAATTCCTCAAATCATCCCATCACAATGTCCGGAAATACACTTGAACCAAGTCCCTCCATCTCGATTTTGGGAGTCACGGTGTCACATGTTGCTAACATCGCAAAGTCGGCAAGCCAGAGGCTAGGTTTTCTGTGGAAAGCTAGAAAGTTTTTTACTCCTGATCAACTGTTGACGACGTACAAGGCTCAAATCCGACCTCTACTGGAGTATTGCTCGCACATTTGGGGTTCAGCACCAAGGCATTCTCTTCGATTCCATTTAGAAAAGAGCCATTCGTTTGATAAAAAGCTCAACTCTTACAGATACCCTTCACCCTCTAGAACATAGAAGAAGAGTTGCAGACCAGTCATTGCTCTACAGATATTTCCATGGCAGATGCTCCAGAGAAATAAAAATTCTTGTACCACCATTGGCCACATTCGGCCGAAGAACTCGGCACGCTGATCAGTCTCACCCATTTACTCTCAAGATTGACACTACAAGGACCAATCTTCATCAAGAATCCTTCTTTTACAGGGCTGCTACGGAATGGAATAAGCTTCCAAAATCAGTTTTTCCAGAGAACTATGACCTGCAACTTTTTAAAAAGCGTGTCCACAATCATTTCCTTTCTATAATCCCTTCCCCTTCTAATAGTCGCAGTGCGGGCCGTCCGCGGCCCACACGATAGGTCTACCCTTTTTGCGACTATTTTCAAAAAAAAAAAAAAGTAGCTCCGCTATAAGACGGAGGTACCTAGGATGCAATACTGTTTATTAAAAATGTTCTACCTGATCATAACCAATAAGTTAAACAATACATGGTTTTTAAAAACAGAAGTATTATCTCTTAGGCCCAGTTTCACCAAACGACTATTGATCTCGGATTAATTAAGCCCTACTTAACAGTCAAGCTGACTTAACAGTATTTTTCGTTTCACCATGCATCAACCCGTCCGAGATGATCGCGATTTATCAAATCACGATTATTTCAGCAAACCATTTTGGCAACGTTGTGGAAGGCAGAAAATTTGATTGTTTTGTGAAGATGTATAGTTCTGTGTTTCATTAAGATTTGATAACATAACCCTAAAATAATATTTTGTGTTTACACCGCTCTGGTAATTTTATTTTTGTTAAACAATTATAAATAAAACAATGACTGACATGCAGAAGCCAAAAAAAAAGAGAGACCCCACATTCACAACGGAGGATAAAAATATCTTAGTAGATATCAAAAAGTTTTCTCATATACATAATTGAGAAAAAAAAGATCATAAACTCTTCGAAATGCCATAATGAACAATATCACAAACTAATCACAAATATTCAAAAATATGAATCCACAATCTAAAATAATAATATTACCAATCTTGCTTTACCGGATAAATCCACCAAAAATGGCCTATTTGTACTAAATCGCGATCAGTCGATTTGATCGCGCTTTTGAGCATGGTGAAACGTTTCGATATGTAAATCGTGATTAGAGGCGGCACTTAAGAGCTAAATCGGGATTAAAACTGTTGGTGAAACTGGGCCTTAGACAAAGTCGATTTTGTACCACCAACATTAAATACCCTGTATTACCCCACGTTCCCCTAACCGTCAAAAAATTTGTCCGTCCGAACATATAGTGTTTAGGGCTCGTAGTTGTCGAAAGTAACAAACCAGATGTCAACGCCATCCTTAAAGAATTCTGAAATACTTAAGCAAACTAAATGCTGTTTTCTTTTTGGTATATAGTTTGAATAAATGCCACGTGATCCTGGCATGTTTAATAGATAAACGTTTATAATCCAATCAAAAAGTAAATACGCGTAATGGCATAAATGGTTTCTAAAAACTTATAAGCGCTATAATTTCAAGGTAAGGGTCAGCTTGCGTATTATTTTTGCTTTTATCTTCAATGGATAGTTGTTCAAATATTTTCCAAATAAATACGAAAAAATAAATAACTAGTTATGAGGTTACACGGCGTCCCTCGAATTCGATTGAAATTTGTTACAATTGACACCTGTTCATACATTTTTAATTATTAAGTTATCTTATTTCTAGTCGAATAAAAAAAAATGGTAAAACTCATACTAAGTAACACAGAAATGAAAACAGTTGTATTCCGTGTAAAAATTTTAATTTCTGTAAGCATAACGCGTTTTCAATCCTATCTACAGGATCATCATCAGTGCATTAATCTACAAGTAATATTAAGCTAGTTAAACTCAGTTAAATTTTGAAATGTTGAAAGAAATTTTGTAAGGTAAATTTATTTTAAAAAGCTGAAGGCTTTAGTTGTTACTAAAACAGAATTTAATTTGTTTTGTAAGAAAAATTTGTTGATAAACTATAAGAAAAATGTTTATGAAAAGCTTAATACTATATAATAAAAAATCCATGAACAACGTAGTACATTACAGTAAACATATTTTTGGATATCCATTATGCTATCTGAATCTTTGAAATAAATGAAAGTTATTAGCCGCTATTTAGGGCTTCGGCAAAGAGCCATGTTAAATTAAAAATTTTAAAAAACCTGTGATTTTTATTCAACGGGTGGGTCTCTACTAACGACGGCAGAAATATTGGCGTATGTCAATTGTCAACTCAAATTCATAGATTGCATAATGGATCTCCAAAAATATGTTTAGTTTAATGTACTACAAATTGACCGTATTAAGCTTTTTATAAACTTTTTTGTTATAGTTTATCAACACAATTTTTTCTCACAAAAGAAATTAGTAGATAGGATTGAAAACGCTTTATGATCAAAGAAATTCAAAATTTTATACGGAATACAACTGTTTTCATTTTTGTGATATTCTAAACGTGTACACAGCCATCATCTCTAGATGTTTCTCATGTCATACTAAGTAAGACTGAGAGGGGACTAATAGGTACCTAAAATACTTTATGAAGTAGCAAGAAGGTGATCGATAACAACCAATCTGTTAGAAAAGTGACTAAAGACCATGTCATGCCACATTAAGTCGTTATGTAAACTTCGTCCGTGAAAAATTTACACCCCGAGGTAGAATACAATCCTTATATTTAAGTGTTTACTGCAGAACAAGAGTAAAGGCGAGTTTATACAACAAATAAAATAAGAAATAACAAAATAAAATAGGGAATGAGTGCAAAAAACATTGGTTTATACATATGACTAAAATAAAATAAAAAATAAGAATGAACCAATGAAATCGCAGCTTTTTTGACAAGGACTTTTGTGTTTTGTGCATAACAGTACATAATCTCCAAAATGGAATTGTTATTTTATTTCAAATACGGATTTTTTAAATTTCATCATTATTTAAAATTATCCAACTATATATCTAATCTCTATTTCCTATTAAAAAATATTATAATGAATGATGGCATATTGATAGAGCAGGTATCGACCTTTCCTCAGTTATATGCAAAAACTAATGGAAAATACAAGAACAGCCGACTGAAAGAAAATGCTTGGCTCACAATTGCTCACAAAATGGAGGAAGCTTGTAAGTGCCAAAAAATCAGAAAGTTTAACGTTTTTTAAATCACTTTTTCTGTAGCTGAAGCTTTTAAACACAGATGCTTTTAAAAAATTAATATACGGGCCATAGAAGGAAAATCAAAAATACCTCCACAAATAATATTATTAGGTTAGGTTAGGTTGATTGTAAACTCGGAACATTTAGATCAGAAAAGATTTGGGTCACGCGCATTATCGGTTTTTAAACAAAATAAAATAGGACAAAGAGATAAAAGTTGGCCATCCTTTGTTCTTAATCTTATTTCCTATTTTATCTTATTTCTTGTATAAACGCTTTCAAAGTTTTGTTTATCTTTCTTATTTTAATTTATTTTGTTCCTTATTTTATTTTATTTGCTGTATAAACCCGCCTTAACGGCTCGTAAAATATTGTAAAGGGAATTCTCTCTTTCTCTCTCTCTGTTTGGTATGTTATGGTACACAGTCTTCGAGCATAAAATATTGGTTACAATGCAGAAAATGCAAAAAATAGGCACATTCGAAATTTACAAATACAAGTAAATTTTTTGTTTGCATAAAGTATAACGACTAACTATTGATTTAAGAAGATAGGGTAGAATACTTTCAGTTCCATATGTTCTGTTTACTTTTACGTTTTTATATTACGCTGGAATATTTTGTACCATATACTACATAGGAAATAAATGTTATTTTTTTGTTATTTATTTCTCTTTCATTATCAACAGCTATTCCATCCATCGTCGGGTGTAAGCCTCCCTTACATGCGTCTATTCGTTTCTGTTGGTTGTTTATTGCATCCATTCGTGACCAGCTATTCGTTTGATGTCATCGGTCCATCTGGTTAGAGGTCTGCCTCTAGTTCTCTTGTGTGCTCTTAGCCGCCATTCAATAATTCGCTTTGTCCATCGATTGTCATTCTTCCTATATGTCCAGCCCAGTTCCATTTTAACGTGGCAATTTTTTGAATAACATTTGTTACCTTTGATCTTCGTCTTATTTCCGTATTAGGTATGTGATCTTGTAGGTTGGTGTTTAGTATTCTACGTTCCATCGAACGATGAGTTACCTGGAGTTTGTGGATTATGCTGTTGGTGAAAGCCCACGTTTCGGGTCCATATGTTAGGATACTGGCGGAAAGTTTTTGGTATATGTTAGATTTAAAAACTGTTTGTAGTCGTCCAAATGCTGCCCATGCTAAGAACAATCGTCTGTTTAAATCTGCCTTTAGGTTATGTTCGGATAGTTAGATTTTTTGTCCTAAGTATATATACGACTCAACCTTCTCTATAGTCTTATTTTTCAAAGTAATTTGCTCATCACTATCTAGCAATTCATTTGTGAGGTATTTCGTTTTTGTTAGATTCATACTTGGTCTAATTTTTTTTGACTTTGTATTTAGGTCTAATAGAGTTTGTTGTAGTTCTTCTCTGTCATTTGCTATTAAGGCAACATCGTCTACGAATCTCAAGTGGTTGAGTTTTTCGCCGTCTATTGTCACCCCTTATCTTCCCACTCCAATGCTCGAAACATGTCTTCGAGGGTTAAAGTGAAAAGCTTGGGAAAGTTTTTACATTTGGCAATGGACCTCACCTGATTTTTCCAAGAAAGGTTATTGCTGATAGTAATATCAAGCATCGAGATAAATGACTTCAATTGTATCGTTGCTCCTGACAATATTATGTTGGGCACAGTTAGTACTAAAACACACGGAACGGTTTCTGGCGAGTCGGCGCCGACTGCAGGCTTATTATATAACATAACGTTTACTGAAGTTATAAACGAACAAACTGAAACACCCTGTATAATTGAATACTGATGATTTTTTATTAATAAATAAATTTAGTTTTCATGTAATTACCCATTTGTCTTTTCTCCTCCACTGCAGCACCCTCATCAACAAAGGCGTTGGTTACCTCTTCCCAAGAAGGTTTCTTTTTTATTTTGTTGGAATAATCCTCTGAACGCATATCCCAAATCGCAGGTCTAATATGAATCTCATTGATTAATTTCTCAACGTCCAAAGTTTTCATACTGGTCTGACAACGCCGAGTCACTTATTAATAACAAAAACCGCCACAAAACCGCTTACGTGTGTTTAGTCCCATAAGCAAACATGTACTGATTTGCCGACTACAGTCGTAAACCCGCGCGCGGTGCATGATGGTCAGCAGGGTACGCGCTGCCACCGCCATCACGAACCGCGCGTTGACGCACCGTCTGTTTTATTCAATAGAACTGCCATAAAGGATGCACCGCTTCGGCAGCCGAGTCGGCTGCTGACTCGCCAGAAACCGCTCCGTGTGTTTTAGTACTTAGATCGGCTTTTCTAGAGAAAAGACATGCTTGTGTTTTATTTGCATTAAATTCTACCAAGTTACTGGATTTACATTTGAGAATTTTTGCCAAGTCCATATTTATGTTGTTGACATTTCTTCCTTGTTCATTTCTGGTTTCACGGGCAGATATAGCAGCCCTGGAAGAGAAAGCGGTATGGAGGATACTATCATCTGCGAAGCTGTGTACTGGATATGAAGTTGTTTCCGACAAGTCGATGATGTGAAGTAGAAATAGTGTTAGAGCTAGAATTAATCCCTGCGGAACACCAGCATTTATTAGTAGAGAATCAGATGAAACTCCATCAAACACCACATGGAGAGACCTGTTTGAGAGAAAACTAGCTGGCAGGAAACACAGTTGAGGGGGTAAGCCATAAGATGGAAGCTTAGCGAGGAGACCCTGGTGCCAAACTCAATTAAATGCCTTGGAGATATCTAATGCCACGGCTAAAGTTTCACCATATTTTTCAACAGATAGCAAATTGGTTTCAATACTGAAAGTGACGCTAATGTTCTTATGAAGAGGGGGAAGTTGCTTAATTACTAATTTATCTCTACTTTACTTTAGAAAACATAAAATGTAAGTTTTGTTACAATTTACACCGGTCTCCCTTACCTACATTGACCAAATAATGTGGGAACCGATGTTTTTGGAGAGCGCAAGCAAATATAGGCATAGAAGTCCTACGTTTTTAATATCCTTTGTAAAATTTCATTTCCTTCGATATATAATATTTCAAAACCGCACGGAAATGAACTGAAAATGTCGTTATATACATAGCGAAAATAGAATATAATCATTGTCTTTATATTTAGGTAATAAGGAAAATTCGATAAACAATTTTGTTCTACCTACATGGTGTTTCATCGCAAGATTTTTAATTTCTAAAAGTATGTAATTCAGTTAAACTGTAGTTTTTTAATGAAAAAGTGCCTATAATCATAAATCATATTAGTAACTACAGTAAATTAAAAAAGTGTGTATAGTATTTCCAATCTCAGTTTAAAAAAAGATGATTTTACCAGGGCACAGCGACATTTCGGTAATAAGCGCTTTATTCTATACTGAGTAATACCGATAAATTTAGCAAAACATATCGGCCGCCTCTTTTTATATGCTACGGGTCTTCTTCTTCAAATTCCGCTCCTATCGGAGATTGGAAATTGTTACCACTACTCGGACCTTATCAATTGCCCGCCTGAAGAGTTATGTGGACGTGCAACTAAACCACTCCCTCAAATTGCGCAGCCAAGACATTCTTCTTCTGCCAATCGTTCTCTTGCATTTTATTTTGCCTTAAATAATTAGCTTAAGGATATTATATCTTTCTCCTCTCAGAAAATGTCCTAGATATTCTAATTTTCTCCTTTTTATGGTGTTACTAATTTCTTTGGCTTTATTCATTCGGCGTAGTACTTCCTCTTTTGAAACCTTGTCAACCCATGGTATTCTCAGCATCCTGCTATAACACCACATTTCAAATGCTTTTATGTTCTTGCTACGGGTAACACAGCTTATTTTTGAAGATCAACGTCGCTAATCGCATTCATCAAATCATCGGTCGACTATCTAGGTTGCGGGTGTTCACTTGAAAAGGAATCGGTCAAATCTTTAGATGTTTCAAAACATTAGCGCGCGCTGGTTCTCAATAATTTTTCAGATTTTTATTTTTTGCGTTTTATTTTTTTTGAGATATTTGTAAAATGGCTTTTTAAAAATCGTTTGAGGTAAATGATAATTCTAACGAATTGATTAATATTGACGATATTCTCATTAATAATTCAAAGTAATGATAATATCCAAATTAATGATGAAATACATCTTAATAATGCAATTCTAATTTATAATAATAAAAATAAAACACAATTTGCATATTCAAGTTCAACAAGTAATTTTAAATAAATATTCTTGCTGAAAAGCTGAAAATGTTAATTCATTTCGAGATGAAATAATTAAAAGAAATTGCAACTCAACGAAAATTACTTATCCCACAATTAATTTAGTAATTAAACGAGGCGTTGTGATTGAACACGATAAAAAAACTTAAACGTATCGTCAGCTGTCGGATAGATGATGCATCTAGAAATATGATTCGACAAACGGTTTACAATACGTACAAAAAAATCAAGTCCAAACATTAAAAATTATATTTAATAAATTGCAAGATTTTAAATATAAATCATTAGAAATAGATAAATTTTAATAAAATGTGGTTTTAAGTATAAGAAGTCACGTCACTCCAAGCTATCTATTGAGAACAAGGTCTTGATATACAAAGTTATCCTCAAACCAGTCTGGACATGCGAAGCTCAACTCTGGGGTTCGGCATCAAATTCGAATATAGAAATAATCGAAAGGTTCCAAGCAAAATTACTTAGAATATTCACCAATGCTCCATGGTTCGTACCTAATAGTGCAATCGCTCGAGATCTAAATGTGAACTCAGTTAAAAATGAAATTAAAAAGTTAAGTGAAAACTATACTAACAGGCTTAAAACGCACCCAAACAGTCTTGCAAAAAATCTAGTGTCGCAACGTATTATAAGACGTAGACTCAAACGAATTACTCCACACGATTTAGTCAATAGATTTTAAACTTTTTATAATAATTTATTAATACTTTTATTTAACTTATTTTAGCATATTAATATTTTTTTGTCCCTAGTTTTAAGTAGTTGCGTTTGTAACTAAGATTAAATAGGAAATAACCACTGGCTCATTTTCCTGCATGTCTATTTGTCTGATAACCAAAATATTTACCTATTGTTCTGATGTGAATAAATAAATTAAAAAAAAAGGTATAAGGTATACTCAGTAGTGTTCCTTAGGTTCTGGCAGATGGGGTTACAATTAACTTAACATGTAAAAATGCACTATGCTCTGCTTTTAACACTTTCACTTCACTAACTCAAATGGTTTGGTCCTTTTAAGTCTTCTTTCTATTTCTGTGTTATCTAGCAGCTGGATTGCTTCGACGTTCACATGTTGATTAAGCCTTTCTTCGTGTCTTTTAGCTTAATTGATAATAGTTTGTCAATAGTTTCCATCTTCAGGTCCCTGTGAATATCACTATTACGAATATACCAAGGGGCATCAGCAATGTTCCTTAATACTTTATTTTGGAATCGTTGTATTATATTAAGATTTGTCTGTTTGGTACACTTCCATAGTTGTATACCATAAGGCCATACTGGCTTTAATAATTGCTTGTATAGCAAAAGCTTATTATGTAATGACAAAGTGGAGTTTATCACTATTAGCCAATACATTTTCCTATATCTTATACCAAGTTCTTCTATTTTTTTTTAATATGAGCTTTCCAGAGGAGCTTTGCATCGAGCGTTATACCTAGGTATTTTGCTGTGTTTGAAAATGGTACTATGGTGTTATTAATATTTACTGGTATATGTTGACATACTTTATTGGTGAAGTTGACATGTGTAGATTTCGCTTCATTTAATCTGATTTTTAATTTTTTAGTCCAGGTATTTATTATGTTGACAGCTGTCTGTAGTTTTTCATTTGCTTCTTCACTATTTTTATCTACTGCTAAAATAGCTGTCAGCAAAAGTATTATTTTCTAGTTGTGGTATGTCGCACGTGTATAAGAGGTACAGGACCGGACCCTTTACACTTCCCTGTGGCACACCAGCTTTAATTGGTTTCAGTTCTGAATATGCTTCTTCTTCTTTTATTCTAAAATAGTTCTAAGAGATGTATGATCGCAAAATTTCAGAGAACTGTTTTGGCAAGTATGATCTTAGTTTACAGTTCAACCCTTCGTGCCATACCTTGTCAAATGCTTGTGCTACATCTAGGAACACTGTAGATCATACCATTTTTTCCTCTTAAGATTTTTCTATTATGTCAGTTATTCTGTGAACTTGGTCTATTGTAGAGTGTTTATTTCTGAATCCAAACTGATGGTTAGGGATCAATTCTTTGGCTTCTATAATGGGTTTTAACCTTTTTAGTAAGAGTTTCTCGAACAATTTTGATATTACAGACAGTAGTGATATTGGTCTGTAGGACGTTATTTCATGAGGAGGTTTTCCTAGCTTGGAAATCATAATGATTTCAGCCATTTTCCAAAATCTAGGTGCGTTAATTTAACTATAGCTTTTCTTGAAAGCTGTTTTAATACTTCCCCAATTATTAGGTCAAAGCCTAGAGCCTATTTTGGGTTAATATTTTCTTTTATCTCAGTAAAAACTTCTTTAGTTGACGTAGGCTTGATTACTTCTTCTTCTTGTAATGTTTCTTCCCAGTCTGGTTTTTCTTCTTGATCTTCATTTGGTTTAAATATTTGTTCTAAATAATTTGCAAACATTTCTGGCTTTTGTGTGTTGTTTTTAGCCCAATTCCCATCAGCTTGTTTAATCGTAGGGTTTTGACTTATTGGTCTTTTGAGTCTTTTGGTAACTTTCCAAAGGGAATAATCTGATTTAAAAATAAAATTTTTACGCCACTTTTCTTTTGAAGATTTTATGACTTTTATTAAGATGTTTTTTATATATTTTTACACTGAATTTGGAAGATTTTTATATTGGATCGTAAATTGTATTAATAAAATAAACATTAAAATTGCTTGTGTGTATTATATTGTCGGGCTCTACAATATATAATATTTGTAGTCGTTGAAAGATTTTGTAGGGATAATATAATTTTTTGTTCAAAATTGTCGCAGTTTGGTCGATTAACCCTTAAAATGTTGTCGCCGTTTTTGATTAATTGTGCTAAACCGAATTCCATTTACGCATTTTCCAGCAAAAACGCCAAGACAAAATTTTTTTCGTATAGAAATTTACAGGTAATCAATATCATTTAATTCGCTACACGGTTCGTCCTATAATCAATAAAAAACACGTCTTTAATTTTCCTTCACTTAAGCTTTTATTTTAACAGAGTAATAATTTCGTACAATCATTTTGTAAATTACGAAAATTAATACTTTTTTTAATCTTGTATCAAATTTTAATTAAGTATACAATTATCGAATTTTTAAACCAATTAAAAAATAAGAAATCGGGGATTTACCACAACCATAATTGTATATATTTAAATAAATACAGGGTGTTTCAAAAAAGGTGACCCCGTCTCTAGGATAGGGAGAAAACTGAAAAATAATTGGGGTTTACTAAGTAAAAAATTTTCGTAACGGCATCCGTATTCAAGATAAAGGGAGTTGAAGAAAAAAAATTTATACACATTTATTTCGACTTTGCAGAAACTACTGGAAACATTGTAATGAAATTTTATACGAATGTTTTAGAAGCTAATACATCCCATAAATTTGTTTTTATATCTGACTCTCATAGTGAACTTAAACAATTGTATGTTGAATTAGGTTAGAAGACAGTTTTATTTATATTTAGAACGTTGTCAAGACTTTAGAGGCGAGCATTTTGAAAATCTCTTGCATACAGATTAACATTTTATACAATATTAATAACCAAACTAAATTTTATTAAGTTTTTTATATGTTATAGCGAGATTCGTACAGTGCAACAGAAGTAGCTTGGCGGGCGAGAGATCACAAAATCTGCGCACAACGAAAACATTCGAATAACGTGTAGTGCCCTGAGCCAGGAAAACATGGAAAGAGGGTTTATGAAAGCCCAACGAACTCAGTTAACCGTTCATGAGAATTTCTTTGAACCCAACGAACGTGTCAATGTCAACACGCATTGTTTACAAATTAATTGTATTTATTAAACAACGAATCGTCTAGCAAAGAGTTGTGGGTTTTTATATTTTAACATGACCGGTCGATACGCGAACTACTTAGGTCGCCGCCGTCGTCGATGTCAAGTTCAACAATTGTAAATAAACATCTAGTAACAATGTTCGATTTATTAAATATAGTATTTAGGAAAACGTTCCTTCTTTTATTCTGACTAGGGTTTCCCGTAACCCTAAGGTGCCTAAGTACTGCATGGCTTCCTAATACATTACAAACGATCCGATCGGCGACGACGAAATTTTCAGTAATCGTAAGTCTCAAGTACAATCGGAGGAAGAAGTTTACGAATGTGAAGTATATTCAGCCGAATATTTGTTATTTTAGAGGCTAGTAGCCCGCCAAGCTACTTCTGTTGCGCTGTACCGACCAATACAATTTTAAGTCAAAATTTTTATAAATAAGAGATTTGTTATTTCTTCCATTCTCTTTTACGAAAGATATTATTAATTAAAAAATATTTTTATATCATTATAAACAATGCAATTCTCATCAAAAATCTGTATTATTTTAAATTAATAATAAGTTATTTACCCCAAATGCAAATTTATTTTGTAATTGATATAAAAATTTTTATGTTTCTAATTGTACCATATCTCCATATCAAACGTTTTTCATTACCGACTTTATAAATATTTGCTTTAAATTTACTTTGCTAAGCATTTTTCAACTCAGACATGTATTCACGCATGGGATTAAATTAAAGATAAATTTGAAACACAAATTGAATTTAGTCGTGCTTTATTATGTTCGCGTATTATTTTCCACCGTACGTAGAATAATCTCCAACATTTTTTGAACTTTTAATCATTGAACATGTAAAATTATTTAAATGAATATACAGAAAAAGGTTGAATGTGCCATTTACACGGTCCTCGGTTCGAAATAACAATCGTAACAAGCGACAGGCGATGCAGAAAATTTTTAATTTTTATAAATTATGTGTACACTATAGCATATTTCACGAATATACGGTGGTTTCGGATTATCGTTAGAAACTCGATAACTCGTACACGGCAAAATTATACTTAACTTCGATAACAGTGGACTGGATTTATATCATAGATCGCTGGTTTTTTTGACGTTTTATTGAACACTGAATGTTCCTTTCTTCAAAATACACTACTATGCAATTTTACCACAAATGAATTGCAAATTCTCCCTTACTAACGGGATGACTTGGAAGAAATACAAACAACGAAATAATTCGATGTCGTAGATAATCAGGAAAGATCGATCTCTTCGATCGCTGTAAAATGAATTATCGACCGTCACTCACGGCCGTTTGGAAGATATTGTCGGTCGACAGCCTCGGCAGCCGACCGGCCGCTTTGCGCAAAGTGAAAGGCGAAAGAGGTTCTCCGAATTCGACTAAAGCGGTTTACAGATGTTTGAAACAAAGAATGGATTGCCTAAGGGCGCTCAGGAAAAAGCACTTGTAACCTGACAGTGCTTAAAAGGGGAAACAAAGACGTCAAAATCCTATGCTAAGCCGATGATGCTGTTCTGATTGCAGAAAACGAAGATGACCTACATAGACTACTATTCAAATTCAGCACAATGGCAAAAAGTCTAAAAATGAAAATATCTGCAGCAAAAACGAAATGCATGACCACCTCAAAAACACCTGTCAGATGCAAACTGGTTGTGGATGATAAATTTAATGAAATTTAAATAACTAGGCATAGAAATATCAGGAAGCGGTGACATCCAGGCGGAGGTAAGAAACCAAGCGGCAAAAGCAACACGAACCTCAGATTACCTGTACGATACAATCCACCAAAAAAAAAATATCGGAATCGAGACCAAATCCCGAATCTACAAGGCGGTCATCCGACCTATAATAACATACACAGCGGAAACTAGACCAGATACATCAAACACAAAGAGAATAATAGAAACCACCGAAATGAAAATAGTGCGCACGATCGCTGGAAAAACACTTTTTGACAGGGAGAGAAGCGAGGACATTAGAATAACATGTAAAATAGACAACGTAAATGAATGGATACTGGAAAGAAAGAGAGAGTGGAACAAACACATAGGTCGAATGAATGATGACAGAATGGTCAAAATAACTAGAGACAAGTCGCACTTAGAGAGCCGAAGCGTTGGAAGACCCCGCAAGAGTTGAAGAGGAAACCTCTCTAACAATTGACTGGTAGAGGAAAAGAAGAAAAACAAGCAATTTGCTTACTTTAAAGAAGGAAGAAGATAAATTGGCTTGATTGTACTTCTTAAATAGTCCATTTTTGCCTTAAAATAACTAGTTTTAGTTCAATGATTTCAGGCTGGTAAAACACCAATTCCATTTTACAAGTAATAGTCTAATTTTCATCTTTACTCTATTCTGAATAAAATTGTTACTATAAGTAAACCTTCGTTAAACTAGACTGGAACAGAAGTAAAAGGTATACAACAAATACCAGGTTTTGTTTAGAAAAATTGTAAGCTGGTAAGTTACTCCAAAATGCCAAATTTCTTATAGATTTACTCTTTTATTGAAAAAAAAATCTAGAATTTAAATTAAAATTATATTTTAGCACATGATAATGCCCAATATACTCAGTCAAGACTACACCATACACAATAAATGCCAGTAAAATTAAATGAAGAAAAATACAATTTATTAAAAAAAAGTACTTTTAAAATTTAATAGTTTTTAAAATTAAAAAAATGTATACGGAAACAATTTGGTATACGTTAAAATTAATAAAAAAACTGCATTTTTAAACAAACTACTCTTGGTTCTTAGTTCTTATTGTTTTATTACTGTTACATACCGGCCCTGTTTTATTTTTCGGCGTCCGAGAGTCGATAACAATCAGGATGCATATTAATGAGCTGCTTTGTTATGCCGGCCTCCACGATCCGACTGGCAAATTCTCGAACACCGCGTCTAGCGGTTTCGAAATGGTAGAAGGATTGTTCAGGACTCTCAAAAAAAGGACGAATAGTGGCGATTACTCTGGAATTATGATTTTTTTTATGACGCTGTTCAGCGTTTGAGGTATTAAAACTGATCACTATTGATCAACCATAATTTATGGTAAAATCTTATAACTAAATACTTATATACTACTAAATTTCTTCCAACGATGTCTGGTGGGTTGTTCTTTTTTACATGCGCTTTTCATCTGAGCTTAGTGTCAAGAGTCATGCCAAGATACTTAGCATTGTTACTATATGGTACTAAGTTGTGGTGGATTGACTAGTCTTTTGTTGGTAAATATGACATGGATCGATTTATTTTCGTTAAGCTAGACTTTCTATTGTTTAGTCCGTTCAAGTATTGCATTAGTAGCTGACTGCAATTTTATACAGGACACGTCCTGATCTTGATCAACTACAAGGAGTATTGTATCATCTGCAAATGTGGCAATTTTTACATCTTCCAGTCGTGGAATGTCGCTAGTGTACAATAAATAGAGAATAGGGCCTACCACACTACCTTGAGGTACACCCGCATTTATTTCTTTTAGGCTGGAATACGCATCTTCCTGTATAACTCTGAAGAATCTGTCTGTGATATATGATGTCAAAAGCTCTACGTAATGTTTCGGTAGTATTCTATGAAGTTTATGCACTAGACCTGCATGCCACACCTTGTCGAAGGCCTGCGAAACATCTAAGAAGACTGCTGAACAGACCTATTTTTCTTCAAAAGCTCGCTCAATTAGATCAGTAATGCGATGCACCTGATCAATGGTTAAGTGATTTTGTCTAAAACCGAACTGATGGTCAGGAAAATTATGATTTGGAAATATAAAAAGGACAGTGGTCGTGAAAAAGTCAGTTTTTAAATTTTTTTGAGTTATAAAATTTAATAAGTTGTAATTAGTTGAATATCTAAGTTATTTCTAAAAGTAAAGTTTATTGTGTAAAAGTATTAGAATAAAATTGTTTTGTAACTGTATCGAGAGTTTAAAATTACCGAACCCAAGAAAGAAGTAATATCGTAACAATACTGTTACGAATCGCAACCAACATGTATTTTTGCATTAATAGTTATGAATACTGTCTCATAAGGAAACTTCAATATTAGATTATAATGTATAACTCAATAGACTATATTAACACTATGATCATACATGATCTTCAAGTATTACTACAAGAGATCGATCGGGTCAGAAGGGAGTAAGGTTTAAAAATGAACTATAAAAACTAAATACATGGTCATAAGTAAAACCCCATTAAACCATCCTAATACCAACATCAATATCAATTCAGTGTTGTTCGAGAGAGTAAAGCAATATCATTATCTCGAATGCAGGAAAGAGATCGGTGGGAAGAAAACGTATATCCTGGCTGAAGAATCTAAGAGAGGGGTTTGGATGCACATCTCTCCAGCTTTTCAGAGTCGCAGCGTCGAAAGTAAAAAGAGCCATAACGATAGCCAACCTCCGTGTAGAGACGGCACCATCAGAAGAAGAAGAACACTATGAAGTTATACAAATAAAAATTTATATGCAATTATTTAATACACATTTGATGCAAGATCATGACTGATTTAATATAAGTTAAAACTAAAATATTAGTATTTAATTAACTTTTGTTACGTTTTATATTACTGATTTAATTACAATCATAAATAATCTCCGTGATTCAATGTCGCGTGTTATTAGGAAACTCTGCGATAAAAAATTGTTGGTGAAAAATTTATTTGGAAACTTACGAAATTCTTCGACATGCCTATAGTGATAAATGGTGAAGTCGAATCCGAAGATGTCAAGATATGCCGAAAAGAAATCATCCATCAAGCTAAAGATAAGAAGCTTGGGTAAATAAGTGACGTTGTGTCAAATAGAAATATGGCTACCATACGATACAGTGTGGTCGAGTGGGTAGGATTTGAAATATGTATCGGGATAAATATTTAGTATTATTATTAATTAGTTACATTACAAAGTTTGTTTGGAATTACCTAAGAGATCAACATAAAAATAGTTTTGTCGTCAATATGATATTATCAAAAACATAAATGTGAAATGAGAGCCAAGTTCAAAATTATGATATTTGCCTTGGTTGTTGACTTCAAAGACAAAAGAAGTGAGATCTAAATGGGTGCCAATTTTAATGGTTAGTCCTGAAATTTATTTATAACAACATAAAATATTTTATAACAACTTTAAATATCATTTTTTTTAATAACTTGGGATAATATATTGAATAATATTTTGAAGGTCTGACTTGGCTACTTCGAATATAAGAATTATTATTAAACATCTACTAAAACAGTCATGGAATGTTCGATGGCTAGTTTCTACCAGCAAACCAAATTTTCGGAAAAATAAAATAAGAACTTACAGTTTTAGAATTTGCGATTTGTTCGTATATTTGAACTAGCCAAGTAAGACCTTACGCTTCAATATATTATATATAATAATAAGTTATTAAAAGAAATGATATTTTGTTATAAAATATTTTATGTTTATGTACAGCCTTTTTCTTGGAAAAAACGTTTTTCTTTGTTGAAATTTTTCAAAAATATTTTTTTAAAATAACCGCTAAAAAAGTAAACATTTCCCATCTTTGTAATCTAATTGTAGTTCTTGAATCTAATTTGTGGGCTGTTCTCGATCCATCTCCATCTCAATTTGAATTTTAGAGGGCAATTGTTACTGTTACTGGAAAACATCAGGATAATCTGCTTAAATTATAACGGTTCAAGAAATTAATCACCTTAACATTATCAAAACCATTTTCGGCTTGGATGTGATTGTTTATCACCCAAACTGGAAATTGAACAAAATTGTTTTCTGAAAATGTGCTAATCCGAATGTTAATGTGTGAAATAAAATTTGCATTTTGAATAATTATTTATAAAACACCCGTGCCTTTTTATTTATTTATTGAATGAAAGAAATAATTTTAGGGTTAAGACAGTTATTCCTTCACGTAAGTACATCGGTAAGAAATAATGTGTTATTAGAGCAACCATTAACAATTTAAATATCAGCGACATAAAGATCTTTTTCTAAAGGTGCCTATCTTGTTATGATGTTGGCGACCACGTTGGCCCTTCTTATCCTATTCACTGCGGCTCGAAATGAGTCGGTTGATGTTAGGCCAGTCCATTATCTACGATTGGACAGCCAGGATATACGCCTGCGTCCAGGGCCTCGCTTGCCCTCAATATTGCCTTGTAGGATTAATTGTAGAAGTTGGTACTTATCATTACGTATTATGTGGCCAAAGTAGGCCAGTTGCCTGTTCTTTACGGTAGTAATAATGTCCTTGTCTTTTCTGAGCCTCTCGAGAATCGTGATGTTAGTTGTATGGTATGTGTATGAGGTAACATCCTCATACATGTTACCAAAAAATTATTAGATGCTACTCTCCCACAAGCGGCTCACATGTCATCTAATCGAGATAAATGGCGAGATGCAATCAAGAGAGCCATCCAAAACATTGAACCTCGTTAATATGGGTCACAACACATCTGCAAAGATGTTATAATTAGGAAGAAGATGTGTATGAGACCCGTAGCATGCGTCGGTAGCACCACATTTCGAATGCCTCTAAGCGTTTGGTGGCAGCCTCGGTAAGACTCCTGCTTTCTACTTCGTAGAGGAGAGCACTAAAGTCGTAGCATCTGAGAATTCTTATGCGTATATTGATATTAAGAGAGAGGTTACAAAGGACTTTCTTAAGGCGGTTAAAAGCGCTTCTGGCTTCATCAATTCGAGTTCTTATTTTATAGCTATGATCCCATATATCAAATATATTTCAGCCCAGGTAGCATAGCATATTTTCTCTACTCTTTACAATGGTGTATCGTTTACCGTAAATTGAGCGTTTATGTTGAGTTTTTACTGATAATCATTACTTTAGTCTTATTAGAGTTAGTTTCGTTTTAGTCCGTATTCGTTGCTTGCTTCTACAATATTATCTATCAATCTCTGGAGACCCTCCGCACTATCTGGCAGCAGTACGGTGTCATCTGCATATGTAATATTATTGATAAGTTGAACATTTATTGTAATACCGTCTTCTGATTCATTCAAGGCTTCTACATACATACATACATAAAGTCACGCCTTTTTCCCATAGGGGTAGACAGAGACCACTTCCTTCCACTTGCTACGGTTCGTACACACATCTTTTGCTTCCTCTACTTTCATCAGTGCTCTCATACATGCTCTTCGGTTGTTGGTACTCTTGACCTGGCCTTTCTTCAAAACAATGTTGATCTGATCGAGATATGTTCTACGAGGTCGACCTCTACCGATTTGCCCATTCACACTCGCCTTATAAAGGCTTCTCTAAAGAGATTTTCGGAATATATATTGAACAATGCCAGTGATAGTATGCATCCCTACCGAATTCCCTTTCCGACTGCAAAGATATCAGACAGTTCGTTTTCGAGGCGCACTGTTGCTTTTTGTTTTTGTAAGGATTTATCGATTTTGTTAAAAATTGAGGTAGTAAAAATATATGTTAAAATTTGATATTTTTCTAAAAGATAGATGACAAAAGTTATTGTTTATTTTTCATAATTATTATTTACAGCTTATTTCACAAATATACGATGGTTTCGGATAAGTCTTGAATCTAGTCCCTTCATCTCGATTTTGCGAGTGACGGTGTCTAATAATATGTCTTGGCATGACCATGTTGCTAAAATCGCAAAGTCAGCAAGCCAGAGGCTAGGTTTTCTGTGGAAAGCTAGAAAGTTTTTTACTCCTAAACAACTTTTGAGGACGTACAAGGCTCAAATCCGACCTCTACTGGAGTATTGCTCGCACATTTGGGGTTCAGCACCAATGCATTCTCTTCGTCTTCTAGATTCCATTCAAAAAAAGGTCATTCAGTTGATAAACAGCTCAACTCTCACAGATACCCTTCACCCACTAGAACAAAGAAGAAGATATTTTTATGGCAGATGCTCCAGAGAAATAAAAACTCTCATACCACCACTGGCCACATTCGGCCGAAAAACTCGGCACGCTGATCAGTCTCACTCATTTACTCTCAAGATTGACACTACAAGGACCAATCTCCATCAAGAATTCTTTTTTTACAGGGCTGGTACAGAATGGAACAAGCTTCCAAAATCAGTTTTTCCAGACAACTATGACCTGCAACTTTTCAAAAAGCGGGTTCACAATCATCTCCCTTCTATAATCACTTCCATTTCTAATAGTCGCAGTGCGGGCCTTCCGCGGCCCACACGATAGGTGTACCCTTTTTGCGACTATTTTCAGTAAAAAAAAAGTCACCAAAGCATCGACTTACCGGGTGCACTGTGTTGAGAGGCACATTAGTAAATTCCCCTAAGATTTAAACCCGAAAATTTCTTGTTCATTATTATGCTTTTGTTAAAAGATTTTATTTTTTTTTGCTTTATTGTGAACAAAAATCGTTGATGTAGCTCTCGATGAGTGTTTTGGTTAGAAATGGCACATATTAAATTATGTTAAAATATATTATCGATACAAATTTAATAATAAAAGTAAAATATTTTCGTTCGTTAACCATTTTTTTATTTTCTGTACCGTTCAGGAATTTATCTAATAAAATAACAGATGGTTCATGTAACGATGGAACCATTTAACCATTTTAAAAACATGTCTGTAACCATATTATCATGATAATCGGCCGATTTTAAATTTGACGCTCTATCAATAAAACCATGCTTTCCACCAGTATGCACAATAATGTAATCTTTTTCCTTCACCGTCGGTGTGTTTTATAGACTTTATGTTATCGTCCTGCCAAATTCTTTTTGTTCCACTTTTAGCAAAAGTCCAAGTTTCGTCCAGATAAACAAATGAAGAGCATTCTTGTTAACAGTAAGAATAATTTCTCAAAAATTTAATTCTTTTGTGCACGACTCTAGCTTTTTCACACAAAGCCTTTCGGTTGTCTTTCTTTTTAAACTTAAACCATACATGTTTTAAAATTCTCCAAAGACTCGTTCTAGAAATTTCAAAGAAAAATTTCTTTCACTTTTTCTAATATTGTATCTAAAAAGACATGTTCTTTTTTTCACACATTTTGTTAACAATATCGCGGATTTCAAATTTATAAGCTTCGGGAAAATCAACAGTTTTTGGATGTCGGCGGGGTTCATATTTTTTAAATTTTTGTTCACTATTTCCGTCTTTTACACTTTTTAAAACTGAGGTTAATTTTGTTTCACCCATCGCATCACACATACGCTTACGTATAGATAAAACATTCAATATTAATGCAACTACATCTTAAGCACTTCGCGGCATTTTCGTGATCTATTAGGTATAAATACACTACTTTAAACTGCAATCGGGACTATACGATTTAAATGTAGATACCCACTACAATAATAACCCAGGATTACTAATTACTTTTCTAAAAATCTAATTGTTGTGGTATTGGTTTGGGCTAGTAAACATAAAAATAAATCAACAAGCCAAACCAGAGCTTAAAAGCTTGGTTAATAAATGAAATTTGTTTTGATTAATTACCTACCTCGCTTATTATGTACAATAAATAAAGTCATTAAAAATAGATTTGGTTGCAAAATTACCCATGCTCACAAATAAAAATATTGACTCTTAATTTCCAAACAAGAAGTCCCTTGTAAAATAAAATTTGTTTCCCACGAAATTTGTTTTAACATATTAGAGAAATTTACTTTCCTACTTCTTAAATGTACGGTTGAATACTGGTTATCGAGTTTCTAACGATATTACGAACCCCCGTATATTCCTAAAATATGCTTTAATGTTGTTGTGCATATTATATTATATTATATATCCTATATTTGGGTTTTTCACTGTTTAAATTAAGAGCAGTAAAGATAAAAAAGATGAAAATGATTCAATATAGAAAAATGAGATGGGACCCTCACCACCTTACAATTTTTTTCGGCCAAATAATCCTCTTTTAAATTGAATGAAGCAGCACAAATACTAAGTAAGTAGCAACAAAAAAAGTTGCATTGTCTAGCGCACCACCCCAATAATTTTGCATTAATTTAATAATTTAGTCTTTTCCGGAATAAGACAAGGCAATAGCCTAAGCCACATCCTCTTCAACTTGATTATGGACGAACTTATAACGGAAGTAAAAAAGGTTGGAAAGGGATACTCACTAGGGGACAAAGAACTAAAAGTAATTTGCTACGCGGACGATGCCGTACTGGTCTTAGAAGTTGAAGACAACCTACAGAGAATGCTTCATCAGTTCGAAAAGACAGCTGCCAAATACAACATGGAGATATCGGTAGCAAAATCAAAAGTGCTAACCATCTTAAAAGAGCCCAGAAGATGTATATTGGCTATATACAATAAAACAGTAGAACAGGTTATGAGTTTCAAATATCTCGGGGTCAACATCACGAGCAGCAGAGACCTCCAAGAAGAAGTAAAGACTCAAACAACCAAAGCAGCTTTAATATCTGGATTCCTTAGAGATATAATATTGCAAAAAAAGCACATGTCCATTGAAAGCAAAGTCCGCATAATATATAAGATCTGTGTGAGACCTGTTATGACCTACGCTGTAAAAGCCGAAAACTCCACAAAAAAAAGGATTATCCGTACAGCAGAGATGAGGTCTCTAAGATCCATACCAGGCTACACACTAAGGGACCACAAAAGAAACGAAGACATCCGAGAACTTTGCGATGTCCAAGACATAATTAGATGGTCCCGAAACAGACGTCGCGAATGTAGATGGATGGACGACAACAGATTGCCGAAGATTGCAAGGGATGGTCTCCTAAGGTTCAGCAGACCACCTGGACGTCCACCCATACGTTGGTATAAAAGATGGAATTCATCATCCCAGCTACAACTCTAAGAAATTAGAGAACAAGAGAACAAAAGGAAGAAGAAGAAGACTTTTCCAGCAGCGAACCCCACAAATAAATTGGCACCAAAACCTTTATTAATCCATAATCGTTGAGAAATTTAAAAATGAGCGAATCCAAATTTTTAACAAAAATTTTCAATTAGAGTTGCTCTGTGCATTTGATTATTCAACAACGACATAGCATACAACATAACAAACCAACTGAAAAATTTGAACAATTTTCATCAGCGAAAATTATACTTTAAAACAAATAAGCGAGCACACATTCAGCTTGTCATTTTGGTGCGTGTTTTGTTTTTCGGCTACATTCCTTTTTTTTAATTAAAATTCCCAATTTCCACCATTAAAAGTACAAAAGGAAAATTTAACCATAAAATGTTTATCTCTCTAAGACAAACAAATAACGAATAGATACCTACCCGAAAAATTAGACACACATTTTAAAACAGTTAGTACATAACCGAGTTTAAATCTATATTTTCTCCACGACCAGAAAGTATTAAACAAAAATAATTAACATTAAATCTGAACAAAAAATTGTTTACTGAGACATTTGTATTACATCGTATTAATATGTATATTTATAGTATTAGTACAATTACTGACCATCGCTACTCTGCAGCAATTAAATACATATATATATATATATATATATATATATATATATATATATATATATATATATATATATATAAATATATATGCAACCGGGTCACTTTGATGTGGGTTCCAGGTCACAGGGGAATAAGAGGCAATGAGGAAGCAGATTGCCTTGCCAAAGAAGGGGCAAATACACAATTTTCCGGCCCAGAACCCTCCTGTGGACTCTACAAAGTGCACTTGAAAGAAAAGGTTCGACGCTGGGAAACAGATGAAATGAAATATGGAATAAAATGCCAGGACAAAGACAAGTGAAAAGGCTAGTGAGCCTTTCGCCAAGAAAAGCTAAACAGCTTCTCAGGTTGGACAAGACTTAAAACTGGTGACGGGAATTCTTACTGAACAAAACAGAGAGTGATAGTTGCCGCTACTGCGAGAACTTCGCTGAAACTGTAGAACATTTGCTTTGCGAATGCCCAGCGCTTTTTTGCTAGAGGCGTTCCTGGAAGGGGTATTTTTAAAACCCTCCGATGTCGGGAACTTAGCTCCCAGGAAATCGAATTTTTTTATTCTAACCGTGTAGCAGACGATATTTTCTCCGCGACCAAAGAATTTAAATAAAAAATACTTTAGGTTTTCTGTTATGTATTTTTAAATTCTAAATCTAATTCGCTTAAATTCTCGCTCATTTTTATACAAAACTTTTAAAAAATTACTTTTAAAAACGAAGCATCACCAACTTAATTTGAAACCGACATTTACTTCAAAAAATCCATCCATGGCAATTGCTATTTAATATTTTTGCGAAATATTAATATCGAAACAAGTGATAAAATAAAAAAACCTACATGCAAACCTTATAAGAAACAACTGTTACAGAATGAATATTCTCACTCTAGAGTGTAAATGTTGTCATTATGTTATTAAAAATAATTTCATAATGTGTATATTTCAAGTATGGTCGTGGAGAAAGTTAATGACGGTACTTTAAATTCATTTTGTAACAATATATATGAATTAAGGTTACTATTTGTATAAACTAAAAACTTTATTCTTTACCTGCGATGGTGGTGTAATGGTCAGCATAGTTGCCTTCCAAGCAGTTGATCCGGGTTCGATTCCCGGCCATCGCAGATTGTTTTTAATTTTTGATTCGCTTTTTAAATGGTTTGAATATTAATTTTTTTTGCGGTTTATCAAAAATATTGAAAATTCAAACAGTAACGTAAAAGCATACAAAATGCAATTTTTATCGTATTTATTTTAAAAATAAATCGTTAATAAATTATGTATACAATGAAAAATAAGTAGTTGGCTGTGCTTACTTTCTTTTCATTCGAGTTTGGTGACAGCTGTCAATTAAAATAACCTACCTATGGATAATTTAAGTAATTTTGAGTGATGCTTTGTATTATTTACACGTGTTAATTTAAATTTGAGAACCATATTCTTAAGTTTTTAAGCCATGATATTCTCCCCCTTTCTGGTGGTCTTCTGCCATAAACTTTCCCTTGGAGAATGGACTTTTAAAGGTGATATTTGCGTTTGTTCCTCATAACATGTCCGAGGTACTCTCAAGATTTCTTCTCTTGATAGTGTTCATTACTTCCAAGTCCTTGTTTGTCACTCTGTCCTTCTTCTTTCGCTGCTATCCATTAATGGATGTTTGCGATCGCTTTTGACCATTTTTCCCTATCTCTGGTGTTGTGAATGAATTCTCCTGTGGTTCCTATTCCTGTCCAACGTTTGATATTTCGGAGCCATGACATTCTCTTTCTGTCTACACCCCTTCTTTCCTCTATTTTTCCTTCTATTAATAGTTGGAGCAAATGGTATCTTTCGTTGCGTAACACATGTCCCAGGTACGCTGTTTTCCTGCGTTTTACTGTGTCCAACAATTTGCGTTCTCTTCCTATCGTCCTCAAAATTTCCTCGTTGGTTTTCCTTGCTGTCCATGGGACTTTCAAGATTCTTAAATAGATCCACATTTCAAATGCTCCCAGCCTATTCATTGTGCTAACCTTCAATGTCCAGCCTTCCATACCATACAACAGTACGGACCATACGCAACATTTAGTGAATCTTATTCTGAGATTAAGGATTAAGGATTAAGTCAGAGTTCGTGAAGACGTTTTTGAATTTTAGGAACGAGCTTCTCGCTTTTTCTATCCGGCATTTGATATCTATGTCTGAAGACCAGTCTTCACATAACCAAGTCCCCAGATAGTTAAACTTTTTTACTCGTTCTATGTCTTCACTATCGTATGAATGTTTCGCATTCTGAAACTCATCCAATTTGCGGGTGATTACTAGGAATTTTGTTTTTTTTTATGTTGATGTTAATTCCCATAAGTCGGCCGTGCATTCCAACTATGTCCAGGAGCATATGGAGGTCATTCATATTATCTGCTATCAGGACTGTGTCATCTGCATACCGTATATTGTTGTTCAACCTGTTGTGAACCAACAATATGATTTTTCCACGATTGTTTTTTTTTTTTTATGAAAATAGTTGCAAAAAGGGCAGACCTATTGTGTGGGCCGCGGACGTGCGACTATTAGAAGGGGAAGGGATTATAGAAAGGAAATGATCGTGGACACGCTTTTTAAAAAGTTGCAGGTCATAGTTCTCTGGAAAAATTGATTTTGGAAGCTTATTCCATTCCGTAGCAGCCCTGTAAAAGAAGGATTCTTGATGAAGATTGGTCCTTGTAGTGTCAATCTTGAGAGTAAATGGGTGAGACTGATCAGCGTGCCGAGTTCTTCGGCCGAATGTGGCCAATGGTGGTACAAGAGTTCTTATTTCTCTGGAGCATCTGCCATGGAAATATCTGTAGAGCAATGACTGATCTGCAACTCTTCTTCTATGTTCTAGAGGGTGAAGGGTATCTGTGAGAGTTGAGCTGTTTATCAAGCGAATGGCTGTTTGCAATAGATTGTGGAAAATTTTGTTGCTGTTTACGTTTTAATGTATATTTATAAGGATTATTCAATATTTGGGGGCACTTAACCACTTGGGATCAACAATTTGGAATTTTCTAAACTTTAAAGTTATGTAATAAATGTGTAGGAAATTCTGACACCCGTCCGATCATTATATATTGCATATTTAAAAAAATACAGATTGTGTGGTGCAACCTAAGTTTAAAGCTTGCCCACGCCGTTTACAAGGAAAACGGAAACTGTAAAAAAATTTTGGTTTAGGACGCAAATTTGTAATAAATGTGTACAAAATTTTAAACTTTATTTTTGGAGTGTGCCATAAATGCTGTTGTAGCTTTAATGACACCCCATATAATGTCTTCATAACAATTTTTAATAGAATCAAAACATAATCACAAAACTCATTCGCCATTTTAATAAAATCGGATTATAATCACAAAATTCGTCCGCCATCTTGAATTTAAAAGTTTTGACAAAAAAATCATACTCTTATACTTCGACAACTCCAGCGTACTAATTTAGAATCGAATCGTACCATAATCACAAAACTTTTCCGCCATCTTAAATTTAAAAGTTTTGACAACAAAATCATACTCTTATACTTCAACAACTTCCGCGTACCAATTTAGAATCGAATCGGACCATAACCACAAAAGTTGTCCGCCATCTTGAATTTAAAAGTTTTGACAAAAAAATCATACTCTTATACTTCGGCAACTCCAACGTACCAATTTAAAATCGAATCGGACCATAATCTCAAAAGTCGTCCGCCATCTTGAATTTAAAAATTCTGCCAAAAAATCATATTATTTTACTCCGAAAACTTACACGTACCAATTTTTTGACAAAAAAATCATACTTCTACACTTCGAAAACTCCCACGTACCAATTTAGAATCGAATCGGACCATAATCACAAGCCGATTTTTTGTTTTTTTTTGCAATAAAAGTTCATTGTTATATATGAATTATGAACATCTGCCAAAAGCTAATGAAAACTCAAGTTTAAGTTTTGCGAAAATTGAATAAATTAACTAAGAAATAAACAAAAAACAATTATATTTTTAAAAATAAAGAAAAACGCTTTCAATAAATATTTATTTACCCCCAAGTTCAGAACTGTATGTTTATTTATTTTTAAAAAAGAAAACCAATATCTAAGACAAATTTATCAAAATTTTAGTTTATATACCATACTATAATAGTATAATAATTGTGTCAGTTTTAACATAAGGACCGGGCTATTATAAGAAGCGCCGCAATCTCTGATTGGTCGATTCGATTAATTTCGTAGTAAAGGACGTGCAGGTCTTAATTTCTGGAAAGGACATTTTTTGTAGCAAAAAGATTCAACTCTCGTTTAATGAAATTTGTTTGTAATATCATTTTGAATAGATCCGGTCGTGTACATATTTCAAGTGGTAATGTAGTCGGCGAACTATTGGTAGGTACATGCGATTTCTTTTTTTAAATTAGCAATCTGTGAAAAAACATATTTGTAAATTGCAAAACCTGTATTTTGTATGTAGCAGTCGTAGCTACGCTCACTTTATTTGTTTCCAGGGGGAATATTTTAATCATACTTTAAAAAATGACGTTGAAAATGTTTTTAAATTTAATGTGGTCATCTTATAAAACAATTTTAATTTAAACAACATGCAGTGTAGAATAGTCAAATGTAATTAAATTCCTTATTTTAATGATTGTACATATTCATAAAAAATGGTTGGTTTTTGCGATATGGCCCACTTTGCCCACCTTTCATCTGGCATCCTTAAAACATGGTATTTTCAGCACATCTTACTACATCCTGTATTTCTAGTTCTTCTCTGATATCATGGCTTCTTATTCTATCCCTGAGGGTAACACAGTTGATGGTTCTTAGTATTTTCATTTCGTTCGTTCTAATTATTCTTTTCGTTGTAGATGTTTCAGCTCTGGTTTCTGTGGCGTACGTTAAAGTAGGTCTCACACATGTTTTGTAAATCCTCAGCTTGCTTTTTGTACTCATAATTTTTTTTCGCCATATGATATCTCTCAGGTATCCGGTGACTCTTGTTGCTTTTATGGCTTGTGTTCGTGCTTCTTAAATAAGGTTTCTTTCGCTTGATACCTCCACTCCCAGGTAGTTGAATAATTATCAATTTTGCAAAAAAAACTTTTTTGGTTTGCCATAGGCTACACTTACCAGTAAGTAACAAGTTTAAATACGTAACAGTTAAAGAGTTATAGAAAACCCGATTTTTCACGGTTTTTTCGATAAAACTCGAAAAGTTACAATGATATCGAAAAATTATAAATTATTTGATAGATAGATCTTTTTAATACCTACAATTTCATAATTTAATTTTTTTCGATCGGAGCTGTAGTTTTTTAATTATTAATAAAAAACCGCTTTTCGCAACTTTGCCAATTTTTAAGGTTATGTTCGGTAATCAGGATCGAGTCGCATGAAATAGAAACTCACCCTGAATTTTAATTTTCTATACGCTCATATTTTTTTTTGGATAGCACTTTTCCCTATTGCTTGGACTCAATCGTGAACTCACATGTCATAGTGTATTATTAGACATTTTTAATGTGATAGTTACGTCAAATGATGACGACAAATTAGCCGAATAAATAGAGGTAGTTCTTTTGAAATATGATATTCAAATAAATTTATAATTATTTTAAAGTGAATAACCAATCGAAACCAATCGAAATATTACTTTGAAAAGAATAGTGAGAGGGGTAACCAACTCGTCATAAGTTTCTATAATAGACGGTTTACATAAGCTTCGCAATACATAACTTTCCTCGTGAAGAGTATCAAGCAGAACTGCTTTCTTCCGTCCTTAATATCATTTGCCACGGTAAATTGGGAGAGCCTTTCTCCAAATACCGCAAACTTCGAAGTTTTGGGGTTCAAACTGTTAAGTCTCCCTAACAAACCGACAGTTGACATTTTCGATTGAAATCACCTTCTTTTCCAAAATTATAAATTAACTGGGATCTTCAGTTAATTCCTCGTCGCCAATGTTATGTTTAGGTTATTCAACTAAAATAACTTGCTCTGGTATTTTTTGTATCTTATATTTTAGAAAAACTACTAAATATTCGGCGTCATCACGTGACAACCGTTTACTTATGGCGAGTTTATACAGCAAATAAAATAAAATAAGAAATAACATAAAATAAAATAAGAAATAAGAATGAAATCGCAGCTTTTTTGACTATGACTTTTGTGTTTTGTGCATAACAGTAAATAATATCCAAATTGATTTGTTATTTCATTATTATCTAAAATTATTCAACTATTTTATTTCCTATTAAAAAATATTATAATGGATGATGGCATGTTGATAGAGCAGGTATCGACCTTTCCTCAATTATATGTAAAATCTGATGGAAAATACAAAAACAGTCGACTGAAAGAAAATGCTTGGCTCACATTGGCTCACACAATGGAGGAAGCACGTAAGTGCCAAAAAATCATAGAGTTTAACGTTTTTTAAATCACTTTTTCTGTTACTCGCACCTTCTGAACACAGATGGAAGCTTTTAAGAAATAAAGGAAAATCAAAAATACCTCCGCAAATAATATTATTAGGTTAGGTTAGGTTGATTGTAAACTCGAAACATTTATAACAGAAAAGATTTGGGACACGCGCATATCAGTTTGTAAACAAAATAAATAAGACAAAGAGATAAAAGTTGGCCATCTTTTGTTCCTATGCTTATTTCTTATTTTATCTTATTTCTTGTATAAACGCTTTCATAGTTTTGGGCACGTTTATCTTTCTTATTTTGATTTATTTTGTTCCTTATTTCATTTTATTTGCTGTATAAACTCGCCTTTTTACTTTCCGTGTCCGCCACATCACATTTTTTAATTTGTGTTTCCAGTGGTTTGACATCCGGATTGCCTTTTCGTTTGCCACTTTTAAGTTCTCGTGAGTACAGGTTTGACTCACCAGTTCATAGTCGAGTAGGTGTTCATGGGTCTGCTCCTGTTTACACTTGCATTTAGCGTCCTCAGTGTAGCCCCATTTTCTTGGGTTGGATACGCCGCATCTAAGGTGGTTGAGTAAATTTCATGTGATGTACGGTAGGTTGAAATAAGGTGAAGGTTCTTCCTTTGGGCTGATTTAGGGGTTGACGCGATGAGAGACTCTATAGCTCCGATTTACGAGCTTCAGCGTTTCTGCTTGATGTGGGGTCTGTAGTATGCATAAAACTTTTTCTAGATTTCGGCCTCGGTGGGTTGTTGTGAAGGCTGTATAGGGTCTGTTGTCTGTTGTTTCCAGCATTCTATCTCCGCGGCTACTCTACGTTGCACCTATGGTGGTGCAATTTCTGCAATCTTCATTTATGAATGTTTATACTTCCTAAATACTGTTTTTTTATTAATTTTTTAAATTCTATTCACTTCGGTACTAACAGCAATTTCATTATTTATTCCTGCTGTCTTAACTTTTCCTCCGTTTTTCGTAATTTTTTTTATCGAGTGCCTTTGGTAATAACCTCATTTTGTGTTCTGTGTTGGTCTTGTTACCATTTCTTGGTACATTAAACATAGCGAAATTACAAGATAAATTAAAATAAAGTTAAGTACAATTAGCTCCTTAAATGTATTTACAGTAACTGTTCAAAGAGTGCTCCGTTATTTTGTAGGCAATAATATAACCTATTTTCTCTCTCATTGCAAAGTTTTGTCAGTAATTCGTCCACATTCTTAAGTTATTCTAAGCTTAAGTTCTTCAATATTCCACAGAAAAAAGTCAAGTGATGTTAGATCTGGAGATTTTGCCGTTCATTCTATAAAACCCCGTTTTGACAATACAATGTCTTGGAAATCGTTCGTCTAGCCATTGTCTAATGTGGTGTAGCTCGGTCTCGTTAAAAGTATATATTAAGTTCATCTAGCACCATATTTCACTTTTTATCAACTTGTCTATCTAGTGACTAAGTAAAAAGTGGATCAATTTTATTTTTTTATAAATGAAGGTACAATTCGCCCATCCCAGTACCTACAATTATGTTTGTTAACAAAGCCATATTAATAAAACGTTGATTCATCACTGAAACAAATATTTTTAAGCAAATTTGCGTCTTCTAGTATTTTTTGGGATATTATTCCACAAAATTAAGTTCACAAAATTAAGTTCTGCGGACATGGTCGTCTTCACTAAGCTAATGATCTCAGAAGAGTATGTGGCAAATCTTGGGGAATGAACCCCAAACAGATTTACTGGATTTATCAAACAATGATAATATCTATGGTCACGTATGGTTCAGTAGTCTGGTGGACCAAAGGGTTACAACAGACAGCTAGAGCAAAGCTTTCTGGCCTTCAGCGGCTGGCATTCCTGGCCTTAACTGGAGCTATGTCCAGCACATCAACGGCAGAGATGGAACACCTCCTATATCTTTCTCCCCTGGATATTATTTTTGAGAGGGAGGCCACGATAGTTTTCTACAGATTCCTGTCTTTGGAAAGGCAACTCGGGGATCACTCCGGGATACTGAGTGAAACAAATACCACCAACATTTTCGGGATGGTTCCTGACATGCTAGTTACAAAAATACACGTAGAAATGAGTTATGGCTTATTTAACGACACTAATAACTAACTAAATATTTTAAAAACAAAGAAACAAAATGACAAAAAATGTCAAAAAGAGACATGTGTCCAAAAATTAGTTAATTGATCCCTAATTAGACATCTAACTATCCAACAGTGGCGTAGATCGTTTTTTTATGGTCTCATGTTATTTCACAAAATTTGTTGTTAGATAGATAAAATAGATTGTTTTTTATATGAATGATTTGGATTTTTCGTGGGTTTTCATTTGATGTATCACAAGGTAGGGGTTGCCATATGACATTTTAAAGAAGTGGTGGGGGATGTTAAAGGGGTGTCACTTGGAAATAGCAGAATAACATCTTTAAACCTTCCTCTTCATTTAAATTTTAACGTGATTTGTCTTTTTCTTACCCTTACTCAAAATCAAAAGTTATTTGGACTGGCTGGTTTTGAAATGAAAGCTCTGTATATATTTTGTAAAGCGTTATTAAAATTAATAATACAATCGGTTTATATTGTTCACAAAATATGCTGTATGTCATATCAGACGAAATCAAGCCACTAAACTCCATTCTCCATTTTTAGGGATTTTGTGAGGTAGGTAGTAACATTTTCGAAATAAAATTTCCTTTGATGTCACGTAAATTGATCGCAAAAATAGCAGACCTTTTGGTTATTTATTAATCCTTAGCACATGGCGATAAAAAATTTATGGCTTGATTATGATTTATACGTTTTTTGAAACATACTGGGTTTTTTAAAATTCACCCCCGGCTAAATCGATTTTTGTACCTCTGTTAAGCAGCCCCCACTTAGCAGAAATAAAAAACAGATAGCGCACAATTAAAAGCTATTTATAAGCTTTTATAATCCACAAGTTAAAAATTTTGAGCTTGTTGTACTGAGTCAATGTTGAATTGGTCCCCCACCACTTAAAGATTAAAATATTAAAATAATCGTATTATTAGAATTAGGAGTTAATTATAACATTTTAAATTAATATAATTTTGATTTGTGAGCTCATTTCCTTAATCCAAAAACAACCCCACATCTCGATACAAGGGGAACTGTACTTAAAAATAAACATTTGAATTTGTGGACTGCGACTTTTAGAAGAGGGAGGGATTATAGAAAGGAGAAGATTGTTAATGAAGATTGGTCCTTGTAGTGTCAATCTTAAAAGTAAATGGGTGAGACTGATTAGCGTGCTAAGTTCTTCGGCCAAATGTGGCCAATGGTGGTATAAGAGTTTTTATTTCTCTGGAGCATCTGCCATGGAAATATATGTAGAGTAAAGTCTGGTCTGCAACTCTTCTTCTATGTTCTAGTGGGTGAAGGAGAGTTAATCGACCGAATGGCTCTTTTCTGAATGGAATCTAGAAGACGAAGGATGTCTTGATGCTGAACTCCATATGTGCGAGCAATACTTCAGTAGAGGTCGGATTTGAGCCTTGTACGTCGTCAAAAGTTGATCAGGAGTAAAAAACTTTATAGATTTCCACAAAAAACCAACCTCTGACTTGCTGACTTTGCGATGTTAGCAACATGGTCATGCCAAGACATATTATTAGACACCGTGACTCCCAAAATCGAGATGGAGGGACATGCTTTAAGGGTATTTCCGGACATAAAATGATTAGAGGAATTCACTTTCTTGGAAAACGTGGCGCTTTGTGTTTTCTGGGCGTTGAACTAACAAGATTGTTGGTTTCCCACTCGACGATTACTTTAAGATCTCTATTGATGGAGTTAACCGAAAGTGATCGATAGGTTGTGAAAGTGTGATGTCGTCTGCAAAACTGTAAATGGGGTTCGTGGTGGTTTTCAAGACGTTGTTGATGTGTAAAAGAAATAGGGTGGGGGACAGCATGGAACCCTGGGGGACCCCGGCATTGGTTTTTAACACATCAGAAGAAATACCGTGAACTGCCACATGTAAGCAGCGATCTTGCGTGTGAAGCTTATGAGCTATTGGCGCAATTTAGTTGGAAGACCGTAGGCAGATAATTTTCTTAACAATGCCTGGTGCCAAACGCGGTCGAAGGCTTTAGATATATCCAAGGCTATTGCACGGGATTTGATCCTTGCTGAGTGACAATAATTTGTAATTAGAATTTTAAAATTATTTTCATAATTGTTAATATTTTTTTTACAAAGATATTACTTTATTTACGCGGGCATCGTCTCTATACAATTTCCAGTCTAGCTGACTAGACCGCTGAAAATTTGCGAAAATTCGTAGAATTTGAAAAATTCACGAATATGGATACAGTATCAGTAGCTAATGTAATCAAGCACTCATTAAGGGATATGGCTTAAATTTGCATAAACTTGTTGGTTTAGTTTTTGATGGCTGTTAACGTGATGTCTGGAAAACAAAACGGCGTGCAAACATTAATTAAAGCCGAATATCCCAAAGCCGCTTATTTTAATTGCAGTTAACATACATTAAACTTTGTTTTTAACAGTTTATGCGCTGTTTCAGAAAACCAGAAATGCATAGGTACGATAAAAAAAGTCTAAAAAAATTAAGTGCCCAATGTTCCTCTTTTATCGGAAACTAGATCGACGGCTAAACATAAATCCGTACGAATATTTTCAGAAATATTTTTGATATAATATCGGTCTGGGTGCGACCCGAGAGGTCCACACGACTAACTTCCCAGTGGAAAGAATGAAAAAATACCATACGTTTTGTTGTTATAATAATAATTATTATAAAAAACCTAGAGGTTACAGTTTACCGCACAATCCAGCCCTTCTTACGAAGTACATGGTTGTATGGGTTGAGATTTTCTTGAAATCGGTAGGTTCTGGGTTGGTGTAACCAAATATGTTGAACCTTATTCTTCCCAGGCCGGGGCATGAACATAGTATATGTTCAGCAGTTTCGTCTTCCACGCAGCAAAACTGACAGTCCGTTTGTTATTCAGACCTATCTTTCCGAGGTGGTATCTTAGAATTTTTTTTTCCTGTAATCAGTCCCGTTAGAATTCGCAGGTCATTCCTGCTCCATTCTAGGATCTGCTTAGTTGTGTTTCTCGAGGGTTTAGGTAAGAACGCGTTCGAGTGAGTCAACCCTGGTATATCGGACCAGTACGTGAATATTTTCCTCCGCCCTTCAGCCCAGTTTGGAATTATTGTTTTGACGCCACTTGTGGTGACTCCAAAAACCGGTTCTGGTTCAATGAACGCAGATTCGGACCACTGTTTTGCAAGGGTGTCGGATTTTCGTTTTTCTCAACCCCCTGGTGCCCAGGTAACCTCAGCAGGGTCACCCTGTTGTTCGCACCAAGGTACTCGACTACTACCACTTTCCAGCTATTACCAGAGTAAAAATATATTTCTTAAATTGCCTCTCACAGCATGCATTATTTAAAGATCTCTTAGCAGAAGAGTTAAATCATAAGCATGGTCAACAATGATCAATAATAGATTGTCTAGGATGTGTCTCATAAGTGTACATCGACAAAAGGTCAAAGTCGATGAGATCAAAATTATATGCAGCATTATTAATTAGTTTGGTAGTGATAACAAAAATCTCAAATTTGTTGTTTCGTAAATTTTCTTTTAACATGTTTTATATGGTTATGAACAATTTCAACGGTAATAAATTTTTGTTTCAAATCAAAAATACAATTTTTCTGCACTCGTATATTCATGTTAAACATTATTACCAATTGTTGCTGGCGAAATTAAGTACATCATTATATTTAATAATTTTTTTTGTAACTAAAATGATAAAAATATACCTAACATAAATTTTAAATTGCATTCTCAATTTCGCAAGCATAAATTAATTTGCCTGGACTATTAGTTCTAATCCTACGTACGCAGTAATTAAAATAAACCGTTTTGAAAACGCTCGCAAACTGCTAGTATAAGTTCCTAAGAGCGACCCTAAAATACTGAGTCGGTATTTTACAAGAGACGTACACAGTGCAGGACATTTGTTATTTAAAAAGACTCTTGGATTTGTTTTTAGTTCGGATTTGCCGCTGTCGGCTGCTTTACTGTGATTCATATGGTTTAACCCCTTTTATCGACACGATTCGAGACAACATACTTGTTGAATATATTTGATTAGTATACGAAGGCATTTTGCAAATACATTTATTTCACTTCTAATCCAGTTTACGGATTTAATGTTCTCTTATTCATAAAATAGGGGTTTCATATTATTTAATATTATTCCATCACAATGTCCGGAAATATCAAGTCCCTTCAAGCCATACTACTATATTTTCACAATCTTTCATTTCTAAAAGAAAGTGGTAATACACGCTTACCATATTCTCTTTCTGTCTTCCAGCTAGTGCTTTATGTCAAAAAACCGCATAAGAAAATAAATGTTTCTGTTTAGTTCCTAAAGGGACGAAACTCTGTTTAAAAGCAATTATTCATGGACAAAATATAGCTTTTTTAAACATGTCCAATCTCGGAAGCATAATAACTTTTTGCAAGTCTCCAGAGAAATATGCTGCACTTTTATCCGGAACTTCTGCATCATCTCTGTAAGCTTTACGAGCTTCATCTGCCTTGTTTATATGGGGTCTCCACGAAACACACGCATCACACTCAACACCTGGACTTTCTTTGGTATGTTACGGATTGTAGAGTAAAAAACTTTCACAAATTTCGCATTGTTCGTGCCCACGTTTGGTAAATGAAATGTTCATTTCGTCCGTAACCACACTACGGTAAACTTCATAGGAGCAAGCTTATTTATATTTATAGTTACGTCACTTGGAAGATATGGCATTACCACAAGTTGGGTAAGATCAATTGAGCCAAGTTTTTGATTCTTGCCTTAAAAGTGGTATCTCTATTATTTTTTGCACTTACCCCTTTATAGTCAAGGAATAGCTATTATCACTTTTTAGATTCCTAGCAGGTATATGAAATGGAAATAACACTATTTTTTTTATCGTTTATCTCAGTTTCTCGAAATATTTACCACTTTATAGCTATGAAGAATGGTGCAAAATAAAATAAATTATACTTTGAGCCAGTTTACTTACTTTGAGCGAAAAGTGAAGACACCACTTTTAAGCTTAGCACGGCAGTATTACTGTAAGGATGTGAAGCTTGAAAAAAAAAATGATTAAAACAACCTAGACAGAAAAAATCTGATGAAAGAGTACATTGAAGATGAAAAGAAGCCTGTTATAAAATATATTGAAAAACAATAATTGGTCGTCTCATTAGACATAACACATTCATTAGTATTATTTTTGAGGGTAGACTCTTGTGAAAAAGATCAAGAGGTGACAAAGAACATTATATTTTATGGATGTGAAAAGTTTTGCAGCGAGTTAAAATCAAAAAAGGACCAAATCAATCCAGATTTGAAGTGGTAATTTTAAGAAAATCACTAATGAATACAAACCCTACTCCTAAATAAAGTCCCCTTTTTTTGGCAAATCTATAATATTTATAGACCAACTAACAAGTTTAGACCAGCGCTGGTATTTATTTATTCTTGTCCAGAATAACTGAGCACTTTCTTCTACATTCCTAAACAACACTCTGTATATGGTCGTTAAAAATAGTTTGCAAATAAATTTTTTTGATATTATCAATTAAAAAATATTTAAAATATAAACGGACTATTGTTTTAACAAATTCAGTTTCTATGATAAGAAGCACTCGACGTAAGTGCTCTTATTCTGATGTCGTGGAAATTTCAATCGGCTAAATGGTCCTTTACCCAAATTTATGGAGAATGATATTGACATTTTAGTTTAAAATTCACCTCTAGAATCTCAGGGTAGATGGATGATCTTTTGAAAGTTGGTTTGAAAAATTTGAAGATTTATTTATGTAGAACGTAAATTAGAATTAACAAAATTTTATTTCAACATTTAATTCGTTAATTTTTTTTTATTTTAAAGAAACTCTTGTTTTGTGAGTTTCTGGGGGGTCAAGTTTTCGTTGGAACACCCTGTATGTACATGATTCTATTTAAGTTGTCAGTGAATGGGAAAAATTGGTATTAATTTTACGAAAAAAAGTTATTCGTCATAAAAAATTTTGCATGGTGTTATGCCTAAAAATTAACCATCAGATATTAAAATTTTGACATACTTTTTTGCAGCATTTTAATAAAGCATTCAAATAACTGAAACTTAAAAAGATAATTTATTTTTCAATTATCGACTACTGTGCTATTATTGAATAATTTTGTAATTATTATCGTAAAAATAAATAATTTCTATTTCTTAGGAAGCATTGCAAATGCTTCTATAAAAGTTGAATTTAATTTGTACCTAACTAAACTTCAAATATTATTTAACTGCAATAAGTTATAAAGAATATTAAAATAACTATTGTTCACGACTTAACAACCATCACAACGTGAAAGAAATACCATATTAGAACGACATTTAAGTAAAGTAAAAAACCCAAATAATAAGTGCTACATAAAAGGCAAAAAATTGTAAGTTAATAAAGATAATTACACAGTGGAACCCTTCACCCTCTAGAACATAGAAGAAGAGTTGCAGACCAGTCATTGCTCTACAGATATTTCCATGGCAGATGCTCCAGAGAAATAAGAACTCTTGTACCACCATTGGCCACATTCGGCCGAAGAACTCGGCACGCTGATCAGTCTCACCCATTTACTCTCAAAATTGACACTACAAGGACCAATCTTCATCAAGTATCCTTCTTTTACAGGGCTGCTACGGAATGGAATAAGCTTCCCAAATCAGTTTTTCCAGAGAACTATGACCTGCAACTTTTTAAAAATCGTGTCCACGATAATTTCCTTTCTATATGACATAAATCTATATCAGATGGAAAATTGTAACGTTGTATACAATTTAAGCGAAATTAATCAGAATGATGGTGTTGTGATTTATATAAACAAAATATATACTTTTACTCATAATTTAGTGTATGTGGATAGATGGAAAGCTATATATTTAACTATTGAGCTAAATAACAAACAAAAAATGATAATAACTGCTTTTTGTAGACTTCCTTCTACTAATGCTTAAGACTTTGTCGCCAACTTAAAGAAGTACTTTGAACAAATAAGAATAATACCATTTCATAACCATATAATAGCTGCAGGTATTAATTTAAATGTTAATGATTAAAACGTAATTATTGATATTTATTTATATAACTACAGGGAATAAAATTTTATATCTACTATCAATAAATACACTAGAGTTTAAGGTGACTTCAAAACGAAACCTGATCACATTTTTTTAAAAGCCAAGATAAATTGACAGACAAAACTTGTGTCCCCATTGTAGGAAATTTTAAAATAACAGACCACAGTGCAACTATTTTATGTATAAAAACTAACTATATCTTAAAAACTAATACACCAGCACGTTAAATTAAATTAATGTTCATTAAATTATTAATACATTTATTATTATTACTAAATTTCGATTTAAAATCCTTTAAGCCCTTGCCCAACCAGTTCTGGCACTAACGGGATATACTTTAGTTTATTCATAACAGTTACATCATGCAAAATCAAAAAATTAAACAACAACTACTGTATTGTGATATGATTTATTGTATTTGATTAAATCTTGTATAGTCCCTTTAAGAATGTATTGTGAATATTGGGAAGTTTCTATTAAATAAGCTAATTATTATTATGACTTATGCACTACTCAGCTTGGAGCTGGTACCATTTATCTATCCCGGATACAAAGTATCAAAAAGGTTAGGTTCAGTTTACATAATAAAGTTATGTACAGTATGGCAAGTATTCAGTATTACAGACTTCTGGATGTTGAAGAAGGTGTTTTTAGGTAGTTCCAGTTTGACGATGCTGTCGTGCAGGGTTTTAGGTACGACGCCGGTTGATGACATAATAACTGGGACTATTTCCACATGTTCACTGTATCACATCTGTTTAATCTCAATGGCGAGATCCGCGTACCTAGCCAGTTTCTCCTGGTGTTTGTTGAAGATGTTGTGGATGTTCGGTATGGCTTCATCGACGAGAAGGACTGACTTAACTCTTCTATCAACCACCATGACGGCAGGTCTGTTAATTGTTTTATTTATTTATTTATCAACAACCAAAGAGCATGTATGAGAGCACTGATGAAAGTAGAGGAAGCAAAAGATGTGTGTAAGAACCGTAGCAAGTGGAAGGAAGTGGTCTCTGCCTACCCCTATGGGCAAAAGGCGTGACTTTATGTATCTATGTATGTATTTATTTAATATTATTATTAATATTATTTTATTATTATTATTATTATTATTACCACATTATCGGCTAAATTTAGAAACCTGGTTAAACAAAAGTTTTTGTATCAAAAAGAACTTCAAACGTGTTTCTGAACCTATTTCCCGGGATTCTGCATAATGTGAGAATATAATATGGGGCCCATTTGCTGATTTACGACCTCATTAAATAGCTCCATTAAGTTTGTGTCTGAGTTTCGTGTTGGTAACTCAGTCCACAAACATTGTTAATGACGGTAATTGAATAGTTTGCTTTTAAAAGGGTGGTAATATGTTTTCTGGAGAAATATACTGAAGTAATTTTCTATATTTGCTTTTGTAAATAGTTTTATTAAATCAAAAAAATATAATTTTATTTGTAAGTCAAGACAATTTAAAATTAAAATCAATGCAAAATACTTGTCATAATAATAAGGTAAAAGCAATATTTAAACATCAAATATGTTGTTGTTTGTTGTTTGCTTCGATTAAAATCGAATATGTTTAAAATAAAAGTCAAATTTGGAATGGTAATGTATTTCGATATCAACCACAGCTCCAATTTATTAGCGAATGTTTCCTAAATTTGTAATACAGTTTCTGAAAGTTTACAAATTTTATTATCATGTAAATTAAATCAAACTTTATTTAATTTAAACTACTGCATCTAAGCTAAAATTTACCCTTACAATTAAAAGTAAGTTAGCTCAGCTTATCCCAGATTATTAAATATTTCCAAAGCTTACAAGGTTTAGCACTTTAAAAATTTTTGCATCGTCTATCAAATCTAGGTGAAATTCCAATTTATTACCCATTAGCGTTTGGTAGCTTTGAGGGTCTAAATTGTCACCAAAAATGGGGGAGACCACTAAATTTTGGAAACAGCATAATCGTAACCTTCATATTTAAAAACTATCATACAATGTAATTTTATATTCGTTTTGTAGTATGAATTAGATAGTTTCCATTTGAAATATAAACGTTTATGTTTGAGTTGCTCTCATTGGTGTAATGCAGTGCGACGTGCTAGTCCCTATACTTCCATCACCTTGAGCTGACCAATCGTAGGTACTTGTTTCATCATAGTAAATCCATGTATATATCTGTGGTCCTGAGGTTTCGTGTCCGACAGACAGAGACAGATAATGTTAGGAACAATTACGTCACAGCACCGCCCACCTGATTCTGGCAGTTTTTAATTTTGAACTAATAAACTGATTTCAAAAAGCTTAAGAATCTACTTGCTTAGATTTTGTCTTATGATATTGTTTGTAGACTAAACCAGCATCATTATTTATCAATTTAAAGAGGTTTGGAATGATTCTATCGCTTAGTGGTCTTCCCCATTACAGTTTGGTTATTCTCCGTTACCATGAAAAAATATTTTTAACAGAGTGGTACATTAATAATACAACCATAAGATGTATAGATGGATGAAACTTTTAAATCCATATTTGGTGGCAATTATTGAATATTGTAAATTATGTTTAATCATTTAATTTTTGATAATCATTGCAGTAAAGGTTGCCAAATATCATTAAGTTTAAATGTTTTGTTATAACGTTCCACATATCCTTTTATTTGTACGCAAATAAGTTTAATCAAATTTAATCCGTAGTGATATAGTTGCAATCAAAAAACTTATCAAATCATTATAAGTAATAATTCTTTTTTCAATTAATTAGCAATTTAAGGACCGTTTTTTTTATCTAGCAGTGGCTATTGGCTATTGAATCCACAATATCAGATATGCAGACGATGCAGTTCTGATCGCGGATAGCATACAAGATTAGCAAGCTATCGCCAATAGAGTGAACGCATACAGTAAGTATATGGGCTTGAATATGAATATGGACAAAACGAAATTTATGGTAGTGACTAGAAACCCACATATTAAGCATATTAACCATTGACGAGGCATCCATTGAACGAGTAAACAGGTTTAAATATCTTGAATCTTGGACTGGGAGTCTGGAAAGAAAATAAGGTGCCGGATTTGAAAGGCCGTTATAGTGCTGTTAGTCCACAGAAGGGTTGTGGGCCGAAAAATTGTGTATTTTTCCTTTTTTCTTTTGCTTCCTCGTTGCCTCTAACTCCCTTGTGACCTGAAACCCACATCAAAATGACCTGGTTGTTTGCTGCCAGTTGTCTCAGGGATTGTATACAGTCCCAAGTCAGCTAAGACTCACAAGTGTATGACTTTAGAGCTTTAAGTTCTGCTTGGCTATCTGACAAAATATAGATTTCTGCCCTTGAAGTGTCTTTTGCGGAGATGAGTAGTCTAAGAAGTATAGCCGGAGTGACTCGGTTAGATAAAGTAAAAAATAATGAAATAAGGAAACGCTGTATTGTGAAATAAGAAATGGTTACAAAAGATAGATAAAGGAATGCTTAGATTGTTTGGATAAGTAGAGAGGATAAATAAAGGAAGATTGACGAAACAAATTTATAAGGCGAGTGTGAATGGACGGAAGTCGGTAGAGGTCGAACTCGGCGAACATGTCTCGATCAGATCAACATTGTTTTGAAGAAAGGCCAGGTCAAGAGTACCAACAACCGACGAGCATGTATGAGACCACTGATGAAAGTAGAGGAAGCGAAAGATGCGTGTAAGAATCGTAGCAAGTGGAAGGAAGTGGTCTCTGCCCACCCCTAGGTTTCATTTAAATGAAAAAAACCATTTTCTATTTGCTTAATTTTCGTATTTAACTTAAATGTTGCCTTTTTCAAAAAACTGTTTCCATTTTTTTATGAGTGCTTACAATCCAACTTTTTCCAAAGAAAATTTAGATTGTGCAAAATTTTTAAAAATTTTATTGGTAAATTTTCGTCCTCGTTTTATAGTTTTATTACTCTGTTATAGTATTAAGAAAATTTTCGTAAACAAATTTCATTAGTGTTCTGGTTGTATTTATCAGACTTCAGACCACTTTTTATATTTTCAATATATTTGTATTTATTTTTATAAACACAATGATAATAGATATTTCAACATTTTTCTCACAAAAATTCAAAAGTCAGAGGTTTACTTTTCTTTTTCTTGCTACTCTGTTCCTAGAAGCTTACAAATCAAGTTACAGTTAACTACTAAATTAAATTATTTACTGAAAAAAATTAACGATAATTAAATTTATTTATAATTAAATAAATGTAAATTTAAAAATTTTATTAAATATCTTTATTTATTGTTCTAAAACAGAACTGTTATCGTTTTTAAAAATTATCTTATCTTTATTGCCATCGTTCAGGTAGCGTTCTAAACACACCAAGTAAACAGATTATAATAACAGTTACATTTAATAATCCAAATATATTTTTGTAAAGTTTCATTTTAAATTGTACAATATCCTGTCTTAACGCTAATAATAGTACTTACAAATAGACTCAAGCAGGTTGACTTCATCAATAGAGATCTTGAAGCAATCGTCGAGTGGGGAACCAACAATCTTGTTCAGTTCAACGCCCAGAAAACACAAAGCGCCACGTTTTCCAAGAAAGTAAATTCCTTAAATCATTTCATAACAATGTCCGGAAATACCCTTGAATCAAGTCCCTCCATCTCGATTTTGGGACTCACGGTGTCCAATAATATGTCTTGGAATGACCATGTTGCTAACATCGCAAATTCAGCAAGCCAGAGGCTAGGTTTTCTGGTTCAGCACCAAGGCATTCTCTTCGTCTTTTAGATTCCATTCAGAAAAGGGCCATTCGGTTGATAAACAGCTCAACTCTCACAGATACCCTTTACCCACTAGAACATAGAAGAAGAGTTGCAGACCAGACATTATCTCTACAGATATGTCCATGGCAGCTGCTCTAGAGAAATAAAAACTCTTATACCACACTACAAGGACCAATCTCCATCAAGAATCCTTATTTTACAGGGCTGCTACGGAATAGAACAAGCTTCCAAAATCAGTTTTTCCAGAGAACTAAGACCTGCAACTTTTTAAAATGTGGGTCCACAATCATCTCCGTTCTATAATCCCTCTCCCTTCTAATAGTAGCAGTGCGGGCCGTCCGCGGCCCATACGATAGGTCTACCCTTTTTGCGACTATTTTCACTAAAAAAAAATTCGACCGGTTGCACTCTGGGAGTGCCGGCAGAAGTGAAAACTTAAGTATTAACGTTGTGCGTTTTGGATATTTTGGAATGGTTAAACGAAACAGCCGGCGCAGGCATACATTTTCGCCGCGCCGTAGAAAGAGAGGGGGATACTCCCTCTCCTACGCCACGCCAGCTGTCTACTCTCCATCCGTCTTACGAATTTTCGATCAGGCCACGTGTCCTGACGCGAGTTTAACAATTTTTACCCATTACAAAAAAAGTGTACAACGCCGCTAAACAAGTTTTCACTTCAAAAATTATAACGTTGATGCTTTACTTATTATGTACATTAAAGCCTTATACAAAAAAAGTTGATAACAATAAATAAGCTTTATTTAATAAAAGTAAAATAAAATTGATTAGTTATTTCGTAAAAAAATTATTTTATTTAAGACAAAAAAAATGACAAACTCATCCACCAAGAGAAATTAAATAGGGATTTGTTATACTAAGTGGAAAATCTTGTTAGTGAAATTCTCTTTACCTGGTTACATAAAGGAGTTTTCAGAGTATTAAAGTAAGTGAACATAATACAAACTTATTTTCCATAACTTCTTTTAAAATAACCACAACAGTCGAGCACGTTTCAACTTCGAAAAAGTAATTGTAATTTTTTTTTATTTGAGATTTTGTCCACTGATGTTTTTTGGGTTTTATGAAAAAAAATTATTTAAAGCTTATTTAAACAGTAAGTACAGATATTCATTAAAAATTTAAAACGTACAATCCAGTGACATGTTTTTAATCTGTAGTTACTTAAGTATTCTGATTTGCTTTAAATAATTTATTGTTTCTTGTTACCTTTTAAATATTTAAAGTAAAATTTGGCAGTTTGAAGAATATGAAGTAAGGCACATTAATATTAAACGAAATTTTTGTTTTTCAATAAGTGAAGTCACAAATCTCAACAACCTACTTTAAAATGTAACTGATTTATTTTATTGAAGGCAGATACACATTTTTTGTTTATTATACATCAATATTTACAAACCATTACTGTAAGTTTAATAAAAAAAAGCCTTTTATACTAAAAATTAATTAACTGATGATGAAAATTCTTATATTCGAAATCTTAATTTATGATGAAAAGTTTTTATAAATGAATGCCATTTAAGAAATGTCTTTCATAATCTGGTTAAGTTTATAATGACTCGAAGAAGTTTAAAATCATGATACTTTATACAGGCCAAGAGCCGGTTTTTAAATACTGCGCGCAGATTGAGGTTTGTAGAATGTTATGTCCAGTCCCAAATACTTTACGGGGAGAAAACACAAACGTTAAAAGCACAAATAATAAAGAAAATCGAAGCCTTTGAACTTTGGATACACAGAAAAATGCTAAAAATTCCATGTACGGCCAAAGTCACCAACACTTTGCTTTTCAATCTTCTTCTTCTTCTACTTGTTAACGATCTAGATGATCTGTTGATTCCGGACTTGCCTCTGTAATATTTCCAGAGATGTGGACTGCCAGCTGTCTCTCCATCTCCTTGGTGGTCTTTCGGGCGGACGGGTCCCTGCTGGTTTTTCCTCTAGTACAATGCGTGGTAGTCTATCGTCGGTCATTCTCTTCACGTGGTTATACCATTCTCTTCTCCTCTGCCTTCCCCATCTCACCACATCCTGTACACCGCATTGTGCTCCAATGTAAGTGTTTATTACGTGATCTCTTCTTGTTTTTCCGGCTATTGTTCTCAGTACTGACATTTCGGCGACTCGTAGCATCCTTTTGGTCTTGTTGGTATCTTTTCTCGCTTCTATACCATATGTAATTTTTGGCCTGATGCATGTTTTATAAATTTTGATTTTAATCTCCTTTCGCATATAAGGATTAGCCCATACAGTTTCCCTTAGACATCCTGATATTATGGCTGATTTGTTAATTTGGTTTCTCAGGTCGTACGCACTTTAAAAGAAAGTGCGTATGGATTGAAACTGAATGATTTGATCGTCAAATGCCTTCTTTACGCCAATGATCAAGTAATATTAGCATCATCTAAAGAGGAGTTGCAGGCGATAGTTAATGTTATGCATGATGCCCTAAAAATTAAAGGGATAAAAATAAATGTTAGCAAAACGAAAGACATGGTTTTTGAAAGAGAAAAAAAAAACAAACTTTGAAGTTCTGATTAAAGGAGAAAGAATGGAACAAGTAAATAAATTTGTGTATTTGGGTTCAAAGTTTACGAGAGATGGAAAGTATGACAGTGACATTGAGCAAAGGGTGTTGGCAGCAAAACAAATTAATAGGGCACTGCATAGCTTTATGAACAGCCAGAAAGTGTCAAAAAAGGCACGTCTGGCTGTGCACAGAGGTGTGTTGTTTCCTACACTCATGTATGGTAGTAAATGTTAGGTTTGGCAAAAAGCATAAAAATAGGATTAATGCTGCAGAGATGAGTAGTCTGCGAAGTATAGCCGGAGTGACTCTGTTGGATAAAGTAAAAAATAGTAAGAAAAGAGAACGCTATGGTGTAAAGTAGATGTGATTTTAAAGATAGATAAAGAAATGTTTAGATGGTTTGGACATGTAGAAAGGATGGATGAAGAAAGATTGACGAACCAAATTTATAAGGTAAGTGTGAATGGACAAGTCGGTAGAGGTCGACCTCGGCGAACATCGATCTCGATCAGATCATTATTGTTTTGAATAAAGGCTAGGTCAATAGTACCAACAACCGACGAGCATGTATGAGAGCACTGATGAAAGTAGAGGAAGCAAAAGATGTGTGTAAGAACCGTAGGAAATGGAAGGAAGTGGTCTCTACCTACCCCTACGGGAAAAAGGAGAGACTATATGTATATGTATGTATAGGGAAAGAATATTTTTAATTGTTATTTACATTTAACTAAAGTAACTTGCCGCATTTGAGGTGCCGAATTCGTAAAACAGGACAAATGATTTCTGATTACAACTATAATTAGTACATCAAAATAAGAGAAAATCCTAATTTCAAAGGTTGCCTTTTATTTTTGGAATTAAAATATCCACAACTTTTTTCCTTTTTGAATGATTCTTTTTAATGAATTATGCTTTGGCTAACTTCTTTTCTTGATGGGATAGTAAATTAAAGGTAAGACATTCTATTTTATTTCATCGCATTTGATTTTGACTCAAAGAAAAAAATGATTGGATAGGGTCCAGAAAAAGTGGGATGCAAAATAGCATACAGACATTAAGAACCGGAAATGCCACCCCATAATACAGGGTGATTCTTTGGGAGTTCCAATAAGACGTTTTAAAGAAAACAAACAAAATTAAAATCTGAAAATTTAAGTTGAAAGGTTTTTGAATATGCCAAATTGATCTAAAATATTTAGAGCCTCCTGCTACTTTCAGTTATACCAAATAAAAACCCCTGTATATTATTACGTATTTTGATAAAGCCGCTCTTAGGGATTCTCCCAAATTTAGTGTTTTGCTACCTTAGACTGAGTTTTTTACGAGATATGACCATTTTTATCACGAAAAAATGTCCTATTTGACACTCTGTATCATTATAATTAATGTAAATTTAAACATTTTTTTTGCATTATGTTTTTCTAGTATTGTGTATTTTTACTAAACTAAAACGTCTTCCTGTTGATGTAACTAAAATTATCCCAATATTTTTGTATTTCATGGCACTGTACAATAAACATAATACAAACTCATAATCCTAAGGTTAAAAGTTGTATAGGAAGTTAATAACGAAACTTAAAGAGCAGTAAAAGTGTCTAACAACGTTATAAAATACCGGGTGATCCATTTAATTGACAAATCTTTAAATATGCATTTTAAATCAACCTGACAATAATAATTTTAATAACAAAATGACCAAATTTAGTAAAAATAGACATGACTAGAAAAATATAATGCAAAAAAAATGTTTAAATTTTCCTTTATTATAATGATACAGGGTGTCAAATCGGAAACTTTTTCGTGATAAAAATGGTCATATATTGTAAAACACTCAGTGTAGCTTTATCGAAATACGTAATAATATACAGGGTATTTTATTTAAAATAAGCAAGTTATAGTCAACTTCCGGTATATCCGAAAGTAGTTGGAGGCTCTAAATATCTCAAAACAATTCGGCATATCAGAAAACCTTACATCTCAAATTTTCAAATTTCTATTATGTCAAGTTTCTCTAAAACGTCGAATTGGAACTCCCAAAGAATCACTCTGTATAATAAAGATAATTTAATTCCAAAATTAAAATTTTGTTTTTACATTTTGTACGTTTGTAAAATAAAAAAAAGCGTTCAAAAATGTTATTCATCGACGAAAGGCGAAGGGTAAACAACACAGTATAACTTTATTAAAAACTAGAAACCGATATATTGCTGGATTACGATTTTATGCCACAAGAAAAGGAATATGTTTCTCGACCTTTTTATATTACATATATCCAGTTCAAAGGACACCGGAACGAAGCGAGGGTTAAAAACCTTGGAGCACAGTAAAATTTACTTAGGACAGAAAGTTTTCTGCTGGACTCTCAAAAACGAAAATTTAATTTTTCGCCACGTAAGCTGTTGAACAATGTGTGATAATTTTTTATTTAATATTTATGATAGTAATGACTCTAGTGCTGTATAAAAGATAGTTAGAACTACAGACATTTGGTAAATAACGATAAAATTTAATATATTGTTACGTTTACATTTCTCCTGTAAAAATCAAACACTACTGTACCGCTTTTATAAAAAACTTTATACATTTAACTTTAAAACGTTAATATAGCGGTATACATTATGTGAGGTACTTTTATCTCTAACGCTAATTTTAATTATTGCATTTCCAAAATGGTCCAGACTTAAATATACACCACATTTTTAAAAGCTCCGGTCTATTCGTCATACGACAGGTCCAGCGTTCAAACATACATACATGTAGTCACGCCTTTTTGCCGTAGGGGTAGACAGATACCACTTCCTCCCACTTGCTACGTTTCTTACACACATCTTTTGCTTTCTCTACTTTCATCAGTGCTCTCATACATGCTTGTCGGTTGTTGGTACTCTTGACCTGGCCTTTCTTCAAAACAATGTTAATCTGATCGAGATATGTTCGCCGAGGTCGACCTCTACCGACTTCCGTCCATTCACACTCGCCTTATAAGTTTGTTTCGTCAATCTTCCTTTATCCATTCTTTCTACGTGTCCAAACCATCCAAGCATTCCTTTATTTATCTTTGTAACATCTTTTTTTACACCACAGCGTTCTCTTATCTTACTATTCTTTACTTTATCCAACCAAGTCACTCCAGCTATCAATGTAATAATCTGAAATATAATATTTATGATATATCTAAAAACAATAATTAACAAAAACTAAACACCAAATAAAAAATCTAAAAATGTGTTACTAAAAATGTTAAAAACATCACTGATGCCTCTTACTGAAAATCAGTAAGCTTAGATGTTTTGGTACTCTTAAAAGTACTCGTATCCTAAGTTAAGTAGTGGATTGAGTATTCTTCAAAATATATATAAAATAAAATGGAAAAAAGGTGTGTGTACTTATGTACGCACGTTAAAAGTTATATTTCTTTGGCGTAAGTAAAAAAATAAAGAATTTCATTTAATATAATACAATTAGAAATTAGTAATTATACAATTGATAATTGTAAAATATTTTGATCATTTATTAAAAAAAAAATTTTATTACTCATTAAAAATAAATAAAATTGTTTCTAATTATTTATTTATAAAAGATGTTATTTATAAAGTATTTAATTAATTATTATTTAAATTAGGATTATCTTAATTAATTTTTTTTAATCGACGGAAGCGTTTTTGTTGACACTTAAAACGTTGATACCCAGACGTTGAAACACAATCATTATGTACACAGATGTGGTGTCGCAAAAAGGTATAGAAATATCTAGGAAGCGTCATATTTTAATTAAAATAATTAAAAAACTTACGAAGATTGTAGTACAACCTTATTTATTTTATTTCTCTCGCTTACCCAAAACATTTAAAAAATAAAATTGTAAAAACTACGTAAGAAAATCCTAGTGGGGTAATATGAAAAAGGCATAGCTGTACTTATTTGATTTCAAATCGGTTAAGCTATATACAGTAGAATAAATTGACCTTTACCCTGACGTCACTTACAATGAACAGTAGTGAACACAAACTTTATATACCTCATCCTTTTTAACTGACAGTAGAAACACATCATACGATAGGTACACTTGTCTTTTAAGTAATGACATACGTTCTTTTGTATGTCTTATTATGACCTCTAAATGTTGAAAAGAGATAGCGCCAATAACGATTAATCGGTTGTATTCATAAGAATTTACATGGACCTCTATCACAATTGTCATTATTTTGATACATCGAGTTTTGTTCAAAGCGTTTTATCAAAGTAAGAAAGGTACATGCATGTAAACACTTATAGCCTTTAATGACAAGGTTTATAAAGGTAGTGGTGTCTACATACATTCATCTTTCTTAATTCTGTAAATTTCATTCTTACAGGTTGACATTGGTTATGCTTGTAAACGAATTAAAAGTTATTTGTGATATTGACGCGGAATCACTTACTATTAACATAGGTAACAGTTCTTCTTCTGAGTCTGACGATGATTTTTAAAATATATATATATATATATATATATTGTATTGTAAATTTCGGAATGATACTAAATGTATGAATAGTGTACATTAAATACCTTCATTACCAATGATCTTATATGTTTTATTATGCTAGCCAATTGTTTTTGTAAGCCCTTAATTATGTGCTGTTTTTTATTTAAATAAATTTATTCAAATGAAAGATTTATAGAAATTTCTACTTTCGTTAATGGTTACAGAATAATTTTTTTGTGTATTAGTAGCAGACAAAATATTTATTAGTGAATATTATAGAACTTTCATCTAAATTTTCGACTGTTTTAAAACAGTAATATGGAATTATTTAAATTGCAATATTTAGTTATTTACAATGCAAAAAAATACTGACAAGATAAACAAACAGTGGAAATATTTAGGCACACGACAAAGTAAGAGTAGTCATTTTCGACTCATTGATTCATTTCGCGAGGTTTGTAGGTATGACGTCAGGGTAAAGGTCAATTTTTTCTACTGTAGAATAAAATCTATCAACCTGATCTTCTTCTTCTAGGTGCCATGACCGTTTAACGATCGTTGGCGATCATTCTGGCTATCATGTTTGTAATCATTATTTTGCTGGTAGCCGCTCGGAAAAGTTGTATAGTGGTGAGACCAAACCACTGTCTGAGATTTTTAAGCCAGGAAGTTCTTCGTCTGCCTGGTCGTCTCTTACTATTAATCTTACCCTCCAGCTCTCGACTCCATACAAAAGAACTGGAAAGACATATGCTCTAATCAACATATGCTCAACCTGATGCAAGCAGTGAATTCCAATTGCCCGTTGGAGATTGTCGATTGTCCGTTACAGAGTTGAATGTCAAAAATAACGAAGTGCCATACCAATGTATTACTGACAAGGGTGGTTCAGACAGAATTCATTTCAACATTTATTTTTTTAAATAATATAAAATTTCGTTACGTTTATCAGCACATCAAAATAACGAAAATTATTCACTTAAGAAACGTCCAACTTTTTTATAGATCTAATATAATGGTGTTACAATGACTTTCGTTCCCTTTAATCATTTTTCACAATTTATTTTATGTTTTTGTTCTACTGTGATAGTGTTTAATCGGGATTTTATTTCATTATTGATCCAAATATTTGGGTTAAAAAAAATATCATAAATCTTCATCATTTTATTTATTTCGGTGCGGATTAGTATTACTTTATGTGACTGCTTAGAAACTTTTAGCAACATAAATAATACATTTTAAGTTTCTAAAAAGAAAGAAACACGTATATTTCCATGCAGCATTCTCGGAGAACTACTCTAATTCTCTGAGTTCAGCACCATCTCAAATACCATTTGGGATTAATTTTAAGAAAAGTTAGCTCGCTATCCAATATACTTAGTTAGCCAATGAAAGATACATTTTACACTAAGGACTGGCGAACAACTTTAATTGAATTATTTATTTCGTTGCCCTAGATATGTGTATACGAACAGAAAAATACATTTACAAATTTAACAATTTTAAATATATTTCTGCAATAAAGTCCCAAGAAAATTAAATAGCTACTCATTTAAACATTACAATAAAAACGAGAAGATAATATTTATGTATCATGTTTTATTTTTTCTACGAGTTTTCATGTCTCACTCTGAATTGTTTATTAATTATTTCTATTTTTTTAAGCTTGTTTGAAGTAAATTAAAATTAAAAAACTGATATTTTCATTTGTTAAAATAGATTATAAAGATATTTTTAGTAAGACATTATTTTTCTTGATAATGTGGCTTGAAAGCATTTGGTTTTTAAATTGATACGCTACTTTTAGTAGTTTTTAAATATTAATTACGCATATGACCTAATAATGTACTGTCATGGAAAAACCAACGCCACTACTTGCAAAATACTTCAGCAAGCAGTAAATGTCCTACAAAACAACATTGCCACTTTAGGACTTACCGTCTCACATGCTAAATCGAAAGTTATTTAATTCAGTAGGAGAGCGCAAACTTATATTCCTAAAATAACAGTCAACAACTTTCAATTACCTGTCGTATATAATTGTAAAACCCTGGGAATGCTATTTGACTCCAAATTATCATGGAGACAACATATACAAGAAATTAAAGGAATATGTCTTAAGCGACCAAATATTATAAAAACGCTTTCACATTATCATTGGGGCGCGGATGAAACTACTTTGCTAAAAGTACCCTCATTCGTTTCAAAATTGATTATGAAAGTTTCATTTACACGTCTGCAACTAAAACTATTTTACGCTCCCTCAATACAGTACATAATACTGCCATCCGATTATGTGTGGTATCGTTTCGGTCAAGCCCGGCTGAAAGTCTTTATTTGTGAAGCTAATGAACCCCCACTCTGGCTTAGACGACAATACCTCCTTCTCAACTATATTGCTTTATCCCAATCCGCCATATAACGTTATTATACGTTCTATTCCTCAACTTATACAGCCACTTATTCAAGACGTAAACCTATCATATACTCGAACTCGACCTCTCTCCAATACTCCTCCTTGGACCAAATTTCTCCGACAATACGATCTTTTCCTCTGCAAATTTAAAAAAGAAGAAACCAATAAAGATGTTATTCGATCAGCTTTCCTTGAGTTGATAAATAATAAAGAATATAACATGGTCGTATATACGGATGCATATAAGACAGAAGTAGGAGTTGGGTGTTCCGTAATCACGGTACAAGCATCAATCGAATCATACAAAATATCCTCTATTTGTAGCGTCCATACAGGTGAGCAATTTGCTATCTTATAAGCCTTCAAACATGTCCAACAACTTGCAAATACACACATAGCCATATACTCAGACTCATCCATTCTATTAAAAATACATTTTCTAACTATCCCCTTGTCCAAAAAATACATGACATATATCAATAACTACGAAGACAAAATACAACAGTCACAATAACATGGGTCCCCTCCCACGTTGGAATTATTGGAAACGAAAAAGCCGATTGCCTTTCCAAAGAAGCTACCTCAACTGCTACTGCCACGGTAAATCTTCAGCTTTGTAATGACTTAAAAGCTTGCCTGAAAAAAATCAATCCTTCCAACTGGCAAATTAACTGGAATCAAATTACGTGTACACTGTGTAAAATTCAATCTCAACAGTGAATCAATTTATCTGCCCCAATATATCAAGAAAAAATATGGCCGTTATACAAAGATTACGTATAGGTCATACTAGACTTACGCATGGTTACCTAATGTCATCATCACCTCAGCCAAACTGTCAGTATTGCCACGTAAAGCTCTGCATCAAGCATATTTTCGTTGAAAATCCATATTTCGCCACAAGACGTCTACAACTAGGTATAAATACAAACTACAAAGTGACCCTAAATAGTGTAAATCAAGTTCGCAAAGTGATCAAGTTCCTAGAAGAACAGCTTATAAACACAATTTAATAAAAAACCTAATTTATCAAACAACTTCGCTTCTATTATGTCATGTGTCATGTAATCGCATATTCATGTTAGTTAAAGCCTCGAGCCACAATAGACCTACTAAGGGTCTCGGTGGAGGGGCGACCACGCCCCACTCACATGATACCTAGTTAAAGCCTCTAGTCTTAATTTATTTTATGTAATATTACTTTGTCTGTATTGTACCTCGTGCTGATGGCCAAAGCTGTCTTATGCATGTTAATTTAAATAAAAAAAATATATTTTTTAATTATCTAAATAACCAGATTTAATGTTTTCTTCGAACAATAAATCACTAGCATTAAATTTCTTATTTTTAGTCTTGCAATAAATGTACGATTACTTCTCAAATGACTATAATTTACGTTACTGCTATGCCATTCGCAATCCGCTCACCTCACTTATTGTGTATTAAAAACTGTTAGTCCACGAAAACCTTTGTAACGATTTTGCGATACGTCACTGGAATGTTACGTAAGCAAGCTGGGCGGTACGGTGACGTCGCGGCTAATGAAAAGGATGTTCCAGTACCTTCCCGACCAATCTAGAATTTCCGATAGAATAGCCTGAATACGTTTAGAAACTTCTTGTCTTTTCTCGTTTTAACGTTAATTTATAAAGTGGTTTCCGTTCGCGGAGGTTAGTCAGTTTTCTAAAGATAATAGATGTTTTTACTAGTTTACATAAATTGTACTGGAATGATACAAATAAATGTGCACATAAATTCGAACCTTGAATATTTATTTATCATTGTATAAAGTGCAAAAGCAAACTTTATTAATTACAAATGAAGTTACTTTTTGAAGTAACTTAGCAATCAGAAAATATTCATTAAATATTAGACTCTTTTTTGTTGACTTGCGGTTTATGTATTTAATCCATTAACCAAATAGAATACCTATATTATGTGTATTGTGAGTATTAAAACACAGCAAACCATAACGAATAAAGATTATTTGGAAAGTTTTTTGTATGCTGTCTCCATTGTTATTTGATATTTATATGTAAGGAAGTTTCCAAACAAAATAAAATACATAAGATTCGCAGACACCACCACCGTCGTTGTCAGTAGGCCGTAAGAACTTTAACACAATTAAAGTTTATCAAAGAAGGGAGTCTTTGGGGATGAATTGAACAAATGAAAAATTCATTTCCCTTGAAGCAAGTTAACAGTAAAAAAAACATTTACAAACTGCAATCATAGAGTTACAAAAAATTTACTTACCAATTAATTGTAACGCTCATTTATAAATAGGGTCTCCATATTGTATAAATTTTGAAGCTCACTTTTAATCGTGGTCTCTTCTTTTTCTTTAACTCCTTAAGCACCGTACTAACAAACTAATAACCCCATTTATTTAAACTTCTACGATATTTCTGCATACCCAGACTATATGCCTTGGTGGGTTGTTTACAAAAAACACCCAAAAGTGGCCCAAATGTGGCATACACTTACATATATATAATTGAATGTGCATTAATGCCGGAAGTGGACATTTTGAGCATCTACGAGAATTAATATGTAGTTGTATATGTATTTAAATACTAGCGGAACCCGGCAGACGTTGTCCTGTCCAAACGTAAGATTGCCTGCTTTGAGAATATCACTATCAAACTCAGCGACCCCAAAAACTATTAATAAAAGATAGGTTAGCTTGACGTCTTTCAACACAATAAATTTTATTTTATTCGCAAAAAATTGCTTATAAAATGTTTCGCAAATCACTCGTGAACAAATCCCTCGATGAAATATGGGTTAGCTTGACGTCCTTCAAAAATGTATACATTTTTTCACGAAAAAAGTTTACACTGTCTCTTTGACAGATAAAGTTTTTACATTTCATCCCCTTCCCATCCCCCATTTTAGGGGTGCTAACAACATTGAAGATAAAAAAATCAAACTCAAACCTTGAAAACAATAAATTTGACACTAATATCGGCGTTTTTACCAGTTTTTATATTTCATCCCCTACCCACCCCTACCGTAGGGGTACCAACAAACCTGGGAATGTTACCATCAAACTCAGCCAACACAAAAACAATGAATTTGACACTAATATCGGCGTTTCTAATAGTTTTTATATTTCATCTCTCTTCCACCCCTTATCAAACTAAAGTTTTTTTTTCACTAAAACCACCCCTGGTATGTATAAAACACTTTCTAAAAATTTTATCCCGATCGGTTCAGCTATTTGGGAGTTTTTGAAGGACATACATACATAAAGAACAAACATTTTTTCATAATTGTATATGTAGATAAAATTGTAAATATAGATATATAGATAAATTCATGCAGAATCACCCCCTGAAGTTTGTCGCACTTATTAACTAACACCCTGTATATGTGACTGTATGACAAACTGTGAAGTTCTAATCAAGGGAGAAAGAGTGGAACAAGTAAATGAGTTTGTATATCTGTGTTTAAAATTTATGAGAGATGGAAAGTATGACAGTGACATTGAGCGAAGAGTGTTGGCAGGAAAGCAAATAAATGGGGCACTGCATGGCTTTATGAACACCCAGAAAGTGTCAAAAAAGGCACATCAGGTGTTGGTTCCTACACTTATGTATGGTAGTGAATGTTGGATTTGGCAGAAGAAGCATAAAAATAGGATTAATGCTGTGAAGATGAGTATTTTGAGAAATATAGCTGGAGTGACTCGGTTGGATAAAAATAAAGAAAATGATGTGGTGTATAGAGGATGTGGTTACAAAGATGGATAAAGGAATGCTTAGTTGGTTTGGACACGTAGAAAGAATTGATGAAGAAAGATTGACGAAACAAATTAATAAGGCGAGTGTGAATGGACAAGTTGGTAGAGGTCGACCTCGGCGAACATATCTTGATCAGATCAACATTGTTTTGAAGAAAGGCCAGGTCAAGCGTATCAACAACCGACGAGCATGAATGAGAGCAAAAGGTGTGTGTAAGAACCGTAGCAAGTGGAAGGAAGTGGTCTCTGCCTACCCTTACGGGAAAGAGGCGTGACTATATGTATGTATGTATACCTACTTTTGAACCACTTTGGTTGTCATCACAGAAATAATTCTAGCGTATACATCAACAGATATACTAAGGACGTCTTGGTATATAAATGGTTTATAAATGAATTGACATGTGTATGGGTTTTGTTAAGAGTATAAAAGAGTAAAACAATACGAGTACGATTATGGTAATAACAGTTTTAATATAGTTAATTATTTCACAATCCGTGTAGAATGCTTTCCACACGTGAGTTGATAATATAATCAATAAGTTAATTTTAACTGCATCAGTGTCAGCCTCGTCTGCAGAGAATTGTGTAAAATTTGTTTTTGCTACCGTCAGTAGTTCATTTTAAAAGTTTTTTTTTTATGTATGATACGCGGGATTTCCAATCAAGTAAAAATACCTTGTCATAAACGCTAACGATGCAGTCGATTTTTATTAAATAATGCCAATAATTTGTGAGCACAAAAAGACAACTGAAATTCGGGTTGTTCGGTTTCAAATGTTATAACGAATTTTTTGTGAGGAAACTCGTCACTCATAGTTAATTATGCTTGTTATGAATAATGAAACTGAGAAGATGATATGGGATGTGCAAGCAGCATTTAGAAGAGAAAGGAGATGTATGGATCAGGTCTTTTCATTACGAGGTATAGTCGAAAAATTCTTGGCTAGAAGTCAGAAGGTCTATTGCGCTTTTATAGACTTGAAAAAGGCCTATGATAGAGTGGCGAGGAGTGAATTATGGTCGACATGGGGTGAGTGGTAGTTTAATACGGGCACCGATATCACTTTACGAGGATTCCACTGTTTCTGTCAGGATAAACGAAGCTTGCACGGACTGGTTTAACATCGAAAAAGATGTGAGACAGGGATGTATGGCTTCGCCATGGCTGTTTAACTTTTACATAGACAATTGTTTAAAAGATTTGAAAGAAAGTGCGTATGGATTGAAAATGAATGATTTGATCGTCAATTGCATTCTTTATGCTGATGATCAAGTCATATTAACGTCATCTGAAGAGGAGTTGCAGGCGATGGTGAATGTTATGCATGATTCCCTGAAAATCAAAGAGATGAAAATAAATGTAAGCAAAACGAAAGTTTTGGTTTTTGAAAGAAAAGAAAACAGGCAAACTAAAGTTCTGATTAAAGGAAGAAAGCATGACAAACTTTGGAGTTTCGATTAAGGGAGAAAGAGTGGAACAAATAAATAAATTTGTGTACTTGGGTCCAAAGTTTACGACAGATGGAAAGTATAACAGTGACATTGAGCGAAGGGTGTTAGCAGGAAAACATTGCATTGCATTGCATAGCTTTATGAATAGCCAGAAAGTGTCAGAAAAGTCACGTCTGGCTGTGCATAGAGGTGTGTTGGTTCCAACACCTATGTATGGTAGTGGCAGTTGGGTTTGGCAGAATAAGCATGAAAATAGGATTAATGCTGCGGAGATAAGTAGTCTGAGAAGTATAGCCGGAGTGACTTGGTTGGATAAAGTAAAGAATAGTAAGATAAGAGAACACTGTGGTGTAAAAGAAGATGTGGTTACAAAGATAGATAAAGGAATGCTTAGATGGTTTGGACACGTAGAAAGGATGAAGGAAGATTGACGAAACAAATTTATAATGAGAGTGTGTATGGACAAGTCGGTAGAGGTCGACCTCGGAGAACATATCTCGATCAGATCAACATTGTTTTGAAGTAAGGCCAGGTCAAGAGTATCAACAACCGACTAGCGTGTATTAAAGCGCTGATGAAAGTAGAAGAAGTGAAATAGGTATGTAAGAACCGTAGCAAGGGTAAAGAAGTAGTCTTTGTCTATATCTACAAAAAAAGACGTGACTATATGTATGTATATATTAAAAAAAGTGAAGGTCAGCAAATTGTCCATTAGACTTTAAAAAATTGACATATCAGAAAACACGTAATTTTAATCGTTAAAAGTGTGATAAATTTTTTAGCTTTGTTGTATGTTTAAACCAAAGTTTAATTTTTTTCGCCCCATTTTTATAAACGGCTTCCCAAAGAAATTGATTGAATTAATTGAAAAAGCTTAGCAAAAATTACTTCGACTGTTTCATTTATTTTCGGTTATTTTTTATTTTTTTTTATTTGTAACAATAAAGTTTTACAAGTAGGTACCCAAGTTGGAACCATATAGAATGCTTTTTTATTATTGGTTTTATAAAATAAAATTATTTTTGATAAAAAGTTCTGTATGGTTCAAAACTTAAAATTCCACCATCAGGTATTAATTTTTTTAAGGCATATACGAGGTTTGTCAAAAAATAGAAATCTCAAGAGTAAAATACCTTTATTTTTTACAATAGAGAAGAATGTTTTAAAGTAAAGTTATTTTGAATTAAAAGTTATATTTAAATATGAAATTACAGCCATTTAGCATAAAAATTTAGGTTTGGTGATTATCTACTAATCAGTCCGTATTAATTATTCTGTCTTGGCACAATTTAATATAATCTAGAATGCCTTTTTTTTTCGACACTCCTTAAATGCCGTACATTACTTATAATTATTAGAAAATCAAGTGAGTAATTTTTTGCACGAAATTCCGTTACGTATGAAAATTTGGTTCCAACAAGACGGTGCCTCCATACATAGTACAGTAAACGTTAGAGTACTCCTTGAAAATATGTTTGATGGCAAATTGATCCACTGGTATTTAGACATTTTTTGACGTCCCATTTCTGGTGATTTAACTCCCCTTAACTTTTATTTATGGGGTTATTTTAAACAGCAGGTTCATCAGCGAAGACCATTTGATGATGTACACCATTTGGAGAGAATTATTTCTAAAGAATGTCAAAAAATTACTCCAAATATGATACGAACAGTAATAAAAGAGTTTGAAAAAAGAACAATTAAATGTTAACAAAGAGAAGGTGGATATGTCGAAGCTTTAGTAGATTGAAATAAAATTTAATTAGATGTTTGTTTACTAAATAATGTTTGTATGGATTTTCCTATTTCTAAAATAAAAATAATATTTAGTCATTATTTAAATTGCAAAGTTCTTCAAAAATATTAACAAATAAAAAAGGTTATCAAATTTTTAACAGATAAGAGATATAATTTCAGTATTGAAATTTATAACTACAAATAATTTATAATGTAAAACGTAAATAATCACCAAACCGGAATTTTTATGCTAAATGGCTGTAATTGTATATTTAAATATAACTTTTAATTCAAAATAACTTTACTGTATAACATTCTTCTGTATTGTAAAAAATAAAGGTACTCTACTCCTAAATAAAATTTCTAATTTTTGACAAACCTCATATATGCCCTAAAAAAATTGATATCCGATGGTGGCATTTTAAGTTTTGAACCATGCAGAACTTTTTGTCAGGAATAAATTTTTTCATAAAACCAATAAAAAAGTTTTCCATATGGTTCCAACTTAAGTAGACACACTGTATAACATAAATACACCTACAGAGTTTCTGACGTTAGTTAAATGATTTTAATTAAAAGTTATGGACATGAATTTATTTTTACTTATTAAAAAATCTAACCGTATTAATTTATTTAGTTCCATGTCACTTAATAATTCGTACCTTGTCACAAATGAAGTGACGATGAAAGTTTGGATATAAGCATTCGTTAAGATCAATTTCTAACTTAATAATGCCAAAAATATTCATATTCTCAAGAATTGTCGGATTCACTGAATCATTAGCGTTTGGTGGAGATTAAAAAGACGCCAGAAACATCTCAACATCGATCGGAAAGATGGATTTAACGACCCAATTTCTTTTGAAAAGTCCCTTATCTCCACTTTAGAACTCGCCAATCACGATTAATTAGATCTCTAGTGTAAACAAAAATGCCGCATCTGAATTTAAATTCTTTAAGCATGAATTGCTTTTCTGGTATCATTTAGATGTTGAAACTGTCGCAGTATAAAATATTAATTGGGTACAAATAGAATTTTAGATCCCCACCTTTTTAATTAACAATAATGTTGTTAAAGCATTTTTCTTGGTTATTGATCATAATTTATAATCATCATTATCATCATCATCAATCAGCTCTCCGCGTCCATTGCTGGACATAGGCCTCCCCTAGTTGAGTTGAAAAGGAAGGGTACTTTACCGAAAGAAGACTGTGACCTACACAAGAGACTAAGTAAAGAGAGAGACAATGCAGACAGGACAAAAACAACTACATTAAAAAATATGCTGGGATATAGCAGAGGAACATCAACGGACCCATGACACCAGAGACCAGAGAAAAGTAAGGGAAATAACACGCAGATTCAAACCAAAGACTTCCACAATTGGGGACAAGGACGGAAAGATCATATGGGAAGATGAAAAAGTGATCGAACAATGGAGACAATATTGCGAGATATTATACACCGAAGAAATCAAAATACCGGTCGAACAACAGAAAGAAAATATACAATTTGAAATGAAGCCCAATATTCTTATGTCTGAAATTAAGGAAGCTATAAAAAACCTAAAGCTAAATAAATTCTCAGGAATACACGGAGTCTCTGCTAAACTCATAAAAGCACTCTCGGTAGACAAAAGTGGGAAGGCTTCGAAGCAGCGCACAACGAGGAGACCGACTAGTATGTTCGCAGACTTAATCCCACAGATTAATGTGTTTGTCTCTTTTTAGTGTCGCTTGTTCATTTCAACGAGTTTTAAATCACAACGATTATAAGAAAAAAACAATTAATTATGTATTTTTTTGTTTCAGATGTTAAGCAATTTAAAACCAGATCGGGCCAATGAAATCTAAGGTAGATTGTCGTTCAGAAGATGAGCCGCGACGAAATGCAGTTAAGAGATAGATTGCTTATGTTCTCGGATCCGCATAAGCCTTTTAATGTTAAAAGAAAACCAACCCTTACGAAACAACCTTCAAAATCTGGACCTAAACTTAGTGTCCAGGATTTCGTTCGCATGGATCCAGGGTCAGTATAAAATTTTACAATTAAACTAAAATTTAGTTTTGCACACTTCTTCTTCTTTCTGTGCCGTCTTCTACCGAAGGTTGGCGACCATCATGTGATAGGTTTCTCTGTTCTGCGCTGCATGAAATATAGTTAAAGCTTTTGGTATTTGGAACCATTAACGCAAGGTTTTCATCCAGGATTGTTTCTTTCTACCCAATCCTCTCCTTCCTTCTATCTTCCCCTCTTTGATAAGTTACAATAGACCATACTTGTCGTTACGAAACACATGGCAGGATCTATTCCAAGTGTGAAGAATACTTAAGCGAATCGCAATTTGGGTTCCGCAATGGCTAAACGCCTAACTCCAAAATTAGATTTTTACCAGCCGAAAGAACAGGCAGGATTTCGAGCAGGGTACGGTACAAATGACCATTTACATACAATCAAGACCCTTATAGAAAAATCAACAGAATATAATAAACCTCTCATCCTTGTTTTCGTAGACTATGAAAAAGCTTTTGACTCAATCAGCCAACAACATATGCTCAAATCATTAACAGAATGCAGAATTGATTACAGGTACATTGCACTGATTAAGGGTATATACGAGAAAGCAACGGCGTGTGTAAGATTACATAAAAACACAAGAACATTCCGAATAGAACAAGGTGTACGTCAAGGAGATACCCTCTCTCCAAAGCTGTTCACCACACTGCTCGAATATGTCTGTAAGAAAACCGACTGGGGGGAAATGGGCCTAAATATAGACGGTGAAAGATTAAATAACTTAAGATTTGCAGACGATATCGTCCTTATCACCGACCGTATAGATCAAGCGTCCATGATGTTGGAAAAATTATACAATGCTTCAAGGGAAGTTGGCCTAAGAATTAACTTTGCAAAGACGCAAGTCATGACAAACCTAGTCCCCAGTAAAAACATAACTATTGGAAGCAAATCTATTGAACAGGTCACCGCCTACAAATATTTGGGTCATGAGATCCGAATAGGACGGGACAACCAGACGTGCGAGAGTGAGTCGTCTGGTAGCAGTCTTGGGAGCCGTGTGTTGGTGAGAGTTTTTGGGACGGTGTGATATTAGCACGTGTGCAGAACCTCTACAGGTTTTCTTTCATATCTGGCTGTATTTGGGCCATCTTAATTGGATTTTGAAGAAAAACCACTTAATTTTTAACTTGACCATTCTATCTTACCTTCGTTGTTGATATTTTGGATTTTGGTGTCGAGTTAAAATATCCGCATGCGGGATTTATTTGAGGGAAGCCATTGTTAATTAGCAGGTGCCGTTCCATAATCAAGCCGGCCACAGGAGTAGTGAATTCGTATACCCAAAGGTTATAAGTAATTTATTTTTAAATATATAACGCCGTGACTTATTTTGACACCACGATTAAGTTTTGTTTTAGTTTATTAATATAGTACTTTGTGAATTCGTATACCCAAAGGTTATAAGTGATTTATTTTTAAATATATTACGCCGTGACTTATTTTGACACCACGATTAAGTTTTGTTTTAGTTTATTAATATAGTACATTGTTGGAAACTATTTATTGCATTAGATAATATGCCAAACTAAACTTGGATTAAAATAATCTTCTCAATAATTCTTTGTGTCCAAGTAAAAATGTTTTCTTTACACTTATTTGTAAATATCCTACAATTTTGATATTTTAAAGGTTAACCATTGTAAAAATGTTTTTTTAAATAAGCTCGATTGTTTTAACAGTGTAAATCTTTATGTAAACGGTAAAAACATGAGTAAATTAGCAGCCTTATGTAAACGTTTGATTAAGTATTATTAAAAAGTTGACTTGTATACGTTTTTTTTGGTAACTTGGTAAAGTTTGTTACTCTTACTTTTGTTTTGGTGATTTTATGAAATCGTAAACTTTGGATTTTTGATTTATTATTAGCTGTTGATTTTGACTATATTTGTTATAAGTTTTATTATTGAACTGTGTGCTTTGATATATTGTTGGCTGTTAATTTTGACTATATTTGTTATAATTTTATTATTGACCTGTGTACTTTGATTTATTGTAGGAGTAAAGTATCTAATATATTTTAGCTATAATTTTATTTATTTGGTTTACCATAATCTTAGTTGTTTATCGTGTGGCTCTGCTAGTGCCTGTAAGACCTAGGAGTTTCCGGCTTGAACCGTCTACTGCTTGTTTACCAATGACCATAAACTTTGTTTTCTTTGCGTTCAGTTTGAGCCCTTATAAAGCGCAGTTCGCAACCATTCGGTCCAACAATGCTTGAAGGTGTTCAATCGATCGTGTCACTAACAAGGTGTCATCTGCGTACCTAATATTATTCATAAGCACGCCATTAATGAGTATGCCTTCTTTAGCTTGTTCTAACACTTCCTCAAGGATTGTTTCAGCATATAGATTAACACACATTTCAAAAGCCTCCAATGTCCACCCTTCCACGCCATACAACAGAGTAGAGAGTACGTAACATTTCGTGGCTCTCCATTGGGTACCAATGCTTAGGTTGCGGTTACTCAAGAGTTTTCTCATTTTTAATATTTGTACCGGTGTACTCTCTCGATGGATTCGGTTCCTATTTGCACACTTTCAATATTAAACTAGCACACAAAAGGAATAAAATTCTTTGAGCGTATTAACAATTGATAATATGTTATAAACGGCGGTAATTATAAAATCTTTTGATACATTTAAAATCAAAAACGTTGGTGTAATGTTAAATATTCCAGAGGAATACGCTGGAGTTATAACGTCATGGTAATATTTCATTGAATAACAGAAATGAAATTTTTCATTTGATTTGAAACCCGCTTTTGTACGATTAAAGCGATTTTTCGGTGTAATGAATCTTTTTTAAGGTTGATATCACGTAATAATAAATTTGTGAATAATGTCCAGTTAATCAAAGGTATCTTTCAATTTTTATAACAATTGTAAGCATAAAATTATTTTGTAAACTTACTTAAGCATTAACGTCATCTCCGTTTTACTTACATCATAACAGATAACTCACTTCCAAAGTTGCATCTTCAGATCTCGCACTAAAACTTTAATAATAAGTGAAAATTTTTCGTTTGTACAAAAAAGACGCAAATTCATGCGATAATTTCCTATTTTTACAAATAGTGTCTTTACCTGTAAGTAGCCTTTTGGGTATCTGCCAGCGTCAAATTTTCATGGGTGATTTTACTGAGAATATCCATCTTTTTGTACATTAGTTTTCTCTCTAGAAGTGAAGAAAAATATGTTAGCTGACGCGACTTCGTGACTTAAGATAGTGGAAGGCTGCGGATCTCGCGAGAAAATAATGATTTTCAGAGTATTTTACTGAAGGTCATAATTTGCAGATAGCTTAAATTATAATCGGGAAAAAACATGTTAGCTGCATAATTTCTGTGACTTAACTTGTTAGCTGCGCGTATGAATATGTAGGAAATTTTTTGAAAATCGGACCATTTTACTGAGGCTGAAAACTATATAGTGAATAGTAATCAATTTTAAAATCATAAAAAATCATGTTAGCTGATGCTCAGGTGTGATTAAACCTGTTAGCTGCGATTCTTTTGTGCAGCGCGCTGTCGGACCATTACTGTGTTCGCTGCAGTCAGGAATCGACTGATTTTTATTAATCTGATGTAGATTAATAGTGCATTTATCCTCATTATAAAGTAAAAAAAAGGATGGTGAAAATGATTAGACATGAATTAATATTGAAATCGAGTCAACCCTCGATACCAATCGGAAACAACCCCCAACGAACCTAGAATAAACTCATCAATATCTGAGGTCGCTATCCGCCATCGCACTGTTAGGAAAATCCTACGAACAGGTTGACTCTATCAATAGATATCTTGAAGCAATCGTCGAGTGGGGAACCAACAATCTTATTCAGTTCAACGCACCGAAAACACAAAGCGTCACGTTTTCCAAGAAAGTGAATTCCTTAAATCATTCCATCACATTGTCCGAAAATACCCTTGAATCAAGTCCCTCTATCTTGATTTTGGGAATCACGGTGTCTAATAATATGTCTTGGCTTGACCATGTTGCTAACATCGCAAAGTCAGCAAACCAGAGGCTGAGTTTTCTGTAGAAAGATAGAAAGTTTTTTACTCCTGATCAACTGTTGACGACGTACAAGGCTCAAATTCGACCTCTACTGGAGTATTGCTCGCACATTTAGGGTTCAGCACTAAGGCATTCTCTTCGTCTTCTAGATTCCATTCAAAAAAGGGCCATTTGGTTGATAAACAGCTTAACTCTCACAGATACCCTTCACCCACTGGAACATAGAAGAAGAGTTGCAGATGCTCCAGAGAAATAAAAACTCTTATACCACCACTGGACATATTCAGCCGAAAATCTCGGCATGCTGATCAGTCTCACCCATTTACTCTTAAGATTGACACTACAAGGACCAATCTCCATCAAAAAACTTTTTTTTACAGTGCTGCTACGGAATGGAACAAGATTCTAAAATCAGTTTTTCCAGAGAACTATGTCTTGCAACTTTTCAAAAATCGGGTCCAAAATCATCTCCTTTCTATAATCACTTACATTTCTAATAGTCGCAGTGCGGGCCTTCCGCGGCCCACACGATAGGTGTACCCTTTTTGCGACTATTTTCAGTAAATAAAAAATAAAAAACGAACGTAGTATTTTACTTTAATATTAGACTCAAAATTTTAATTAGATCCAATTAACTATAAGTCTGATGATATTACAATGAATAAATCAATCATTAAATCATTTGCTGATAGAGCTCTGTAATTTGGTAGCAACATTATTAAAAACATAAATAGTTTATTAAATAATGTCACTAGTGATTATTTGTCGTTGTCATTTAAATATATACTACAAAGTTGTAGCAGATAAATAATTATCCCTTTGCATTTTAAAACTATAATTCATCAGAAAATATCTGTTACGTTGTCACGAGTTTAAATCCCGTTGTCAATAATAATTTTAACGAAAATGAAAAGTTAAACGGGCTTGACACATTATTTTGTTCTTTCGTATTAAAAAGTAAGTAATTAATACTTGGGTAAAGTTCTAATTTACCTATCCTGAACGTACAAGAATCCTACTTTTTACTAATGTTTTATTAATAAAATATTTTATTAATATTCTTTATACTTAATCCTAAAACCACAAGGTAAAATGAGTGAAACAATTTCCACAATGTGGGGTCGCGGGCGACCCTTTTGTTTTTTGAAAAAATAAACATGGTTGTAACGTTTTTTAAGTTGATTTTCAAAAAATTCTATTTTTTAACATAAAATATTTCTAAGACCAAAAATAAAAAAAAAACAAAACATACAGAGTGAGTTAAAAATAAAAAGTTCTTATTTTTGAACTACCCTTCATAGGGTGACAAATATTTGAAAACAAATAAAACCAGAATAGAAAGGGGTATTACTTTAGGCTTTACAATCTTCACAAATGCTGAACTAATGTTCTGCATACATATTGTTTGCACAATAAACACAAACATGACGGCCTTTTCTTTCGCGTTTTCTTGGACAGATATCACATCGGCGAGGCCCTTTCTGAAGATTTGCAACGGGTTGTTGTTCGTCTGGATATTTCAGGTAATTCCGAATGGATTGCCTAAACTTTTTTGGCAACCGTGAACTAACTGCCCTTTGCTTCATGTGATCCTCTACTAGTGAATCAGCTAACGACTTTTTAAATGTAAATCGGGAAATTTTTACATTACTATGTTTGAGCCTATACAAAACCATTGTATTTATGCCTCCTCCATCTAACATACCATAAAAATATCTTCTTGTCTTTCTAGCAACGGGTTTTTGAATGACAAAGCTGATCGAAAGTATCAACACCCCGTTTTGTACTGTTGTAGAACAAGATTATTTTTGGTTTACCCGTAGCTCGATCAACATTATCATGAGATAATTAGGGCAACGCATTTGTTTCGTTTTGGGACATGTGAAACAAGGGTCAAATTTTGAGTAAATGCAAAGGCTGGAGAGGGGATTTGTGAACGCTTCTTTTCCAGATATTGAGCTGGTATTTATTTCCCTTTTATTTTTGGGTTTCAACCATCGTTAAACCATTTTCCAACAGTTTTTTAGCCAATTTACACGAAGAAAACCAATTGTCCATGGTTATATTGCGATTGGTACCCTGAATGTTCTCAGTCAGCTTTAAAACATATTAAGTTGGAATTGACCCTTTTTGCGGATCTCGCTGTTTTTATCCAATAAATGGCACAGCAGAGCACATATACATTGTTTTGGCATCGCATATCATTATTAGTTTCATACCATACTGGTCAGGCTTGCTGGGAATATACATTATGAAAGGACATCTTCCTCTGAATTGAATGAAACTTTTTGATGCAATTCGTTTCTTTAGATTATTTGCCTTGAAAAAATAATATAAAATAAAAATTGAAATATACAGATTTCATTTCAAATTACATTCGAAGTTGAGAAAACGTAAGGAACTGCGTTTTTTACCGAGGTCCCCCAAACGCATAATTTTTTTTTTCTAATAATTTTTTTGATCTTGATGTATGTTTGATACTTTCCAATTTGTTGTGATTTTTAAGTAAAGTTTCTTTTATAACTTTCTGCTAAAATTATAATAATAGGTACTAAAAATCAAAAAGTTGAGTAGCTATTAAGTAGAAGTTACGTTTATAATATTTTATCTTTAACATTATTTAATTTTACACAAAATATTATACGAGTTATCCATAGGTAGTCAAAAATATTTGAGATACCGCATCTTTTATCACTCTAGTCCTATATAAGTATTTGTTTTTCGTTTTACTTATCGAGTTTACTCAACTGGTAGCAAAGAATATATTTACACACCCATCAAAATTCAACTTCGACATAATAATACAAAATAAATATTTCTTCTTTACGGTAACTTTTATGTATGGTTATTTTGGTATTTTATTAATATTATACGTATTTTTTTTTAAATTATTATTTAAATAAGATACTCATACATTTTTTGTCTAGAATTAAACAAAATTATTTTATTTAAAAAAAAGTCGTGTAATGTCCAATATTGCCTTTCCAAAGTACCCTTCACTCATGCTAATTTAGTTGATATGTTTTTGCAGTCCGAATGATAATTGTTAAACTATAAATTGGCTGTAATTTTTAAGCAAATAATCAAGTAATCTAGTTTATGATGAATTGGCTCTTGAGCTTCATGTGCTTACATGTGGCAGTTGATGGTATTTCTTCTGATGCGTTTAAAACCAATGCCGGGGTCCCCTAGCGTTCCATCCTGTCCCCCACCTTATTTCTTTTACACATCAACGACCTCTTGAAAACCACCACGAACCCTATTTACAGTTTCGCAGACGATAGCACACTTGTCTCAACTTTCACATCCTATCGATCACTTTCGGTGAATGATACAAATAGACTCAGACAGAAACAGGTTGATTCCATCTATAGAGATCTTAAAGCAATCGTCGAGTGGGGAACCAACAATCTTGTTCAGTTCAACGCCCAAAAAACACAAAGCGCCACGTTTTCCAAGAAAGTGAATTCCTCAAATCATCTCATCACAATGTCCGGAAATACCCTTAAACCAAGTCCCTCCATCTCGATTTTGGGAGTCACGGTGTCCAATAATATGTCTTGGCATGACCGTGTTGAAAACATCGCAAAGTCGGCAAGCAACTTCATGTCCCGTACACAGCTTTGCCGATGATAGTACCCTCCATACCGCTTTCTCTTCCAGGGCCCCTATATCAGCCCGTGAAACCAGAAATGAACGAGGAAGAAATGTTAACAATATAAATATGGACTTAGCAACAATTCTCGAATGGGGATCCAATAACTTGGTAGAATTCAATGCAAACAAAACACAAGCATGTCTTTTCTCTAGAAAAGCCGATCTCACTGTGCCTAACATAACTTTGTCAGGAGTAACCATACCACTGAAGTCATCCATATTGATGCTTGGTATTACTATCAGCAATAACCTTTCCTGAGAAAATCACGTGAGGTCCATAGCCAAAAGTGCATCCCAAAAACTTGGTTTTTTGTTTCGTGCCAAGAGCTGTTTCACCTCCAGTCAGCTGCTTATGATCTATAAGGCACAGATCCGACCTGTACTGGAGTACTGTTCCCATATTTGGAGTGCGGCACCTAAACATATCCTGAAGCTACTGGATTCTGTCCAAAAAAGGGCAATTCGTCTCGTCGGTGATGCCTCGCTTACAAACTCGCTCACTTGTCTGGAACACCGTAGAAAAGTTGGCGATTTGTCTCTATTTTATAGATATTTTCATGGGCGATGCTCTTCTGAAATATCAACAATCGTTCCTCCATTGGCAGTCTCTACGAGATTAACCCGTCAAGTTCAGTCTTCACACCCCTTCGTGGTCACTTTGGAGACCTGCAGAACATCACTTTCCAAAGACTCATTCATCCAACGAATTGCGAGGCTTTGGAACTCATTGCCTAGGGAGGTGTTCCCCGAGGCATACAACCTCCAGAAATTTAAGAACACCAACTCCTACCTTCTTTCCCTTGGTTCCCACGATGTTCTCTGAACATTACAGGATTTCCCTTTTCGTGGGAACCAGAACATAAAAAAAAAAGCCAGAGGCTAGGTTTTCTGTGAAAAGCCAGAAAGTTTTTTACTCCTGATCAACTGTTGACGCCGTACAAGGCTCAAATCCGACCTCAACTGGAGTATTGCTCGCACATTTGGGGTTCAGCACCAAGGCATTCTCTTCGTCTTCTAGATTCCATTCAGAAAAGAGCCATTCGCTTGATAAACAGCTCAACTCTCACAGATACCCGTCACCCTCTAGAACATAGAAGAAGAGTTGCAGACCAGTCATTACTCTACAGATATTTCCATGGCAGATGCTCCAGAGAAATAAAAACTCTTGTACCACCATTGGCCACATTCGGCCGAAGAACTCGGCACACTGATCAGTCTCACCCATTTACTCTCAAGATTGACACTACAAAGACCAATCTTCATCAAGAATCCTTCTTTTACAGGGCTGCTACGGAATGAAATAAGCTTCCAAAATAAGTTTTTCCAGAGAACTATGACCTGCAACTTTTCAAAAAGCATGTCCACAATCATTTCCTTTCTATAATCCCTTCCCCTTCTAATAGTCGCAGTGCGTGCCGTCCGCGGCCCACACGATAGGTCTACCCTTTTTGCGACTATTTTCATTAAAAAAAAAAAAATTGGTACAATTGTAACAATGTATTTGCCTCGGTGGTCGCCAACCTCAATAGAGACTGCACCTGAGAGAAGAGGTTAGTATTAAAAAAATTTTGTTCATATAGATATTTACAATGTTTATTTTTGGACAATCACAAATAATTTAAATATATTTATTAAACTAATTAAACTGAGCTTAATAAATATGGTACTATATTGTGTCATTAATATTAACTACTTTTTTTTTAAATACAGTAAGTTTTTGTTCGAGCACATATTTTAATTGTGGTTTCTTGTTTCTTGAATTAAGCTCACAAACATGATAATAGAATAAGCCATTTATATTCAAAGATCTTTTTAAAATAAAGTTAAGTTCCTAGTTAATTTATTTTGACTTGGGTTTTGTTAATATTTTACAAACTGCATTTTAATCAAATATTAACAATGTTTTATATTATTTTTATTATTTTAGTCACAAACTTTTTTTATTTACAAATGTAACAGGTAAATTTCCCCTTTTTCGTTACGTTTATTGGGGTTATCTGGTTTGGCTATAACTCGACAGGCTTATAGCTAGTCTCCTAGCCAAGACAAGGATGAGGTTCAAATTCTGGAACAAAAGCAAGAAAATTAGAGATTTAACTTCGGCGTCAGGATTTAATTTGACGAAAGCCTCTTTGAACTTTTAAATCCCTTTAAAAATCAACCAAGTAATAAAAACTTCCTGTGTGTTCAATGTCAAAGTAAGATGGTTTAAATAGGCCAAAAAGATAACGTAGGTAATGCAAATAAAATTAATACAAATGATGCAGTTAAATAATAATACTAATAATGAATTAATTCCATATGACAAATACATTTGCAATAACCTTTTAAAAACAATAGCAATATTGCAAATAATTAATCAAAAATTATGCCACCAATCCGAATTAGGTATTTAATATAAAAAAATAATGCCAGTGCAGCAAACGATAAAATCATGCCAACAATTATTTTAATAATGCAATTAATACAAATAATAGAAATAATGTCAACAACTCAATTATCGACGCAACTGATTTTAATGATTAAACGAGTTAACAAGTTCAAAAAAATTTTAACAAATTAGACAGTTAAACTATTTAACAATTTAACATTGATCGGTAAAATAATTTTAATACATAAATAATGTAATAGTGTTAATATACTTGTCGGAATACGTCGGAATACTGCCGTTACAAAAAACTATTAAATAATAATGCTAATAGAGCCTTAAATTTTAACGTTAATGAAGATCGAAAAATTTATTTTATTTATCGTATGGCATACATCACATAAAATATTGTATAAGTTAACAGGACAACATATAGCACAATGTACAAACAGTGTAAAAATGTAAAGTATAAAAACACGAAAATATAGCATAATTACAGTTGAATGTCTAAGTTGTTAATATAATCAATTGATTCTGGTGTCGCTGTCAGGAACTCATTTGGCTGACCTCCATATGCCCTCAGGTTGCAATCTTCCGTGATGTGGCGGATCGTCTGCCTTTCAGCGCCGCAGTCACACTGTGGGGAGGGTATTATGTTCCACTTGTAGAAGGCATCGGCACACCTGCCGTGGTTGGTCCTAATCCGGTTAAGTGCTACCCATGTCTTGCGTGGTAGTTCAAAGCCGGCTGGGGGAGTTGTTATGCACGGCATGTTGAGAAATTCCGGTTGGGCTGCTTCGGTCCATTTCTGCCTCCACTCATTTATTGGGTTGAAGTCAACGGCCTCCAAGTTTAGAGCCGTTTTGATGGGGGGTTTTCTTGAACGCAACCTATTCCTGTCTATGTCCTCGATGTCTCTGTTTATTGGTAGGTGTGGGTTTTGAATAACCTTGTTGTACTCTCTGACAAGTGCAGTGGATCTCCGTATCGATGGAGGAGGGATATGGCTTAGAACTGGTAGCCAATAACTCGGTGTAGATTTAATTGTGCCCGAGATTAAACGCATCGTGTGATTCAATTGAACGTCGACCATTTTGACATGAGGGCTGTTTAGCCAGACCGGAGCACAATATTCCGCCGTAGAGTAGACCAGCCCTAACGCGGAACATCGAAGCGTCGTTGCGGAGGATCCCCATGAAGTGCCACAGAGTTTTTGTATGATGTTATTCCTTGTTTTGAGTTTTGAGGCAGTCTTAGTTAGGTGTTGTTTGAAGGATAAAGTTCTATCGAGAGTAACTCCCAGGTATTTAGGATACCGGTTGTGGTGCAGCAGCCTGTTACCAAAGCTCACATTGAGTTCTCTATTGGCCATGCGGTTGTTTAGGTAAAAACAAGCAACCTCCGTCTTGCTTGCACTAGGTTGGAGTCTCCAGTTGTGAAAGTATTTCTCTAGGGTTTCCAAGTCATCTGTTAGCACTTCTTCCGTCTCTTCAATCGATTTGCTTCTGGTTGCTATTGCCCAATCATCAGCATAGCCAAATTTTCTAGATCTTGTTGTGGGCATATCCGCAATGTAACAGCTGAACAGGAGAGGAGCTAATACTGAGCCTTGAGGTAGGCCGTTATTGAGTTTCTTCCAATCGCTCAGTGAGTTTCCCATGACAACGCGAAATAATCTATTGCTCAGCATATTATCGATTAAACCCACAGTTGTTTTACAGGGTATTTGACGTAGGAGTTTATAGAGCAGTCCTTGTTTCCAGACTGTGTCATATGCTGCAGTCAGGTCTATGAATGCGACGGATGTTTTGAGCTGCTTCTGGTATCCGGCCTCTATATAAGTCGTAAGTGCCAAGACTTGGTCGGTACAGCTTCGCTTTGGCCTGAATCCAGCTTGCTCGACTGGTATGCTTTCTAGGATCTTCACGCTTATTCTATTGTATAAAAGGCGTTCTAATAGTTTATAACTGGCACTTAAAAGCGCGATTGGGCGATAGCTCTCTGGTTTGTCATTTGGCTTTCCTGGTTTTAGGATCGCTATTATCTTTGTTTGTTTCAGTGAGCGTGGGATAATTCCTGTGTTTAAAATATTAGTGTAGAAATCGAAAAATAAATAACTCCGAATAAAAAAAGTCCTAACTTCCTCTTTTAAAAGAAAATGTTGTATATACAAACAAAATGGCTTAAATCCTAGAGCAAATCCTGGATTCTCGCTTTCCTTCTGATATACCAGCAAATGAAATAACCTCCTTCCCTACCAACGAGTTAACCAGTACCTATTTCACCTTAACTTTAATTTTTCACTTATCTACATTTTGTCATTAAATATTTTCTCACCCTGGACAAACAAGCCACCAAATTTTGACACAAGTCTGACACTAAATAAAAATCTTTAAAAAACTCCCAAAAATTCTCTGTACCAATTTTTTAGAAACCATCTTAACAAACTAAAATTACTATTGAATATATAATGAAGCCTTTAAATTATACCAAGGAACAAGTGCAACATTTACATCACTTGACTGCAACTTTACTTGATAACTTCTTGAAACCACTTTAATACACACTGCTAAACTTAAAGTATATTTCACGAATATACGGCGGTTTCGGATTATCGTTAGAAACTCGATAACCAGTATTTAACTGTACATTTAAGAAGTACGAAAGTAAATTCCCCCAATAATTTTAAACAAATTTCGTAACGAATTTTATTTGATGAGGGACTTTTTGTTTGCAAATTAAGAGTCAATATTTTTATTTGTGAGCATGGGTAATTTTGCAACCAAATCTGTTAATGACTTTATTAATTGTACATAATAAGAGAGGTAGGTAAGTAATCGCAACAAATTTCATTAATTAACTAAGCTATAAAGCTCTAATTTGGCTGGTTGATTCATTTTTGTGCTTAGACCGTGACGTGTTTTAGACGTAGATGCATTAATATTAAATGTACACGCTTATTTTATTGTGGAAAAGAACAATGGAGATCCGTTGCTACCAGTTTTATCTATACGTAAGCGTGTGTGTGATCCGATGTGTATTGGTGAAACAAAATTAACCTCAATTATTAAAATTGTGAAATAGTAAACAAAAATTTAAAAAATGTAAACCCCGTCGACATCCAAAGATAGTTGACTTTACCGAAGCTTACAAATTTGAAATCCGCGACATTGTGTACAAAATGCGTGAAGAAAAAGAACAGAAAAAATATATTTAAAATTTTTAGAACAAGAATTTTGGAACATATAGGGTTTAAGTTTAAAAAGACAACCGAAAGGCTTTGTGTGAAAAAGCGCACAAAAGGATTGAATTTTTAAGAAATTATACTCACTGTAAACAAGAATGCTCTTTATTTGTTTATCTGGACGACATCTGAACTTGGGTTTTAAAAAGGAAGACAACCGAAAGGCTTTGTGTGTTTACGATTACTTGAGTCCGTCTCTGTTGACCCTTTCTGTCGCGACAATGCGTCGGCCACAATTGGGACTGTCGGCGCGGAGACCAAAGGAAAGTTTCTACAAATTCTCGACGAGGTATCTAGTAAATTCTCGCCGTATCGAAAAGAGGTCTGTCGCCTTCGCGAATAAGGTTGCAGTATGGGTTACAGGTATAAAAAGAACAGCGGTCGTAACAAGGGACAGTATTAGTTTTAAAAGTGTTTATGATTTAAGAAATGTTAAAAGTAATTGTAAAAGTTGTAAATCTAAGTGATTTATAAAAGTAGAATCTATTGTATTGGAATAAACATTGTTTTGTTACTGGATCGAGAGTTTTAAATTACTGAACCCACGGAAAAACTAAAATTCGTAACAGTGTAAAAAAGCTAGAGTCGTGCACAAAAGTAATGAATTTTAAAAAAATTATATTCAATGTAAAGAAGAATGCTCTTCATTTATTTATTTGGACGAAACTTAGATTTTTGCTAAAGATGGAACAAAAAGAATTTGGCAGGACGATAACATTAAGTCCATAAAAAACACCGACGTTAAAGGAAAAAGACACATTATTGTGCATGCAGGTGAAAAGCATGGTTTTGTTGATGGTGCGAATCTCTTATTTTCGTCAAAATCAAAATCGGCCAATTATTATGACAATATGGATACAGAGATGTTTGTAAAATGGTTAAAAGAGAAACTATTACCATCGTTACATGAACCATCTGTCATTGTATTAGATATTGCTCTGCACCATTCAGAAATTTTAAATAAGCAACCAACAAACTTCTGGACGGTACATAAAATAAAATAATAGTTAACGAACGAAAATATTTCATTTCCACAGTATTGCTTTAAGCCGAAGTTATTATCGATAGCTAAGAGGCACGAGAGAGAAAAAATTTACAAAGTGGATCGTATGCTAGGGCTTTCGCCTTATAATTCTCAATTAAATCCCATTGAGTATACTTGGGGAACATGCAAAACTTATTATGACAATCACATTGGATCTAATTGTTACAGTAATGAGGCTGTTTTGGAAACCTACCAACGAGCACTTAATACTGCTACTTCTGAAATTTGGGAAAAATGTATCACAAAATATGAAAATTTAATAGAGAAATGGTGGGTTCGTAAAAACCGCATCAAAGCAGTTAATCCTGTTAGCAGTGATTCCGATTATGATGACTATAAATTTGATACTTGATTATACCTTAAGTACTACATGATTGAACATACTTTTTAAATTTGTACCGATAATTTATTTTTGTTGCATTCCATTTTAACATAATTAATTATGTGCCTATTTCTAACCAAAAAACTTATCTTAGGTGAGTTTACTAATGTGCTTCTCAACACAGTGTGCCCGTTAAGTCGATGTCTTGGTAACTAATCCGAAACCGTTGTATATTGGTGACACAGCCATACGTTATGCCTATAAATTCATTAACAGCAAAACACATCAAAAATATTTAGTAGTAACCGAATCCGTAAGTGCCATTCAGGGCTTAAAACATTTGTAAAAAAATTATCAACGAATCAGTGCCTCTCGACATAACACAGTTGTTAAAAGATTTAGTGTACAGTTCGTGGTAAAACGAGCGAAAAAATCAAGTGCTATACTAAGACATATTAAAGACTCAATTCTAACGCGAGAAACTACTACTATTAAACAAAAACATTAAATTATATTATCTTGTTTACGAATAGAACACACGCCCCAACATTTACTATCAGGAGACCAGAAACATTGTTGTTTCGCGTATAAGTCTATAATACTGTTCAAAACATAATAAACTGCCAACTATAGGCTCTGGAACGGCAAAAAAACAATCTTCAAGATTATTTGGAAGATCTGCTACATGGGAACAAAGAAGACGACCCACTTATAAACTTTTTATTGGATTTTAATATTTTTAGCAGTTTTTAAAAAACTCTTTAACAAACACTGTATTGTAATGCTTCTGATCCATAGGTTGATAAAAAAAAATAATGTTAATAATGATCAAAATCGTTTTTTTACTACATAAATAATACCGAATAAAAGAAGTCTCGAACTTTTCCTCTTGTACATAAAAAATGTGAACTTGATCTTAAAAGGTAGATGAGAAATCGTACAGGAAAACTCCACCAAAAAAATGTTCATTTACGATGTGGCCCGAATACTTACATTAAAAGACTGGATGTTTCGAAAGAATAATTCTTCATCTTCAGCGAAATGAAAGAGATTCCAAGTAAATCTAAGTATGTTACAATTACGAAGAGCAAAAGTTAAGAAAAAATAAGCTACCGATGTATGGTGGGAAAATTTTTTCGACCGGTTGATTTCTAACCTACCTAATAATAACACCTCCACTGTATGTGATGGATCGCCTTCGTTGAATAAATATTGCTAATCAAGCTGCCCTGATCGTAGGTTATGAAAAAAACATATTAAAAAAAAAAATGCTTTTCTTAGACATATTGTATACTTGTAATCTCTTTCATTTCGCTGAAGAGAAAGGATTAATCCTTTAAAACATGTCTTTTGATGTAAGTCTTCGGGCCACACCGTTGATACAAATTTTTTGGTGGAAATCGACTATATGATTTCTTACCTACCTATTAAAAAAAAATTATTAAAACTAACGAAGCTAGAAATCCTTATTAAATGTCTTAAATCCCGAAGTATTGTCGTTTTTCTACTCAGCCATAAAAAGATTCACAATTTAATTTTTTTTTCCTCGATTGAGTTTGATACAGGACACAGTTCTCTTTTGTAGCAGCGAAAAACACCACTTAATAATTGTAATATTTTCATTTTTCACCTAAAGATTTTTTACTCAGAAATGCTCTCTTTGAGAACAAGTAACCATTATTGAATAAATATTGCTAACCAAGCTGCCCTGATCCTAGGTTATAAAAAAAACATATTAAGAAAAAAAAATGCTTTTGTTAGACATATTGTATACTTGTAAACTCTTTCATTTCGCTAAAGAGAAAGGATTAATCCTTTAAAACATGTCTTTTGATGTAAGTCTTCGGGCCACACCGTTGATACAAATTTTTTGGTGGAAATCGACTATATGATTTCTTACCTACCTATTAAAAAAAAATTATTAAAACTAACGAAGCTAGAAATCCTTATTAAATGTCTTAAATCCCGAAGTATTGTCTTTTTTCTACTCAGCCATAAAAAGATTCACAATTTAATTTTTTTTCCTCAATTGAGTTTGATAAAGGATACAGTTTTTTTTTGTAGCAGCGAAAAACACCATTTTTCATTCATTCATTTTTTACTCAGAAATGCTCTCTTTGAGAACAAGTAACACTCAGCAGGGACAAGGTCCGAGTGGTAACCGGACTCCTAACGGGACACTGTTTAACCAGAAAACAACTGCACAGTATCAATGAGAACCCCACCTGCAGGAGCTGTTGAAGCACGATTGTGAAGCACTCGCTAGGCCAAGGTACCACCTCTTTGGGAAGGTACTTCTGAATAGAGTACCTTTGGCTAGCAAAAATCTTATACGCAGGCTGCTGGCCTTCGCCAAGAATTTTGCCCTGTAGGCAGTTAATCCAGGAACACAAAAGGCCTCTATGCCGCAGTGTTAGGAAAACAATGCCGAGCGGCACGGAGAATGGAATAAACTAATTAATGTCGAAAGTAATATTGAAATAAAGAACTACATTAAAGGACGACTGTGGTAACGAATTTAAAACTGTCTAACGTCACCGCAATTGCCGATTTTAAGTAAACAAATTAGTTTTAGTTACTATACCGATTGTCACACAAATTAGTAACGATTTTTTTAAATTGGTACCATAAAGGTAAAATGAAATGGCTCTTTTACTTTTTCTCATAAAACAGGAACAGATTTTTAAACTGTTGTTGTAATTGATTATTTATAAGAATATTTAAATTATGAAAAATTAATTATTTATCACATTGTATATTAGGGATGTAGTCAAAAATATTTAGAATTGAATTGTAATTCTAGAATAAATGTTTTTATACTTAAATTTAAAATATGTTATCTACTCCTATTGAATTATATATTCATTATTCAACTGCTTTTGAGCAATTAATAGTATATGTAAACAAACAACTCTGTAAAAAAATAACCTGAGTTATAATAACTCACTATAATAAATTGGAAATAGTAATTTTCCTAACAAGTGCGGAAAGTGATGCTTTCCCGCACGCGACTGCCGTTAACCCGAACGACGCGGAGCGGAGTTCGGGTAAGCAGTCGAGTGCGGGAAAGACACTTTCCGCATGAGTTAGGAACAATACTTTTTCTACAAGCGTAGGAAACAAATTCATTTTATCAATTATTTATTCATGCAAATGGAAACAACTAACAAGAGTAACATTTTCTATCCACTAATTATTCGTAATATTTATTGTAAATGTACAATTTGATGCATTATGTAAATTTATAGCGGAAGCCAGCATATTTTTTGAAGATGGCTGATTTCCTGAAGAAGAAGGTAACTCGGGCAATACATTATCGAAAGAAATCGAATGTGCAGGCACAGGCATCAAATCGTCGCCGATCGATATAGACGTGGATGGTTCTAAAATGCACCCGGAAGACGATGTAGTGTTCAAATTGAGAATTTTGTTGGACATTTCTTTTTTTCGATTGGTGGAGTCTTCTAAATACCCCTCTGCAACTGAAGTCGATTTCCATCCTCCTAGGCGTTTGATATTAGTTATACCCACACCACAGTCAGCAAGTAAAGTGGCTGAGGAACGCCTGAAGCTGTGACCAGTGTAAAGCTCTGGATTTTGAAGGCGCAGATATACTGCTATTTCGGAGGGTATCTTTCCTATGGTATTGATTCCTACACATTGCACAGTACATTTTCCACTTTTGTAATACAAGAATAAACGACGGTGAGGAGTCTCTTTTGGACGTAAATGTACATACTTTCTGTATACGTTCAAAAAATAACCATCATTTGCTTCTTCAGATATCACGAAGGATCTAGAGGAATGATTTTTGGAATCCTTGATATTAAAAATTATCAGGTTTTCTTTGTCGTCTATGTCGTCAATGGTGAGTTTTGTCAGCTCTTCTCGTCTGCAAGCACCAGCTAATCCAATAATTGCTACTAACTTAATCATGAGGTATATGTCATCGGGTGCTTCAGTCATAAATTTTGAAACGTCTTCTTGAGTGAAGATTTTGGCCTTTTTCGGTCGAAAACCGACATTCTGTCTTTTAATGAATGCAGTTGTTTTGTAAAATTTGCTAATATCCAAATTTTGCTTTACTTTGAATACACTCTTCAACATTGAATATCTTGCCCATAAAGTGTTCGGCTTCCATGTTTTAGACATTTCTAGAAAATAAGCCAAGAATACTTCTTCTTTATTTAGTGTTTTCACTTTTTTATTGTTGCACCATTCAATAAAACTCGTGTATTGCTTCTCATACCTTTGTTTAGATTTCGTTGGCAATAACTCTAAGTTCGCATCTGTAGCTGCTTGCACCATTTCTTGTGGAAGTTCTTCATCAGATGAATAATCCATTGTGGCAATTTCACTGAATCGAAAATTTTATATAAGTAACGCTTTGTCTGTCACTCTGACAATTACAAACAAATTTGTGTATTGATCGGCATGACAACATCAATTGTTACCTACTCGTTATCAGATCAATCAAAGCCTATATATATAGGGTGATTTTCATAACAATACATTTTTATTTATCAATATTTGTTCATTTTTTCAATAAATAGTGCAAAATGATGGATGATTTTGAACAAACTCACTTAGTATTGCAACAAAAAAGCTTGAACTTTCATATTTTGTCACCCACCACTTATATTTTACGAGGATATCATATAAATGTTTTTCCCGCACTAGTGTGGGAAAACTTTTCCCGCACAACTGTGGGAAAATGACACTTTCCAAACTGAATTGCGTGCGGGTAGAGGGTGAATCACGCACGCTTGTAGAAAAAGATTCTTAAAATTTTTTACGAACTGAATATCAAGGTGGCTCTGTGCTTCTGTACAAGCCGGTTGGCCGAAAGGGAATAGTCCTTTATTGTTATGGAGGGGAGAAATGTCACTTGAATAATTTTGACGTTTTTAAATTAAGTTGATACCTAATTATTGTGAGTGTTTTTCTGAAAAAGATGAATTCAGATCGAGAAGATGAATTATTATGTACAACTCCAGAAATAAGACAAGCAGCTAATGTTACATACAGATAAATATATATAGCTAAAAAGGCAAAAAAAATTACGCCAGAACAACTTAATCATTCCATAAATGAAGCTCCTGATGAGAAATATCTGGCGACAAAGGTGGGTAGATCTTACAATAATTGCTTTATAATGGGCATTATGGGTGCTTGTCGTGCAGCAGTATTTCATTCTATGCAAATTATAGATTTAGAAGACCATGGATCTATTTTTCTGGTCAGTATACCAAATACAAATACAAAAATTGCCAGAAAATTCACTGTTACGGGAAATTTTTATAACATAGTTAAGAAATATTTAAATCTTCGTTCTACTGAACACACAGCTATCAGCATACAGTATGGGCTGGAAATAAATAAAAGTAAAACGAAGTTTATGGTCTTCTTCTTCTTCTTCTTCTTACGTTAGGACTACGTCCTGTGTTTGCCTCAAAGGTTGCCCAAAAACAATTGGGACGATGAAGACCAGCTATCATATCATCTTTTTGGTGGGCGTCCAGTTGGGGGTGGTGTGTTGGGCCGCTTCTCTCTCACAATTTTTGCCAGCCGGTCGTTTGGCATTCTGCTAACATGGTCTCTCCTTTCTCTTCTTCGGTTTCTTGCCCATCTTACTATGTCTTGGACTTCACATATTTCCCTTATCTCTTCGCTTCTTTTATGGTCAAGTAAGGTATAGCCAGTTATCGATCTAAGAATTCGCATTTCCGTTGATCTAAGAAGTCGCTTTGTAGTCGTGTTCTCCGCTCTGGTCTCTATCGCGTATGTCATAATCGGTCTTACACATGTCTTATATATTCTGACCTTACTTCTGGTACTCATGTGTTTATTTCTCCAAATTATGTCTCTCAAGAATCCTGAGATTAGAGATGCCTTTGTTGTTTGAGCTTTTACTTCCTCCTTAATATTTCTAGTGCTAGTTATATTAGCTCCTAAATATTTAAAGGACATCACTTGTTCTACACTCTGCTCATAGATTGCGAGTTTACATCTTCTCGGTTCTTTGGATATTGTTAGCGATTTGGTTTTCTTGACGGATATTGAATTCTTCAGCTGTTTTTTGGAACTTGTGTAAGAGTCTCTGTAGGTTGTCCTCGTCTTCCGATACGATTACAGCATCATCAGCGTAGCATATGATTTTTATTTCTTTATCTCCCAGTCGATATCCTCTCCCAGTTACTTTGACTTCATTTATAATTTCATCCATGATGATATTAAATAGGATTGGGCTTAGGCTATCTCCTTGCCTGATTCCGGTTGTCATAGGTATTTTATTGCTTAGCTTATTTGCAGTTCTTACATATGTGTAGTTGTTCTTGTTCAATTCTTCGATGGTCTTTATTACATTCGGATGAATTCTTCTCTTTTGTAGTAGGGCCAAGACGTCTGTTAACCGTACCCTATCGAATACCTGGGTTAGGTCAATGAAACACGTGAACTCAATGGCTTTCTCAGTAATTTGACGTATTATAAATATAGCATCTATAGTAGACCTGTTCTGTCTGAACCCTTGCTGTTCTTCACATATTTCGGTTAGAGATATTTCTTCTGCTAGAATTTTTGTAAACAGTTTTAGTACAGCACTCAATAAGCTAATACCTCGATAGTTTTTAGGGTCTGCTTTCTCTCCTTTTTTGAAAACTGGTATCAGTATGCTCTCTTTCCATTCGGATGGAACAACCTTGACAGTAAGTATTTTATTGAAGAAAATCTGTAATTCGGCCAATAAGCTTTCACCTCCATATTTGATCATCTCATTCTTAATTTCGTCAATGCCCGAGGCTTTTCTGTTTTTTAGTTTTTGGACCATGTATCGTATTTTCTCCAAGGGAATAGTCTTTTCTTGTTGTTCGTTAACATTTCCAATGTCAGGCTGTATTTCCTGTGGTGGTAAGTTGTTTTCTGTCGGAGTGTAGAGTTTTCCAAAATATTTTTCCCATTCTTCCGCCGTATTTTTGTATTTTGTATACACTCATTTATTGGTTTTTTCCTATGTCTTAGCAGGTTCCATATCTTCTTTTGCCCTCCATACAGGTCATGCTCCATATCGTTAGAAAATGTTTCCCAATGTTCCCTTTTGATTTTCCGAATATTCTCGTTGATCCTGTTTCTTACGGCTTTATAGTCATTATACGTTATAGCATTGGATCTGTACTGTAGGTACGATTTTCTTTTCTCTTCGGCCAGTATCTTAATTTCTGGCTTAAACCAGGGCTTTGAGTTTGGCTTTTCCCCTTTCTTAATGGTTCTTTTTCCGCATGCTTCTTCTACTGCTTCTAGTATGTTAGTTTTTAATTTGGTCCACGCTGTTTCTATGTTGTCAGTTTCTAGTATGTAATTTGCGGCAATTTTCCCTGCTAATCTTCGTTGGTACAGATATTTAGTTGACTCTTCAGATAGCGATTCTATATTCATTATGGTCGTTGTTTCGGTGGGTTCTTTACGGAATCTTTGGGTGTTTGTTTTTATTTTTGCCATTACAAGACGGTGGTTGGTTCCAGCATTGGCGGAAGTTAAAGCTCTCACATCCTGTATCGTTTTTTGGGTGGATATTTCTGTTGGTTATAATATAGTCGATGATTGACCTTTGACCTCGTGTGTTTTCGAATGTGTATTTATGCCGTAGTTTGTGTGGGTAAAATGTGTTGTTAATTCGAAGTTCACTTTGTGTGCATAGTTGTATCGATTGTTCTCCACTTTCATTTATGGTCTCTTCGTTAAATCTGTTTTTGATGCCAGGTATAACTTCGTTGCCGATTCTCGCGTTAAAATCACCCAACACTATTATTTCATCCTCTTTGGATATAGCATCTAGAACTGTTTGCAAGTTGTGGTAAAACATATCTATTTCTGCTTGAGGTTTGCTGGTATCGGGTGCATATACACTTATTATGTGTAGCTGTTTCGCTTTCCGTGGTTCGAGTGTTACATGTAATAGTCGATCGTTAATGTAATTAGTGTTGTTGATTAGGCTTTCAAATCTTTCGTGTAGCAGTATACCAACCCCTGAGACCGCTCGTTCATTCTTGTCTTTGCCGCTGTATATGAGTATGTAGTTTTCATATCTGCTATTTCCTTTGCCTTTTTTCTTCGTTTCTGAAAGTGCACAGATGTCTAATTTATGTTTCTTCATTTTAAGTATGGTTTCTTGGTCTTTGTTGTTGAATGATGTAATGTTCCAACATCCAATTCTTAGTAATGATGGTTTCATTATTCGTTTAGTCCTTATTCTCGTGAGGTTGTTATTGTTTAATCCAATCTGTTCCGAGGCTGTTCTTTTGGTTCTAGGAGCACTTGTCTTTTTACCCAAGCAGGTCGCTGGCCTCACTTGGAACCCTTCTCTTTTTTCCGGGCTTGGGACCGGCTGTATTGGTCAATAAGCTACTCAATCCACTTATTGACCTCTACAGGCAAAGTTTATGGTAATAAGTAAAAACCGAGATATCCGTGGAAACTTATTAGCAGATGGAACTCCCTTGGAAAGGGTTAATAGTTACGTATACTTGGACACAAACAATAATGATGAGTGGAACCACTCTATTGAGATCAGAACCCGCATTAAAAAGGCAAGAACCGCATTTCTCAAGATGAAAAAGATCTTCATAAGCCACGACATACAGCTAACCACGAAAATACGTTTACTTCGTTGTTACGTGTTTTCAGTACTATTTTATGGAGTCGCATCGTGGACGCTTACGGAGGCTTCCTCCAAAAAATTTGAGGCATTTGAAATGTGGCTGTACCGGAGAATTCAAAAAATACCTTGGACAGACCGGGCTACCAATGCAGAAGTGCTGAGAAGGATGGGCAAGGAAAGAGAAGTCCTCGATACGGTTAAGGCACGAAAGTTACAATATCTAGGACATGTAATGCGTAATGAGAGCAGATAAAAACTTTTGCAAAATATTCTACAAGGCAAAGTGTATGGAACTAATGGACCAGACAGACGACGAATATCGTGGCTGAAAAACTTAAGAGCTTGGTTTAACCAGACAACAACTCAGCTATTCCGAGCTGCAGTCAATAAAGTGCGAATAGCCAATATTATAGCCAACATCCGGAACGGATAGGCACTACAAGAAGAAGAAGAATCACAACTTAAATGTTTATAGCATTTTTATAGGTACCTATTCAGATTTGTCAAATAAGTTCTTTCTCTGTACTTGTATCTGAGTATTTATTGTTATAGTCGTAGATAAAGTATAGTATTTAACAAAAAAAATAAATAAAATATCACGTATCATTGTAATTAAGATTTCCTCCAATACAAATTTAACTAACTTATTTTTCTTACTAATAGAAAATAAGCTAAAACTTTTATAATAATAAAGTGTTTACATACATTTTTATTTATTTTTCAGATATACGCCAGATATCGAGCATCTAGTATTTCCGATGAGGAAAAGAAACCCTCAACAAGTGGCCCCAATCAATCCTCCACCTTCCAAAACCAGATCCCGACTGGCAGAAATGTTTGCCCTTAGTAGACACTTGCAACAAAAGTCATCGACGGATAAAGATTCCAAAAGGAGTTCAGTAGTAAGTGTAAGTTCTCACTATTCTGTTATTAAATAGCCATATATTTTGATAAACATTTTAATTTAAAACAAAACATTATGTGAATAACCAGCCATATATATATATACTTCTGGTTAAACAACCGACGAGCATGTATGAGAGCACTGATGAAAGTAGAGGAAGCAAGAGATGTGTGTAAGAACCGTAGCGGAAGTGGAAGGAAGTGGTCTCTGCCTACCCCCATGGGAAAAAGGCGTGACTTTATGTAAAACTAACAAAACAACATATTAAATCATACAAATTGACATAATGAAATAATTTCAATAATTTTTTATGGATATTGGTTGCGTTAAAAGTATTTGTAGATATTACTTTTCAATTTATTGTCGTTTTAAACTTGTTTTGAAGTGCAGCTTTCGTTGAGTTCATTTTATAATATACTTCTTCTTCTTCTTTTGGCTCATAACCTTTGGTGGATTTTGGCTTGCTAAACTATGTTTCTCCATCTGGTTTTATCTACCGCTATTCTCCTCCAGTTTCCTATTTCAGAGTTGTTAGGTCTTTCTCCACATCGTCTATCCACCTTTTCTTGGGTCGCCCTTTCGGTCTTGTGTTTTGAGGTTTTCATTCGATGATTTTTTTCACAATTCTCTCTTTTCCCATCCTGTATACATGTCCTAACCATCTTATGCTTTGACTTTTTATGTATCTTGCTATATCCTCTCCTTATATAAGTGCATTATATATATTCTTATATATATATATATATATATATATATATATATATATATATATTCTTATATATATATTCTTATATATATATTCTTATATATATTCTTCTAAGAATCTTTCTTTTAAATATTCTCAATTGATTTTCATCGTTGTTTGTTAGTGTCCATGTTTCACATACATAGGTTACTACTGGTCTTATAAGTGTTTTATAGATTGTGATCTTAGATTTTATGTTTAGTATACTGCTCCTTATTAGTTTTAGATAGGCATAATAGCATTTATTACCTTTTGGGAATCTGGCCCTTATTTCATCTTGGACGTTACCATTATTGGTAACTTTCGTGTCAAGGAAATTGAAAGTCTTGACGCTTTCAATCAGACCGCCGTTTACATTAATATACAGTGTGGAACAGCCAAATGGAATAAATTCGATTACGAATAAATGAGAGCGTGTTGGGAAAACGCTTGGACACGTCGATTTGTATTTTTAGATGCGCATTTTTTTCAAAAAGAAATAATTATATAGGGTGTGTCATGTGACAGTGGCCGATACCAACTTTCTTATTTTAAATACAATTGTATTGATGTACTATTAGGAAAATTAAATAAATTCATATTTGAAAGGGTTATTTTTTTCTCGTTTGAAAGGTGATTGTAAGTCTGATCACCATTATTTGAGAAAAGGTTTGTACTGCCTTTATAACAACATTTAATATTATTAAATTTGTTAAAAACTGTACCTAAGTGGCTAATTGTGAAGGATTAATGACTACTATTCATGACACAATAACACAACACATTAACACAATATTACACTTGCAATACTTATTTAAGACAGACTGTACCTGTGATTTGGTGAATCTAAATTTTCCGATTAAAATTTGAGGTATTTCAAAAAAAATACCTTCTTCTAGGAGCATGTATGTTTAAATTTTAACTTTTACATGTTAAGAATAAGTCACAATTATATACATGTATATAAGTTGTTAATAAAATGTTAATAGCACTATACAGACAACCAATTTTTTTAAAGTTAATAACGTGTTAGTAACTAGAGAAATTAAATGATCGATGTAACGAATACGGTCTTAAGATAAATCTTAAGAAAACAAAGTTAATGGTAGTTACAAAGTTCCCCCAAAATTACAACCATGTAAACGTGTCAGTAGCAGACATCTTAATAGAGAATGTGCAGTCATACAAATACCTGGGAGCCTGGATAGAACAATCAGGTAACCAAACAATAGAAATAAGAACGAGAATAGAGATAGCCAGGTCAACATTTACGAAAATGAAAAAGTTCTTCACCAGTCGAGATATCAAGATTGGACTTAGGATGAGGATGCTGCGTTGTTACGTGTTTTCCGCCCTTTTGTATGGAGTGGAGGCATAAACTCTCAAGAAGAATCACACAGACAAACTACAAGCCTTCGAGATGTGGTGCTACCGTAGAATGTGGCGTATTACCAGGACAGAAAGGATCTCTAATATAGAAGTCCTAAATCGGATAAATAAGGAATGTGAAGTCATTAACACCATGTAAAAAAAGAATCTTTAATATCTAGGTCATATACTGAGAGGACCCAAATACGTACTTCTCCAGCTGATAGTTCAGGGAAAGATTGGTGGAAGGAGGAATACTGGAAGACGCCGTGTGTCTTGGCTTAAAAACCTAAGGGACTGGTTTAATTGTAGCAATGTTGAACTGTTCCGAGCTGCAGTCAATAAGGTCCGGAAAGCTGTGATTTTTTTTTTTTTTTATGTTCTGGTTCCCACGAAAAGGGATATCCTGTAATGTTCAGAGAACATCGTGGGAACCAAGGAAAAGAAGGTAGAAGTTGGTGTTCTTCTTAAATTTCTGGAGGTTGTATGCCTCGGGGAACACCTCCCTAGGCAATGAGTTCCAAAGCCTCGCAATTCGTTGGATGAATGAGTCTTTGGAAAGTGATGTTCTGCAGGTATCCAAAGTGACCACGAAGGGGTGTGAAGACTGAACTTGACGGGTTAATCTTGAAGAGACTGCCAAAGGAGGAGCGATTGTTGATATTTCAGAAGAGCATCGCCCATGAAAATATCTATAAAATAGAGACAAATCGCCAACTTTTCTACGGTGTTCCAGACAAGTGAGCGAGTTTGTAAGCGAGGCATCACCGACGAGACGAATTGCCCTTTTTTGGACAGAATCCAGTAGCTTCAGGATATGTTTAGGTGCTGCACTCCAAATATGGGAACAGTACTCCAGTACAGGTTGGATCTGTGCCTTATAGATCATAAGCAGCTGACTGGAGGTGAAATAGCTCTTGGCACGAAACAAAAAACCAAGTTTTTGGGATGCACTTTTGGCAATGGACCTCACGTGATTTTCCCAGGAAAGGTTATTGCTGATAGTAATACCAAGCATCGATATGGATGACTTCAGTGGTATGGTTACTCCTGACAAAGTTATGTTAGGCACAGTGAGATCGGCTTTTCTAGAGAAAAGACATGCTTGTGTTTTGTTTGCATTGAATTCTACCAAGTTATTGGATCCCCATTCGAGAATTGTTGCTAAGTCCATATTTATATTGTTAACATTTCTTCCTCGTTCATTTCTGGTTTCACGGGCTGATATAGGGGCCCTGGAAGAGAAAGCGGTATGGAGGGTACTATCATCGGCAAAGCTGTATACGGGACATGAAGTTGCTTTCAATAGGTCGTTGATGTGAAGTAAAAATAGTGTTGGTGCTAGAATGGATCCTTGCGGAACACCAGCATTTATGAGTAGAGTGTCAGATGAAACTCCATGGACAACTACATGGAGAGACCTGTTTGAGAGAAAACTAGCAAGCAGAGAACACAGCTGAGGGGGCAAGCCATAAGATGGAAGCTTGGCGAGGAGTCCCTGGTGCCAAACTCGATCGAACGCCTTGGAGATATCTAATGCCACAGCTAAAGTTTCTCCATACTTTTCAATAGATAGCTGCCATATATGTGAGACGTATGCGAGCAGGTCACCAGTTGATCTCTGATGGCGGAAGCCATATTGCCTATCATTGATAATTCCTGAGTCTTCCAGATATTTCATGAGCTCGATGTTGATGGCTTTTTCCATGACCTTTGAAATAATAGATAGCAGTGCGATAGGTCTGTAGTTGCTAGGTAGGGTCTTTTTGCCTTATTTAGGGACTGGCTGTACTCTTGCAATTTTCCAATTGGACGGAAATACTCCCAAATTGTAAGAGTGGTTGAACAACTTGCAAAGAACAGGTGTTAGTTCGGGGGCACATTTCTTGAGAACAATCGGCGGGATTCCGTCAGATCCACAGGCTTTGTTGGTGTTGAGACCCAGCGAAATCTTTCTGATAGCAAACCTCAGATAGGAGATGCACTATAAGAAGAAGAACTAAATAATAATCTAGGTAAACTACATTTATTATTTGTTTTTGTAATTACATCATATTCTTACTAAATGGTCGGGTCAGTAGGCACTCCCAAAGTTTGATGGCGTGGTATTTTAGGAATTCATATTGTTGGATCGTGTTCTTTATTGATCGAACTTTAATTGTTGCGTTTTGTCTTGCTCTATTAAGACGAGCAATTTATTACAAAATAACTCGGATATTAAATAATAGCAATTATTTTTATATTTATGTTTCAGCATTACGTTGCAATAGTGCAAATAATTCTTGTCCAGGTGCATCACACAAAGAGAAAATTTTGTTTGGAAAAACGCACGTTTAAAATATACAACGTCGTCGGATTTAAAAGGAATCAATTGCCAAACGGTCCCCAACAACAGTCATATACATAATGAATGTATTTTTAACAAGTTTACAACTTAAATCGGAATTGTATAAGAATTAATTCATGACGCAGAATGAGGCGGGATACATAAAAAGAGAGCCGAATTGGATTCTCGCTAAATTAAATATATAGCCAGAGATTAAATGAAAATGAATTTAGGACATGAATAGATTTTCATTTGTAGGTGATTTTCATTTGTAGGTATGTCTCGTTGGAAAAAGCGATAACGCTGTTGTGGGCAATTTTATTGATTCGAATAGTTTTTGTTTTGGAACGACCTCTTTTAAAAGCACAACTTAAAAAGTCGTTGCCTTAATGGCTTATAAATATTACTTAGACTCACCTAAATAAGCTCTCGTTGGAAAAGTTTTTCTCTAAATAGTTTATTTCTTTTTCAAACTGTCTTATTTACCGTTTCGTAATGTGTCGTTTTGAAGCTTTATACCGGATGTCTTAGTTGGATTGTTCCAACGCCGTATCTCAACTGTTTTAATACATTTAAGGAGATTCGGGGATCAAAGAAAAAATGCAGCCAAGTTTTTAAAAAACATATATTTCTTGGTTGTTATAGTTATTTATATTAAATTATGATTTTTCACAGATAAAAATTATTAAAAATTTTAATAAAAAATTTCGCTCCTTTAACATGGGTATTTATAAGAAATCAAAAGTTCTTGATATTAAAATAAACAAAAATATTGTAAAAAATGCAAAATTCGATGAAAAAAAAATACGAGAGTGAAGAAAATTTAATAACGAAGAGTTTGGGTGCTTAAACAGTATTATCGACTGTCTATTTTTTACCGGCACCGGCAATGGTGCATTCGTGCAGATGACTCAAGTCTCAAGTCAACCATGTAAATACACATAATCTGTGTGTTGTGCACTAACCAAGAAATAATGATTAGTAAAATTAAAAAGTTAATAAATATGGTGTATTATAAGTAATAATAATATAATGTTATATATAAAGTTAATATAAATGTAAATTTTTCTGTACTTTAAATAAATATGACATACATATTTACGATTTGATCATAATTAATGCCAGATTCGCATATTTTTTGCATACCCAAGCTTAAAACATTTTTTATCGGTGAAAAAGAATTTAGTAAGTATTTCACATTTATACCACTTTTGATTCTTAATAAAACATCCTGGATAGTTTTTTTGTGGTTAATAATATCTTCTACTTTAAGATAAGTTAATGACAGATTTTGTAGCATTTCTACATCGTAACAGGCATCTTGTGCACCATCATCTGTCATCGATAATAAATCACTGGCTAAACTTGTAAATTTAAATTTTTTTTTGCGATTTGGGTATTTCAATTTGACGTAGTTGTTTATCCATTTTAAACGTTTGAGGTTATGTTATCAGCTGTCAGCTGCTGCAAATAAAAATAAACACACGCTTATTTATTTGAAAACCTCATGACTATTTGGGCTGTTGCCACCTTTTTTTACAACTCAATTTTCAGTAGATTATTTAAATAAAAACCATATATTTTATGATATCATGATTAATGAATGATTTGTCCATTAATTTTATAATGATTTTTTTGTAAAAGTGTCTGTCAATATCAATTAGAAAAATTAGTACCTATATTTTTTATTTGAAGTTGGCAGCGCTGATAATCCCCTCGCGTCCCACTTCATCACCCCGCTCTGACCATTGAACCCCCTTAAATTCAGCCCCGGATCTAGGGGCTGATCTAGGCGACCTAGACCCTATTAACAGTTTCGCAAACGACAGCACACCTGTCTCAACTTTCACATCCTATCGATCACTTTCGGTGAATGATAAAAATAGACTCAGACAGGAACAGGTTAACTCCATCAATAAAGATTTTGCAGCAATCATCGAGTGGGGAACCAACAATCTTGTCAGTTCAACGCCCAGAAAACACAATGCGTCACGTTTTCCAAGAAAGTGAATTCCTCAAATCATTTTACTACAATGTCCGAAAAAACCTTTATATCAAGTCCCTCCATCTCGATTTTGGGAGTCACGGTGCCTAATAATATGTCTTGGCATGATCATGTTGCTAACATCGCAAAGTCAGCAAGTCAGAGGCTGGGTTTTCTGTGGAGAGCTAGAAAGCTTTTTACTCCTGATCAACTGTTGACGACGCGACGTACGAGGCTCAAATCCGACCTCTGCTGAAGTATTGATCGCACATTTGCGGATCAGCACCAAAACATTCTCTTCAGCTTCCAAAATCAGTTTTTCCAGAGAACTATGACATGTAATTTTTCAAAAAGCGGGTCCACAATCATCTCCTTTCTATAATCTCTCCCTCTTCTAATAGTTGTAGTGCGAGCCGTCCGTGGCCCACGCGATAGGTTTACCCTTTTTGCGACTATTTTCAGTAAAAAAAAAATCTAGGGCACCTGCCCCTGGTGGCAGTTTCAGGGGGCGCCATAATCAGAATCAAATATTTAAAAAAAATATTGTTTTACAAAGCGCCTATATAGCATCCAGCGCACGTTGTTCTATCGACTATTCATTTGATTTTAAAACGGTCAGTTAGTTTTTGAACACACAGTGGGTTTATGAACTATCCTACGAGCTAGCCTAATAAACCCGAAAGGTCGCATTTTTTCAAACATATAAAAGTGGTGTTCGATAAAATTTTAACAGAAATTAAAACAAGGGTAGAGAACGCAAAGAGTGTTCATGAAAATTTCGCCTTCCTGAGTAGCCACGCATTTTTAAATATTTCGACAGAGTATTTACAATCCAATAAAACCGACTTAGCTCTAAAATATTCAAAAGACTTGCATGCAGTTGATTTTTGCCAGGAACTTGCCATGTTCATAGAGCTAGTAACCGAAATTAAAGAAAAATCAAATGCATTCGACCTGTTAACAACATCTGTGCAAGCATGACTTGCAAGAAGCGTTTCCTAATGTTAGTATATCTTTAAGAAGGTACTACGACCTCTGTAAGCTGTGAGCGAAGCCATTAAGACTTTTATGAGCTAAAAAATTCCTTCGCAGATAAAAAAGCAAGATGTAGCAAGATTAGGGATTAACAAAGCTGAGCTTGAAGATTTTTTTTTTATTAGTTAGGCAAGACTTAAAATTCGTGTAGACTTATTATCAATCCGTCAATCTGTTAATCCAAATTCTTTTAAATTAAATTGTGCACTATTTTAAGACCAGCAATGGCAGTTATGCTGTTCAGCATACCGATGTAATTTAATAGGCTTTCATTTTATCAAAAGATTAAATTAATAATACCATTTTTATGTGCCGTCGTTAATAACTCAAGAAAACTAAGTCTTTTGTTATTATCTTTTTCTTCTTGTCCTTGGTGCAGATGAATTTTATTAGGTAAAAATTTGTAAATTTAAGTATCCGTTATATGGTAAATTTAGATGGATCGCACTCTTTTTTAATTTGTCTTTCAGATTTCTTTTCTGACTAGTTTTTCCAAACGTCCAATGTGCCATCGAGAAAAATCACCCTGTATAATAAAGAAAAAAAAGTAGGACTATCTTCTAAAAGAAATGAGATGCCATCAAAAACATAACTTGTAAAAAACATCTCAGTTCTTCTACCGTAAAAAGTTGTGAGATCCATGTAATACCAAGTCGGTTAATTTATTCAGTCTCTACTTAAGGGTCCTTCTGTCCATATCAATATTAAAAACCTTTTATGTTTTAAATAAGTAGATTGACTTAGCAATCGCACTAAACATTCCAATTTAATATAATATGTATTACTTGTGAGATACATTGTGTTTTCATGCGATGGCCAAGGCAATCTATTTATTTAAAACATAAAAGATTTAGATTTAGAGTTTAGACTTACGTTTTTAATAGCAACGTTTAATAAAATATTTTGATATTTATTTAAATTTGATTTATTTCTTGTTACTAAAACAAACGTTAAGTGTAATACCTTAAAAAGGAAGTTGTGCCTAGAATTAAAATCTTGAATTGAATATGCATTGATTCATTTAAATATCAAAAGTCAAACAGAAAGTGACTTAATATTGTTATTATGCTTCTCATAGAGGACATTAAGTTTCTGTAAAACGCTAAAAAATTTAAATTTAAACTTAATAAATCAACTAAGATATGGCGTGAAAACAATTCACCTAAAACACTCGGTATATCACAGAGCTTTAAGTATACTTTTACTTTTTTAAGATTAGTGATTTTCCATGTTCGACGTCATAAAATTATAAGTGCTTTAAAGAGTACTAACATTTAATTAACTTAACGCACTACACATTTAGTTTATTTAAAGGATTTGCTTTTAAATATTATGAAAGTGTTTTGTCATTAAAATAAAATTTTTAATGGCAATTAAATTTGTGAATTATGCGGAAAAAAATTTAAAATATATTTTATTTTTAATCACAAAAATGATAATAATAATTCACCATAAATCACAAAACAAGTTGAGCTAATTACATTTAAAATTTGTTAAAAAAAAAAAAAAAAAATTCCCACAGGATGATTAACCTGTCTTCTTCTTCTTCTTCTAGTGCCTATTCGTTTCGAATATTGGCGACCATCCTGGCTATGATGACTTTATTGACTGCTGCTTTAAACAGTTCTGTGGTTGCTTTGAATACCATGTTCTTAGGTTCTTGAGCCATGATATTCTTCTTCTTCCGGGCCCTCTCTTTCCAAACACTTTTCCTTGTCATATTTCATTATATGTCCGAGATACTCCAGTTTCCTTCACTTAATCGTTTTCATCATCTCTTTTTCCTTCCCCATTCTTTCCAGTATTGTTTCGTTGGTCACTCTATCTACCCATTAACCTGTGCGTGGGATAAAATATTTTAATCACACATATTAACATTCACATATAATAATAGTGTTACAAATCCGGTCCTGTCGCCAACCGAGGATCGACCGCAGCTGAGGTCTGTACCGACGACCAGCTTTGTCGGTCGCCGACGGGGTCTAGCAAGGTCGAGCAATCTTTCGAAGATACGTCGAAGGGTGGAGAAACAGGTGGAATGATCTGGAATTGTGATATCGAGATATAAAAGGGGAAGCGATCATAAAAAGAGCCAGTATCGGTTTTAAAAGTGTTTATGAATTAATAAATGTAAATAGTTATATAGAGTTGTAAAAGTTGTATAGCTAAGTAAATATCTAAGTGGTTAATAAAAGTAGAATTTTTTGTATTTAAATAAACTGGATCGAGAGTTTTAATCGCCGAACCCACGGAAGAACTGAAAAGTCCTGACAATATTAATAGCAATGTTTATTTACAATAAAAATAATTATAACAATTTATAAATTTCCATAACATAACAATAGCTATAACAATTTTATAAATTTACGAATCATGAACATTATTGAACTAAGAATAGTACTAGTTGGCGGAGTAGTATAAATAAACGGTGTAAATCCACAAAGGATAATCTCCGCGTGGATCATTAAGGTTAATTTTAATTAATATTTAACGGTTCAATACGTAAAATGGAAACAAAATACGTAAACAAACGTATTTGTCCAGGATTCTTGAAGATTAAGGTTATTTTTTAGCCCTTCTGCGGTATAGAAAGAGTGCTCTTGGTGATCTTAACCTCTGGGGGACTTTGTCATGTGAATGGGCAAAAGTCGACCTATGCAAACGTACCTCGACCAGATCGAAATTGTTTTAAAATAAGGCCAGGTCAAAAGTACCAACAACCAACAAGCCTGTATGAAAGCACTGATGAATGTAGAAGAAGCAAAGGACAAGTGTAAGAACCATAGAAATTACAAACCTCACACATATTACGGACAAGAAATAGCATACTGTAATATAGGGAAAAGGGCGTGACTATATGTATGTATGTATTATTATTATTTGTAAACAAATCCTACCACAATATTAATCTTACCCTTATTTTTAAAATTTATAAAATTTTCTTAAACCATTTTGTATGTAATAATATGTAATGTAATATGTAATAATTACTTAATTATTTTGGTTAATTGTTCAATTTAAAATTGTTTAAATTTTTTTTTATATTTTGTTGGTATTTTTTTAAAAATAAAGGTGTAAAAATACCTTAATATTAGACGTGCCCATCAATAAATATTGATCCAGTTTAACTATCATCTAGCGTTCTATTTTATAACGTTGATAAACGGTAAATTAGTGTGTTATTAACATGTATCCTTAATGAACCATAATTATTTAATCACTTTGTGGTTCTTGCACGTTTACGAAATAGAACTATCGATCGGTCCATCTATTGTTAACAATGTTGTTATTAATTTACAAGAAAAAATGCATGAAAATGTTTGTTTTTTTTTGATCATTTTTAAAAGCTGTTTAAAAAGTTACAATTTGATTGTTGACAAATAAAATAAATACTCCCCATTACACTACTTAAATAAGTAAACAGGTGCACATAGTGGTTAAAGTTATAAATAAATTTTATTTAAATACAACGTGGTTTTACGATTGGTTGATGACGCATACCGCCTTCATAACATTAGTATTTCTGTTAATAGGACTCTTGGAGAGCTGCTGTCAGTTTCACCAATCAAACCAACATCTAAGACAATAACTATTTTTTCTACATACCTCCTTTATCCTTATAGCCCTTAAATTAAAATAATAATAATAATAAATCGACTTTATTCATGACGAAATGTGAAGTTGACAGTACCCTAATCGATGGTAGAATGCGTCTACCACATTTTTCCTTGATTGTTTAGACCTTGACTAGACCTTTTAAAGTACATAAAATTATAAGTGTTATATACAGCTGAAATTATATTGAAAAGGAGATTCCAATAAGACTGAATATACATATATTTAAAAAACCAAAGTAACTAATAATATCAGAGAAACGGCAAATCTGACAACATTGCAAATGTCAAATCTGGAATCTCCTTATCTTAAAATAGGCTTATGCCAAATTTTGTACAATTCGGAGTGGCAATTTACGAGATAATTGTCCGTTTCCAGACTTTTGGTCCACTCTGAATATGAATTTTGTTTGATGCTTTGCAAAAAAGTTATACATACATACATATAGTCACGCCTTTTTCCCGTAGAGGTAGGCAGAAAAATTTGAACCCAAGTACACAAATTCATTTACTTCTTCTACTCTTTCTCCCTTAATCAGAACTTTACAGTAAGTCATGTTTTCTTCTCTTTCAAAAACCATTACTTTCGTTTTGATAACATTTATTTCATCCTCTTGATTTTCAGGGCATGATGCATAACATTAACCATCGTCTGCAACACCTATTCAGATGACGCTAATGTAATTTGATCATCGGCGTAAAGAAGGCATTTGACGATCATATCATTCATTTTCAATTCATACGCACTCTCTTTTTAATCTTTTAAACAATCGTCTATGTTTAAGTTAAACAGCCAGGGCGAAGCCACACATCCCTGTCTCACACTTTCAACGGCTCAAGACGTACGGCTAGATAATTTAATAATGGACTTTCGGAAAAACTCTTCCCACACTTGTCTGTGTTTATTATGACAGTAATTCTTGACTAAGATACACGTAAGCTTTTGCAGAAGTTAAATAATATGGGTCGGTGCCTTGGGAAATAACATTGTGGGTTCATTTTTTATACATGACAATAAAAAACGAAGTAATATTAGACAAGTAATAAAATTAGGATGGATCTTTTCTGCAACAAAATTTCTTCAGCCCACCCCCTTCCGAGATATCACCCCTAAAAGATGGTGAGTAAAATTTACCCGCGATGATTCGCGTATGGATTTTAAACGAGATCACTCGTGCGTTAGATTTTATGTCACATTTTTAAAAATTTCATAAATATTCGCATGAATTTAGAAATACCCTTTATAATAATGTGCTGTTTATTAAATTTTAATTTAAAGTACTAGGTCTGACAATAAAGTACTGGAACTGGTACAATAAAACTACCATAGATTTAAAATAATACAGTCTAACTAAGCTTTTTTATTATAATTTCACTGCCTATTTCTACACATTGTTAAATGCATTTGTTTCGTTTGTTTATAACAATTTGATAACTGCATCGGAGCAAAATCAGATGAATATGAAGGGTGGTCGAAAATATGGATTCATTATTTATAAACCAAAAACTGCTTCACAGAGAAGGCGTTGTGGGTGGGTGGTTTTATCTGCATTATTTTGTCACAAATCGGATCAATTTGCTCATCTTGGAGCTTTTGATTCTTGGAAATGATCCATTGTATGGATTTCCTAAAGGTTTCTGGATCAAATTGGAATATCCAAGTTTTATAAAGTAATTACTTTTTTCAGTATTGTCGGATAAGTTTTAAATTTTCAAGAATGTCTGAGCAATTGCCTTGGCAGGTGTTTTTGATCCTGGGAAATTTTTTTTTGGAACCATCTTCCCTGTTAGTATTCACCATATCTGCAATCATTTTAGTACCAAAACATCGATTTATCCAATGATTTCTCCGATTTCTTTCACATGGTCGTGATTTTGTCACTCGGCATTTTTCAAAGCGACGCTTGTACTAGGTCTCTTTTTTATTATTGCATTTAATTCTTAAAACTTTGTAAAACAAGACAAGCCTTGTTCAAAAGCTGATTATGGAAAAAATAATATGACGTTTTGCCACAAAACTTTTGTATGTTTTTTAAAAACAATAATTCGATAATAATTTACTACTCCCTGTTTATTGTAACACAAAATACATGAGGTTTAAGGCGTATTAAACAGAAAAAAAGAATGGAATGAACACATAAATAGGATGGACGGAAAAGTAAAAATTGCTCATGATACGTCACCACGGAGGCGCAGGAGCGTAGGGCGTCTTTGAAAGAGATGGAGCGACAACCTGAATGCATAGCAATAGGCAAGTTGACGAAAAATAAACAGGCGATTCGCCTTAAGTCAAGAAAAAAGAAGAAGAAGAATTGTCAGTATATGCCTAGGACAGCGAGTTCTAAAATGTTGTCAGATTGCCTATTACAAACCACTTTGTGCGCTTAAAGAGTAGATGATACAATTTTAAATAAACCACTTTGTAGTGTTTGGATATTGCTTTGGCTATGGTACGGATATGTCGGTGCAAATGGAGATTTAGTGTTAAATTAATTCCAACGAAATTAGAGGGATTATTACAGGAAAGGATTTAATTGTTTATGTTATGTAAAATCGATCGTGGCTATTGTTGGTAGCGTGCTATCATTACCTTTGTATGTGTTGAATTCTCTGTGAGGAGAATGGAACACTTAAACAATTACCAAATCAACTGCTGTTTCTTTCGTGATGGATAATTCCATTTATTAAATATTTTCCTAAAGTATGATTTAACGTTTTACAATTTCTATAATCAATAGATATTTTTTTTAAATTTTAATAAATCATCCCTATTAATTTTATGATTATACACTAAGATTGAGATATAACAGCTGGTTTTTATTTTTAATTAATTTAATTAAAGTCGTTCTTTGATTATTGTACGTCTTCTAAAAAAAAATTACATCAAAATTTATTAGTTTTAATCAATTAACAATTTGGAGCGGTACGGCTGTTTTATAAGAGTTTAAGATTATTGATTTTATAAAAAATACGATAAGACGCTGCTTACATGGTTATACAATATTATTTATATATTTTTTTGTATCTTGAATATAAAGCAACTAATACATACATTCTTATAATCACATCTTTTCCTGTAGGGGTAGGCAGAGACCACATTTTTTTACTTGCTAAGGTTCTAACACACGTCTTTTGCTTTCTCTACTTTCATCAGTGCTCTCATACATGCTCGTCGGATATTGGTACTCTTGACCTGGCCTTTCTTCAAAACAATATTGATCTGATCGAGATACGTTCGCCTGAGTCGACCTTTACCGACTTGTCCATACTCACTCGCTTTATAAATCCCAATTCAGTATATTTGATTTGATTTCAGTATATTTATATATTTCAGTATATTTGATATCGTAAAAGTACATACATACATACATAAAGTCACGCATTATTCCTATAGGGGCAGGCAGAGACCACTTCCTTCCACTTGCTACGGTTCTTACAAACATCTTTTGCTTCCTCTACTTTCATCAGTGCTCTCATACTTGCTCATCAGTTGTTGGTACTCTTGACCTGTCCTTTCTTCAAAACAATGTTGATCTGATCAAGATATGTTCTCCGAGGTCGACCTGTACCGACTTGTCCATTTGCACTCGCTTTATAAATTTGTTTCGTCAATTTTTCTTCATCCATCCTTTCTACGTGTCCAAACCATCTAAGCATTCCTTTATTTATATTTGTAACCACATCTTCTTTTACGCCACAGCGTTCTCTTATCTCACTATTCTTTACTTTATCCAACCGAGTCACTCCGGTTATACTTCTCAGACTACTCATCTCCGCAGCATTAATCTAATTTTCATTCTTCTTCTGCCAAACTCAACATTCAATACCATACAAAAGCTATGCAGTGCTCCATTCATTTGTTTTCCTGCCAACACCCTTCGTTTAATGTCACTGTCAAACTTTCCATCTCTCGTAAACTTTGAACCCAAGTACACAAATTCATTTACTTGTGCTACTCTTTCTCCCTCAATCGAAACTCCACAGTTTGTTATGCTTTCTTCTCTTTCAAAAATCATAAATTTCGTTTTGCTTATATTTATTTCCATCCCCTAAAAGTAAAAGCCTTGGAAAAAAACCTATGTAATATTGAACATAAGAAGTACAGGAGTTGCAATAACTGCATCTTAAACAAAAAAACTGAAAATTACAGAACTTCGCTTTTTTAAACACCCTTTATAATTTTATTTTATTTAGCGGAATAAACACAAAATCTCAATCTTTTGTGATATATGTCCAATAGCTTCCTTCTACAGATTTTGGGATACAAAATTTTTCGGTTTGTTTAGTATTAAAAAAATATTTTAATAATGTCCATACAACAAATTTACTTAAAGTTTAAAAGTTAAATAACCGGTGTTTTTTATCAAATATTCTAATAAGTTTTCTTCTGGCTCAGTGTATATATTTATTATAATTTTTTTTTTCTTTAATGTATGCAAATACTTGTTTTTCTTAGTACTCTCTGCTCTTCACAAATCGAATAAGTTTTCGCTCCATTTCTTTCGGTGTCTTCCGACGCTTCGGCGTCTCAAGTGTGTCTTATCTTTGGTTATTCTGATCATTCATTATCATTATTCATCCGATCTATATGTTCGTTTAATTTTTCTCTTTCTTTCTAGCATCCATTCATATCCTTACTTCCCTTCTTGTCAAAAGGTGTTTTCCCGCTAAGCTGCGCACTATTTTCATTTCGGTGGTTTCTAAAATTCTCTTTGTGCTTGATGTTGCTGGTCTAGTTTCCGCTGTATACTTTAACATAGGTCGAAAAAAAGTCTTGTAAATCCGAGACTTGGTGTTGATTTTTGACATACAAACATACATATAGTCATGTCATCTTTCTTTAGGGGTAGCTAGATACCAATTTCTTTTAATTTCTACGGTTATTATACACATCTTTCGGTTCTTCTACTTTTATCATTGCTTTCATAAATGCTCGTTGGTTGTTAGTACTCTTGACCTGGCCATTCTTTAAAACAATTTTAATCCGGTCGAGATACCCTCACCTAGGTCGATCTCTACTGACTGCCCGTTCCCACTCGCCTTATAAATCTGTTTCGTTAATCTTCTTTTATTTATCTTCTCTACGTGTTTAAACCATCAAAGCATTTTTTTTAACTATTTTTGTTACCACGTCTTCTTTTCCATCACAGCGTTCTCTTATCACTCTATTCCTCACTTTATTCATCAGTCACTCCAGCTATACTTCCTAGACTACTCACCTAATCTTACTTTTGTGCTTCTTTTGCCAAACCCAATATTTACTACCATACATAAGTGTAGGAACCAACAACTATCTAATTAAGTCGAACAAATTACTTTATAAACTTATTTACTTATATAAGTTAACCAAATTACATTACATTACATTACATTACTATACTCAGGTTCGCTACGCACCTGACAGAATACAGAGTGACCAACAGTGAGATTGATATTCTCACTGAAAGTCGCGCGGCCATCGGGGCCCTCGTGAGTAACACCACAACATCATTGGTGGTGTGGGACTGCATGCAAGCCCTCACTGAGTTAGCGACGGTAAACAAAGTCACTCTTACATGGGTTCCTGGGCACACAGTGATAAACGGCAACGAGATAGCCGATGAACTGGCAAGAAACGGGACCCTGGTGGAACCAAGAAGCCATTTGGTTGGATTACCAATTACCGAAGCAAAACATTTACTAAAACTAATCCTTATACAAGAACATATTGCTCAGTGGAATGCAAATACTGGCTGCAGAACATCAAAACAGCTGATGAAAAGACCTCTCCAGAAGATGGACAATGGAACGGAGTAGACTAAGCAGCACGCTTGGCCTGCTCACAGGACACATCGCACTAAGGGCGCACCTCTTTAGACTTAAGCTAGTGGCCGAGAAAAACAGCCGACTATGCGGTGAGGAGAAGGAGAGCAGTATACACATTCTGTGTTTGTTATTATTGCTTATATATTTCCACCTATCAATTGAAGATTGATACTTTAAAGGTACGAAATATTTTTGAATTATAGCACTGAAACGTGTGCGAGGGCTGTTTTACGTAATAATCGTAGTTTTTTAATCAGGGTTTTGTCGTTATAATATGCTACCTTAATGGCGGTAATATTGTAAGATTTAGTTTAAAAAATCGTCAATTTTCAAATTCAGTCTATAATAAAAACATTTAATTTTGTGTGTATGTGCGTACATGTTCGTAGGTGCGTTCGGAATTATTTATCGTCTCGATTATCTCGAGAACAAAAAATGATATCGACGTGGGACCAGATGCATTCGACGCATAATTACGCAACTTAAAACTGATTAGATTTTCAGCAAAATCGGTCAAGCTGTTTTTATGGAGAATCAAAAGACTGAAAAAAAATGTTAAACTACCTGAATTTTGCAATTTATAAATTATACTATTTTTAATACAGAATTTTAAGATCTTTTGAATAATATAATTTTTTTTTAGACTGCGGGAACTGATAATATGATTATTGCAGGTTAGGAATATTTGTATGAAAACTATGATGACAGTATTTTTAATAATACTAATAATGATTATAACAACAAAACATATTGTATTTTTTCATTCCTTCCACTGGGAAGTTAGTCGTGGTTAGTCGGGTCGCACCCAGACCACTGATATTTTTTTAAAAGTACTTGCTGCATCAACTTCTAGGGTTATTGGCATTACAAAATATTATTTTTTAGTAGAGTTTACATATTTTTAAGCATATTAATTTCCGTTTAAAAGCTTATAATTATAATTATGTTCTTTGTTGCCGTGTAGAAGATCTTTTAAGTTATCCTGATGATTTTGCTTTTGCCGTATCAGAACGTATAATGTATTGTCCATTAGGATGTGTTGAACGGTAATTTTTGAGTCACACGCGAAACAACGAGGTTCCTGGTCTCCTGAAAAGAAAATTAATTATCAAAATATTTGAAACCAATAATCGAACATTTTTTTTCTGATTTTTGTAACTTAAAAAAAATGTTTTAAATTGGAAAACGAAAGAAAATATTATAACGACACATGTTGGAAAATCTTTTCTTTAAACATGATAAATTGTATTTAATTTTCAGAGGACAAAAGAAAAGAGATTTATAGTTTGTTTCTTAATTTGAAAACGGTAAAATGTTGAAAGACAGTTAAGTGGACAAAAATGGGCTTATTTTACAGACTAATGTAAAATTATAATTGGCTTATATAACAATTATTTACGAGGTTTGACAATAAAATAATACCATTCGTTACCTTAGCGGATGTTTATAAGAACCCTAACAAGTCAAAGAAAGTGAACTCTGCCTACCCCTACGGGAAAAAGGCGTGAATATATGTATGTAAATATTTGAAAACAATTTTAAACTTTTTATATAATTTTTATCACTAAAAAAAATTTGTATATCACAATATAAAAAAAAATTGTTAAATTATAATATTATTCACAAGTATTAATATAAATGAAATGTTGTACATGAACTGGCTTTTTTATGGACTAAAAACGTGTTTTGTTGTACACTTTACGTCTTCTAGTCTGTATACAAATACATAGTACATAGGAGATCATGAGTACAGTCAAAATTCGGAAATTGGAATACTTAGGACACATCATGAGAAACAGCGAAAGATACGGTCTGTTGCAGTTTATCCTACAGGGAAAGGTGCTTGAAAAGTGGTCACCAGGCAGAAGGAGGATCTCATGGCTTAAAAACCTGAGAACTTGGTTTGCCACGAGTCTATTTAGGGCCACAGTTAATAAAATATTTATTGCCAGAATGATCGTTAACGTCCGATAACGGACAGTCACTGGAAGAAGAAGTCTGTATATAAGTTAACTTAGTCAGTCATTATATTTGATAGCCAACTTCATACTGTCGGATTAACTGTAACGGTGTGCGCGCGTAGCTTCCAATTTTACTCTCAACTAAAAGCGCCAAAAAAAGTATAACTCAAAAAAAAAGGTATGTGCGAAGATAGTTCTAAAAATCCCTACTCAGGTTTAAAGATACGCCTTCCAACAAGTTTGTATGGTTTAAAACTCATCCGGATTTACAGAAATATGTGCTTACTTGAAAAGTTTAGCTTTGGAACAAGACTTGTCTCGTTTTAACGTTTGGGTGGAGTGTAAAATAAAAAGAGGATGGCAATAAATGGTGTCACAGAAGTATCAAGAAAATTGCACGTCCCGTTTCGTAATTTTTATGTGACACAAGCGTCCTTTCGAGGGCCGAAAATCAGTGGAAGACGATAAACTTGGGGGACGTCCGTCATCTTTATAAAATAACTGATGGAGAGAAGGGTTTTAATATCCTCGCCAAACCCTAAGGGTTTTCATATCTCTGTAGTGTTTTTGCACTTTACTTATTTTTTATTATGGATCACAGTTCCAATAAAACATTTTATTATCACTTTTTTTAATGCAACAAAAACACGTAACAACGAAAAAACAAAAAAAGAACCCCTTACCTAAGCAGGCAGGAAGGCTACTCTCGCTAAGTAGGGAAAAACAGTTGTAGGGCTTTGTACCGGACACTGGCCTTTTTTTTCCGTTGGGTTGGGCAGAGACCACTTCCCTCTACTTGCTACGGTTCTTACACACACCTTTTGCCTCCTCTACTTTCATCAGTGCTCTCATTCATGCTCGTCGGTTGTTGGTACGCTTGACCTGGCCTTTCTTCAAAACAACGTTGATCTGATCGAGATATGTTCGCCGAGGTGGACCTCTACCAACTTGTCTATTCACACTCGCCTTAGAAATTTGTTTCGTCAATCTTTCTTCATCCATTCTTTCTACGTGTCCAAACCATCTAAGAATTTTTTTATCTATCTTTGTAACCACACCTTTTTTTTACTGCACAACGTTCTCTTATCTCACTATTTTTCACTTAATCCAACCGAGTCACTCTGGCTATACTTCTTAGACTACTCATATCCGCAGCATTTATTTTATTTTCATGCTTCTTCTGCCAAACCCAACATTTACTTCCAAACGTAAGTGTAGGAACTAACACACCTCTATGTACAGCCAGACGTGCCTTTTTTGACACTTTCTGCTCAAAAAGGTTTTTTCTTGATAAAGTAAATAAATAAAGAGTTATACTCCAAAAACCACTTAATGGCACCCTTTTTTTCACTTTCAATTGCCGCAATGAAAAATTTTACTAAATTTCAAAAACTGTTTCTTTTTATTTGGTAAAATTTTACCTTCGTTGCCCAAGCTATTTGTCCTGTCGCAGTGAAGGGATATTTGTAGGTACTACTGTTTTGACAATACTGACATGGAAGTTTTTCTACTATGTTTATTGTACTAATTTTTTGCCGAGTCTAAAATGCTGCATAAATATGCTGCTATTATTTTAAAAGTATTAAAAAAAATAGTAACGCTGATGCTTTAGAAAATAGTAGTTAAAAATAACAAACTGAGTAAAGGTCATATGGACAAACCAAGCGGTGTATAAAATGCAGATAGATCCAAAAATAAATAAAAAAATCAATGCCCAAAGAACTTCGTAAATAGTATGCCTAGATAATATAAAATTACAAAATTTATAAAAAATAGCATCGGAAGAATCCTCTCTCAAAAAAAAATTAAAGAAAACTAATAAAATGTTATGAACAGCTAAGAGAAAAAATACGACTAATTTAATAAAATATTTAAAATTAAAAAAAAAATATTTATATATAACAACAAATTTAAACCATAAAAATGGTATTGTTTATTCTCGAATATAATTATTTATTTTACATTTTTTTTTTGTTAAATTTTGTCATGGATAAATTGTGTGACAGTTATGATGAATTGAGCGGCGTATTGCTTAATTAAGTTATACAAAGGAAACATGGAAAGTTTTGCAATATTACGCAACCACGTGGCGCAGGAGTCCAAGTGTTGGTGCATGTTGAGACGTGTTCATACTTGCACATTATTTACTACTCCAAGCCGGTGAGCTCAGTTGTTTATCAGCAGTAATAATTTTATGTGCATGCTACTGGTCACAAAATGATATTCGGGTGGTTTTGCGGTATAACTTCGCTCGTGGTTTAAACATAGACCAGTGCTTAGAAAAAATTACTCTTGCACTAGGTGATGATTGTTCATATCGTACGACTATATTCAGGTGGTATAGAGAATTTCAAAAAAAAATTTTTGTTTGGAGCACGCTAAGAGGACGTGAAGGCCACCAACGTTCGATATGGAGGAAAACGTTACTGCTGGGAGGAAAATGCTTAACAAAGACTTACTTAACAGTGACTTACCACCAGATTCAGGAAACCTTAGGCCTAAATGCACTAGTATTCTGAACGATTATTTGAACGTGACGAAAGTTTGTTCTCTCTGGGTACCGCTTAGTCTGATTGAAGACCAGATGACACGACGTGTGAAATGGTACCGGGAGACGCTAAAATTTTTTGATAAAGGACAATCTCGGTATGTAAAAAACATCGTGATGGGTGACGAGACTTGGCCATACACCCGTACTAGTCAGAAAATCCCGATCAGTAAAGAAGAAAATGATGTATGTTTTAAATCGAGTGAAATTGTGAAGCGAGTCATATGGTACGCATAAAAGATAGTCACAGCTAAGTGATACAATGAACAGTGCCTTCCTAAAGTCATAGACTCTCTGAAGAACTTTCAAACAAATTCATGAATGGACACCTGGTTCTTTCATCATGACAACGCTTCAGCTCACAGAGCGAAAGCCGATACCAAATATTTGATCATTTTTTCTTCTTCTGTTGCTCTATTCGTTTCGGACGTTGGCTATTAACAAAGCTATTCTAATTTTATGCAAGGCATTCCACATACGACAATCCAAACCACTGGCGCAGGTTGTGCATCCATGAATGTCGTCTCTTTTCTGGTCCCTTCTTACCATTTACCTTGCCCTGCACAATCAGCAGCAGTAGACAGTATTTATCGTGTCTTATGATGTGGCCAAAGTACTTGAGCTTCCGCTTCTTTACTGTAAAGATGACTTTCTTCTCTTTCCCCAGTCTCTGTAAAACTTCCGCGTTGGTGATGTGGTCATTTCAGGGTATTTTCAGAATGCGCGGATACACCCACATCTCTAAGGATTCCAGTTTCTTTAGGGTGGCCTCTGTTGCGATCCAAACCTTCACCCCGTAGGACAAAACAGAAAAGACATAACACCTTACTAGCCTTAGTTTTAGTTGTAAAAAAAATCTTTGCTAGTAAATAGTTTCTTCATGTTATTAAACGTAGCACGAGCCTTTTCTATTCGTGATCGTATTTCCAAAACCTGGTCCCATTTCAGGTTAACCGGGGTCCGAGATATGTGTATGTTTTCACCTGATATATGTCCTGACCATTTATCGTCAGATTCTTTGGAGGATGTTGACTTTTGCTAAGGATTATCCATTTTGTCTTTGATATATTGCATTACTATTATGACTGTGTCGTTCGCATACCTGATGTTGTTAACCGTTTCTCCATTTATTTTGACGCTGTCTGATGTTTCATCTAGAGCTTTTCTAAAGATTTTTTTAAAGTATATGTTAAACAAGAGCGGTGACAGAACGCAACCCTGCCTCATTCCTTTTCTGATAGCAATTTCGCTGCTGAGCGAGTTACCAAATTTAATTTTTGTGGTTTGATTCTGAGTACTTCGATAAAATTTTTGTGTTTGACCTTGTCAACTGCCTTGAAATAATTGTTAAAGAACAGATGTACGTCTTTGTTCATACGTCTGTATTTTGGATGAGATCCTGCAAGCTGAAGATCGCTTCCCTTGTGCCCAGTGCATTACGGAAGCCATTTTACATTTTGTATATATTCGGTTTTGTATGATTTTTGTAAATACCTTCGTTATTTGATTAATCAGGCTTATTGGGCGGTGTTGTTCGCAATATTTCGCACCTGGTTTTTCAGGTACGAAAATAAATGTTGACTGTAGCCATTCCTCAGGGATCGCCCCTCTATTATATTTGTTGTTGAAGAGCGTAGTAAGAATATCAACTGTATTTAATATCTCAGATCAACATTGTTTTGAAGAAAGACCAGTTCAAGAGTACCAACAACCGACGAGCATGTATGAGAGCACTGATAAGAGTAGAGAAAGCAAAAGATGTTTGTAAGAACCGTAGCAAGTGGAAAGAAGTAGTCTTTGCCTAACCCTATGGGAAAAAGGCGTGACTTTATGTATGTATGTATGTATTGAATATCTGTATATATTTGCCACTACAGGAATAAAACTGCTTAAGCACCCTACCTACAATTCAAACCTTGCACCGTACGACTTTGCACTGTGTAAATGAAGCTGGAATTGAGATAGTTTTTAGTAATAATGACTTGGGATAGCAAGTGCGCCATAATCTCTAACGAGACGTGGTTTAAAGGTTGGTTTTGGCGGATTGCGTGCGATGAAAATTATTTTGCAAAAATTAAATAAATAGAGCTGTATTGCAACACTTTCCCAGTTTACTTTGTACTTTTGCTTCGATTAACTTGAAATGCTTATACGTACTGAAATGGAAACCGCGCGTATAAATAATGCCGAGTTAACGTTACCGTAAGCGTCTATTAATAAAGTTTGTAAATAGGATCTTCTCGACATTTTGGTTACTCAGAGTAAACAATAAAACGAAGTCGCTTGTTTAAGTATTACTACTTTGTTCATAAAGTTAATAACCCTTGAGACACACCTACGATCACAGAAATTATTTACTCATTTTAAGACAATAATTTATAATTAGCCTACGGTACATTTGTGAAGCAGAAAATTTGTGGCGCCAGCTTTTTGTAATTAATAATAATTGAATAACGTACTGGCTTCAATTCAAATTTTTTACCTTAAATATAAAATCAACAAGCCAAATCCCTACTGAACAGTTTACAAGGTGGGTTGTATCGGACACAAATCTTATAGTGGTAAATTAAATTTAAATTCTTGGCCAAATAGATTATAAAAAAATATATGATAACTAGTTAAACCCTCCCGCGCTTCGCTGTGGCTAAATCTGATTAATTATTACGGTATTACAGTATTCCAGCCAACATACATTTACCAAGAAAACGTTTCTTACCCTATTTTGCGTTGCTGTGGCTAGTTGTCGAATGAAAGGAAAGAAAAAAAAATGCTTTTCACTAAAATTGTAAAGCAAGTGAATGTACTACATTTTTTTTGTCCTTTTTCTGCATAAACATAAAGATCGGTTGGTTTACAGAATCTGGAGCATGCGACATTATTGGCCATGAGGCCAGCATACGTTTACTTAATTCAAACGACACACCTTTTTGTTTTACAGGGTGAAATAAAATCAATGTTAATTTTGAATTATAAAAAATGCTATAAACTAATTTTTTTTAAATGGCACACATATTATTTTCTTACCCTGTACAATTCTATAGTAGATTTGGAAAAAATATTCCTAACATTTCCCTTAACCTAAGTTAAACATTTTCCCAGATTTTTTGCTTTTTATTTTTCATTATCTCATGAAATAACTTTTACAATTTTGGAGCGCTATGAATATAATTGTCAAGAGTACAGTTGTTATAGTTTAAAAGTTTAATTCGTCAAATAACGTTTATTTTTTATTGCTTAAATTAGTAACAATGGCTAGATACGAATAATTAAAATACAAATCTCGAAAAATGTTTAACTTAGGTATAGGGTATAGGAAAATATTTTTTCTTAATATACTATAGAGATGTATGGGTAAAAAAAAATATGTTTACCATTTAAAAAAAATTAGTTTTTAGCATTTTTTATAATCCAAAATAAATGTTGATTTTATTTCACCCTGTAAGACAAAATTTAAAATATTTTTCTGGAATAACATTGAGCTGTCTATCAGTAATAGATGAGGATAGTAAAAATTGACTAATTATAATTTATCACGAAATAACAGTAAAACGTAAATTTTTTTACTAAAATAATTATTACTGCGAAAACCAATAAATTTAGGTATAGTATCTTGCTATAAAAAGTTATTTATAATTTAGTAAGTAATTCAAATATATTCGGGGTGTTTCATTTAAAATAACGAAGTTGACGTTAACATCCGGTACGATCGAAAGTCGCCGAAAGTCGAGCATATTTTCATTCGATAGACCAATGTCAAAAACATTAATTACAAATTTTCAGATTTTTTTTCTGACTTGCTTTGCCGTAACGTCTTATGTGCCATGCAGAAAAATCACCCTGTATATTAATTTATTATCACTTTTTAGATGAAATGAAATCAATTTTAACATAAATAAGTAACCTTAAATAATACTTTGCACATCAATTAACTGGTCACAGTATTACCCTTTTTTCGCACTGAAGAGTTTATTTTCACTATCTATATTAACACTGTTGATGAATTGGACAGGTCCGGCTTTTAAAATGTTGGTCGCGATTCGTAACACTATGTTACTCCCATCCACAGCGTTTTAAGTGCTACAGAATGTCCCATTAAAAAAATATATATTTTTACTCCTTGAAATTTGCAAAAACAAGGCAAAGAATAAATATAAAAGGCAATAAAGAAGGAGATTCATAAAGATGAATTTGATAGAAGGTTATCTGACGATTTCCAAAACAATAATAAATAAATAAGAATAACCAAAGGTAAAAATACTACCTCGCAACTGGAAAAAAATTAGAAACCAAGATGGTAGTACGGTAAAAGAACAGGAATGCGTTTTAAAGAGATGGAAGAAATACTTCGAAAATCTATTTTAATAAGAGGATACACAAGTACAGGCCCCATTCGGAGACATGAGTGAAAGTTGCAATGAAAGTGAAATTGGTACGACAGAAATTGTGGAAGCGTTGTATAGTATGAAATTGGGTAAAGCTGCTGGGTACGACAGAATAACAGTTGAAATTCTGTAGGCTGGACAAAGCGTAATAAATAGTCTGCTGTACAGCCTTTTTAACCTTTTTTGGAGGTGTGGTAACGTACCAGACGACTGGTGCAAGGCCAGTGCCAGTTTATAAGGGAAAAGGTTCGCAGCAGGACTGTTAAAACTACCAAAGTATTAATTTCCTCAGCATATTTGGCAAACTGTATGCAAAGATATTGATTAAAAGAGTGAATGAAACGAAGAAGATTACATAAGATGTGCAAGCATGATTTAGAAGAGAAAGGAGATGTATCGATCAGGTATTTTCATTACGAGGTATAGTCAAAAAAAGTATAGTCAGAAAGTCTACTGCGCTTCTATAGACTTGGAAAAGGCCTATGACAAAGGGGTGAGGGGTAATTAAATACGAGCACTAAAATCACTTTACGAAAATTTCACTGCTTGTGTCAGGATAAACGGAGCTTACACGGACTGGTTTAACACCGAAAAAGGTGTGAGACAGGGATGTCTGGTTTCGCCATGGCGACTTATATAAAGACGATTGTTAAAAAGATTTGAAAAAGAGTGCGTATGGGTTGAAAATAAATGATTTGATAGTCAAAAGCCGATAATAAAGTCATATTAGCGTCATCTAAAGAGGAGTTGCAGGCGATGGTTAATGTTATGCATGATGCTCAAAAAATTAAAGGGATGAAAATAAATTTAAGCAAAACGAAAGTAATGGTTTTCTAAAGAGAAGAAAGCAAGACAAACTGTAAAGTTTTGATTAGAGAAAAAAAAGTGGTACAAGTAAATGAGTTTGTATACTTGGGTTCAAAGTTTACGAGAGATGGAAAATATGACAGTGACATTTAGAAGGGTGTTGGCAAGAAAACCAATGAATGGGGTACTGTATAGCTTTATGAACAGCCAGAAAGTGTCAAAAAGGCACGTTTGGCTGTGCACAGAGGAGTGTTGGTTCCTACTCTTATGTATGGTAGTTAATGTTGGGTTTGAAAGAAGCATAAAAATAGGATGAATGCTGCGGAGATGAGTCTGAGAAGTAAAGCTGGAGTGACTCGGTTAGATAAAATAAAAAACGGTAAGATAAGAGAACGCTGTGGTGTAAAAGAAGATGTGGTTACAAAGATAAATAAATGAATGCTTAGATGGTTTGGAAAGGTAAGAAGAATGGATGAAGGAAAATTAACGAAACAAATTTATACGGCAAATGTGAATAAACAAGTCGGTAGAGGTTGTCCTCGGCGAACATATCTCGATCAGATCAACAGTGTTTTGAAAAAAGGCCAGGTCAAGAGTACCAACAAACGAGTATGTATGAGAGCACTGATGAAAGTAAAGTAAGCAAAAGATGCATGTAAGAACCGTAGTAACTATATGTATGTATGTATGAAATTTGCACGCTACTGTTCTTTTGAATGACTACATTTTAACAAAATTCATTGCCTACCAAACAAATTTTATGAGATTTTTTTTCCATATGCTATAGAAAATATAATATGATAAAAATTGTCCCCATTATAAAATATTTTTAATGTTAGCGCAATATTTTAGTTGTTTCATAATTTACAATAAAAAAGACGTTCGACAGAAAAAGAGTCGTCCTACAAAAATATATAGTTTTTTAGCTTTTTGGTCAAAAATGAACAAAAGATACATGACAAATGACATTTTTACTTTTCTCCTTGGAATAACAAAACAAGACTTATCAACTTTTGGGAACTTGTCCAAAGTCAACATTTCGAATTTATTTTAAGTCGCTTAGGATCTAAAGGTATTAACAGGGTATATATTTATATGTCATGTTTTTTTTCTGAAAATGATTTTAACGAGTGTCAAAAAGGCATTAAACAAACGGTTGTAAAATAAAATTGGTAAAAATACTTTAAACTGTTTTCTTTGCAAGTGCTCTTACTTTAATCAAATACAACTGAATTTACATAAGGTAACTAAAGTAAAAAGTAATAATTATTCCTTTAAATACTACCCTTTTTAGTACTTCTACAATTAATAACGTAAAACTTGGTTTTCTATTATCATTTATTAATGTCAAGTTTTAGTGCGGTAATAGTATATTAAACAACAAGTTTAGAAAAGCAAAGTTTTATTATATGAGTATAGCTTTTGAGTACGAGCAAGCGCAGCGAGCGAGTTAGTTTTTTGGAGAATGGCTCTCTAACAGCTCACAGATACATAACGGAGGTCCTAGAAGGTCATGTTATACATTTCGTGGTCACTATGAGCAATTTTATTTTATTTAGCGTATGGCTACATCACAGGCAAATTATAAATAAACACAATAAATAATACAAGAAAATAGATAAAAATACATTACGAACATTTACACTAGGTAACAATATCACTTAATTCTACAAACAAACATCGAGGTTACAAATATACTCAATTAACTCCTTTGTCGCAACTAAGAAATCAGATGGGTTACCACTGTAGGATCTAATCGGGCATTCCTCGACCAGGTGTTTAACGGTTTGTCTTCCTGCGCCACAGTCGCAATTTGGGGAGGGTATTTTTCCCCACCTGTAAAGCGAATCGGAGCATCTGCCACAGTTTGTTCTTATTCTATTAAGTGTGGCCCAGATTCGTCTTGGTTGGTCGAAACCCTCTGGTCTGCTTATAACGCACGGCATGTTCAGTTTGGCAGGCGGTACATTATTCTCCCAGTCCTCTTTCCAGCGTTCAGTTATGTCGAAGTTATTTTCTATAAACATTTTTGCAGTTTTTAGGGGGGGTTTTCTTGAGCGAAGCCTATTTATGTCTCTGTCGGTAACTAAAACGTGGGAGCGTAGCATGGGATCAGAGTTGATTTTTCTATACTCTCGGACAAGAGCATGTTCTCGATAGATGTGTGGAGGAGCTATGTGACTTAGTGCGGGCAGCCAGTAGGTGGGTGTGGTCTTTATTGTGCCTGATATAATACGCATAGCTTGATTGAGTTGCACATCAAGGCGGCTTGTATGCGGGCTGTTGATCCACACTGGTGCACAGTACTCCGACTATGAGCAATTATGATAATGCAAGATCACGCGCTGCCAGGATTGTCAGTAAATATCTAGATGAAGTAGGAATTACGCGGTTTGATTGGCCAACATGCAGCCTAGATATGAATCCCATCGAACATGTCTGGAATGAGACAACGTATCCGAAGGCACATACCAGTCCCATGAACTGTCCAGGAGCTAAAAGAGTTGCTATTGCAAGAGTGAAACAACATGGACCGGAATGTACCCTAATTTAATTAAGAGTATGCCTCGTCGAATGCTAGCAAGAGGGTGTTATTAATTGTCATCGATTTTTTAATAATGTTAAGTTTTATTTATTCGTTTCGTTCCCTATAACAGCTTTTTGCTTAAAACTTTAAATGCTAATAAAGATGTTCTGGCAATCATTCGGTGTCTCATGTGTGCTTTGTTTTAATTAAATAACAAACATTCTTGCGGCAATCCATTTGCATCTCTCGGTGAAACAATAAATTACTTTTTTTTTTAATTTCCCTGCTACTACTTTAAAAAATATTCATCGTCGTAATTTTGTAAATAATTTAACGAAGTTATTCCGAAACCGGACCTGACGGAAAATCGATCGTGATACAGGAGAGGAGGAACTTTATAATGAAAATACGTTTCTGATAGTAAAACTGAAATTTTGAATACATTGTTAATGCATCGACGACAATGGAATATGAACAAGAGAGCTTGGAGCTCTTCTATCTAACGTCCGGTCTATTTAAGAATCATTGGCAGGTCGTTGTACACGAAAATGGAATGATTTAACTGGACGTATGTATAAAGTAACTTATTTCAAATATAAACTACTGATAACATTGTAACTTATTCTGTGTACGTTTGCTAAACATGTTTTGGAGATTTTGATTTTATAAAAATAAATGATAATATGTTTTTAAAATTTTTCATTTTCCTTTCATTTGTGCGTTTGTATGGTTTTTATTGTAATTTTTTGCTACTATGGAAAATTTTGCAAAAAATACAGTGATGAAACCAAAATATCAGTGGCCTGGGTGCGACGCGAGAGGTCCACACGACTAACTTCCCAGTGGAAAGAATGAATACTATATGTTTTGTTGTTATAATTATTATTATTATTTTAAAAATTTATAATAAATTATAATTCTCATTAACAATATTATGTTTATGTCAACCTTATTCTTTCAAAATTTTTCTTATCATTTCATAAGAAGGAGCTATTTTCAATGTTTGTAACAATTGAAATTTTTTTTTAATTTCCAAGACCAATAATCATTTGTAAGTAACAATATTCAATTGTTATAAATAATGCTTGATCATTACTAACAATAATTTTTCACTGTTATAGCGTCTTCAATGCTGACACAAGTTTAAAATTCTTCAATTCCTATTTTTGTTTTCTAAAACTATCTTTTTTTATGAAATATTGTCATTATATTTTTCATACAAATATTACTAACATGCAATAATCATATTATTTAAAAAATCTTAAAATTCTGTATTAAAAATAGTTTAATTTATAAATTGCAAAATTCAGGTAGTTTACCATTTTTTTCAGTTTTTTTATTCTCCCTAAAACCAGCATGATCAATTTAGCTAAAAATCTAATCAGATCTATGTTGTGTAATTATGCGTCGAATGCAATTGGTCCCACGTCGATATCATTTTTTGTTCTCGAGATAATCGAGACGAAAAATAATTTCGAAATTTTTTATATATATATCATATATATTTTTTTAAATACCCAGTCAGAAATCAATTTCCTGTTACTTTACATTTTTTAAATCATTGCTATAAAATTTAGACTCACATTTTAATAAGTTAGACAAATTTGAAACCATCTCAAAATCATTCACGTAAACAAAAAACTTTTTCAAGTATCTTAAACTTACACAGGCTTCAGATAGGCACGATCAATTAGAAATCGGAGCAATTTCAAGTTTCTTATCCTCATGTTCAGAATCTGAATTAGATTTACTAGTTTGTCGTTCCCCTTCAATACAGTCGTTTGATGGTGAATTCTGCACTTTACATCGCCATCAATTAATGCTCTTCTTCTTATTTTAAGACAATGTCTTGTTTTTTTTAATGCTGTAGTCTAAGTTGTGGCTCCGATGTCCAGCTTTCGAACCATCGTTTGAGGATCTTCCTGGAGGTCTACGGTTGGTTTGTTTCTCTTCTTTTGCAATTTTGGGTAGTCGATTATTACCCATTCTATCGACGTGGTCTTTCCATGCTCGTCTTCTTATCCTGGACCATCTTACAATGTCTGGAATGTCACATTGTGCTCTGGTATCGCTGGGAGGAAATGTAAAATTTAAAGACTATTGTAAAGAGAATTGTCAGAGCTTTTAAAAGACATCTTATTCGACCCCCAATGCCGTTTAAAAATTTTGGAGTAATTCTTACCCTCGCTTGGGGTTGAAAGTAATAGAGTCAAAAATAGCGAAAAAGAGAGTCCCCCTTTAATTAAAAATCGACGGGTATGAGCGTTCTTTTAAAATGTTGACGAGGTTCCTACAAATGGCTCTGTTTCGTTTTCGGTTGGACACCCTGTATTAAAACGAAATTTTACGGTAAATTTTTCAATTGCTTTAAATATTTTAAACAAATTCAAGCTTCCGGTTTGACAGATTTTAAATTTAAAGTCTGTTTTATAATCACTGATTCATTTTATGTCAAACATAAGATTTTTTTTAATCACGACTACACAAATAAATAGATCTGCGTATAAATATGCTGGAAATAACAATTTTAAATTAAAAAAAGACAGCTACTAAATGTTAAGTTTATTTATTTAGCTTATGGTATGTTCGAACATACATAGAAGAGAGAGTAAATATAGGTATATATAACATCAACACTAGCACATATATCACAAACATAGTTACAATTATTGTCTTTATTATCACAGTTCCAGGCGTAACCGTTCGAGCCAGGAGATGGCCTCCGGTGTCGCGTGCAACAAGTCTCCGCTTGTTCCAGGGAAGGCTATTAACGGGCATTCGTGGGTGATGTGGCCCATTTTTTGGGAGGCAGCACCCGTACCCAAAGCTTGCGGGGCAGGTTAAAACCATGTGGTGGTTCTTTAGAGTTAAGTAGGGGGTGCCAGGTCGGTAAAACTTTGCCCTGCCAGTCCAACTGCCATTTTTCATATCCGTTAAAGTTGTTAGTGATTAGCTGTTTTGCCGTTCTGACAGAGGGACTTCTGGATTTTAATCGATTTAAATGTATGAGATCCTGGTGGATTGGCAAGTCCAGATTCGCGGTTATTTTTTTGTACTCTCGGACCAGGATCTGCTTTCTGCGGACTCTCGGTGGCTCTATATGACATAGCGCTGGCAACCACTCGATTGGTGTAAACTTAATGGATCCCGTAATTATCCTCATCGTTTTATTCAGAACTGTGTCGATTTTACGTACGTAGGGGCTGTTTATCCAAGCAAATTCGCAGTATTCGGCCGTTGAATAGACAAGTTCAAGTGCAGAAGTACGCTAGGTTGGAGCATCAACTTCCCAGGTTGATCCAGCCAGTTTGTATAGGATATTATTGCGGGTCCTTAGTTTCGCTGCCAAATTTACCGTATACGAAATGTTTAGTAGTAGACTTTTAAATAAACTTTAAATCATTAAAATTAATCAAACCAATGAAATATTTTAACATGAAATAAAGCTGCCTCAGAAAGTTCTTAAAAATTCGAAATAAAATGACAAATATTATCAGAATAAAAATATTGAAAAGCAAACGTAATTATAATTAAGCTTTTCATTGTTTTTTCTTTAACTATTATGTTTTTTTTTTGCAAAGGCATTATACAAACAGATTGCTTCTACTATTTTGCATTTTTTTTTATTTTTACCGATTTCAGCGAAGCGTTGACAGTGTGCTGGATTCTACGTCACCATTACGTAATTCAAGAGCAGTGACTTCGGAAACAGCGCGTCGGTGGGTCTCAAGTGTAGAAGAACCCGTCATGGTACCTCAAGGGGACGCGCATAAAGTTACTTCTTCTCATCCTGCCAGCAGACAAAATTCAACAAGAGTCAGCCCCGCAGCAGAAGCAGACAATAGGTGAGCAAAAGTTATTTGTAATTATTACAAAAATAGTGTGCCAAAATAATGGAAATCAATAGAGACCGTCCTAACTGTAACCCTACTAAAACTGTTTTTCAAAAGTTGCAAAATTGGGTGCCAATTTGGTGTAACTGTAAAAAAAACCTTCCAGCTCTTTCGGTCAGAGTCTGAGCCACCTGGCTGGCGGTAGCGGTTGCGTTCATTAGTGCGCACCTTATAGCTGTACAGGTAAGAATCCTAAATTTTTAAAAAAATTTAAGAAGCGTAATTTTTAATTTTTGGCTTTGGATAGAGTTACCAGACATATATTTTTTATTGCCAGACACTTTTATTACTGCTAGCTATGTGCCATACGCGAATTTTTTTTTTTAAATAATAAATTTAAAGAATTTTTGTATGTCTGCACTTTTAATATTATGTTTTTTAAGGATAAATAAACCTAAAATTAATTTGCCACACATTAATTCAATTGTTTAACTTTGAATAAGCCCGAAAAAGTCATGAAAAGCATGGCAGTATGAATGCTACTAGTCAGAGATAGACAGTTTAGAGTGCAAGAGAGATAGACAGCGACGGTGGCGCAAACGGTAAGTTGACAACATGGCGTCAGTCTAAAGTCATATGTTTCTGCTCTTGTTCTTTTTAATGTTTACCTTTAAATTTTGCTACAATGGCCAGTGATAAAAATAAAATGTGTTTTTTGTAAAAGGAAGAATGATAAAATAATACTATTCGTGGACGATAAACTAAAAAAGTTTTGAGTGTACCAGTAAAGATACTGAGTTGTCTACAGAAACAAATACTACAGATGGATATCACAGACAATGTTACAGTAGCTTTACAGCTTTAATTCATTGTCAGAAATAGATATTATCAGAAGTTGCTGTTCCAAGTTTAGATAGTTGATATAATTAATGGTAACAAAGATAGCGAAGACAATGATGATTATGAAGATGCCTCCTTCTTTTGTGACACTATTATTGAGTGAAAAAATATCAAAAACTTTATATTAATTATTTGTAATTCGCGTGTAATGATTAGGATATTTTAAATATTTTAAATAAAATTGTAATTTATTTTTCGGGGTGGATAGCGGGTTTAGGACGGAATAAAACAAACTTCTCGCTCTTCCTAAATCGCCGACGTTTCGATCTTTATTTTAGATCATTCTCAAGGCTTTTTAATTCGTGGAAGTCTTAAGTCTGTAATGTAAAATTTGTTTGTTGTGATTTTAAATTATTGGAAGGAATAGAAATTATTCGTTTTTAATATTGTTTTGTAATGTAATTTATTCATTTGCTCAATGTTAATTGTAAATACGTTTGCCCTGATTCTGTGATGGATACGACATCAGAAATTTTACATTGCAGACTTAAGACTTCCACGAATTAAAAAGCCTTGAGAAAGATCTAAAGTAAAGATCGAAACGTCGGCGATTTAAGAAGAGCGAGAAGTTTGTTTTCTTTCGTCCAAACGACTTTTCTAAATAATCTTTTCGGATAGGTAATGTCTTTAATAAAAGTAGGTACGTTACTTTTCATCAAAATTCCTATTTCTTGTTCTCCGCTCTATACTGTTTAGATATTTAAAAACTAAAAGCGCCAATGTAAGTTTTAAGCAATGTATCAACTTTTATTGATAATAAAATTTTCTGATAAAATTCTTACTCACAGTATTTAACTATTGGCAGAGAGTGGACCGTATGGTGGGGACACGTGAATGGATCTTAGCGCTCGATGCGGACAAAATTTTGTAAAATCATGCTCGCGTTTCGAATTTATGGGTTGAAAAAGTACATACTTATAGTAAAAATTGTTTATAACAGTTGTTGTGTAGTCAACTGCAAAAATACTCGCAGAAAAAGTGATTTTAAATTTTCCATAACAAAATGGAAATAAAAAAAAAGAAAAAAATGGATTTATGCATTAAAGAAAAAAAAGTAAGTAGTGTATAACCTAACTTATTTTTTTTATAATAACATGCTTATTTTGACAGATTTACATTTCACTGTTTGGCAACCAACTATCGTGTAACCATGAAAAAATTGTAAAATGTTTCCATGCTTTAACATTTATATAATTATCTAACTTAAAAACAAATTTTTAAACTTTTATAATAATTAAACAACTCTTGCTAATTTAAATATATAATATAAAATACTTTTTTTTATATACATACATGCATATAGTCACGCCATTTTTCCGTAGGGTAGGCAGAGACCACTTCCTTCCACTTGCTACGGTTCTTACACACATCTTTTGCTTCCTCTACTTTCATCAGTGCTCTCATACATGCTCGTCGGTTGTTGGTCCTCTTGACCTGGCCTTTTATCAAAACAATGTTGATCTGATCGAGATATGTTCGCAGAGGTCGACCTTTACCGACTTTTTCATTCACACTTGCCTTGTAAATTTGATTCGTCAATCTTCCTTTATCCATCATTTCTACGTGACCAAACCATTTAAACATTCCTTTATCTATCTTTGTAACCACATCTTCTTTTACACCACAGCGTTCTCTTATCTCACTATTCTTCACATTATCCAACCGAGTCACTCCAGCTATACTTCTCAGACTACTCATCTCCGCAGCATTAATTCTTTTTTCTTGCTTCTTTTGCCAAACCCAACATTCGCTACCATACATAAGTGTAGAAACGAACACTTCTCTAAGCACAGCCAGACGTGCCTTTTTTGACACTTTCTGGCTGTTCATAAAGCTATACAGTGCCCCATTCATTTGTTTTCCTGCCAACACCCTTCGCTCAATGTCACTGTCATACTTTTCATCTCTCGTAAACTTTGAACCCAAGTACACAAATTCATTTAATTGTTTCACTCTTTCTCTCTAAATCAGAGCTTCACATTTTCTCATGCTTTCTTCTCTTTTAAAAACCATTACTTTTGTTTTTTTATTATCATAATTTGTTTCTTAATTAACTGTAATTTTAAATCATTTAACATTTACTCCAGTAAAACTTTGTTGACTCAATAATTCTACATTACCAATCATATTACGTTTTTTTAAAAACTTTTGATTGTAAGAGATAAATTTTAACAAATTTTCACTTTTTCGACTGGCAATTTACTTTTACTTTCTTTCAGGTTGAAATAATATTTTATGTGATATTGCTTCAAATCCTTTTTGAATTATGACATGCTTATAATGCCAAAAAAGATTAAAAACCGGTGTTGAAGATCGACAATTTTTAATTATAAGTTTATTATAAAAGAAATGTTTTTTTTTTTCAAAATATCAACCCAATTTTTTTAAACTCTGATAAATTTTCTACATATTTTTTATGTTTTTTAATTTTCTTTTAATGTAATTTTATCATGTATGTTAGTCGGTTAACCTTAAATTACTTTAAAAACAATTGTATTTTTTATATAATAAAATTTTTATGCTTGTTGCATTCATAGTTGTAAACTTTACTCACTAAGCTTTTTTCAGAATTATTATTGCATTTTTTTATTTAAACTGCAACAAAGTTATAATTTATCATTTTTTACATGTATCTTTCGTGTCTTTTACGGTTGAAGAGCATGATTTAATGCAGTCGTAAGATGTTGTTTTCGTCGCGCACCCTGCCAATAAGAAAATCAAAATCCTTTTTGATGCAATGCAGATTGTTGCATTTTTATAAAAATATAGGGCATTTATAGCTTACACCACATTAAAATATCATAATGAAGTTGAAATTAAACAAAATGATGTAATAAATTAAAAAGTTTGTAGGTAATTGAATCACGTAATTAAATTTGATTAAACGTTCCCATAAGTTTCAACCAAACTGGGTCATTACATTTTCCAACACAAAAACTACGCCGAATCCGCTGAAAATACGAAAACTTTATGTGATGTCTTCATTTATCTAAAGCAAACGAAGGATAATGGTGAGTTAAAGACAAAAAAAAAGCCGTGTGGTGTCATTGGACAACCGATAGGAACGAAGTTCATTACGCTATTTATAAATTTCGGTCATGGTTTTTTGTAAAAAAAAAGAAAAAGAAATATAATTGTTACTGATTCTCATACAAAAGATATATGATACCCGGCAAGATTCGAATTCAACGTTTCACTTTTTTTATATCTTTTTTTTGGTTCTGCCGGAATTGTTGTTGGCGTTGAGCATTGATTTTCGGTATTATATTTGCTCTCTGACGTTTGCGCTTTCCATACTTATTTGGACTCTAAACACATAATTGCACTAACGAATGTAAACAGTATAAATACCTGTATCAAGTTATACAATTTTATCAACTTACTTTTCTAGATCTGTATTACACACATTTGCTGCAGTATCCATTTTTCAAAACAAAATTGCAATAATAAAACAATATTCATTTATGATCTAACACAATAAATTATAGTTTAAAAAAACTAAAAAACACGCTTTTAGAGTTAATCAAACTAAAGAGTAAAAAAAATTCTTAACATAGGAATAATATTACTGACGAGGAAATTAATGTTACTGTTCTAAAAGCGTGGAGTGCTTTCATTCCGAAACGCAGAGTAAGTTTAAAAATGTCATACTAAGCAGTGACATTGATTGAAATTAATCTTTTTTTGACAGTGATATTAATTTTCTCGTCAGTAATTTTATTCCTATATTAAGAATTATTTTTTACTTTGATTAACTCTAAAGGCGTGTTTTTAGTTTTTTTAAAGTATAATTTATTTTTCGCTTTTTAGTTCAATTTGTTTTACTCACTAAAAAAATTATGTATTAAATGGTAAAAGTACAAAAATAATGCATAGGCCGGGAATCGAATCCGAGCCGCCCGCGTGGCAGGCGAGCATTCTACCACTGAACCACCGATGCATTTCGTTACGTGACGATTTCTACTAAATCGCACTACTTGTAAGCCGCGTTAAGGAACTTCGTTCCAAAAAGGGTTTTAATGGCTAACAATTTCGAACATAGTTTTTTTTTGTTTGCATTGTTAACAATTTTGACATCTCGTACCGAAAGTAAAATAACTAATTTTATTATTAAAATTTTATATGATGTGCCTTTAATATGTGGACAATGTTAATGTTAATCACAAATGTCCTCGCTATGATGTAAAATGTTAAGAGTTAGATGACCTATATGCTACAGTGTAAAAAGTGTTGCATAACTGTCACATGCAACGCCCCTTATCACTCGCATCTACCCATCAGAGTGTGGTCGTTAAATTAATTATTGAACACAGTAGGTGCATTTTGTATCGGCCATTATCCCATTCGTAATCTAGCTTCTGTTCAAAGCGTTTGCTTTCCGCCATTTTTGTGTGTATTAGCTGTAAGCGTGTTTATTTTTTGTAAACTTTTTTGTAAAACTAACCGTTTACGATTTATGGCTCATTTAATAAACCGGTTTTATTGTTTCTGCCGTTAACTCTTAAAATATTGAATTAATCAATAAAATGTATCTATCCATTTTGATTTGATTTATGAGAATTACATGGCGAAAACATGTACGGATCAGCCGACAGTGAACCTTGTCTCCAACGAGAAATCGGGTGATACTGACGAGTTTGACCACGAGAACGAAGAATTCATTGAGGCTTTACAGTCCTCTTTGTATTTTTCCGAAGAGGGTAACGAAGATGAAGAGGAAACATCCAATATAATTGGATTTTCGCCGCCTCCAAAACGGTCAAAAATTTTATAAAATTTTGAATTTTTATTTGTTTTATGTTTTTTTAAAAAATAATTTTCAATACATTTTTAAAAAATATTCCCCTTTCGTTTTCTTCTATTTTATTGTAGCACGTAAAATAATTAATAATAATTTCTAAAAAATTTTTAGTTGTACGAAATATTATAAAATAAAATATAAAAAAATTCTTTCTAGTGCAGGTAAGGAAATGAACTTTTTAAGTACATAAACAATCGGGATATTTTTTTAATTTGTTGAATTTGTACCATTATATTCTATGCGTACCTTGAAATGTTTGACTTTACGCCCGGTAGTCCAACATTAAATGTCCTTTAATTAAAAAAGTATGGACATTAGAAAAAAAAGTTTTAAACAAAAGTTGTAGAGAATAAACTGATCTTAAAAAATGAGTAAATTTATTTTATTGATTTATTCAATATTTTAGGAGTTATCGGCCGAAACAGAAAAACCAATTTAGGTAGAGCAGAAAAATCATATCAGTTTGATCTAGCAGAATTTCAAAAATCGATCGGACATTAAAAATGAATAGAAAATTTAGTAGAATTAATGGTGAAGTGACTGATGCAAATTCTGAGTTGGAAAATTATTTACTTAACGAAATAAAAGTTTTATGGGCAATTTCGTTATTTTTGTTGGGATCAAATATCAAATTGTGTTGGTGGGGGTTTTGTGTTCCTTTGAACTCAGTAGTTGGATTTGTATCACAAAAATCATCTCAATCTGCGCATTTATGTTATTTATTGATTAGCGTAAGCATGAAAAACGAACAGGCCTAGTAACTGACTTCAAACCTTATAAAAAAAATTGGATCGGAAATTTAGTGCAAGGTTGAACAAAAAAAAGGCTATATTTACTGGCGTAACGTTTTTGTCTTCCGTTTTTATGTTGTTTCAAGCTTTCGGTTATTTTTCGCTAATATTAAACTACAAACCATTATTTTTCTTGCAAAACGGTAAATTTTCTAACTAAGGATATTCAAGTCAGATTTGTATTAACTTGGACAAGCGTGAAATGTTGAATCTCGACGCAAAATCAGTCGCGATTGAGTAAGCCGAGAGTTTAAACGCGTTTATGCAAGCATCAACCTACAAAATCTACCAGATTTAAGTAAGTCCCTTTTAGCTTACGAACTGGTTATATTTTTTTAATCTTTTTTCTTTAAATTGCAAAATTTTCGAATCAATTCTTTAGATACAGGCCGTTTTTACGGAGGTAAATTGATGTTTAGCAAACTTACGAGTTGTTCATATTAAATAAGGCATTATTTTGACCGCTGGGTCAACAACAAATAAAAATTGCTGGTAAACGAAGTAGGGAATGTCAACGTTAAATATTATGAAGAAAATTTACAACTAGGTACTGTTGCTACATAAAATAATCTTAATGTTGTCGCACAATGTTTTATGCAATCAGCGAATAAATCTCAAAGAAAAGCGTCCAAGGAATATGAACAAACCTGCGAAGGATTCAGAAAAGTCTACAATTAAAATGTGAATGGGCTTATAGAATTATGCGAATGGAAACAAAATCCGACAAGAAGCTAATCCCAACTTTTACAAAACCATTTTTTGAAGCGACGAAGCGTCTTTTAAGGTGAATGACAGAGTGAACAGACAAAACTGCACCTAATCGGATTCTACGAGCTCAAATGTGGCTGTGGAGACAAAGTTAAACTCTCGTGCCGTGAGTGTATGGAAAGGGATTTTAAGTGGTTGGTAGGTTAGGATCCATAAAAGAAGATTGACGAAACAGATTTATAAGGCGAATGTGAATGAAAGTCGGTAAAGGTCAACCTAGACGACGTATCTCCATCAGATCGGCATTGTTTTGAAAAAAGGCCAGGTCAAGAGTGCCAACAACCGACAAGCACGCATCAAAGCGGTGATGAAAGTAGATTATCACGAGAACAAAGAAGGTATCGACGTGTGACCAATTGCATTCGACGCATAATTACGCAACTTAGAACTGATTAGATTTTCAGGTGAATCGGTTAAGCTGTTTTTTATGAAGAATCAAAAAACTGAAAAAATGGTAAACTTTCGGAATTATTTTTTATCTCGTTTATCTCAACAAAAAATGATATCGACGTGGGATCAATTGCATTCGACGCATAATTACGCAACTTAGAACTGATTAGATTTTCAGGTGAATGTGTTAATCTATTTTTTATGGGGATTTAAAAAACTGAAAAAATGGTAAACTTTCGGAATTATTTTTCGTCTCGATTATTTCGAGAAAAAAAAATGATATAGACGTGGGACCAATTTTATTCGACGCATAATTACGCAACCTAGAACTAATTAGATTTTCAGAAGAATCGGTCAAGCTGTTTTTTATGATGAATAAAAAAACTGAAAAAAATGGTAAACTTTCGGAATTATTTTTCGTCTCGATTATATCGAGAACAAAAAATGATATCGACGTGGGATCAATTGCATTCGACAAATAATTACGCAACTTAGAACTAATTAGATTTTTAGCAACATCGGTCAAGCTATTGTTTATGGATAATCAAAAAACTAAAAACAATTGTAAACTACCAGAATTTTGCAATTTTTAAATTATAGATACTATTTTTAATACTTAATTTTAAGATCTTTCGAATAATATATTTATTGCATGTTAGGAATATTTGTATAAAAAATATGATGACAATATATATAATGACAATTAAATATTGTTACTTACAAATAATTATTGATCATAATAATTAAAAAAAAATTCAATTGTTACAAACAAGTGAAAATGGCTCCTGCTTATGAAATGATAAGATAAACATTGAAAGAATATGGTTGACATAAATAAAATATTGTTAATGACAATTATAATTTGTTATAAACAATTTGTAACCGTTTTTTGTAATAATTTTAATAATAATAATAATTATAACAACAAAACATATGGTATTTCATTCTTTCCATTGGGAAGTTAGTCGTGTGGACCTCTCGGGTCGCTCCCAGACAACTGATATTTTTATTTCGTTTCCAAATTAAACGTCCTGTAAAAAATCATTTTTTTAATCGTTCAGTAATCAAAAAATGTTTAGACAAAGTAACTGTTTCTACTTTTTTAAATTTTTTAAAGAAATCGGCAGTTAAAATTTAAGTGAAAGGATGAATTTAAAAGGATAATTCTATGCTTGCTTTTTATTGACAATACCGTAAATCTAAAAATTTGCGCAATGGTGTTAATAAACCATAATATTTGATAATAAAAAGGGTTTTAATAATTAAAAATTTATGTCATAGATTAAGTTTAAATATTCAGTGTAAAAAATACAAATATTAAATTTATTCATAGATTATATTTTAATTATTTTCTGCTACAAAGGATGTTTTGGCAAAATGACCAAATTTGCGCTTTGTTTAACATCTTTACTATTTGAAATATATATTCCACGGAGTTCGATCCATAGATTTTCTTTACATCCCACCCTGCTAACCAACTCCTAAACTTGGGTTTTGAATGTTCTAGTCTCAGTTATGTCGCGGATTCTGACAAGATCACTTCTACTTGTGCGATCAGGTGAGAATGAAAGTGATCATTTCGTGTTTTTTTGTTATACGTCCTTCGACGAGAGCAACATGAGTAGAAATTGTTGAATAAAGCAAGTCTGAAAGCGTCAAGGTTATGTTTTGAATTTTTTTATGAAGTTACCGCAAAGAATGCAGAATACTGCCAGATCTTTTTTATTTAATGTTGTTTTTAATATTTTTTCTATTAATTATTATTTATAAAAGATGTGTTCTGTATACCTTAAAAAGAAGTTTTTGACAAACAGTTGAAGTTTTCATGTGTATTAAATAAATTGTACATATAAATTTATACATAGGGTGTTAAATTATAAAAATGTAGAAAATATCAGAAATATTTATAATTTATAATATTTAGGTTCTATTTAAATTAAAAATGTTAAATGATACATGTGGTTATGATTAAATTTATGCGCTAAATTGTAGACGCTCTGTTCTATTTTAAATATCCGAGCATAGAATTTTTTCAATATAAGGTTAAGACATTTCTTTGAGTTAATTACCGTATTTAAATTTATATAAATAATTGTATCTATAAATCTCCAAAGGAATTTTAATTCTTTGCATACTTGTAAAATGTCAATGCCATTCACACTTGCGCAATTTTTACTACCTTTTATTATTTTTTCAAAGACAAAATTTTTTTTCTAAATTATGTAAAAGTATTTATTATATGCGGTAAATAATTTAAATCCTTACCAAAATAATGAAAATTTTTCGTACATTTTTTAAACCAATAATATTTATCTTTTCTGTGGCACAATTGCTTAAACTTAGTTGGGATTCTAAAAAAATTAAAAAGAAAAAATTTGTGGACTTTTTAAGATTAATATAATAAAACAAGTTGGTATACTTTAATCGTCAAATGCATTTCTTAGAACTAAAAATGTATGTAAGGAGCAATTGCAAATAATTTGTTTATATGAATCGCAAAACTGACAACATTTTTTTTAAAAAATACATACGATTTTAAAGAATCTTTTTTAATTGTTAATATTTTTCCAAATCGTTTTGCAATATTAATATTTTCCTATAGTGTGTGTCTCACCCAGTCAATTAAACAACAATAATTTTGATGCAATAAATTACTTTTAAAAATCTGCATTTAATGTGAAAGTGTTAGTAATAATGTAAATAATGGTTCAAAATATAACCTTTGAAGGCAGATATATTTATAAATTATTTTTGGAAACACGACCATTTAATTTTATATTTAAAACTGTATCTTTTAATAATGCGTTTTGTATATTTAAAAAAAAGAAATTACCTTGATTCTTGTTAGTCCCACCTACAAGACTACTTTAATATTATACAGGCCGATTCTTTTGGAGTTACAATTATGCGTTTTGGAGAAACATGACATAATTAAAATCTGAAAATTTGAGGTGTATAGTTTTCGGATATGCCGAATTGATCTAAAACATTTAGAGCTTCCAACTACTTCCAGTTATACCGGAAGTTGACTATAATTAGCTTTTTTTAAATAGAACACCCTGTATATTATTACGTATTTCGATAAAGCTACTCTTGGCGACTCCAAATATGGGGTTTTGCTACCTTACACTGGGTGTTTTACAAGATATGACCATTTTTATCATGAAAAAGGGTTCGATTTGACACCCTGTACCATTATAATTAATGTAAATTTAAACATTTGTTTTTGCATTATGTTTTTCTAGTATTGTGTATTTTTACTTAACTGGGTCATTTTGTACAGCATATTATTAACGCATATTTAAAGATTTCTAAACTTTCTTGAGAGGATCACCCTGTATTTTATAACGTTGTTAGACAGAAATTTTACTGCTCTTTAAGTTTTGTTTACAACTTCCTTTACCTAAATCAAACCGTTAATGAGATATTAAACCATTGAAAATAAGCAAGTTATAGTCAACTTCCGGTGTAACCGGAAGTAGTTGGAGGCTCTAAATATTTAAGATCAATTCGGCATATCCGAAAACCCCTCACCTCAAAATTTCCAATTTTTATTATGTAAAGTTTCTCTAAAACGTCCAATTTGAACTCCAAATGAATCAGCCTGAATATCTCAATAACGGTTTGATTTAGGTATAGGGAGTTGTTAACGAATTAAAAACCGAATAACACCGTACTGAGAAGAAATAGTTGGAGAATACCAAAATGGATTCTGAAGGAAACGATCAACAACAGACCAACTTTTTACGTTAAGACAACTGTTAGAAAAATGCTGGGAATTTAATAGAGACCTACACAATTTATTCGTAGACTTTAAACAAGCGTATGATAGCATCATCAGAGCAAGCTTATGGACAGAACTAGAAGAACTTGGAATACCCGGCAAACTTATAAGAATGATAAAAGTTTGTGTTGAAGGATCATACAGTTCAATTAAAATAGAAGGGCACTACAGCGAAATCTTTGAAATAACAACTGGACTTAAACAAGGGGATGCACTATCGCCGGCTCTATTTAACATAGCCTTGGAGAAGGTAGTAAGACGAACCGAATTAACTATGAACATCTTCGGCCATAATGGACCCTGCCTGATTCTAGCTTATGCAGATGATCTAGATGTTGTAGAAAGAAGTACAGTTAGCGTGAAGGAAGCCTTTATAAAACTAGAAAAAGAGGCAAAGAAAATGGGACTGAAAGTCAATGAGGAGAAAACTAAGTATATGCATATGACACGAAACGTAGGACGAGATCGAATACGTCAAAATGTTACTATGGACGAATACAACTTCGAACATGTACAGACTTTTCAATATCTAGGAGCATTAATAACATCAGATAATAACGTTAAAGTAGAAATAAAACAGCGTATACTTCAAGGGAATAAATGCTATTATGCAACCCAACAATTATTAAGATCTGACAAGGCAAACAAAAATAAACATATATAAAACTATTATAAGACCAGTTGTAACATACGGCAGCGAAACATGGACCATGACGGTACAAGACACGCTACTACTCAATCGTTTCGAAAGAAAGATCCTTAGGAAAATATACGGAGGAGTCTGGGATCAACAAACATTGCGGTATAGGATGCGCACGAACAATGAGGTATATGAACTATATAATAGCCCAAGTATAATACAAGAAATTAAATTCAACAGATTAAGATGGCTGGGACATGTCCAGAGGAGTAATGACTCAAGGCTAATTAAAATGGTCTGGGAAGAAGCCCCTAACAACAAAAGACCACTTGGGCGCCCAAAACTTCGATGGCGTGATAATATACGCAAGGACCTGCAAACTTTGGGAGTCCTTAACTGGGAAGAAAGTACTCAGGTTCGACATGAATGGAGGAGAATTGTTGAGGCGGCCAAGACCCACCCCGGGTTGTAGAGCCATGGATGGAAGTTGTTAACGAAACTTAAAGAGCAGTGAAAGTTCTGTCTATCAACGTTATAAAATACAAGGTGATTCATTTAAGAAAGTTGGGAAAGCTTTAAATAATCGTTTTGAATCACCCTGTACAACAATATTCATGACCAAGTTGAGTAAAAATACACAATACTAGAAAAACATAATACAAAAAAATGTTTAAATTTACAATAATTAGAATGATACAGGGTGTCAAATCGGACACTTTTTCGTGATAAAAATGGTCATATCTCGTAAAACACTCAGTGTAAGGTATTTTAGATGATTCGGCATATCCGAAAACCTTAAACCTTAAATTTTCAGATTTTAAGTATGTATTTTATTTATTTTTAAGTAAGTTTCTCTAAAATGGCTCTGCATAGCTTTATGAACAGCCAGAAAGTGTTAAAAAGGCACGTCTGTCTGTGCATAGAGGTGTGTTGGTTCCTACACTTATGTATGGTAGTGAATGTTGGGTTTGGCAAAAGAAGCAGGAAAATGGGATGAATGCTGCGGAGATGAGTAGTCTGAAAAGTATAGCCGTAGCGACTTGGTTGGATAAAGAAAAAAATAGTGAGATAAGAGAACGCTGTGGTGTAAAAGAAGATGTGGCTACAAAGATAGATAAAGGAATGCTTAGATGGTTTGGACACGTAAAAAGAATGGATAAAGGAAGATTGACGAAACAAATATTTAAGACAAGTTGGTAGAGGTCGACCTTGGCGAACATATCTCGATCAGATCAACATTGTTTTGAAAAATGGCCAGGTCAAGAGTACCAACAACCGACGATCATTCATGAGAGCACTGATGAGAGTAGAGGAAGCAAAAGATGTTTGTAAGAACCGTATCAAGTGAAAGGAAGTGGTCTCTGCCTACCCCTACGGGAAAAAGGCGTGACTATATGTATGTATGTATGTAAAAGAATCAGCCTGTATATGAATTGAAATTTTGAAGTTTTATTTTCGTTGGAGTTAAAACCCAATAAATATTCATTTTTTTAAAGTTTAAATATCCTCATTTACAATAATAAATTTAATTATATGCTTTGTAATTTAATAATTTAAACTTTACTTTTGTCGTATCAAACTAATTAATTTAGTATATTTATGATATCTATTAAGGAATTTGTACATTTTGTTGCTTTCTCGTTTAAATTCATTTTTGCTGCCATTTTCGTTTTGAGCAAAATATAAATGGCACGACGAACATACTATAAGTACTTTTTCTTTTAATACAGTAGTGCGTCAATGATGCGTGAAAGTTACAATAAAGTTGCTGTGAATTATCTCTGGATTTAACATTACGATTTTAACGATGTCAACAGCAAGGTAAGGTTTTCTAATTTATTAACGTATTCAATATTTGTTGAAATAAAAAACTGTTGATATCAAATAATTTGTTTGGGTAATAAATTTTTTAACACAAGAAATATTAAAAATATCTTACTTACATACATAGTTATGCACGTAAATTAATTGTTATTGTCTAATATTAATAATTTATAAACATTTTTTATTTTTATTGTGACAAATTATAAAACATTTTATGAAAAATTAGTTAATAATTACAATAAACAAGCTAGTGCTACGTACAATGAAACTTTTTGTTTCCTTTATTGGCCACATTTATAAACTACTTAAAAATTTATGCTATCGTAGTTAACTCTTTATTTTATTATGTTTTAAAATTGGCTGATAAGTCATTAACAAAATTTAGATTTTTAAAATTTAAAAAGTTTAGTACATTTCATATAAATTAATATTTTTATTTTTTAACACGCTTATATTAGTTTCACCTGTATGTTTGTTTGTAACTGACTCTTTGGCCTTAATCTTGCCCTACTTTAAACGATCAGATCTAATTCAAACTTCGCACACTTGTCAAAGACCGACGACAATGCAATAATTCGATCAAAATATTCGATTATCCTGATTAGTTTCACCAGGATTTATAAATTTATTCAGGGATCCTTTGCATGAGAGTAAGAGAGATAGAACTAGTGCGTGAATTACGCATGAGCGCAGTTCCAATGTAATATTATATTCACCCAATCCAAATAATAATAAATTATAGTTAAAAAAAAATAAAAAACATTCTTTTAAAGTTAATTAAACTAAAAAATATCTTTTAACATAAGAATAAAATTACTAACGAGAAAATTAATGTCACTGTTCTAAAAGCGTGGTGTGCTTTGTATGACATTTTTATACTAACTGTGCGTTTCTGAATAAAAGCACTCCACGCTTTTAGAACAGTGACAATAATTTTCTTGTCAGTTATTTTATTCCTATGTTAAAAATTATTTTTTACTTTTTAGTTTGATTTACTCTAAAAGCGTGTTTTTTAGTTTTTTTAATTTATTGTGTTAGGTCATACGTAAATATTGTTTATTATTGCAATTAAGTTTTGAAAAATGGAAACTGCAGCACATGTGTGTAATACAGATTTAGAAATGTAAGTTAATAAAATTGTATAACTTAATACAAGAATTTACAAGTGTTTACTATTTATTTAACCATTTAAATGTGTATGATGTGTAACATTTGACATCTCATCTTAGTAATAAGCAATTTTAAATATTAAATTCTGCAAAAAAATGGGTCAGGTGTTACTTGAAATGATTTTTTATAACAAACAATAATTTTTTTAATGAAAATTTTATTTTATTTAATTGACACTAGGAGTGACAGAAATTAACCAAAAAATTTAAAAAAGCTAAATACTGAAATATTTTATTCAAATAATTATATATTATTTACTTACTTGAATTTTTTATCAATGATCTGCACTTTATTAAGACTTATTATCAGCGATTAATATTTATTTAAATAGTTTACGCATATAACAGCAAACTTTATGCACAACACTGTTACTGCACAGCTAATGGCTGACAGTACCGTCCTCTCGGAAAATTAGTTGACGGCTATCTGACGGCCAACTCTACCCCCACGCGCTTATTCGTCAAATCAAATAGCGCGTGCTTTTGCGACTACCTGTTACTCACTTCCTGTTACATTTTACGAAATCACTCCCACAAATTGCAAGTACAGGGTTTAAAAAATATAACGTCATGCTATTTTTGGGAAACACTGTGTAGCTCCAAAAATTTTTAAATTTAGCACAGTTATCTACGTATTGTACAGCAAAAACAGTTTTTTGACCATTTTTATCTACTAGGAAAAAAAAGTAGGTAGGTATAAAACATTAAAAATATCCTAAATTTTATGAAAATTGTTTTATTATATTAACGAATAAATAAGTGTATGGTACTATTTGAAAAAAGACTAATGGTTCTAGGTTCGACATAAGTAGGCGTTGAGCCAATTTCAAAACTTGTTTTGACTGTATAATTTTTTTACGACTTCTTACATTCGTCTCTTGATAAACTTATTTTAGTGACGATGATGATGATGCTTCCGTTTCCTACGCAATTTGCAGAGGCGTTTATACAAACAACAAATTATTTGGTGTTTTTCTGGTTTTGCTAAAATAGACAACTCAGGTTAACTCATTGGGATATTATATTACTGCTATTCAGTAATATAGAATGATATTTTTTAAAGCAAATGTCAATCAATTCTTTTCGGGTTAAAAAGGTATTAATATCAAATTGTGATAAAAAATAATAATTAACTTTTTTAAAAAATTCACTCGATAACAAAATAAAACTTTTTTTCTGGTGTTACATTATTAATATTTAATTTTTAAAATTATTAATAAAGCATTGTTCTTATTAGCCTATTCATCAAATTTTTCAATACCGATCACTACTTCCCACACTTGGTTAGCTTTACACAGTATTTTTTTCTTTATAGAACTCAAATTTCCAAAGTTATACGTTTGATCCGTCTTTTTTAAGCTTGGGAATGGTTTAAAGGCCTTTATGTTCTTCTGAAGCCATCTTCTCCATTAACAGAGGTTGGCGACCACCTCTCTAAATACTTCTCTATCTTTGGCTACGTGAAACAGCTCTTCTACTGTCATATTTGTCAGCCAGGTAATATTTCTCAGCCAGGACATCTTCTTTCTTCCGACACCTTTCCTTCCGTCGACTTTTCCTTGCATTATTACTTGTGAATGATGATATTTATCATTACGTAGTGTATGTCCAAGATATGCAGTTTTGCGCATTTTTATTGTTCTTATAAGTTTACTTTCACTACCTATCCTTCTAAGCACTTCTTTAATAACTATTAGGTCAGTCAACGGTATCTTAAGCGTAAGCCTGTATATCCAAAAGTTCAAACGCCTCAATACTTTTTACTATTTGGGCTTTCAGTATCCAAGTTTTAACACCATACTTTAACTGAGACCAGACGTAGCATTCCATGAACCTTAATTGCAGTGACAGGTTTAAATTTTTGTCACGGAACTTTAAAAATGCAGCTCTTGCCATTTCGATTCCTACACGAATTTCTTTATCCTGATTTAATTCCGAATCGATGAATGCCCCCAAATATTTATATTTTTCGACCCTTTCTATTCGTTGCCCATTGACCATTAATTGTGCGTTAGAGTTTTGAAAATTATCATTAGTTTAGTCTTGTCGGTGTTGATGTTGAATCCCATTTGTGTACATTTATCAACTACAGAATCCATCAGCGTTTGTAGATCCTCCATAGTTTCAGCTAAAAATACTGTCAGCGGCGAACCTGAATGCGTTGACTGTTTCGCCTCCATTCCTTATACCCTCTTTTCTATGCCACAGAGCATTCTTGAAGATGACTTGGTAGAATATGTACATTGAAAAGCGTCTGTGACAGCACGCATCCTTGTCTGACCCCTCGTGCAATAGATATGCCGTTCGTTTCTACATCGTTAATTCTGACCTCTGCTGATTAATTTCAATATAAGTTTTTAATTATTTTTATGTCCTTGCTATCCAGACCAATCTTTGATAGTTTTTTTATTAGTTTCATATGTTGTACGCGGTCAAAGGCTTTTTGAAAATCTATAAAACTTGCATATACGGTTTTGTTGTATTCCCAGCATTTTTGAAGAAGAACTGTTAAAGAGAATAAGGCCATGCTTGCTCGAAACAACAAAACACTAATTGATGCAGGTTTCTAGATCTTTAGTTTCTTTTTTCTTAAAGATCGCGGAGAGATACCAACAGCACTGCAGATTCCTGGGCCCATAACTAGTTGAAATTAATAAAGATTTTAGTTTATGATTTGTTGGATATAGAGTTGCAATAATCAATACAGGTTTTTGTTTTAACACTTATTTGTTGATACCAAATTAGAGACAAAAATATTTTAATACTTGAGAACTGTTGCCAACATAACAAATAGAATATTGACTTGGTTACGTCCCAAGAACAACAAGATAAATTCTAAACTTGTATGGAATTGCATCGAATCCTAAGAGTACCTTGGTGCGAACAACAGGGTGTACCTACTGTGGGTACCTGCGCACCAGGGGGTGGAGGGAAACGAAAAAGCCAACACCCTTGCAAAACAGGTGGCCGAATCTGCGTTCACTGGACCAGAATCGGTTTTTAGAGTCACCGCAAGTGCCATCAAAACAATTATTTCAGACTGGGCGGAGAGGAAAATACTCACGTACTGGTCCGATATACCAGGGTTAACTCACTCGAAGGCGTTTCTACCCAAACCCTCGAGAAACACAACTAAGCAGATCCTAGAATGGAGCAGATATGATCTGCGAATTCTAACAGGACTGCTTACAGGACAATGTCGTCTAAAATACCACCTAGGAAGGATAGGTCTGAACCAACAAACGGACTGTCGGTTTTGCTGCGTGGAAGACGAAACTCCTGAACAAATACTGTTCATGCCCCGGCCTGGGAAGAATAAGGTTCAGCATATTTGGTTACACCAACCTAGAACCTACCGATTTAAAAAAAATCTCACCCTATACAACCATGAACTTCGTGAGAAGGGCTGGATTCTGTGATGAACTGTAACCTCTAGGGGTGAGCCACAATAGACCTATTAAAGGGTCGCGGTGTAGAGGCGACCACGCCCCGCTCACATCATACCTAACCTAACCTACGTTACAAGAAGAATAATGTTTTGTTTGTTATTTTTCATACCCTATCTGCACTATTGGGTTAATAAAAAATTAAATAAATAATTTTTAAATTACCATTAAGACAATCTTTTATATTTTATTACAATTGAGCCAATATCATAAACCTCGTTGGGTGAGGTAGTTTGCATAACGACCATCAGCTCTCAGTGACCTTCCTAAATAAACATAACCTAATATAATTAACATAAATTTATGCAGCATTAAATTTTTTATCTCACAAATGGTTTGGCATTATGTTAACGATAAAAATTAGGAATAAAGATCGCGTATAAAAGATCACGTATTTTAATTAGATTTATAACGTTAAAAATGTGTCCCTCGAAATAACATTTTGACAACCAAGCTGTAGACATCATTTCCGAGGATGCTGGTTTAGTTTTACTGTTTTTAAAGAGAATTCTTACTTTTTCCCTTCGATTTTTTTATTTACTGCTCTTTGAATTTTCGATATATTCCTTAGTCTATTTAATTGCGAGATATGGACGTTGAAAATATAAATAACTGTAAAATTCTGTAAGCACCCTTGGGAAGACTTAATCCTTGAAATTATGTGGACCAACTATTTTAAAACAATCTTGTTATTATTAAAAAAATAAAAATAATTATCTAAATATTCAGCAGCACTCAAAAGATTCATCCATGATTTCTGGACCAATTATTTTATTTCCTGTTATACCACACGACAAATTAATCACAAACCATACAATTCCAAAGCATTCTCGTAATTTCTCTTGCAACGTATGTACGCCTTATACAAATCTTTCTTTTCTTCTTTTGAATATCGCACCATTATTAATATTTTCAATTTATAATACTAAGTTTACAAGAAAAATTTAAAAATACAGACTTATCGACTTAAAACAAATTGTCAGTAAAGTTAATAATACTGAAAAGTCAAAGCTAACGCGGAGAATTTATCAAAATTTTATATTCGTTTAAAATTAAAAATAATAATAATGACTATTTTTCAAATTTAATTTATTCTTAATTATCCACAGTTACTGTTATCTTTTATTCTCTCTCTCTCTCTCTCTCTATCTCTCTCTCTCTCTCTCTCTGGTTGTATTTTGTTTTTGCGTGGAGATCAAAATTAATAAAATAAAAGCAATATATTTGAATATCAAGTATTATTTTTTTGTAAGACTTTTGAAGGCAAAATATTAATTCTGTTTAATTGTACTGCAAAACATGAAAGTATTAATTTTTTTTCTTAGTTTCATCCATTTTATATTCCATTAACAGTATCAATAATCATAAGAAAGTATCAACTTTTAAATCAATACTGCAAAAATGGGTTAATGATGTATCCATTTTTATTTCTTCTGAAAAGAATTGTCTCAAATTTTCTATACACCATTTATCATTTTGATATCGATGCAGCGTTAGGACTATAACACAAAAACTAACAAGGGGTTGTTTTTTACCGTTTATGGTAAGGTTTATTGTTGCAAAGAGTCAATAAAGTTAAACCATAAAGTGGTAAAGAAGTATAATGTCTCAAATATAATTGGGTTCAATATTCCTATTCCTATTCCTATTGTCAGTTTCACTAAAAGATATTGTATTTCTGTGCGCAAATAAGAAAATATCTTTTTTTTTAAATTCAAGGATAATTTAAAGTTATTGTAAATTTTTATGAATAACTTTTTAAATACTTGTATAATTGCTTTGAATATTATATTCCATGCCTTTATTTTAAACCCATCCAGTCCAAGTAACATTGGATTTTGAGTAAATGTAAGAAAACCAAAATTTACGTCGAATTTTAAATCAAGGAAAAGGTTTAAAAATGTTGCTGTTTTCAAGTGGCACCTCTTTAACATATCCCACCCCTTCTTTAAAATGTCAAATGTCACCTTGTGATACATCAAATAAAAACCCATTATTATTTGCCATTTTAAAGAAGGGGTGAGAGATGTTTAAGAGGTGCCACTTGAAAACAGCAGACTAACATTTTTAAACTTCCATAAAAGAACTCTTTAAGGATAACAGAAAAAACGAAAAATGGATCGATGAACAGGAGAAAAACGGACCCGAGATAACGAAGTCAGAAGTCGTGTACGCTATAAAAACACTAAAATATAGGAAAGCCTTGGGGCCGGATGAATTACCTGCCGAAATAATTAAACTGATAGAATGGGAACATCCAGATATTCTGCTGGACTTATTTAACACCATATATAATACAGAAATCATACCAGGTGAATGGCTCATATCAACTTTTGTAGTCATCCCCAAAAGTTCCAACGCTAAACAATGTGCAGATTATCGCCCAAGTCTCATGAGCCATGCCTTGAAAGAATTCCCAAAAATAATACATAACACAATGTATGGGAAATTGGAACAAGATATCAGCGAGACGCAGTTTGGTTTTCGAAAAGGTTGTAGCACAAGGAAAGCATTATACGCTTTAAATGTACTCGCTTAACGATGCATGTACATAAATCAGGATCTGTACAAATGCTTCATAGACTACAACAAGTCTTTTGACAGGGTAAAGCACGACCATCTCATCACACTTTAAATTTAAAAAATTAAGAGAGAAAAGACATCAGAATTATTGCTAATTTATATAACAATTAAAAAGCAATGTTAAAGGTAGATGGATATACCACAGAACAAATAAAAATAAAAAAGGGAGTCAGGGAAGGGTGTATACAAATAGACGTCACATTGCTAAGTGTTTCTATGCTACGCGTCTCATCTCCTCCACAACAGAACGCGCATGCGCGTTTTGAATCATTACACATTTTCGTCTCGCTGGCTCGGCCTTGAATTTTTACTCCCAGCGCGCGTATAGAATTTTCACTTCAAAAAACGCCTCTTAAATAGTAACTAGAGTGCAGTAAATAAATTAAAAGATGAATTTTATAATTATACAAACTAACAGGCTAACAGTAGCAACTCGTAAAATTTTATTAATAAAAAACCAATCAAAACATTTTTTTTAAAAACTATCTACTATGGAAGAGAGCAGCTTACACATTCTGTGTTGCTGCCTGATGCAAGCGGTGTACAGAAATCAAACCTGGAGCCGCATGATAATCGATCCAATTGATCTAAATGAGACAGGGCCAACAGAAATCCCGCCAAAACCAGCGGACAGAAATTCTGAAGACACAGCGAATCAAAGCTCTAGGTGACCAATGGCCCAACCGCAAGAATCTAATGCAATGTAATCTACTATGTATTTTGTTGTTTTTGTAGATAATTAAGTTCGGCAACAAATTTTACTTCATCTGATGTGTATTTTAATAACAGTAAATAGTGACATTTACTTGATTTACTTGACTTGACATTTAATTGAAAAATGTGAACATGCGATGAATAATATAAATAATAATACCCATTATTTATGATCATAGCGAACCATCACTCACTCAAACTAAATAGTTTTGCTGGTAAATATCTTGTAAGTAATAAATTATAATTTATCTGACCGCCTACAATGAAAAGTAACAAATTTATCTTTTTTTAAAGGCAATATTTTGGAAAAACTGCTTTGTCGTGAGCGCAAATTCAGTTAATAAACAGAAAATTGCCGTTAGATGAGTTTGTTGTTCTTTTATGCAAGTTAATGGCCTTTCCGAGTTTCTATTTCTATCTTAAAACAGACAAGAATGCAGCACATGATGGTCAATTATCAGACTTTCTCGTACTAAAGCCGAAATCAAAAGTTAATAAGTAATCTTGGGAATCTTTGTAAATATAAAATGAACAATGACCTGAATATTCCAAATGTCTTGCGAGAGTGTAAGTTATCCCACTAGATAGCAGGTTTCTTTATTTGGTATGATGACCTTTCACAATTATTAAGCATTTTATTATTATTGTTCTATTATTGCTATATACTTTTTTTTGACATTGTTGGTCAAGTCTTTTTTTTAAACATTCAAGCAGTAAAATCATACGATTGTTAAATATATCCAAACTTTTAAAAATATATACAGGGTGGCCAACCGAAAACGAAACAGAGCCATTTGCAGGAACCTCGTCTTTTTTTGCAATAATTATTAAATGGCATATTTATTTCGTGCAGTAAATTCAAAAATTTTAAGGATTTTAAAAGCGTAATTTAAATTCTTTCTTTTGCAAAATATGACACGCATTAAGCTAATGGTTTTACCATGTTATTAGAGAAATGTTAAATATTTTACAAATTTGCAATAATATTATCTATCTTCATAATTATCATTAACTTAAGTTTTGCTTATTTTTTAAAGACATTTGACCGTTTACCTAGCCAGTTTTTTATTAGAATTTGCCAGCACACCGGTTGCACTCCGAGGCGAGTTTTAGGTCCTGTGAACCTGTTAAAAGTTTTACGCTAGATAGGGAGCTAAACTAACCTTTCAATTTTTTTATTCGGGCTTGAGACCGGCAACATAACCCCTGGGCTACTCAATCCACCCAGAGATCATGCACAAGCTATCAAAGCAACAAGAACGGCTGCACAAATCAACGACACAATATTTCGTAACAAGCACCGGAAAACAGAAGTAAAAGCCCGTGTTTACAAAACTGCTATTAGATCCATACTGACAAATGCGGAAAAAACAAGACCAAAAACATTAAAAACAAGCCAAATTATGGAAACAACAGGGATGAAGATAATTCGAAGAATAGCTGGAGAATCACTACGAGACAGGCAAAGAAGCGCGGATATCAGACAAACATGCCATAACGAGAATATCAACGACTGGGTGCTAAGTAAAAAATTAAGTGGAATGATCATATCATACGTATGACAGAAGAACGAAAATTGAAGATTGCCAGAGATAAATCACCTTCGGAAGGCGAAGCACAGGAAGGCCTCGAAAACGTTGGAGTGACAATCTACCTCCATAAAGCGAGTTACGTTGAGGATCGGATTAGAAGAAAGAAGAAGAAGAAGACAAATTGTACTCGCTAAAATACCACACTCGCCTCGCGATGTTATGATAAATAAATGTTTTTCGAAACCAAATGTTATTAATTATTTTACGAAAGCCGAAAATTTTTAAACATTTGGTTTAAAATAAAAGTTTTGTGAATACATTTTATTATAATGTACGATTCAAATAAAAATGGAAAAACCCAAATATTAGGTTAACTGTTTATAAAAAAGCTATGTATACAGTGTGAAACAGCCAAATGGAATAAATTCAATAACGAATAAATGAGAGCGTGTTATAAAAACGCTTGAACATGTCGATTTGTATTTTTAGATGCGCATTTTTTTAAAAAAAAATAATTATATAGGTTGTGTCATGTGACAGTGGCCAATAGCAACTTTCTTATTTTAAAAACAACCCCCTGTATATTACTTATTTTTTGGATTCTTCAGAAAATTCTAGACATTATTTATGTACAATGTCCCATATCTATTCAGATGTATTACAAAAATTAACATTAAAAAAAGAAAATTATTTTTTTTCACAAATATTGTAAAAAAAACAAAAAAACATTAATTTCAATGTAAGAGATGTTCGCCGTGAACGTCTTGGCAACATGCTAATCTGGTATAGAAATGTCTTCTAACGTTACTCAACATCTCAGGCGTGACTGATCTAATCGCAAGCGTGATTCGTCTTTTTAAGTCATGTAAGTTGAGTGGTTTAGTTTTGTTTACAATACTTTTGACATATCCCCACAAAAAGAAGTCTAATGGCGTCAGATAAGGAGATCGTGCTGGCCATTCTATCGATCCGCGCCTCCCTATCCACTGATTTGGAAAATTTTGGTTCAGGTACTGCCGGACATTGATTTGGTAATGGGGCGGTGCTTCATCTTGCTGAAACCATAGTATATTGGCAGGAACTTGTGGGTTTGCTGGATCAGTATATAAGTTTGTCAAAGTTGGCACGACATTATTTTGGAGCAGTTCTAAATATTTATCTCCATTAAAGCTGCCATCAATGAAAAAGGGACCCACGATATGATTTCCAACAATTCCTGCCCAAACATTAACTTTTTCAGGATATTGCGTATGTTCCTCTCTCATCCAGTGAGGATTCTCATTAGACCAATAGCGGCAATTTTGACGATTAACATGACCGTGAAGTGTAAATGTGCTCTCATCAGAAAACAAAACATCTTCTAATTGGATCACATTGTTATTTAACATTTCCATCATTTGTTCACAAAATACGTTCTCCTGTCGAAATCGTCTTCCATGAGCTCCTGAGTTGGCATCATTTTATAGGGATACATTTCACTTTAATATTCAAAAAATTGATGTGTGGCTAATGTTGAACAGTGAGGCTGCTTTTCGACCAGAATTATATGGGTTTTCTTGAAACTCAAGCATAACATCCAATTTCGCATCATCGCTTAGTTCATTGGCAACTACTTTTTTTGTCAGTCTTACATGACCAAGTTTGCGAAACTGTTTTTCTATTTTGCTAATTGTTCCTTGGGATATAGGCGGCAAATTTGGAAATTTTTCGTGAAATAAGCGAGAAACTTCCATTTGTGTCCGTGTGTTATCTCCATAACCAATCATTTGTAGAATGGTTATTTTGTGCATTTTTGTTAAATGAACCATTTTTCTAATATTATTACGTACAATTAACGAAATTCAAAGGACAATAGCACTGACACTGATCACTACTGTCATGCAGACAGAAAACAAGTTGCTAAGGCTATGAGTTTTATCCAAAAATAAACAAAACTGTTTTTGTATTTTTTTATTTCATATCAGTAAAAAGGAACGCATTAATGGTTTTTGCTTATTTTTTCAATATTAAGAGCTAAATGGGAAATAAGTATTGAGTGAAATGTAGCGAATTTGTGAAATAAAATAATTTTCTTTTTTTAATGTTAATTTTTGTAATACATCTGAAAACACTTAATATTTCCGAAACAGTTGAAAATAGGTATGGGACATTGTACATAAATTATGTCTAGAATTTTCTGAAGAATCCAAAAAATAAATAATATACAGGGGGTTGTTTTTAAAATAAGAAAGTTGGTATTGGCCACTGTCACATGACACACCCTATATAATTATTTTTTTTTGAAAAAAATGCACATCTAAAAATATAAATCGACATGTTGAAGCGTTTTTCACAACACGCTCTCATTTATTCGTTATCGAATTTATTCCATTTGGCTGTTCCACACTGTATACGAGTATCTCTAACTTTCAATTGATTTGGGTTAAATATTGAATAAGAATAGATAAAAAATGTAAATAGAACATTGATTGTAAAGCTTTTACATATTTATTTCAGTCTGACGCATCAGATGTAAATTAATAACAAGGACATAGCAAGTGATTAGTCTCCCAAAATTTACTGCAAAATTAATATCAATCAGGGAATTTCCCTTTGTTTTGCAAAATCGATATATTTTAAAGCAAGAGGCTTAATATCGAAACACATTTACGGAAATGGAATAAAGTTACAGCCGTTTTAAACGTCTGCTATAAAAGCGACCCTAAACAAATTTGCATTATATTATTAGCAGTATAATATCGCATGGAAATTACAAAATTGATTATGCCATAGTATGCAAGGTTTTACTTTAATTAAGATCTGTGATACATGTTTTTACTTCTTAAAATATTTATATAAACCTGTCTATGTATACAGGGTGTTTCATTACTTATTGGAAATATTTTAACTATAGAATCCTAAACTCAAAATATAAAGATTCAACCCAAATCACCTAGATAAAATGGGTTAAAATTTTAATAAATAAAATAAAGTTTTCTTGTAAATAAAGATTAAAGTTTCATTCGCATAATAAATGTAATTAAATGACCCAAAACACTGACATAATACACATTGAAATCAAAATCATTGTGCAGCTTCATGTTTAACCCAAAATATCTCGAAAAATAATAACTTTATCGCCATGGAGAATAGGTATAATATTCACGTAAAAAGTTTGCAAAATCGAAAAATTGTGATAAAATTGCAATTCCGCAGTGGCGTAGAATTTGGAAGGTATCAACCAGTCACTTGCCCCTGTCGTACGCCTCTGGTAGTAGCCAGAAACGTTCATTTAACATAATTTAGTAGGGTGTATAGTACTTTCACTCCCAACCAAATATGACAATAATACTTCGAATAGTTTTAAACTACCAGGCACAAATAATTTTTAAATTTTCAGACAGGAGGCACATTTTATATAGGTGATTTAAGTTGAATCTTCATATTTTGAGTTCAGGATTCTATAGTTTAAATATTTCCAAATTTTTAGGAAATCTTGGATTAGCCCGGTGGGTAATCATGTGAAGTTTGGCATTAATCGGATTAACATAAGGGGTGAGAGGAGGGGGTATAATAGATATAATAACTATTCCCTATGGACTACAAAACAAACAAATTTTGATAAAATTATCAGGCAATCTTTAGATTAGCCCAGCGGGTTATCCTGCGAAATTTTATAGCTATCGGATTAACGAAAGGAGTGAGATAGCGTGGAGTCACTAAGTTAAACTTAACAGTATGAATTTAGTAATATTTCTTGAAAAAACTGTATCAATGGTAGTCACCCCTTTAGTTGTGCTATGTATTTACAGTAATATTTCGCAGTTTTCCTGTTATTGTATTTGTATATATTCGGAAATGTTTTCTGTCAAAGAGACAGTGTAAATTTTGTTCGCGAAAAAGTGTATAAAATTTTGAAAGACGTCAAGTTGACCCATCTTTTATTAAGGGAGTTTCTCGCGAGTAATTTGCGAAAAATTATAAAAGCAATTTTTCGCAAATAAAATAAAATTTATTGTGTTAAAGAATGTCAAGATAACCTATCTTTAACTAATAGTTTTCAATACAAGCTGTACAAAATAGTTATAATATCGACTCACTTATCCAGATTATCCTAACTGTAGTCCATAAAAAGATTACAAAGATAGATAAAGGAATGCTTAGATGGTTTGGAAACGTAGAAAGGATGCATGAAGAAAGATTGACGAAACAAATTTATAAGGCAAGTGTGATTGGACAAGTCGGTAGAGGTCGACCTCGGCGAACATATCTCGATCAGATCAACATTGTTTTGAAGAAAGGCCAGGTCAAGAGTACCAACAACCGACGAGCATGTATGAGAGCACTGATGAAAGTAAAAGGAAGCACTCAGGAAGATGTGTGTGAGAACCGTAGCAAGTGGAACCTACACCTACGGGAAAAAGGTGTGACTATATGTATGTATTTATATAGTCCATATCTTACAAAATTCCAACAAGAAAATAATTTTCCTTGGATTCCAGGACACATGGAAATAGTCGGTAATGAACTTGCAAATGCTGCTGATCGCGATGCTATCGGACAAAATTATCTGAACGACATCCCCCTAAGACCTGAAGATATAAAAAGACTCTTTAAAAACAGATTAAGAGACAAATGAAAATAATAATAAAATGATAGCAACCATAAATTAAAAACTATAAAAAACAAAGTCGATGAAATATTACCCTTTCCATTACACCAAGGGAGAGAACAAATTGCACTTGCTCGATTAAGAATTGACCATATCACATCTAGCTACCTACTGAATGGCTTCAGATCTCCAATATGTGAATCTTGCAAAATACAACTGGCTATGAAATACTTACTTCTTCTTTGCTCGGTATATACCAAAGCTAGAAACAACTGCTCTCTCCCCGACACGATGCAACAAAGCCTAGAAAATGAGTGAGGTTGCCTAAAAACAATTTAATTTTCTAAAAAAACAGGCCTATTGAAAAAAGTTTAGAAATAAAATAAAATACCAATCAATTCAAAATACAAGGCTAATGACAACAGTAGTCGATGCCTTCAAAAAAAAATTATCATAAATGGACGATATTACTGTCAAATTCATAGTTTTTGGGATCGCTTAGTTTGATAATAACATTTCCAATTTTGTAAGCACCACTACAAAATGTGTGGAAAGGGCAAAAAATAAAAAAACCATTAAAAATACAAGTGTCGAATTTATAGTATGCGATGGCGCAGAGTTTGATAGTGACATTCGCAAAGCAGGCAAGCCTACGAAAGGGGTAAGAGGGGTTGAAATAAAAAAACTATAAAAATATGACTGGTATTAGTGTGGAATTCATAGTTTCAGAGTCATTTAGTTTGATAGTGATATTCCCTAAGCAGACAAGACAACGTTCGGGCAGGACAACGCATGCCAGGATTCGCTAATTAATATTATGAAATTTTATCGTTTTAAAATAACCCAAAATGTATTATTTTTTAATTTTAAATTCTAGAGATAGGGAATGAATGTATTTTTTTTTAATATAATTTATTTTTTCATGCATAATTTAGGTTAAGCGATAGTAAATAAAGGTGCAGTGAACGTGAGTGTTAATAGATGTCTTAATAAGTTGGGGTAAAATAGAAAGGAAAAACATCACATTTTATAAGTAAGTTTCACAATCCAGGGCCTCTGTTAAAAAATAACTGTTCCAGCTGGAAAACCATAGAAATCTGGGGCAGCCTTAACGAGTACCAAGCAATGCTTGTAGAATTTCATAATACATTATATTGTTAAGCCTCATCAAAATTATAACTTATTAGCAGATAATTTAGTGTTTGCTTTTGTTTATATTATTTATTTTTACCGTTAATAAAATTCTAACCTCTTGAGAGTAAAACAACGAAAATTCTATACAAAATTTGGTCATATGATCATAAATACTTAACAATCAATAGACTGTTTTAGCCAATAAATATTAAGAATAGGTTAGGGTCGGGTAGTGGTAAAAGGGGAGGAAGTTATTACCCAGCCACCTGGAATTTATACTCGAAGTCCTTTATACCTTTCACCCGCTGGCCGAAAACTATTCGGGAAGCCTCGTTTCCTTTCTATCATCCTGCCTGAGTTTTCAGACCCTAGTTTAGCCACGTTGTCTTGGATTGTTTTATGCCAGACATTCCGCGAAAAGGTTAATGGGGATTTCGTTGGCCCCAGGCACGATCTACACTTTCCGTCCGTCCTCCGGCCCTGTATATATTCGTGGTAGCCCAGTCTTTAGTGTCATGTGGCGAATAAACCAGGATCTGCAACTTGTGCAAATTCTCTTGTTTTTATTTGGGGTTTTTCCTGGGGATTTTCTTAGACTGTCGGCAATAATCAGTGGTTGACCACCATTTTCAGTGTTTCAACTTGACCCACTTTTATACTAGATAAATCAGTAACACCGTCACTTGCTATAATTTTTACGCTCTTTTTCAATAATCTTACTTAATTAAATTTAAAAGTGCAATTTTCCGGAAAAATTATGTAACTTAAAATCTTCGGATTTTTGCGAAACTTTCGAAAAGAAAACTTGATGACTACTAGTACGTGAAAGTTCTTTCATAAAAGAACTCTGCTACGAAATTAATGTGATTCTATATCCGAATTTACTATTATTTTTGACGCTTTGTTTTCGGAGAAAATACTCTGTTATATGTAACCTTACGCCACAAATGCACTTTTTTATTTTTTTAAATCACTTATTTGCAGCGCAGTTTTGAAATTAAATTTTTATATTTTAAACCTACAAATGATTTATTTTTAAGTATTTGTTGAAAATTCCGTATTTTTCACCTGTAGAATGTTCTTTAATCCATTACTTGATTTAAAAACCTCATTATAGACAGTGCTATAGGCAACCAATTATTTACTCGGTTTCCTTAGATAATTTGCTTTGCTATAGGCAACCAATAATACATTAACTTACAAGCAAAGCCAATTATAAAAGCTGACATCAGCGCTGCTATTACTAAACTATTTTGACTACTTCCGTTTGGTGACTTCATAAATCGTCTTCGTAGAGAGAACAAGCAAGTTAGCTTTAAAACACCACGTGGTAAAAAATTTACAAGCAATATAATTAGATAAATCAATTAAGTTAAAAAGCCATGAACCAGTGAAAATTTTCTAAAGAGACAAGAGGTTCTTAACTGTAAGCTCATTGTACACATATTACAATATTCAAACAAGAAGTGAAGTTGGTTAATTTACGTTATCAAGAGGTTGTCGGCGGCAAGGCCATTAAAACTATAAGCAAACAGAACTACAAACCAGCCAACCAACTAGCTATCGAAGACTTAACATCGAATCGAGGCACGGCGAGATTCAACAGAGGCAGAGACATACAACCATCTTACAACTTCTACAACCCTCTGCTAGAAACCTCCCTGTTACTTGCCGGCGCGTCGAGAGTATTTTTATGTTATCTGGAAGATATTGATGCTGGAATCATAGTAAATGGAGAATGTATCAATAACATAAGATACGCAGACGATACGGTGGTTTTTGCAAGCAGTTTGGAGGAACTTCGGGAGATATTGGTCAGAGTTGCCGAAACCAGTCAGAAATACGGGTTGCTACTGAACACTAAGAAAACAAAATGCATGATAATTTCCAGTAATAAAATCCAAACGGAAGGACTCATCGTAAACGATTAACGAATAGAAAGAGTGAAGACATATACATATCTTGGAACAATTATTAATGAAGACTGGGACCACACGCTGGAAATTAGGTGCAGGATAGAAAAGGCATAGAAAAGGCAAGTGCCGCATTTCAGAAAATGGCTAGACTCTTCAGATGTCATGATTTATCTATGCCCTTAAAAATAAGATTATTGAGGTGTTATTTTTTTCCTGTGTTATTATATGGGATGGAATCCTGGACTCTCACGGACGCTGCATGTAAAAAAATCGATGCTTTTGAGATGTGGCTGTATCGACGAATTTTGAACCATGGACCGCTCATGTAACTAATCAACACGTATTGACAAAGATGGGGAAGGATAAAGAACTACTATTGAAGATAAAAACATCCAAAATTGAATATTTTGGACACATAATGGAGAATAGCCAAAGATATGGAATCTTACAGTCGATTTTACAGAGAAAGATAAACGGTAAGCGGGGTCCTGGAAGACAAAGAATTTCGTGGTTAAAAAATCTACGCACATAGTTCAACACAACAACTGTGGGTCTGTTCAGAGCAGCTGCGAACAAGATACAGACTGCCATGATGGTCGCCAACATCCGTAAGAAGAAGATGTTATCTTAGGGAGCTTTTAAGGGTACTTATTTTCTATATGTCCTAAAATACTTACATTTATTGGTGACAAAAAACACCTTTGCATAATAAATGAAATAATCTGGGCCAAACTTAAAAATTAATGTAAACAAAATTATTTTTGTAAATATGTGTTTCGGTTTATTTATCAGCCCCTTTTCACAAAAGATAATGTGGAGGCTTCCAAAAATATTAATACAAGTAATACATTTCTCACATGGATCTCGATTTAAAGTGAAGTTATAATCTACATAATTGTTAAAATTCCTACATATCTAACATACTTAACCTAAATATAGGAAAAAGGAAAATCGAGATTATTTAATTACAGCTAAGTTTAATCTAATTTATGAAATATTTTATTTACATGTACAACTTGTAAAACCACCAATTATTTTATTGAATATTTAAGAATGGTTCCAAAACACGGTAATTAAGTATCTAAAACTGCCATCTACCGCCTAAATTACAAACTACACTAAAGTCGAATTATTTTAAGGTGCTACCATTGTATGAAGACAACATAGTAGGACCATTATTTCTTTAGACAATGGTAGAACAATGGCGCTACTGTAATGATATAATTTAATAATTAAATAATCGCATATTTCATACAACTGTTACATTCACTTGATTTTTTACATATTACTTGATTACTTGATTACTTGATTATCTGCAATATTTTGTTATTTATTAAAATACTGCTATTAAAAATACCGCAAAATTATTTGTGTCTATTAATAAATAATAGTAAACATTTTGCAGATCAACCAAATTTTAAAAAAATCTTTTTAATGCACTAAAATTTAATGCATTCCCTATGCATAAATATTTTGTTTTATTTGTATTTATTTATTTATGCATAGAAAATCAACCCACCCATCTAGAACTTGAAGATGATCAGAAGATTTTGACCTGCCGGGAATATGTGTACTTGGGTGTTACCTTTGACGATAGCGGTAATGATGTAATGGAAATCGAAAACGGCTCATTCAAGCAAAAAGAATTATCGGATGCCTCAATGGGATACTATGGAGTAAAGAAATAACAAAGAAAAGAAAATTTAACATCTATAAAACCATGAAAAAAAGTACTGTATTATATGGAGCAGAAACCTGAAGGATTACCGTAAAAAACAAAAAAAAAGTTGAAGCTGTTGAGATAGATGTTTTCAGAAGGTCTTTGCGCATCTCTCAAAGGGACAAAATAGAAAATGACAATATAAAACAACAAATAGAAATTAAAGGCACCATTACTAGTGATATCGAGCAAAAACAGCTCACCTGGTACGGCCACGTCCAACAAATGTCCGATACAAAATTGCCCGAACAAGTCTTACAATGGCAGCCAAGTAAAAAAATAAAAAGGAGAAGACCTCGATTGGAATGGCAAACCGGTATTCAAAAGTCAATGAGCGAAGACCGAAGGGGATGGAAATTAGGCGTCGGACAACGTCGAAAGATGTTTTAAACCGGCATATATATATATATATATATATATATATATATATATATATATATATATATATATATATATATATATATATACATATAAATTTAATGCATAAAAGCTACCCACACTTTTCAATCAAAATATGTTGCGAAGAAAAAAGTAGGTACAGTTTTATAATTAATAAACAAACAGCAAAAACAAAATAAAAATAAAGCACAGGCACAAAAAGAACCTTTTGTGTTTAAATTTGGAAAAACTTGGAAATTCTGTGAATGCTTCATAATCCAGGACGGTTAAAGTTGACTTCTGAGAATAAATACAAAAAATAATTAATTTCGCGGAACCCTAGGGACTTTTCCACGGAACCGTGCAATAGCCTTGGATATATCTAAAGCCTTTGACCGCGTTTGGCACCAGGCATTGTTAAGTAAATTATCTGCCTACGGTCTCCCAACCAAACTGCGCCAATGGCTCTTGAGCTTCATACAAGATCGCTCCTTACATGTGGCAGTTGACGGTATTTCTTCTGATGCGTTTAAAACTAATGCCGGGGTCCCCCAGGGCTCCATCCTGTCCCCCACCTTATTTCTTTTACACATCAACGACCTCTTAAAAACCACCACGAAGCCCATTTACAGTTTCGCAGACGATAGCACACTTGTCTCAACTTTCACATCCTATCGATCACTTTCGGTGAATGATACAAATAGACTCAGGCAGGAACAGGTTGATTCCATCAATAGAGATCTTAAAGCAATCGTCGAGTGGGGAACAAACAATCTTGTTCAGTTCAACGCCCAAAAAACACAAAGTGGTACGTTTTCCAAGAAAGTGAATTCCTCAAATCATCCCATCACAATGTCCGGTAATACCCTTGAACCAAGTCCCTCCATCTCGATTTTGGGAGTCACGGTGTCCAATAATATGTCTTGGCATGACCATGTTGCTAACATCGCAAAGTCGGCAAGCCAGAGGCTAGGTTTTCTGTGGAAAGCCAGAAAGTTTTTTACTCCTGATCAACTGTTGACGACGTACAAGGCTCAAATCCGACCTCTACTGGAGTATTGCTCACACATTTGGGGTTCAGCACCAAGGCATTCTCTTCGTCTTCTAGATTCCATTCAGAAAAGAGCCATTCGCTTGATAAACAGCTCAACTCTCACAGATACCCTTCACCCTCTAGAACATAGAAGAAGAGTTTCAGACCAGTCATTGCTCTACAGATATTTCCATGGCAGATGCTCCAGAGAAATAAAAACTCTTGTACCACCATTGGCCACATTCGGCCGAAGAACTCGGCACGCTGATCAGTCTCACCCATTTACTCTTAAGATTGACACTACAAGGACCAATCTTCATCAAGAATCCTTCTTTTACAGGACTGCTACGGAATGGAATAAGCTTCCAAAATTAGTTTTTTCAGAGAACTATGACCTGCAACTTTTTAAAAAGCGTGTCCACAATCATTTCCTTTCTATGATCCCTTCCCCTTCTAATAGTCGCAGTGCGGGCCGTCCGCGGCCCACACGATAGGTCTACCCTTTTTGCGACTATTTTCATAAAAAAAAAAAAAACCCACTAAAGGATTTGCTGGCATAAACGATTAGCCGGCTAACTTTGGTAGAATTTGTGGTTTTGAATTAATACTTGTAATTTTGTATATATCTGATTAAAAAGTATCTTATTTCCTATATTTCATAATATACTTTTATTTATTGGTGACATAAAACACATTTGCATAATAAATGAAATAATTTGTGCCAAATTTAAAAATAATTTTTGCAAATACATTATGTTTTAGTTTATATATCAGCCCCTTTTCACAAAAGATAATGTGGGGGCTTCCAAAAATATTAATATGAGTTAAACATTTCTCACATGGATCTCGATTTAAAGTGAAGTTACTTTATAATCCACATAATAAAATTTTACACTTCCTACATAACTTACATATTTAACTTACATATACATAAAATTTTAAGATTACAATTCTAACTACATCTTAGTATAATCTAAAATATTTAGTTTTATATATATACATACAATCCTAGTGAAACAACTAAATTTAATGAATATTTAAGAATGTTTCCAAAACACGATAATTAAGTATCGAATACTGCCATCTACCACCTAAATTAAAAATTACAATCAAGTCGAATTATTTTAAGGCACTACTAAAATGACGGAAGCAAAAAGTACATTTTTAAAAATAATAAATACACAGCAAAAACATTCTATCTATAAAAAAATGGATGTATGTATGTCAGGTATGGACGTCTAAACCGCCCAACGGATTTTTGTGAAATTTTCAGTGTAAATATAGTTAGTCCAGGGATGGTTCCTGTGAAGGTTTAGTGCTGTTCGGTTAAATAATTTTTTTTTTTTAATTTTTAATTTTTTTCGTTTTTTCATTAAAATCAAAAGGATAGAAATTAGGGCCAAGCAAACTCACATCCACGGCCAATCCATCGATGAGGAAACTGTTCGTTTAAGTGATGACGAACGTCTGTGCGTAACTCATGTGAACGAGAAGCTCCAGCGATATCCAAAATCAGTGCTACCTATATATAATAAAAATACACCTACTATATGAGCAATAAGAAATATCGTAAAATTTACCTCGTTATATTTACATCGTTAATAAATGTGTAATTTTGTTGTGAAGTTAAAACTTTTGCTTTTTTGCTTCTGAATCCTGTCGAATTTTGTTTTAAAAATGCTTTGAGCTTGGCATATTTCGAAATATCCACATTATGTTTGATGTTAATGGTATTGCGTATCATAGAATACATACTTGGGTTCAAAGTTTACTAGAGATAGAAAGTATGACAGTGACATTGAGCGAAGGGTGTTGGCAGAAAAACAAATGAATGGGGCACTGTATAGCTTTATGAATAGCCAGAAAGTGTCAAAAAAGGCACGTCTGGCGGTGCATAGAGGTGTGTTGGTTCCCACACTTATGTATGGTAGTGAATGTTATGTGAATTTATAAGGCGAGTGTGAATGGACAAGTCGGTAGAGGTCGACCTCGGAAAACATATCTCGATCAGATCAACATTTTTTTGAAGAAAGGCCAGGTCAAGAATACCAACAACCGACGAGCATGTATGACAGCACTGATGAAAGTAGAGGAAGCAAAAGATGTGTGTAAGAACCGTAGCAAGTGAAAGGAAGTGGTCTTTGCCTACCCCTATGGGAAAAAGGCGTGACTTTATGTATGTATGTATGTAGAATACATACTCCAAACTGTTGATGGTTTCAAATCTTCAGATATTCGTCCAACGTAAGCTATAAGAACATTTTCCGAGAACGAGTTTATCTTGTTATCATTTCTTCAAGTCATGAACTTTCTGTACACAAATTCATACCTTTTTCCAGATTTATCTGTCATCAATTTCGCTATCAGAGTCCATATTAATTATAGTTATAGAGAGAAGTTCAAATATAATCTTAAAAATGTTATAAACTGTCAAAAAGCCATCAATTTGTTTTTAGTATAATATTATCGCATGATAATATTTATTTGTTTCATCTCTAGAGAAAAAAAACTATCACTTTCATGTAGGGTAGCCGGTTGAAATATGTTCATTTTCATATACTTGAGTAGAAAAAATGCTTAAAGTTATGGGCGATAAATTAACTCCTGTATAAAATGTGTCATTTAATGATGACTGTTTTGTCAGTTTGACAGCGATAAAAAAGGTGCATCGTTTTTTATCACCGATAAAAATGCCTGTTCCTCTTAAGCGTCTACATCTAGTATGCTTACGTTACTTTAATGTCTGCCCTGTCAGTTATTTAGGTATTGTTGATAATTGTAATTGATACTGAATTTTTACAACATGAGTCGTTTGGGGAAGTTTCGATTCAACAAATAACAAAAAATATAGAAAAAGCAATCCCGCAATCCACAAAAAATACTAAAGCATCAATATGGAGACAATTTATGGAGTTTTAGCTTGGAGGGGGGGAGAAGCTGCAAACTGTAAAATTCACCATTTTAAAGAAGAAAAAAATCAAGATGGAACTTCAACAGGAAGATTTGAATACAATACAATATTTTTAAAAATTACCAATCATTCGAACCGTTCTAGTACAGTTTCCCAGTTAGCCAAAGCAGGAGGAAGTGACCAACAACTTATAAAGATAACGGGACACTCATCATCATCTTCTATTAAACCCTATCTCCAAATTGATCCTGAACATCACGAAAATCTTATAGTTCCTTACGAGCCTCGAGTGAGAAAAATCAAAATGAATATTTTACATGTGTGAATACCAGAGAAGAAAATTTTGAAATTAGTACACCAAATCAAACAATTTATAAGAATTGTGTATTTAATAACTGTTCATTTAAATAATTTAATTGTATCAATAAAGATAATTATTGTTGTTGTTCATTCATATATTTGGTCGTTTATTTATCTTGCCAAAAAACACTCGAGCTTTTCTTTTTAGGATAAATTTCTTTTTAACTGAAAAATTTTCCATCAGTAATTTTGCTCGAAAAACTGACATTTGACAAAATCACTCGACCTTCGGTCTCGCGATTTTTTCATGTCAGTTTCTCTCGTAAAATTACTGATTGGCAAATTTATTTCGTTACGAAAAGAAATTTATCCGATAAAAAAAGAGCTCTTGTGTTTTTACTGTTGACAAAAAACACCTTTGTTAATAAATAAAATAATCTGTGCCATATTTAACAAAATAATGTTTGTAAATATATGTTTCAGTTTATATATCAGCCCCTTTTTACAAAAGATAATGTGGGAGCTTCCAAAAATATTAATACAAGTTATACATTTCTCACATGGATCTCGATTTAAAGTAAAGTTACCTTATATTTTACATGATTAATTTTTACAATTTCTACTTATTTACATAATAAACCTTCATATTTCTTGGCAAAACCATTTGAGATTATTTTACGAGCTTATTTAATTTTAATCATATTTAGCTAATGTGTTATTTACAAATTAATAGTGTGAAATATTCTGTTGAATATTTAAGAATGGTTCCAAAACACGATATATAAGTATTAAATACCGCCATCTACCATCTAAATCACAAATTACAACCAAGTCGTTTTATTTTAAGGCACTTCTATAATGATTTTTTTAATGGTGCAAATACACTTAAAAGTAAATACATTTTTTTATTTTATAACATAATTTTTATAACAGTTTGGCGGTGGTTTTCAATATAATTTATTAACATTATCCTTCTTTAAATTTTTGTAAGTATGCACTTTGACCTGGTATATTGTGCTATCATGTGCTTAGTACTTATTTTTCAGCACCAGCAGTTTCTTCCTGAGGCTGTTTGTGGACCTGATGTAGCTCTCTGGTTTAGGTTTTTTGTTGCCTAAGCACAGGACTAAACTAAATTTATGGTTGTCAGCAAAATGGATGTTGGCCCGGAAAGAATAATACTTGATGGCGAAAATATAAAAATAATTCAACACTTTAAATATCTTGGCAGCAGGATCAATCAGTCGATGGATCTAGACAAAGATATTAAGGCTAGAATAGAAATGGCTGGAAGAGCATTTCTAAAACTCAAGCCGCTACTCTGTGCCAAGCACGGTAAAGGTTTACCAAGTGCTATGAATGGTCTATTCTGTTGAACTCTTGCGAAACATGGACGCTTCACCAAAAAACTATTGACCGTATCAGTGCATTCGAGATGTGGCTGTACAGAAGGATGCTCAAAATTCCGAGGACAAGCCGAACTACCAACGAGAATGTACTAATCAGAATAGGGCACGATAGAGAGTTCTTTACCACCATCAAGCGTCGCAAACTGGAATACTTGGGACATGTGATGCGTGGACCACGTTATAGTCTGCTTCGGCTTATTCTGAAGGGCAAGATCGAGAGGAAAAATGGATAAGCCGCAAAAAGCTATCCTGGCTTCGAAATCTCCGACAATGGACAGGGCTAACTGCTTAGGAACTTCTCCACGCAGCTCAAGATAGAGAAAGATAAAAAAAAAGAAGTCAATATGGGAGTCATCAACGCTTGAGAAAGCAAGACACTGTAAGAAAAAGAAGCACAGGAACCGGGACCTTTTCAGTCGCTCGCAGTAGCATAGGGCGTGTTCCTCCGTCAAAAATACCGAAAAAAAGTGTCCTCTTTTAATCAAAAATCGACGGGTCTGAGCGTTTTTCTAAAATGTTGAGGAGGTTCCTGCAAATGGCTCTGTTTCGTTTTCGGTCGGCCACCCTGTATATTTAAAAAATATGTAAAATTATATTTGATTTTATAAACAGCTCCAAAATTTATTTAATGTGGGGCTTCCAAAAATTAGAGTCCAGGTATAACAATCGTAAGAAATGTTAACAACAATTAGAACTCATAGTTTATTTTTAAAACTAGCTTAATAATCTAACTTATAATAATTTTTTGGTGTTTTTCATTTTTTTTTCTATTTTAAGATGTCCTAGTTATATAATCTAAATCCATCATTATTCTAGTTTCTAGTACGTTAAGTGTATGTTTGTTACAGACTTATGCTCTCCTTGTAAAAATGTATAGCTATTTGTTTAATTTATAAAACTAAAATTACACTAACAACAAAATATTTATAAAACGTCATCTTTAATATTTTTCACAAAGATAAGCAGCACAAAACTTTACAATCAGATAAAAGACTGTAAAACTGTAAATTCCTAATTCATTAGTAGACTACATTTGTGTAGGTGGCTGCCATCGATTTCAGTTAATACCATGAAAACTACAAAAATATTTTTTTTCTTTAAAAATGTTAAAAATGTTTTTAAAAATGAATTGTTTTAAAAGGTAAGGTATATTAAATATTAATGGTTGCTTAAATATTTTTTTTGTTTATTGATATAGATGTTAATTTAAAATAATTTTAATCTGACAAAAAGTAATCTCATAAAAATGCCGAAAAATATAGCTCTTTGCTAGATACCAATGAGAAAGCTCGTGTATTGTAAATTATAAATATATATATATATATATATATATATATATATATATATATATATATTTTATTTATATAGGTATATGTATTATTAAAAACAAGTTACTTTTTATTGGTGACCAAATGATTTATTCAAAAAACATTTATTCCGCTTCATGTAAAATTTTATAAAAGCTTAGTTTCTTTTTTAGTATTAGCCTCTTGTTTTCTTATTAAATTCACCATTATTGATGTTGTTTTACTGACTGTAGGGGTGGGTTCAAAAAGTTTTAGCGCTGCTATCTTGGGTAGCATACCTGAGATCCCTTTATAGTTGCTTTGGTCTTTGATACACTTTAGATTAACCAAGTTGGTATTGTTTGATACTTTATGGCAGTTCTAAGCCCAGAATAAACCGTGTCTTTTCTAAGGCTAGTAATGCTTGTGTGGTCATAGATGCAGATATTTGATCCAGATAAGTCTCTCTCTCTCTCTCTTCAAAATATAAACATGTACCTGAAAGCACATTGTATACAAATACTATATTATCTGTTAAATAATCAAATAACTAATAAAAATATTGCTATAGCTCATTTCACCAATATACGACGGTATCGGATTAGTCACCGAGGCATCGACTTAACGGGCGCAGTGTGTTAAGAGGTACAAGAGGTACAATTTTTTTGTTTCTTAATATGCTTTTGTTAAGAGGTTTTATTTTGCTTTATCGTTAACAAAAATCGTTGATGTAGCTCTTGATGAGTTTTTTTATTATAAATAGGCACATATTTAATTATCTTAAAAGGAAATGCAAATAAAATAAATATGTTTAATCATGTAGTACTTACGTTATTATCAAGCATCAGATTTATAGTCATTATAATCGAAATCACTGTCGTCGCTATCTTCACTCGGATTGTAAATAATATACAGGATTAACTACTTCGATACGGTTTTCACGAATCCATCATTCCTCTACTAAATTTTTACATTTTGTGACAAATTTTTCTCAAATTTCAGGAGTGGCAGTATTAAGTGCTCGTTACTAGGTTTCCAAAACAGCTTTATCACTGTAACCATTAGATCCAATGTGATTGTCATAATAAATTTTGCGTATTCCCCAAATATACTTAATGAAATTAAATTGGCAATGAAAAGGCGTAAGTCTTACATAGACTATATGTTATCGTCACGCCAAATTCTTTTTGTTCCACCTTTAGCAAAAAGCCAAGTTACGTCCAAATAAACAAATGAAGAGCATTCTTGTTAACAGTAAGTATAATTTCTTAAAAATTTAATTCCTTTGTGCCCGATTCTAGCTTTTTTACACAAAGCCTTTCGGTTGTCCTTATTTTTAAACTTAAACCCTATTGACCCTTAATTTCCAAACAAGAAGTCCCTTATAAAATAAAATTCGTTACCTACAAAAAGTGTTTAAAAATATTGGGGGAATTTACTTTCGTACATTTTAATACTGGTTATCAAGTTCAACGATAATCCGAAACCACCGTATATTAGTGAAATACGCTATAAGAAAAAGTTGTTTCTTATATTCTGCCATTTAAAAAATGGCAACATTAAAAATTTACAACCAATAATATGTTTTTAGTCGAAAAGTTTGACAAAATGCATGTGGAGTGTTTAAAAAATGTTATCGTGAACTAACATTTTTTGGATCGCTCTTATAACACACTAATCTGTATATATATTATAGAAAACTATAATATTATTATAGTAAACTATACATTTTTCACATATATATATATATATATATATATCTAATTATTTTTGATTTAATAAACAGCCCCAACATTTATTTAATGTAGGGTTCCAAAAATTTGAGCTCAGGTAAAAAAACTGTTGCAAGAGATGTTAACAACAGCTTGAACTCATAGTTTCCTATTACAACTAACTTAATCTAACTAAAATTAATTTTTGGTTTTTTTTCCTATTCTAAGATTTCCTTACGTATTAAACTTAACTCTATCATTATTCTAGTTCATTAAGCGTATGTTTCAGACTTTTCACCCTAGTTAATAAAAGCTATTTAATTTATTTATAAAACTTTAATTAAACACTAACAAAATATGTAAAAAGAGTCATCTATAATATTTTTTAAAAAGATAAACAATACAATGGAAGACTGTAGAAATGTAGATTTCTAATACATTATTAGACTTCATTTGTTTAGGTGTCTGCATGGATTTCAGTCAATATCATGCAAACTGTTTAAATATTTCTTCATTAAACATTTCCAAAAGGTTTTTATAAATGAATAAAAAAAAAACACCTTGTTGGTATACTTAACAGTGATGGTTGCTTAAATAGTTTTTTTGTTCATACAGTGTGTCTATTGAAGTTTGAATTATACGAAAAACTTTTGTATTATTAACTTTATGAAATATAACTATTTTCATTAAAACTTAAAAGTTTGTTTTATCATTTTAAATTAAATAGACAAACTGTAGATATAGATGATACTTTAAAAATATAGTTTTTTGCTGCTGAATACCAATAAGAGTTTTCGTCCATTATAAATTGTATGAGTTTTTTCCGGAAGAGTTTTTATCCCATTGCGCAGCCCCCTTTCTGGTAGCACATTATATATCAATACCTTCTATCCAAATATCCACTTATGTTAATAATCTTTTAAGCTCGTGTAAAGTTTTCCTAGATTGTTTCATGCCAGACATTCCGCGAGTAGGTAAAATGGGGATATCGTTGGCTCCTGGCATGATCTACACTTTCTGTCTGTCCTCCGGCCCTGTATACAGTCTCTCGTAGCATGTGACGATTAAAACCAGGATCTGAAACTTGTGCAGATTCTCTTGTTCCAGTTGGGGTTATGCCTATGGATTTCCTTAGACTGTCGGCCACCATCATTGGTTGGCCACCATTTTAAGTGTTTCAACTTGTACTAAGTAAATAAAATAATAACAACGATACTTGCTACATTTTTAAAAAATAATAGTTTGTACGCTTTATGTAAAAAAAACTATTTTTTAAAGAAAATTTAGTAAAGATGTATAATCTAAGTTGTTAATATATGCCGACCTATTGCACATAAAAATGGTATTTCGTTATTAACAAATAAAATAATTGTTAAAAATTCTAAAACCTTTGGCTTTCGAGATATTGTAAAATTATTGAAAAAAAGCGGTTTTTAAAATTATTTTGCAATAAAAAACCAAAACGTGTACCCAGTTTTTTCTCATAATATTAACAGTTAACTGTCTAGGTCAAGACATTTATTTTAAGCCCTGTTTTGTCAAATTTCATCCAAAGACCAAATGAAACTCCTGACTATTACCATCAAAGAAGAGAAATAGTAAATAATTTTCTTAAATACAAATAAATACTCAATAACATTTTGTATAAAAGTGTTCTTTCTCTCTTTCTCCTTCTGCGCAGATGAATATCATCCGACATTATTTTTATTTTACTTTCTCGGTAAGTTATTTTTTGTTTTAAAAATAAGCCTTATATTAGTGAAGACAGGGATGTGTGGCTTCGCCATGGCTGTTTAACTTATACATAGACGATTGTTTAAAAGATTAGAAAGAGAGTACGTATGGATTGAAAATAAATAATTTGATCGTCAAATGCATTCTTTATTCCGATGATCAAGTCATATTAGCGTCATCTGAAGAGGAGTTGCAGGGGATGGTTAATGGTATGCATGATGCCCTCAAAATTAAAGGTATGAAAATAAATGTAAGCAAAACAAAAGTAATGGTCTTTGAAAAAGAAGAAAGCATGACAAACTGTAAAGTTCTGATTAAGGGAGGAAGAGTGGAACAAGTAAATAAGTTTGTATACTTGGGTTTAAAGTTTACGAGAGATGAAAAGTATGACAGTGACATTGAGCGAGAGGTGTTGGCAAAAAAACAAATGAAATGGGGCACTGTATAGCCAGAAAGTGTCATAAAAGGCACGTCTGGCTGTGCATAGAGAAGTTTTGGTTCCTACACTTATGTATGGTAGTAAATGTTGGGTTTGGCAGAAAAAGCATGAAAATAGGATTAACGCTACGGAGATGAGTAGTCTGAGAAATATAGCCGAAGTGACTTGGTTGGATATAGTAAAGAATAGTGGGATAAGAGAACGCTGTGGTGTAATAAAAGATGTGGTTACAAAGATAGATAAATTAAAGCTTAGATGGTTTGAACACGTAAAAAGGATGGGTAAAGAAAGATTGACGAAACAAATTTATAAGGCAAGTGTGAATGGACAAGTCGGTAGAGGTCGACCTCGGCGAACATATCTCGATCAGATCAACATAGTTTTGAAAAAAGGCCAGGTCAAGAGTACCAAAAACCTGTCACGTGCCTATTTTTTCCCTTCTACAGTTCCATTATTAATTGGGTCTCTGATAATTTTGTATTCCTCAGGTACTCGTAAATAGTTTCGCTTACCGTATTTTATTGTAATTTAAATATATCACTCGTTGTAAATAGTGTTGCATACCTTGTAGTGATAGGATTCAATTATTAATGGCTGTGACATTTTTGTTAATCGATGGAGATGGAGTGGGAGTTTTTGTTATTAGATTTTTGCTTTGATTTTTGGCCTCGATTGTCGTGTGTTGTCAGCTATATTATTATTTGGTTTGCATTTCTGTGTGGATGGGCTGGCTATCAACACGGACGAGTGCGATTATGAGTTTGGAAAATAGATTTGCGAAGATTGTTGGTTGACGCGTGTTCCGTGTCATTTTTCTTGATATCCGGCCTGGGAGTCAGTAGTTTAGGGAGTGGTTTGGTGTCAGTCTTAGGAGTCGGGTGGTGGTGAGAATTTTTTTTGGAACGATTTGATATTAACACGTGAGCAGAACCTCTACGGTTTTTTCTTTCATATCTGGCTGTATTTGGGCCATCTTAATTGGATTTTGAAGAAAAACCATTTAATTTTTAACTTGACCATTCTATCTTACCTTTGTTGTTGATATTTTGGATTTTGGTGTCGAGTTAAAATATCCGCGTGCGGGATCTGATGGAGGTAAGCTATTGTTAAGTAGCAGGTGCAATTCCATAATCAAACCGGCCACAGGAGTAGGCCACAGGAGTAGTGAATTCGTACACCCAAAGGTTACAAGTGATTTATTTTAGAATATTTAAACGACGTGATTTGTTTTTGACACCACGATTAAGATTTGTTTTAATTTATTAATATGGTACACTGTTGTAAATTATTTATTGCATTGGATAATATGCCACGGCTGAACTTTGATTAAAGTAATATTCTCAATAGTTCTTTGTGTCCAAGTAAAAATGTTTTCTTTATACTTATTTGTGAATATCCTACAATATTGCTATTTTGAAGGACAGCCATTGTAAAAAAAAGTAATATTTTTAAATAAGCTCGATTGTTTTAACAGTGTAAATCTCTATGTAAGTGGTAAAAAAAAACGTGAGTAAATTAGCAGCCGTACGTGAACGTTTGATTAAGTATTATTAAAAAGTTGACTTGTATACGTTTTTTTTTTGGTAACTTGATAAAGTTTGTTATTCTTACCTTTGTTTTAGTTATTTTATGGAATCGTAAACTTTGGTTTTTTGATTTATTGTTGTCTGATAAAGTTGTAAATTTTGAAGTTTCGATTTATTGTTAGCTGTTGATTTTGATTATATTTGTTATAAGTTTATTATTGAACGGTGTGCCTGGATCTATTGTTGACTGTTAATTTTGGCTATATTTGTTATAATTTTGTTATTGAGCTGTGTATTTTGATTTATTGTGTGAGTAAAGTATCCAAAATATTTTAGCTATAATTTTATTTATTTGGTTCACCATAATCTTAGTTGTTTATCGTGTGGCTCTGCTAGTGCCTATAAGACCTAGGGGTTTCCGGCTTGAACCGTCTAAGTCGGTGGCGCGGCTCACTTTTATATTTTTTTCTTCTACTCTCTACGGCTGAGCTCGGGCATAATTTGCCAGTGGAGAGACCGCTGGCAGAGTACTCAATAGAGAACGAAAAAGACGTGGCAAATCGACGAGCATGTATGAGAGCACTGATGAAAGTAGAGGAAGCAAAAGATGTGTGTAAGAACCGCAGCAAGTGGAAGGAAGTGGTCTCTGCCTACCCCTACGGCAAAAAGGCGTGACTATATGTATGTATGTATTAGTAAAACGGCATTCCTAAATAAAGTTTATGGTTTTTTTTAGAGAAGAGATTTTGTTGTATTTAATTCGAATATTGTATTTTTAAATCCTAACCTTTTTTCATTAGAATTATGATATACTTACCTTTCTATTATTTTAATATTATACTCAAAAAAAACATTCACCAAATAATGTAGCAATTAATTCTTATTCTCTAAAATTTAAACCTAATCGCTTATTGTATACAATTACTACATCCACTTAATTTTTTATATATTATGTACCTACTTGATCATCTGCAATATTTAGTTATTTATTAAAATACTGATATTAAAAATACCGCAAAATTATTTGTGTCTATTAATAAATAATAGTTAACATTTTGCAGACTAACCAATTTAAAAAAAAACTCTTTATTGCATTAAAATTTAATGCATAAGAGCTACCCACACTTTTTAATCAAAATATGTTGCGAAGAAAAAATTGGGTACAGTTTAATAAATAATAAACAAACAGCAAAAACAAAATAAAAATAAAGCACAGGCACAAAAAGAACCTCTTGTTTTTAAATGTGGAAAAACTTCGAAAATCTGTCAATGCTTTGTAATCCAGGGCGGTTAAAGTTGACTTCTGAGAATAAATACCAAAAATAATTAATATTTCGCGGAACCCTTGGGACTTTTCCACAGAACCCACTTTAGGAATCGCTGTCATAAACGACTTTGGTAGAATTTGTAGTTTTGAATTAATACTTGTAATTTTGTAACTATCTGATTAAAAAGTATCTTATTTATTTGTCATAAAATACTTATATTTATTGGTGACAAAAAACACATTTGCATAATAAATACAATAATCTGTGGCAAATTTTAAAAATTATTGTTAACAAAATAATTTTTGTAAATATATTATGTTTTAGTTTATATATCAGCCCCATTTCACAAAAGATAATGTGGGGGCTTCCAAAAATATTAATACAAGTTATACATTTCTCACATGGATCTCGATTTAAAGAAAATTTACCTTATAATCTACATAATAAATATTTACAATTCCTACATTTCTAACCTATTTAATCTACATATACATAAAAATTTAAGTTGATCCATCCAACTACCTCTTGTTAAATCAAATACAAAATTTTTATGTATATATACAACCCCCGTGAAATAACCAAATAATTTATTGATATTTAAGAATGGTTCCAAAACACGATAACTACGTATAGAATACTGCCATCTACCACCTTAAATAAAAATTACAATCAAGTGATACCACTTGGTATCGCTAACTTGGACGTTCGACAAATTCCTTTAACAAGCTACGCTTGCTTCAACCATTTTGAAGAGTAGTTGTCGGTCGGTGAGTTTAAAATCACCTGCTTTTTGGATTAGCGTCTTTGTTACGCGTATATCGATTGGATCGAAATTGTTAACAATTACAATAAATCGATAAATCATTTCGATATTTTATTAAAATTTAAATGATAAAAAAAATACAACCTCTAATATCTAATTAGTGGAAAAGTTTATTAAAATGCAATTGGGGCATAAAAAATGTTACTGCGAACTTACATCTTTTAGAGAGCTCTTATAACAAACTTTACCGTATAAGTAAATAAAACTTATCGGTAAATATATATAAAATTATGTTTTATTTTATTAACAGCCCCAACATTGATTGAATGTAGAGCTTCCAAAAATTAAGAGATCAAGTGTGCTGTGTGAGAAATGTTAACAACAATTGAAAATCGGAAGATTTTTTATTACAACTAGCTTAATAACTAACTACAAATAATGGCATTTTTTTTTTATTTTTTCCTTTTTTTAAATTTACTAACGTATTTTTATCTAAATCTATCATTATTCTAGTTCATTAAGCCTATGTAACAGATACCAAACTTGTTAAATATATAGCTATTTAATTTATTTATAACACTCATATTAAACTAATATTTAAATATTTAACAAGCGACATCTATAATATTTTTTAAAAAGATGAGCAACACAAAAGTACCGGGAGTGCGTTCCTGAATAAATATCGAGAAACGTTTATCGAATTCAGCTCCGACAATACGTCAATTTTCGTGAAATTTACCAAAATAAATTTACAAAAGTGATTAGAAGCGATTGTTTCTAACCAGAACCCATCATCAATTATCAAAGTAAGGAAAATATTATTTATTTACTCCAAAAATCGTAAAATTAATACCTAAATCTAAATATCGAAATAACATATTCGAGCATGTATGTATGAGAGCACTGATGAAAGTAGAGGAAGCAAAAGATGTGTGTAAGAACCGTAGCAAGTGGAAGGAAGTGGTCTCTGCTGAGGAACTGCTCCACGCAGCTCAAGATAGAGATACATAAAAAAAAGAAGTCAATATGGGAATAGTCAACGCTTGAGAAAGCAAGACACTGTAAGAAAAAGAAGCACAGGAACCGGGACCTTTTCAGTCGCTCGCAGTAGCATAGGGCGTGTTCCTTTGTCTCTTTCGCTTCACGACAGAAATGGCATTCACTGTTCCTAGCTTCTTTAACCTACAGAGGTGTCGACTAAGTCATGTCAGCAGGGCTTAATTTAGTATGGCTAAGGTTAAGCAGGTACCCCCAATATCCTGGAATACATACCAGTAGTGAAGTCAAAAATACAGAAAAAAAGTGTCCTCTTTTAATCAAAAATCGACGGGTCTTAGCGTTTTTCTAAAATGTTGAGGAGGTTCCTGCAAATGGCTCTGTTTCGTTTTCGGTTGGCCACCCTGTATATTAAAAAAATATGTAAAATTATATTTGATTTTATAAACAGCTCCAACATTTATTTAATGTGGAGCTTCCAAAAATTAGAGTCCAGGTATAACAATCGTAAGAAATGTTAACAACAATTAGAACTCATAGTTTATTTTTAAAACTAGCTTAATAATCTAACTTATAATAATTTTTTGGTGTTTTTCATTTTTTTTTCTATTTTAAGATATCCTAGTTATATAATCTAAATCCATCATTATTCTAGTTTCTAGTACGTTAAGTGTATGTTTGTTACAGACTTATGCTCTCCTTGTAAAAATGTATAGCTATTTGTTTAATTTATAAAACTAAAATTACACTAACAACAAAATATTTATAAAACGTCATCTTTTATATTTTTCACAATGATAAGCAGCATAAAACTTTACAATCAGATAAAAGACTGTAAAACTGTAAATTCCTAATTCATAGGTAGACTACATTTGTGTAGGTGTCTGCCATCGATTTCAGTTAAAACCATGAAAACTACAAAAATATTTTTTTTCTTTAAAAATTGTTAAAATGTTTTTAAAAATGAATTGTTTTAAAAGGTAAGGTATAATAAATATTAATGGTTGCTTAAATATTTTTTTTGTTTATTGATATAGATGTATATTATACAATAAATCGATAAATCATTTTGATATTCTATTAAAATTTAGATGATAAAAAAAATACAACCTTTAATATCTAATTAGTGAAAAAGTTTATTAAAATGCAAAGAGGGCATAAAAAATGTTACTGCGAACTTACATCTTTTAGAGAGCTCTTATAACAAACTTTACCGTATAAGTAAATAAAACTTATCGGTAAATATATATAAAATTATGTTTTATTTTATTAACAGCCCCAACATTGATTGAATGTAGAGCTTTCAAAAATTAAGAGATCAAGTGTGTTGTGTGAGAAATGTTAACAACAATTGAAAATCGGAAATTTTTTTTATTACAACTAGCTTAATAACTAACTAAAAATAATGGCATTTTTTTTTTATTTTTTCCTTTTTTTAAATTCACTTACGTATTTTATCTAATTCTATCATTATTCTAGTTCATTAAGCCTATGTAACAGATACCAAACTTGTTAAATATATAGCTATTTAATTTATTTATAACACTCATATTAAACTAATATTAAAATATTTAACAAGCGACATCTATAATATTTTTTAAAAAGATGAGCAACACAAAACTACCGAGAGTGCGTTCCTGAATAAAATCGAAAAACGTTTATCGAATTCAGCTCCGACAATACGTCAATTTTCGTGAAATTTACCAAGATAAATTTACAAAAGTGATTAGAAGCGATTGTTTCTAACCAGAACCCATTATCAATTATCAAAGTAAGGAAAATATAATTTATTTACTCCAAAAATTGTAAAATTAATACCTAAATCTAAATATCGAAATAACATATTCGAGCATGTATGCATGAGAGCACTGATGAAAGTAGAGGAAGCAAAAAATGTGTGTAAGAACCGTAGCAAGTGGAAGGAAGTGGTCTCTGCCTACTCCTATGCGAAAAAAGCGTGACTTTATGTATGTATGTATGTAAATTCGAGTCAAGATACCAGCTACAAGTTTTTATCACTCAAGTATAAAACAGTACAGAATAGTAGTTGTTTTAATGTCGATAAAATATGGAAGTAAACAATGACCAGTGACGTTGGTGAAACTTTCTCTACTAAATCGATCATTGCATCCCAACTCACACATAACCAACAATAAACACCAACACTACAGACTACTTACTCCAATGCACTCAACAAAGCACAACAATTATCATTTCTATCTAAATTTTAAGCCATAGTTTTTAATTCATTAAATAATGAAGAATATCTGCTAGCTCTTGGGACTATCATAAATCCCAAAAACATACTTTTCACCTCTTGAATATCCAATAACCGCATATGTGTCTATTTAACAAGTCAAGCAATTGCAGAAGATTTTATTGTTAGGCATTGAGAAACCATAAAAGTTAACAACAAAGAAATCCAGACTCGAAGACTTATCACTCCAAGTGAAAGATTAATTTTATCCAATGTTTGTCCTAGTATTCCACACGACATTTTACAAAAGCAGCTAGAACTTCTCGGCGTTAAACAATCTTCTTTAATTTCATTTTTAAGAATTGGTACTAGCAATTCCGAATACAAGCATATCTTCAGTTTTAGACAAGTATATATCTCTCCACCTGCAGCACCTATATCAGATTCAATTCTAATTACTTTTGACAATACCACTTATCGCATATAGATAATAGATAATATGTGTTTTCATTGCAAACAACATGGTCATTTCTTGAATCATATAATATCAATATCAAATTACCCTTGTCCATTATTTTTAATCACACTCGCGGCTTCTTTTATTTTCCATAGCAATTCTGGAATAAAATTATTTTTTTCTTTGTAAACTAATCCGATTAAATTAAAAAATCCGGCGGCACGACGGGGTACCACCACATTATACTCTACAAGTTCGTCAATTCTTTAATGAACAGTTTCCGCATCGATGAATTGGTCGTGGAAGTAAGTTTGCTTGGCCACTGAGAGGCACTGATTTTAATCCTTCGAAATTTTTAATTTGGTCGCAAAAGAAGGTATTGCTTAACAACAAAAAATTAATTTATTTTTAGAATAACCACGGAAGATAAAAGCCGCGAATGTGATTAAAAATAATAGACAAGGGTTATTTTATATTAATAGATCTTTGCCAAAGCTGATCATAAAGTGTATTAAAGTAAATGGTAGGCATTTTAAATATTTACTTTGAAATTATTTATTTTTGTTTTTTAATTTTTTATTGTTACACATTTAGAGAATACAATTGTTTATAAAATCAAAATTCATTGAATTTTTTAGAAGTAAATAACTTGTTAATCGATCGAGTTACATGTAACAAAAAGGAGTATTGTAAAATTTTACGCTTTTTAAGTTTTTTTATTATTTCATTCATATTTCATCGGAAAAAAAAATTTGCTTTTATTTACTATATACAACCGAGTGTAACTAGCGCCCTCTATTAGAAATGCTAAATTAGAGTCTAAATTGGCAATCCTCATGCCAAAAATGGTAAAATTGTCAATTTTCAAATAGAAAATGGGAAAAATTATTGCGAAAATCAAAATCCAATATTTGTACAGGGCATGTTGGGTAGAATCATCATACTTTGAGTTCTAGAATTTACAATTCAGATATTGGACGTTCTTAATTAATCACCCTGCGCATAATACACTCTTCTGCTTCTTCTTCTTCTTCTATTCGTCTCATGTGCATACCTGCACGTAGGGGACCCTTATCCATTAAAAAATGACAAGTGTGTTGTTTTTAGCGTGGCGAAATATAGACCCTGCATCTGGTATTCCGCACCAATCTCTAATATTTCGAAGCCAAGAATGCTGCTTACGTCTCTGTCCGCGTTTCCCCTCAATTTTGCGCTGGATAATGAGTTTTGGGATAGAATATCGGTCGCCCCTAAGTATGTGGATCAGATAAGGTGTTTTTCGTTGTTTTACAATATCTAGGAGTTCTATCCCTACTCCAGCTCTCAACAAAACAACGTTGTTTGACATATGCTCGGTTCAGGAGATCCGAAGCATTTTTCGTATAATCCACATTTCAAAAGATTCTATTCGGTTCAGTGTTCTGACCTTAAGCGACCACGTTTCTACACGGTACAACAAGATGGGCCATACATAGCACTTGATTACTTATAGTCGAGGATCAACCGGTAGGGTTCTCTGGAGGAGTATGTTTTTCATCCTTAAATACGTGGCTTTTGCATATTCGATAAGCGTTTTTACCTCTTCATAACAATCCTATTTTTCGTTGAGAGTTGTTCCCAGGTTTTTGAATTTGGATACTCTTTCAATTGCTTCGCCATTGATTGTAAGGTTGATGTTACCAAATTCCTGGCTGCTAATAATCATCATTTTAGTTTTTCGCAATCCAAACTGTACGCCTACTTCGACAATTATGTTTAGCATGGTTTGCAAATCTTTTAGATTATTAGAGAATTGCGGTATCATCTGCGTATCTAATGTTGTTGATGGGTTTGCCGTTTACTTTTAATCCAGTAGCCACACTGTCCAGACTTATTGAAAGATCTTCTCAATGTATATATTAAACAGAATGGAAGATAGAATGCATCCTTGTCGGACCCCTTTAGCAATTTTAAATTCCTGTTTTAGGAGATCTTTTCTGATTCGAATTTCAGCAGACAAATATTGCATATTTAATTTTCGGTCTTTAATTTTTTTTTTAAATTTATTGTGATATATATTGATACATCTTATTTAGTGGAGTGTTTAAACTATATTGCAATTAATATAAATTAAAAAATATTTAGATATTCTCTTTATAAGAAAATGAATTGTTAAATACAAGACAAGTTAATCTATCTGTTAAAGCGTCCAGTAAGAGTACATCGGCTTCGTCCAAGTCACATAATTCGATGTTTGGAATTTGCAAAAGTACATGCTCATTGGAATGAAGATCGGTGAGATTATCTTTACAGACATAACAAGAATACAGTTATGAAAGGCTGATGGACGTAATCGTGTATACAGCAGATCAGGGGAACGTTTTGCAGATTGTAATCTTGCACAAAATCCTAGCTTCGGTGGCGGTTTCATTATGTTATGGGCAGGCATTAGTTGTGAGAGTCGCATAGAGCTCGTTGTGGTAAATTTAGGGATAAAGGCTGACTGGTATATACAAAATATCCTCATGTCGGCTTTATTGGATACGATAATTTTGAGTTAATGCACGATAATGCACCAGCCCATGCCGCAAGAGCAATGATCCCGTACTTAGAGGATGTCGACATTACAGCGATTAAATGGCCAGCAAATAGCCCTGACGTAAATCACAGAGAAAATTTTTTTCTTCTTCCAGTGCCTGTCCGTTACTGGACGTTGGCGATCATGCTGGTAATAATTATTTTATCAACTGCGGCCCTAAATAGACCCGTGGTGGAGGTTGCAAACCAAGTTCTCAGGTTTTTAAGGCATGAGATCCTCCTTCTACCTGGTTCCCTCTTTTTAAGCACCTTTTCCTGTAGGATAAGCTGCAATAGATCGTATCTTTCGCTGTTTTTCCTGATGTGTTCCAATTTCCGACTTTTGACTGTACTCATGATCTCCATTTCTTTGTTTAAAATGTCGAGTACTCTTTTGTTTGTAACATGGGCTGTCTAAGGGATTCTTAGCATACTTCGATACAGCCACATCTTAAATGCATCCAACCTTTTACTGGCTGCATCTGTTACAGTCCATGACTTAGCTCCATATAGGAGCACAATTTCGACATTTTAAGAAATGCAGCACGAGCCCTCTCTATGTGACAACGTATTTCGAGAGAATGATCCCAATTCTCGTTAATTGTAGTTACTAAATATATTGTAGTCTTTACCTTTTCAATAACTGTATTATTTATAATAAGCTGTCTGGGTGGTGGTGGATTTTTGTTTATCACTATGTATTTTTTTTTTATGTTCTGGTTCCCACGAAAAGGGATATCCTGTAATGTTCAGAGAACATCGTGGGAACCAAGGGAAAGAAGGTAGGAGTTGGTGTTCTTCTTAAATTTCTGGAGGTTGTATGCCTCGGGGAACACCTCCCTAGGCAATGAGTTCCAAAGCCTCGCAATTCGTTGGATGAATGAGTCTTTGGAAAGTGATGTTCTGCAGGTCTCCAAAGTGACCACGAAGGGGTGTGAAGACTGAACTTGACGGGTTAATCTTGAAGAGACTGCCAAAGGAGGAACGATTGTTGATATTTCAGAAGAGCATCGCCCATGAAAATATCTATAAAATAGAGACAAATCGCCAACTTTTCTACGGTGTTCCAGATAAGTGAGCGAGTTTGTAAGCAAGGCATCACCGACGAGACGAATTGCCCTTTTTTGGACAGAATCCAGTAGCTTCAGGATATGTTTAGGTGCTGCACTCCAAATATGGGAACAGTACTCCAGTACAGGTCGGATCTGTACCTTATAGATCATAAGCAGCTGACTGGAGGTAAAATAGCTCTTGGCACGAAACAAAAAACCAAGTTTTTGGGATGCACTTTTGGCAATGGACCTCACGGGATTTTCCCAGGAAAGGTTATTGCTGATAGTAAACTCAAAGAGGTTGTTATATGAAGGTTCATTAGGTGATAGGTAAAGGCAGCAGAGGAACTTAGTCACTTTGGTATCAGATAGCTTAAACCACATCACATCTAAGTCTTTCGGTTCCAAACTCTCTTCACGCTGGCATGAAAGGTTAGCCTTAGCGTAAAGGCAGACTCCACCTTTCAACCTGAGTCGAGAATGGAGTTCGTAACCAGGACAAAGCATATGGACCTTGTTGGTGGACGAGTTTACTTGTGTTTCTGTTGTGTTTCTGTTTGTTTTTATTTATATTTCCATAATCCTGACTGTGCAATAAAAGCTGGCTCATCATATTTTGTAGGTTCTCTAGTTTGTCAGCGAATATTACTGTATCATCCGTGAATCGGATATTTTTTATTCATTTACCATTTATAAGAATTTCTGCTGTTGAATGACACAGCGCATTATTAAATATTTCTTCTGAATATATATTAAAAATGTTCGATTTAGCTGGTTTGTTAAAGTTTGGACAATTAGTTTGAGAATCAGATGGAGGTGTTTCTATTTCTGATATGTTTCGCTTTGATGTGGTTTTGCTGCACGAGTTTTCAGATATATTGTTTTTGGTGGATGTTTTTCCTGATCTACTTGGTATGGTTCTACTAGAGTTTAGTGATATACTGTTTGCTGTTTTTGTTCTGAATGTCATAAGTAGTACTTGTACTGGAAGCATTGGGTGTGGTGATTGAGGTCTGATTGGTTATTTCATTGGTTGATATTTGTTGCGTATTAATTGTGTGATTTAATATATTTGTTGGTGCTATGGTGGATTGTAATGATGATGGTATCATTTCATTTTTATTTGTTGAATTTGTATCACTTCGTTGAGCGTTGCGAAAGCGGATTATAAAGTGTATTGTAGTAAATTGTGGGCATTTTGAACATTTACTTTAAAGATTTTTATTATTATGATTTTGTTATTGTTACACATTTAGAAAATTCAATTTTTTATAAAATTAAAATTTATTGAACTTTTTAGAAGCAAATAACTCGAAAATCGATCGAGTTACATGTATCAAAAAAGAGTTTTTTTTTTGTAGAACTTAACACTCTTGAAATATTTTTATTATTTTAGTCATAGCTCAGCCAAAAAAAATTTGCTTTGATTTACTAAACACAACTGTAACTAGCGCCCTCTATTAGCAATGCTACATTAGAATCCAAATTGGCAATTCTCATGCGAAAAAACGTAAAATTGCCAATTTTCAAATAGAAATTGTACTTTTTTGTTTTATTTTAAAATAAGCCCCATTATGTAAGTCCTTTCTTAGGGGCTTCCAAAAATTGAACAGTTCTGTTGGTTACTTAATGAACCATAGCCTTATTACTAATTATAAATACAGATTACTTTACATACTACATGCCTTACAAAATAAAAAATACATATTATTAAAATAAAACTAAATCTAAAAACTGTCCATTTCAGTCAGAGATAAAAGGTTTGTACAATATTTTTATTAAAACTAATAAAATTAAACTAGTAGCAAAATGTTTTAAAGGCGTCATCTATGTATATTGGTTTTTATTAACAGTATAGCATTATTTATACTAGATGTAATACATGAAATTTAAAAAAATATCTTGTTTTGCATTGTGTCTAGTTACTGTATATGCATTGTGGTCTGAATATAGTATTTTTTTAATAAGAGCATTATATAAAATATTACCTTATGTAAACAAATAAAACGAATTATTTTATTTATAAATAAGAATATAAACAAGGCAAAGAATGAGTGTAAAAAATTAAAAGATGTGGCAAGAAATAAGGAGAGTGATAAATAAAAATTTAATAGAAGTTTATCTGACGATTTCCAAAACAAACTCTTCTGGAAGTCCATAAAAACAGCCAGAAGTAAAAAATCATAAAGATGGTACTGTGGTAAATGGAGAAAAATGCGTATTAAAGAGATGGAAGAAATACTTCGAAAGTTTATTTGAGAAAGAGGATACACAAGTACAGGCACCATTTGGAGACATAAGTGAAAGTTGCAATAAAGGTGAGATTAGTACGACAGAAATTGTGGAAGCATTAAACAGTATACAATTAGGTAAGGCTGCTGGGTACGACAGGTTAACAGTTGAAATGCTGATGGTTGGACAAAGCGTGGTAACTAGCTTTTTTTACGCCTTTTTAACCTTTGTTGGAAAAGTGGTAGCGTACCAGACGACTGGTGCAAGGCCGTTATGGTGCCGCTTAACAAGGTCAAAGGTTCGCAGCAGGAATGTAAGAACTACCGAGGTATTAGTTTACTCAGCATAGTCGGCAAACCGTATGCAAAGATATTGGTTAAAAGAGTAACGAATAAAACTGAGAAGATGATATGGGATGTGCAAGCAGGATTTATAAGAGGAAGGAAATGTATGGATCAGATTTTTTTATTACGAGGTATAGTTAAAAAATTCTTAGCTAAAAGTCAGAAGGTCTATTGCGCTTTTAAAGACTTGGAAAAGGCCTATGACAGAGTAATGAGGAGTAAATTGTGATCGACATTGGCTATGTATGGGGTGAGCGATAGTTAAATACGAGCACTGAAATCACTTTACGAGGATTCCACTGCTTGTGCCAAGATAACCGGAGCTTGCACGGACTAGTTTAAAATCGGAATAGTTGTCAGACAGAGATTTGTGGCTTCGCCATGACTGTTTAACTTATACATAAAAGATTGTTTAAAAGATTTAAAATAGAGTGCGTATGGATTAAAAATGAATAATTTAATCGCCAAATGCCTTCTTTACGCCGATAATCAAGTTAAATTAGCGTCATCTGAAGAGGAGTTGCAGGTGATGGTTGATGTTATGCATGATGCCCTGATAATCAGAGGGATTAAAATAAATGTTAGCTAAACGAATGTAATGATTTTTGAAAGGAAAGGAAACATGAAAATCTGTAAAGAGTAAAACAAATAATTGATTTTGTGTACTTGGGTTCAAAGTTTACAAGAGATAAAAAGTATGCCAGTAACATTAAGCGAAGGTGTTGGCAGGAAAAGAAATGAATGGGGCACTACCTAGCTTTATAAACAACCAAAAAGTTTCCAAAAAGGAACATCTGGCTGTATATAGAACTGTGTTCGTTCCCACACTTATGTATGGTAGTGAATGTTGGGTTTAGCATAAGAAGCATAAAAGCATGATAAATGCCACGGAGATGAGTAGTCTGAGAAGTATAGCCGGATCAGATCAACATTGTTTTGAAGAAAGGCCAGGTTACATGTATCAAAAAAGAGTATTTTTTTTTTGTAGAACTTAACACTCTTAAAATATTTTTATTATTTTAGTCATAGCTCAGCCAAAAAAAATTTGCTTTGATTTACTAAACACAACTGTAACTAGCGCCCTCTATTAGCAATGCTACATTAGAATCCAAATTGGCAATTCTCATGCGAAAAAACGTAAAATTGCCAATTTTCAAATAGAAATTGTACTTTTTTGTTTTATTTTAAAATAAGCCCCATTACGTAAGTCCTTTCTTAGGGGCTCCCAAAAATTGAACAGTTCTGTTGGTTACTTAATGAACCATAGCCTTATTACTAATTATAAATACAGATTACTTTACATACTACATGCCTTACAAAATAAAAAATAGCTATAATTAACAAAAAGATATCTATTTACTGTCCATTTCAGTCATAGATAAATGGTTTGTACAATATTTTTATTAAAACTAATAAAATTAAACTAGTAGCAAAATGTTTTAAAGGCGTCATCTATGTATATTGTATTTCATTAACAGTATAGCATTACTTATACTAAATGTCATACATGAAATTTAAAAAATATCTTGTTTTGCATTGTTTCCAATTACTCTGTATATGCATTGTGGTTTGAACATAATATTTTTTTTAATAAGAGCATTATATAAAATGTTACCTTATGTAAACAAATAAAACGAATTATTTTATAAATAAATAAACTTAAATATATTCGTATGAGTGTAAATAAGGCAACAATAATTATATGTTTGCGTTAAATTTTATTTGTTATTGTTATACATTTAAAGGATACAATTTTTAAGAAAATTAAAATTCATTGAACTTTTTAAAAGCAAACAACTCGAAAATCGATCTAGTTACATGTATCAAAAAAGAGTATTTTTTTTGTAGAATTTACATACATACATACATAAAGTCACGCCTTTTTCCCATAGGGGTAGGCAGAGACCACTTCCTTCCACTTCTGCTACGGTCCTTACACAGATATTTTGCTTCCTCTACTTTCATCAGTGCTCTTATACTTGCTCGTCGGTTGTTGGTACTCTTGACCTGGCCTTTCTTCAAAACAATGTTGATCTGATCGAGATATATTCTGCGAAGTCGACCTCTACCAACTTGTCCATTCACAATCGCGTTATAAATTAGTTTTGTCAATCTTCCTTCATCCATCCTTTCTACGTGTCCTAACCATCTAAGCATTCCTTTATCTATCTATCTATCTATCTATCTATCTTTGTAACCACATCTTCTTTTACACCACAGCGTTCTCTTATCTCACTATTCTTTACTTTATCCAACCAAGTCACTCCGGCTATACTTTTAAGACTACTTATATCTGCAGCATTAATCCTATTTTCATGCTTCTTCTGTCAAACCCAACATTTACTACCATACATAAGTGTAGGAACCAACACATCTCTATGCACAGCCAGACGTGCTTTTTTGACACTTTTTGGCTATTCATAAAGCTATGCAGTGCCCCATTTATTTGTTTTCGTGCCAACACCCTTCGCCCAATGTAACTGTCATACATTCCATCTCTAGTAAACTTTAAACCCAAGTACACAAATTCATTTACTTGTTCCACTTTTTCTCATTCAATCGAAGTTCCACAGTTTGTCATGCTTTTGTTCTCTTTAAAAAAAAATTACTTTCATTTTGCTTAAATTTATTTTCATTCCTTTGATAACGCTAATATGCTACATTAGAATCCAAATTGGCAACCCTCATGCGAAAAAACGTAAAATTGCCAATTTTCAAAAAGAAATCGTACTTTTTTGTTTTATTTTAAAATAAGCCCCATTATGTAAGTCCTTTCTTAGGGGCTTCCAAAAATTGAACAGTTCTGTTGGTTACTTAATGAACCATAGCCTTATTACTAATTATAAATACAGATTACTTTACATACTACATGCCTTACAAAATAAAAAATAGCTATAATTAAAATAAAGATATCTATTTACTGTCCATTTCAGTCATAGATAAATGGTTTGTACAATATTTTTATTAAAACTAATAAAATTAAACTAGTAGCAAAATGTTTTAAAGGCGTCATCTATGTATATTGTATTTCATTAACAGTATAGCATTACTTATACTAAATGTCATACATGAAATTTAAAAAATATCTTGTTTTGCATTGTTTCCAATTACTCTGTATATGCATTGTGGCTTGAACATAATATTTTTTTTAATAAGAGCATTATATAAAATATTACCTTATGTAAACAAATAAAACGAATTATTTTATAAATAAATAAACTTAAATATATTCGTATGAGTGTAAATAAGGCAAGATAAGGAAAGAAAGAATTTAGAAAATATAAATGACACAAGTGGACCTTCAATAACTAAAGAGAAAGTGCAATACGCTATAAAGAACGCAAAAAAAGGCAAGGCAATCGGACCAGACAAAATTCATGTAGAAACATTAAAGCTCCTAGGTTTCGAAGGTATTAATATAATTACTAAATTATTTACCTTAATCTACCAATGGACCGAATGGTTGCGATCTGCGCGTTAGATGGGCTCAAACTGAACGCAAATAAAACATAAATAAAACAATAAAAGTTTATGGTCATTAGTAAACAAGCAATCGTATATGGACAAACACTTATGAAAAGTTTGGTGAATGCCGTGCAATAGCCTTGGATATATCTAAAGCCTTTGACCGCGTTTGGCACCAGGCATTGTTAAGTAAATTATCTGCCTACGGTCTCCCAACCAAACTGCGCCAATGACTCTTGAGCTTCATGCAAGATCGCTCCTTACATGTGGCAGTTGACGGTATTTCTTCTGATGCGTTTAAAACCAATGTTGGGGTCCCCCAGGGTTCCATCATGTCCCCCACCTTATTTCTTTTGCACATCAACGACCTCTTGAAAACCACCACGAACCCTATTTACAGTTTCGCAGACGATAGCACACTTGTCTCAACTTTCACATCCTATCGATCACTTTCGGTGAATGATAAAATAGACCAGACCAGTCATTACTCTAAAGATATTTCCATGGCAGATGCTCCAGAGAAATAAAAACTCTTGTACCACCATTGGCCACATTCGGCCGAAGAACTCGGCACGCTGATCAGTCTCACCCATTTACTCTCAAGATTGACACTACAAGGACCAATCTTCATCAAGAATCCTTCTTTTACAGGTCTGCTACCGAATGAAATAAGCTTCCAAAATCAGTTTTTCCAGAGAACTATGAACTGCAACTTTTTAAAAAGCGTGTCCACGATCATTTCCTTTCTATAATACCTTCACTTTCTAAAAGTCGCAGTGCGGGCCGTCTGCGGCCCACACAATAGGTCTACCTTTTTTGCGACTAATTTCATTAAATATATATATATATATATATATATATATATATATATATATATATATATATATATATATATATATATATAATAATCACTATAACGTTACAATTGGTAACGATTCAATGGAACGCGTAAGTCAGCTGGTGTATCTGGTTACTAATATTAACGAAAACTGAAACCCTAGTACAGAAATCAAAAGTAGAATTGCTAAAGCACGAACAAATTTTATGAAATTTAGAAAAATACTTTGCAGTCCTGATCTTAATTTGAAACTTCGCATGAGAATGGTTCATTGTTATATATTCCCAGTATTGCTTTACGGGGTTGAGGCATAGACCTTGACTGAATCGCTTTTGAAGAGACTGGAAGCATTCGAGATGTGGGTATATCGCCGTATTCTGAAGATCAGTTGGGTAGATAGAGTACAAATGAAAAGGTATTGCAACGCTTAAATAAAAGTTACGATGTCGTGAACACAGTTAAACGACGTAAATTGGAATACTTCAGTCATATAATGCGTCACTCAGAAAATTACAACATACTACACCTTGTACAAGGCAAAATCATGGAAAAAAGAGGTGTGGGTCGCCGTACTACTTTCTGGCTTAAAAATCTACGCCAGTGGTTTGAAAAAACTACCAGTGAATTATTCCACGCAGCTGTAAATAAGACTATGATTGTCAATATGCTGTGCAATATGAGAGCCTACGATCGACTAGCGATCACGGCACCTTAAGAAGAAGAAGATCGGTAGATTATTTCAAGAGGAGAAGAATTGGCGCGCCTGAGTAATAGTAATAGAAAGCAAGCCATGATAAGTCACTTCTTCAAATAAAAAATACTAGGTCATAAACAGAAAATATGTAATCTGCTTACACACAAAAAAGGGTAAAAAATGCACTTTTGCGAGTCAACTAATCGAGATTACGAGAAAACTATTCTTAACTTTTACACAATAGTATATTTTTAGTTTATTTTTATTTCTTAAGTTTCAAGATAACTTAAAATTTACTTTCAAGAGTGAAAACATCAACGCCTTTTTTTCGAGAAGTACTATTCTATTACTATTCTATTCTAGAAAAAAATAGTCTGCTTTTTAATATCGCACATTTATTTTACATTACCCAAGGGTTTTGTAAGTATCTTTATGTTAAACACATGTCTGTGTTAAATTTTGCCAGCCCCAGCTACGTTGGCTTATCTAAGTACCGGGTTATTGTTTATATTTTACTATTAGCTATCTCAGTTAATATTGGTCTTACAAAAACCTTTAAATGGGCAAATATGAAGTATTTTTTAAGGGCATTCGGAATTCAGTACTGGAAAATGCAAAAAAGCATCGTAAACTTAAAAATTTGTCATACACTGGTATTTTTTAAATGGAACACCCTGTATTTTATTTTCCTGATCGGTAGAGCTCTTTTGATTTTAAATATATATACTTTATTGAGGTTATCTTTATCAATTTTCGAAAAATATAGATTTTTTTGTATAAATCTAAGGCAGCTGTAGAACGCCAGGCGACAATACTGCGATTTCTTTATATTGTTAAGATTTCTAGTTCTTCCGTGGGTTCGGCGATTAAAACTCTCGATACAGTAACAAAACAATGTTTATTCCAATACAATAAATTCTACTTTTATTAACCACTTAGATATACAACTTTTACAACTCTTTATAACTATTTACATTTTTTAATTCTTCAATCAATCAATAAATATATTCCCATCATTCCATTCCATTCAACAAAGTTTCTCCATCGGACTCTATTTCTGGCAAGCATTTTGACTTCTTGCTATGATTTATTCATTTTTCGTATTTCACTTAATATCGATCTTCTCCAGGTTGTCTTTGGGCGGCCCCTAGCGCGGCTGCCTTGGGGATTCCACTCCAGGGCCATTCGGGCTACCTTATTTTCAGGTTTTCTAAGGGTGTGACCCAGCCATCCCCATTTGCGCTTCCGTATCTCTGTGTCGGTCGGATTCTGGTTTGTTCTTCTCCAGAGCTCTTCATTTAAAATGCGGGCCTGCCAGAAAATACGTAATATTTCTTAATTCTTAAACACTTTTAAAACCGATACTGTCTTTCCTCACAACCGCTGTCTTTTTATACCTGTAATCATACTTCAACTTTATTCTCGAAGGCGATAGCCCCCTTTTGGAACGGTCGAGAACTTGCGGGAATTTTCCTTTGGTCTTCGCGCCGACAGTCCCAGTTGTGGCTGGCGCATTGTCGCGACAGAAAGTGTCAACAGAGGCGGGCTCGTAACAATATTAAAGTAGCTGTGGATAATAAAACAATTGATATTTGTTTTATTTATTTATTATCTGAAAGAACCACGCACAAATCAAATGGGAAATGGATCTTAGTCAAATTGGCTGAAATTTGGATCTGTTGTAGTTTATACATTTCGGATCAAAAGTCTCCATGGGCCCAAGACCTAATAATGGACAGTTACGGTTAACTCATTGTGTTTTCATTATGTTTGACTTAAAATGCTAGCGCCTGGTACCTTGGGGCTTTCAAAAATTAAAGGAATTTAAACCACAAAGATGCAGTGCAGAGAAGACCTAAAACCTTTTTTTGAAACACCCTGTATACAAGTAATATTTATTTATAGTAATATTTATAGTATTCTCTAATGCTTGAAAAATCGACTGAAAAAAATTGGTTGTTATCCTAAATGGTTCTAAAGTTATAAATTTTTCTGTGGGTTTTAACATGATACACTATTTTGACAAATAAATTGACATTGAGTAAAAAAAAGTAATGCAAATATCATTCGTGCGTTATATTCACAATTTAGTGGCGTATCTACAAATATAATAAAAATAAGGGGTCATTTAAAAAAGGGGACTTTTATATCTCATTTTGAAACATCCTGCATATAAATAGAAATATTTTTAGGATGTCATTGCTGGACCTAACTTTTGAAATTTTCAACTTTTTAAATTAAAATGTACCCGATAGTGTATCGTAAATATTTTATAACTGTTAATGTTCTCATGGTTAACGCTAAGTCTGTTTAAATTTTAATGCTAGCACCGCCTGCTTTGGAGCTTCCAAAAATTAGTACATAGTATAACAAAACACAGTTGAGGCGTAAGGGACCTAAACCTAAATAATAAATTAATTAAAAACTATACATTTTCAATCACTAGTATTTGATCACAGTCTTTACCTACTGGTTACAATGAATAATTTTTATACACTTTTGCATATAATATGAAGTTCAAATTAAAATTAACAAAAATTTTTTTTATAAACGTTTTGCTTCTCCGATATTACTTACAGAAAACAAATAATTTGATTATTTTATACACATTAAAAATAATGTTTGTAGCAATAAATATTATTATTAATAATTTAATTCTACTACTACTGCTGATTTTAGTCAAAAATGTATTAAAATTAAAAATAATAAATGGATAATTTTAGGATCATTTTGGATGGCTCTTTTCACCAGTGACAAATTAAAAAATATATATTTCCAATAATTATACACCTACAAGTTTTATTTAACAATTTAATTTACATTATCGATGTATAACGTAAAATCGGCGGAGTTAAGCTTGCTTTTTATGAAACCACGCTCATAAAATGAGAACTGAGCGAGTACGTCTCATCGGTGCAATAGTTTATTAAGCAACGTTCCTGTATCAATAGCCATTACATGATCGCTGCATACACTATTTTTTTTGCGACCAAAAAGTAAATAAATAAAAACAAGAATTCACAAACTATCTATATTTCGACAGATTCCAACGTTTTTACAAAAATAAAAATACATTATTAATCTTTTTTATGCAGTGCTTTTATTTTAAAATTAGCCAGTACAAGGTTTAAAATGTTTCTCCAATGTTTCTGAGTGGCACCGCTTTAACAGCACCTCCCCACCCACACCCTCTTCTTTAAAATGTCAAAAAGCAACCTCTACCTTGTGATAAATCAAATAAAAACACAAGAAAAATGAAAATCAGCCATATAAACAGCTGTTTATTGTATAGGCTATCGGACCATCATAGAGTTAGTATGGAAATTTGGAGAAACTGGATCCGTTACAAATACAACCATGTTTACATACACAACCAACTAGTGGAATTTAAATATATAAAAATTGGGCTTTTTTAATTTTTATATAATTTCTTAAAAAAGTTACTAACAACAATGGTGGAGGAAATTTTTTTTATCTCTTCTATTAAAATTCAAGCGGTGAAAACGGTTTTTGCTCGATATTTCACTTAAAACGGGTTATTTAAAAAAAAATTCCCATTGATTTTGATTTAAAAAAAAAATTAAATATTTGACTGGTCTATAAATATTTTGTAACCTTTAATGTTCTTATGGTTAATGCTAAGTCTGTTTTAATTATGTTTAAATTTAAAAGCTAGCCCCACCCGATTTGGGGCTTCCAAAAATTGGTGCAGTGCATAAAACCACGGAAGTTAGAAGTAGGGGACTTAAATCTAAATAATAAATAAATTAAAAACTATACATTTTCAATCACTAGTATTTGATCACAGTCTTAACCCACTGGGTTGTAACCACAATGAATAATTTTTATACACTTTTGCATATAATATGAAGTTCAAATTAAAGTTGAAAATAGTGACATCTATTGAAATTAACAAAAATTTTTTTGTAAAAGTTTTGCTTCAACTATATTATTGACAGAAAACAACAAATAATTTGATTTTCAAGCACATTAAAAATAATAAAAATGTTTGTAGCAATAAATATTATTATTAATATTTTAATGCTATTTCCAAAACAATATTAAACTCTTCTGGAAGTCCATAAGAACAGCCAGAGGTAAAAATACTACCTCGCAACTGGAAAAAAACTTCAAAATATTTTATTTTTTTTTTTATGAAAATAGTCGCAAAAAGGGTAGACCTATCGTGTGGGCCGCGGACGGCCCGCACTGCGACTATTAGAAGGGGAAGGGATTATAGAAAGGAAATGATCGTGGATACGCTTTTTAAAAAGTTGTAGGTCATAGTTCTCTGGAAAAACTGATTTTGGAAGCTTATTCCATTCCGTAGCAGCCCTGTAAAAAAAGGATTCTTGATGAAGATTGGTCCTAGTAGTGTCAATCTTAAGAGTAAATGGGTGAGACTGATCAGCGTGCCGAGTTCTTCGGCCGAATGTGGCCAATGGTGGTACAAGAGTTTTTATTTCTCTGGAGCATCTGCCATGGAAATATCTGTAGAGCAATGACTGGTCTGCAACTCTTCTTCTATATTTTAGAGGGTGAAGGATATCTGTGAGAGTTGGGCTGTTTATCAAGCGAATGGCTCTTTTCTGAATGGAATCTAGAAGACGAAGACAATGCCTTGGTGCTGAACCCCAAATGTGCGAGCAATACTCCAGTAGAGGTCGGATTTGAGCCTTGTACGTCGTCAACAGTTGATCAGGAGTAAAAAACTTTCTGGCTTTCCACAGAAAACCTAGCCTCTGGCTTGTCGACTTTGCGATGTTAGCAACATGGTCATGCCAAGACATATTATTGGACACCGTGACTCCCAAAATCGAGATGGAGGGACTTGGTTCAAGGGTATTTCCGGACATTGTGATAGGATGATTTGAGGAATTCACTTCCTTGAAAAACGTGGCACTTTGTGTTTTTTGGGCGTTAAACTGAACAAGATTGTTGGTTCCCCACTCGACGATTGCTTTAAGATCTCTATTAATGGAATCAACCTGTTCCTGCCCGAGTCTATTTGTATCATTCACCGAAAGTGATCGATAGGATGTGAAAGTTGAGACAAGTGTGCTATCGTCTGCGAAACTGTAAATGGGGTTCGTGGTGGTTTTCAAGAGGTCGTTGATGTGTAAAATAAATAAGGTGGGGGACAGAATGGAACCCTGGGGGACCCCGGCATTAGTTTTAAATGCATCAGAAGAAATACCGTGAACTGCCACATGTAAGGAGCGATCTTGCATGAAGCTCATGAGCCATTGGCGCAGTTTTGATGGAAGACCGTAGGCAGATAATTTACTCAGCAATGCCTGGTGCCAAACGCGGTCAAAGGCTTTAGATATATCCAAGGCTATTGCACGGGATTCACCAAACTTTTCAATAGTGTTTGTCCAGAGCTGAGTGACAGAAGCCAGAAAATCTCCAGTAGACCGAAGTTGTCGAAATCCATATTGTCTGTCATGGATTATCTCAAATTTCTCTAGATATTTGATAAGTTCTGTGTTAATCACTTTTTCCATAACTTTGGATATGACTGAGAACAATGCGATAGGGCGATAATTTGCAGGAATGGTCTTCTTTCCTTTTTTCGGAATCGGTTGGACTTTAGCGTTTTTCCACATGGACGGAAATACTCCTTTGCTGTATGATAACTTGAAGAGTCTACAGAGAACTGGAGTGAGCTCTTGAGCACAGGTCTTAGGGACAATTGTCGAAATTCCATCTGGTCCTACTGCCTTATTAGAGTCAAGATTTCGTAGGATTTTCCTGATAGTGCGATGGCGGATAGTGACCTCAGGCATTGATGCGTTTATGCTAGGTATCGTTGGGGGTTGTTTTCCATTGGTATCGAGGGTTGAGTTAGAGCTGAACATTTCGGCCAGCAGATCCGCTTTTTCTTTGGAAGATATTTGAAAAAGAGGATACACGTACAGGCCCCATTTGGAGACACTAGCGAAAGTTGTAATAAAAGTGAAATTAGTACGACAGAAATTGTGGATGCTGGGTATGACAGGATAACATTTGAAATGCTAAAGGCTGGACAAAGCGTGGTAACTAGTTTGCTGTACCGCCCTTTTAACCTTGGTTGGAGAAATGGTAGCGTACCAGACGACTGGTGCAAGACTGTTATCGTGCCGCTTTACAAGGGAAAAGGCTCACAGCAGGAGAACTACCGAGGTATTAGTTTACTCAGCATAGTCGGCAAACTGTATGCAAAGTTATTGATAAAAAGAGTGACAAATGAAACTGAGAAGATGATATGAGATGTGCAAGCGGGATTTAAAAGAGAGAAGAGATGTATGGATCAGGTCTTTTCATTACGAGGTGTAGTCGTAAAATTCTTGGATAGAAGTCAGGTCTATTGCGCTTTTATAGACCTATGACAGAGTGGCGAGGAGTGAATTGTGGTCGACATTTTGCAAGTATGGGGTGAGCAGTAATTTAATACGAGCACTGGAGTCACTATACGAGGTCAGGATCAACAGCCAGAAAGTGTCAAAAAAGGCACGTCTGGCTGTGCTGTGCATAGAGGTGTGTTGGGTCCTACACTTATGTATGGTAATGAATGTTGGGTTTGGCAGAAGAAGCATGAAAATAGGATTATTACTGCGAAGATAAGTAGTCTGAGAAGTATAGCCGGAGTGACTTGGGTGGATAAAGTAAAGAATAGTGAGATACGAGAACGCTGTGGTGTAAAAGAAGATGTGGTTGCAAAGATAGATAAAGGAATGCTTAGATGGTTTGGACACGTAGAAAGGATGGAAGAAGGAAGATTAACGACACAAATTTATAAGGCGAGTGTGAATGGACAAGTCGGTAGAGGTCGACCTCGGAGAATATATCTCTATCAGATCGACATTGTTTTGAGAAAGGCCAGGTCAAGAGTACCAACAACCGACGAGCATGCATGAAAGCACTGATGAAAGTAGAGGGAGCAAAAGATGTGTGTAAGAACCATAGCAAGTTGAAGGAAGTGGTCTCTGCCTACCCCTACGGGAAAAAGACGTGACTATATGTATGTATAAAAAATTGGTTAAGTTATCTTAAATGGTTCTAAAGTTATACATTTTTCTGTGGGTCTAAACATGATACTATTTTAACAAATAAATTGCCATTGAGTCAAAAAGTATTGCAGATAAACATTATATAACGTTTTATTCACAATTTAGTCGCGAATCCACAAATATTAAAAAAAACAGGACTATGTTTTGTATCTCATTTTATAATATCCTGTATATAAATAGAAATATTTTTAGAATGTTTTCGTCAGACTTTTTTTTAAATTTTCAGCTTATCCAATTAAAATGTACCTACCCAAAGGTATAACGTAAATATTTTGACGGTTAATGTTCTTATGGTTAACGCTATAGAAATATAGAAATGAACAGAAAAATGCGTAAAAACTGTGAGTAAAGTAAAAAAGTTCTCAACTTCCCAGAAGAGGGGAAAAAAATTAAAAACTATCCCGAAATACGATTTTTGGTTTATATTTTGAAAATATAAAAAAAAAATTTAAAATAAAAGTTATAGACCATAAAATTTTAGGACTACTTCTTTTAGACCATTTTTCCTCTAATTCACACCCTTTCACACTTACGACGGTTCAGAGTAATAAAAAAAAGAAAGTTTTTTAAAAAATATAAAAATTGGGCCTTTTAAATTTTTTTTTATTTTATTAAAAAAATTACAAATAACAATCGTTCAGAAATTTTTTTTTTCATCTCTTCTATTAAAAGTCAAGGGTTGAAAACGGTTTTTGCTCGATATTGCATATAAAACGGGTTATTTAAAAAAAATTCATATTAATTTTTTATTTAAAAAAAAATTAAAGATTTGACTGGGCTATAAATATTTTGTAACGGTTAATGCTCTTATGGTTAATGCTAAGTTTGTTTTAATTATGTTTAAATTTAAATGCCAGCCCCACCTGTTTGGGGGCTTCCAAAAATTAGTACAGCGTTTCATAAAAGTTAGGAGACTTAAATCTAAATAATAAATAAATTAAAAACTATACATTTTCAATCACTAGTATTTGATCACAGTCTTAACCCACTGGGTTGTAACCACAATGAATAATTTTTATACACTTTTGCATATAATATAAAGTTCAAATTAAAGTTGAAAATAGTGACATCTATTGAAATTAACAAAAAATTTCTTGTAAACGTTTTCTTCACCAATATTATTGACAGAAAACAACAAATAATTTGATTTTTTTTAAACATATTAAAAATAATAAAAAAATTTGTAGTAATAAATATTATTATTAATTTTAAGATCATTTTGGATTGCTCTCTTCACCAGTCACAAATTAAAAATATATATTTTCGGTAATTTTACTCGTTTTTGCAATTGCACTTATTTATAATCTAATTTTTGGAAGCCCTTCTTGTAACTAACAGGATTGATGGGCTACAATTAAATCCAAACATAAAATACTCCGAGTGGTTTTATCACTTACAGGCTTTAATTTTAGTGCATGAAAATATTTTATTTGAATAAATAGCAACTCTTATTTTATTTGTATTTTAAGTTTATGTTTATTAAAATTTGAGATTGATGTTTACCGTGTAGAATTTTAAGTAGTGCAAAAAAAAATGTTATGCAATACTCCAAATATATTAAAACTAGCTGGCCTGGCATACGTTGTTCTGCCCTTCCGGTAGGAGTTTAAATTGGTCCCTATTCGCTATTCAAACGTAGGACTCGCGCCTTTTCCCCACGTTTCTCAAATAGACAAAGCATATAAATATCAACCTCACTTTTAAATAACATTTTGTTTCTGTATTTGTCGCTGTATGCTCAGTTAAATTCTCTATAAATATTAAGTATTTTAAAGTTTTTATCCTTGTTTTCAGGATGACTATTTCATTTTTTTTATTTTTCGGGGCTTGCTTAAATATTTGACTAATTAAATATGAACTTTGTTCTAGTTGTTATCAGGAATTACTTGTTATGTTTACCTTTCAGTAAAATGCAACCCTTCCTGCATGATTATTTTCCATACATAAAAAAAAAATTTTAAACACATGCTGTATAAAATATGTAAAAAATAGTGTTAAAAATTGGTTTCTTCATTTATTGTCCTCCATTTAAGTACAAAAACACCATTGCAAACATTTATAGGTACTACACTTTATTTTTTAAATATTAGAATAAATTAATGGAAAATTTGTTATTAACCAACATCTAAAAGTAATGTAATTATACTGCATTACAGCTAAATATTCATGAGCTAAGATTGGTGAAGACCTTTCTCTAATTCTTTATTATTGAAAGTTACATCGAAACTAATGCAAGTTGGGCTATTTCCTAAAACAATAGTTAATGTGACTGGTAAACTATGCATACGAAATTAGCAATGCTTACATCCGTGGAAGATTTAAATGTATTTCTAATCGAAAGTTTACTGGCTCTGCTAGCTAAAGATTTTTAAAATTCCATATATTATTTTTTTTATTTTTAATTGTTAGAAACTTTAATTTTATTATTGACATATTTAAAATATTGCAAAGCATATTTCTTTACACTACCTACAATTTAACACAAAAATCTCAAATGTAGATATACATAAACTTAAATTACAGTTGGTAGTTTTTTATTTAAAGTTAATAAAAAAAATGTTTTTACAATATTTTCAAAGATTTCACAATACGCTGCAATTTGCAAATAAATTACAT